>JAHUUD020000006.1:2165000-2765000 GCA_020010945.3 Muscidifurax raptorellus
AATAGTACGGTAAACTTCTAGAAATACAGAAACTCAAAGCTTACAAAAAAAAGAACCAATAATTAATATTTCACAGTTTTAATTTATTCAAACAATTATAACTTGTTTTTTTTTCGTAGTTTATATAATTTAATAGTTTACGGGTCAAAATTAGAGGTTTCTGTATATATATAGAAGGGACTCGTGTAAAAGTTAGAACTTTTTTTTACCTCTTCTAAATCGATTTTAATATAATCAAGGTAAAATACTATTCGAACGTAAAATAATTCCGATTATTTTCTAATCCGTTTTTTTTTGCTCGTTGATTGTTTTTTTCCGATCTGATTAATTATTAAACACTCTGCACATATTTATATATAATACAGAAACAATGGCTAGAATCTGACGAACAGTTTGAACAACAATTAGAAGATTGGGTTATGTCATTCACAGATTCCGAAGTACAATCTAAACTAACAGAATTAGGATTAAGACGAAGCGTCTCGCGATTAGATAATATGAATAGGTTAGCTAGACGATTACACCGCAGAAGACTTTCAAGAAACTAGAGATTTATCATTTGTCGGACAAACTAGAAGAGATATAAGTATGCACACGAGGCAGATCAATGTCAAACACACAAAAGGCTATCCTATTAGAGAGGAGATGAGGTAACAGAATGAATATGTGCGACAATAACTCGACGTTCAGTGACGACTTTGCTCACTTACAAGGAAGTACTCGCCAATCCGTATAGCGCTACGCAAATCCTCTCGTGGAGTCTTTCGTCAAGAAGAGATATAGGGAAAGTTGCTCGAGAATGGAACATCAAGTTTGATAGGAGTCAAGATTACAGCATCGAAGAATTTTTACAGAGAGTTAAAGAATGGAGAATGTCATCCCACCTAGATGATACGAACTCCCTTAATGCGATGCTACATGTCCTCACGGATCCAGCTCTGATTTGGTGTCGACAACTTCGAGACACGTGGATTACGTGTACAGATTCCTGCAAAGCTACCAGGCGAAGCTACGGTATAGACCAAGATATCCAGAAGCAATTATGACAGAAGCACAAGCGCGCACGCAAGGTAAACGAGAGTCTGTTAGAGAACACATTTTCGCTGTTCTCACAATTTTGAGTCGACTCGATAAACCGCCACCATTTGAAATACAACTGAAAATGATTTACAACAATATGTTGCCAGAAATTAAAATGATCGTGCCACGCAAGGATGTTACGAATCTTGACACGCTTGTAACTCTAGCAAGGGACGCTGAGCGGCTGGTCCACGATTGTGACCACTACAAGGCACCATCTCTTCCAGAAAGAAGTTTACTTCTCCACGTTGCTTACAAGGAGTATATACAAAAGGGTCAAGCGTCAACCGTCAATGCCGTGGAAGTGCCGTCTGAGACAGATTTGTGGCCTCTAAGTGTTCAGATCGCGAACCTAGTGCAAGAGACACTTACTCAAATGGGTCTTACTAGTCGCGCCACGCCGCAATGACTACAGTTGAAGTCTATTACGTCCGGTGGAAATAATCCAAAGCACAGAGGGAAGAACCATCAGAGAATTTCTCTACCGTTACGATTGAGGAAATAACGGAGGTAAAACTTAAGAGGCCTCCTCCTACCCCGACCAGCGACCACATAAAGACCAAAAGGCACGTGGGCCTAATGAGCCCCATGTCAAGTGCTATGGTTGTTGTTGGCCGCAACATACGGTGCACATCTGCCCGGATTGCTCCCAGAAATCGGGAAAAGACTTGGGGAAGAAGTGAATAAGGCCAACACTTCTCCCGAACCAACATTGGCCTCTAGCATATCGCTTGATTTAAAAAGCGACAACGGTACCTCAGTTGATAAGCCACCCGTATCCCCTCCGGTTGATTTACGCCGTTGGTAGGTACAAGCTGATATCGCCGGTTTCAAAGTTCGTTCGACTCTGGAGCGACACGCACCGCTATTGGTCCGGTGGGCATTCAGATTGCCTCGGCCTGCGGGCAATCGATTACGCCCTATAAAGGTCCCGGAGTGAAACTCGCAAATGGCCAGTTAGTGCCGATCTACGGCTATGTAGACTTACCATTCGACATATTGGGTCGCCGTAAGTACCTAAGGGTCATGATTGTGAACGAGTTGGACTCAGCATGTATTTTAGGAGCAGACTTTATAAGGATGTTTGGTGCTACGCATCAACTCTAGCAAAACGTACTAGAAATTTACGGTACATGTGAGACAGTACCATTAAAGATGTGTGGTCTCACAGATAGGGAAGAAAATGTTTGTGCCGCCATCGGCCTAGCCGATGTAACTGCACAACAGCGTACTCGCCTAGATGAGTTGGTTGAACGATGGCTCCCAGAGAAGGAACACCCACTTGGCTGCACAACTTTAATTCAGCATGCCATTAATGTGGGCTCTGCGAGGCCTATTAAGCAACGATATTACCCAGTATCGAAGAAAATCGAAGAGACGCACGCACAAGTATTGGCGATGCTGGAAGATAATTAAGAAGCGGGAATTATACGACGGTCGAACAGTGAATGGTCGAGTCCGGTTGTCATGATGCTAAAAGCCAATGATACCTACAGCTTTGGCATAGACTGCCGGAAACTCTATACCGTTTCTAAGTCCAGTACGTATCCCCTCCCCTTTATGGACGCGATACTCAGCAAACTGCAGAACGCTCGATATATTTCGACGATTGAGTTCACACGCCTCCCATATGGTCTAGTGGGTACACTTGCTACGTTCCAACAACTTAGCGACAAGATTATTGGACCAGAGTTGGAACCTCATGCCTTATCGTATCTTGATGAAATCATCGTTACGACTAGCACGTTTGACGAGCACTTATATTGGTTGGAAGTCGTGCACAAAAGAATTAGGAATGCAGGTCTCACAATTAACAAGGAGAAAAGCAAATTTTGTTGCAAAGAAGTCAAGTATCTTGGAGTAATGGTGAATCGGGAAGGGTTCTGCCCTGATCCGGAGAAGATCGCTCCAATTATGGATTACCCGGCCCCCAGGAACTTGAAGCAACTCTCCCGATTTCTAGGTATGGCAACCCGGTATAGGAAATTCCTAGACAATTTCGCGACACTCGCTAATCCTTTAACCCAACTATTGAGGAAGGATACTAAGTATCACTGGGGCGACACGCAGCAGGCTGTTTTTGTCCAAATTAAAGCACTTGTAGCTTTCGCGCCTATGCTCCACAGCTCGTTGTTCAACGATGCCTTCACCATCCAAACCGATGCTAGTGACACTGGCCTGGGAGCAGTGCTCACTTAAGTCATCGACGGTGAGGAGCGAGTGTTATCCTTTGCGAATCGCACCCTCTCGAACGCCGAGAGGAATTATTCGGTCACCGAACGAGAGTGCTTAGCCGTTCTGTAGGCGTTACGCAAATTTCGAGCCTACGTTAAGGATTACCATTTTCAAGGTATTACGGACCATAGTAGTTTAAAGTGGTTGTGTAACAGGCGTAATCCCAACGGTCGTTTGGAAAGATGGGCTCTCGAATTGCAAGCTTACGACTTCGACATAATTCATCGGAAAGGCTCGTTGAATTGCATACCTGACATCTTGTCAAGAATGTACGAGGAGGAAGTCGAGGAGATATCCCTGGCTACACTGAGCGAGGATGATAAATATACTCAGGATACCTGGTACAACGAAATGTGTACTAAGGTGACCGAAAATCCGACAGACCATCCACTCTGGAGTGTGAGGGCAGATCGATTATACCATTTACGACCAGATCCTCTGTTATAAGACATATTAAATGACCAAGAGGAATGGAAAATGGTCGTACCTCCAGAGAAGACAGCCGAAGTCATGCGAGAAGCGCACTGCGAGCCCACAGCTGGCCACTTGGGCCGTCGCAAGACATACGAGCGCATCGCTAGATACTTCTACTGGAAGAAAATGTACAAAGACATCAGTCACTTCGTCCAAACTTGCACTATTTGTCAACAGTGTAAGGTTGAGCAAGCGGCACCCGCAGGTCTCATGGGGCAACGAAAAGTCCCCGACTCCTGGGAGGTAGTCGCTGGCGATATCATGGGTCCGTCTCCGCGCTCAACGCAAGGATATCAATATATTCTGATTTTTATGGATACCTTTACAAGGTGGATATAGGTTATTCCTATAAGGAGGGCTGACGGGAAAACTATCAGAAAATGGCTCAACGAGCGCGTTGTGCTATATTTCGGTGTGCCAGAAAAATTTTTATCTGATAATGGAACTGAATTCCGGAGCAAGACCATAACTCAGTTCCTGAAAGAACTTAAAATCTACCACCGTACCGTTCCACCATATCACGCCCTGGCAAATCCTGTTGAACGCGTAAACCGCACGTTTAAGACCATGATGACCACATTCATCGAAAATGAACACCATTCATGGGACAAGCACATCCCCAAATTGATGTTCGTCTATAACACGGCAATCCAAGAGTCTACCGACGTCATCCCAGCATTTTTTAATTTTGGAAGACAGCCTCCTCATAACAGTCATCGCGCCGAGGAGATTGCCATTCGAGAAGAAGCTGAGAAACAAGCATTAGAAGCGTGGAAATGACGTATGCGATGCCTGCTTGATTTACAAGTAAGGACTGTGACGCGCGCCAGGAGAGACTCGTAAAAGCAAATTAAGTATCACAATGCGAAACGCAGACGGGTTGAGTTCAAGATCAACGACCGTGTCTGGAAGCGTAATCGCATATTGTCTTCAACACTGCTCGGCATTAATGCCAAACTAGCCCCAAAATTTGCTGGACCTTATAAAGTAACAGCTCGTCTTGGTCAAGATTTATATACTTTGGAAAATGACCAAGGCGAAAAACTCGAAAAGATCCATGTCGTGGATCTGAAACCTTACCCGGGCAATGGAGAACCTACGTCTGCACAAGAGTTGTTAGAAGATTCAACCATTGACGCGAAAACGCAAGATACTAACTCGGCTGGAGGTAAGACTCCAACAAACGTGGAGGTTCCGCGTTAGCGAGGTAGGACGCGAAAAACGCGAATAGTTGTGAATCGCGCGGTAACTAAAGTCACGCACGGGAAAAAGTCTAGCGACCCCCCAATCCAACAATCGACCGACGCGGTAGTCCCTTCACCAAAGAAACGAGAACGCCCAAAAGGCTCCAAAAACAAGCAAGTCTCTTCGCGGGCCCCATCACCTCGAAGAACTCGATCCCACCAGATTACTAATTCCATCCTGCCCTCCATTTAAAAACAAAGCAATCACTTGTCTATTTACATGCTGGTGAGTAGTGTAGAGTTGAGAGCTGGTACACCTTCCGGATACCTAGCGTCTGAGGGGAGGGTGTATGACGGACGGTAATTCCGCACTTCATTAACCCAACATGCTCCAAACGGATATTATATTATATTATATTATATTCATGTATAGACCGTTTGTTACAGGCAACCGACAATGAGGAGGTGAGAATTTGCGTGAGTAGAGTGGGGCGAGGAACTTATCAATGTTTCAGAATTTGAGCCTCAGCATGTTTCGCATAGGAAATAAACTATGCTTCATGCTTTCAACACCTTTAAAGTAAAAACTAAAAAATAATTATTTAAAATATATTAATAAATATGTATACATAAACTAAATTTTTTATGATCTTAATAGACATTTACATTAATTTTGAGGAGTATGAGCCTCTCTATACGCCTATAATATCTACTTATAGTAGGGAGTTTATTCCGACCCTTAATTCACTTATAAATACGTCTATTCAAGTCATAAAAAATTTAGTTGATTTGTGTATCTATATATATATATATATATATATATATATATATATATATATATATATATATATATTGTAACGGGGTGGGACCTTAGGTGAGCGACGAAAAACACAAAAGGAGCGCCGGGACCGAAGATCGATCCGGCGTCCCCGAGATCTCTAAGCAAGCATGCTATCCTTATAGCCAATGCTGCCTGTGTCGTCGCTCGCTCAACCTGCCTCGAATACCGCGTGGGTACGGGTAGCAACCTGTTATAATATATATATATATATAGTATTCTCTGTAAGATCAGCTAGCAAAATATTTTTGTTAATCAAAACTATTTTTTATACAGCTAAATTTTTCCAGAATTTTTAATTAATATTTACCAATGTTGTAAATAAAAAAATATTGTTATCAATTTTTGTGTTTTTAGCACAAATTAATTAATTTATAGCTCTTCAGTGAAGCATTTTTCGCTATAGACGTAGATATATTATTTTTTGCTAAATTTTCTGAACTTTTCATTAAAAATATTTTTAAAGTGAACATTGGCAAATATTAATTAAAATTCTGGAAAAATTTAGATGTATTGGAAACTGTATATAGAACATATAAAAAAAAGTTTTAGTTAACAAAAATATTTTGCTAGCTGATCTTACATAGAATTAACCATAAATATACTTATTAATACAATTTCAAAAATTATTTTTAGTCAAAAGTTGTTGTATCCTCTTAAATAGACATTTAAAGTGGAATATTAAGGTCCCTCTACACACTCAATATAGTACTACTGATATATATATATATATAGTAAACGAGGAAAAACTACGGTCCCGTTGCTCCATTAAATCTCGGCGAGGAAATAATATTCGGGTCTCAAAAAATTACCAATGATAGATTATTATGCGTAGATACCGCGGATCTGAGCTCAGGCTGTAATTACTATTTATTATTTACATAACAGAAATTATTGAGACGAGAACCGTGTAACCTCTTTCATGATGGCCTCTAAATGCACATGCCGATTTTTTCGCCGATGCGCATTTTTTATTCTTGTTGACAGTTAACCCGAAAGTCCGATAAAGATACAAATTTCAACGATTTTTCTGGATCATTGTTAAAGAATTGCAGCCTGAGCTCGGATCCGCGGTATCTACGCATAATAATCTATCATTGGTAATTTTTTGAGACCCGAATATTATTTCCTCGCCGAGATTTAATGGAGCAACGGGACCGTAGTTTTTTCTCGTTTACTATATATATATGTAGTACTATATCGAGTGTGTAGAGGGACCTTAATCAAAGAAATCTTACAGTTTCGCAAAATTTGATGATGCAATCTTTGTGTTTATGAAGGTTTCACTGGGTAGGATTTTTCTTTCAAGATTTTTCCTAAAAGTGTATAAATACTGTTACTTGTGGATCTATGCTTAACCCTATATCTGCTAAATGTTTAATAATGATGTTTATTGTTGAAATTTTTTGTACAATATCGAAAATTGTACATATCAAGGATCAATAGATGGTATTTAAATGGTAGATAAATTATTCATTATAGGTAAATAAATATATTATTATTATTATTTTATAATCTATTCCATCAATTCCCGGTGATGCGATGGTATAATATTTTTGGAATCCAACGCGGTTTTAAATTCATAAATGGAAATATTTTTATTACAAGTTAGGATATGCGAATAGTCAGTACTTGCCCATGACGGATTTATTTTATCAAGAAGAGCTTCAATCACGTTACTTTTTGGTAGATTTTCTAAAGGGTGAAAAGGTGCAATTTTTAACCATTTATATTTAGGATTTTACGTGTATTCCATAGGTAATGCTCAGTTCCTTCTCTCAGTAGTCCTTTTGAACTGTCTTAAAGGTTTTTGTTGCAAATTAGTGTAGTCTTTTGTATTCAATAAGGTCTACAAAATCAAGAGTGCCCTTTCATTTAAAGTAGACAGCTTTCCTTTATCTTTTGACTTTATCGCATTCACTATTTCTCCGTAGGACTGGAATCATTTTTTTATATGGAGAAATTTTGGTTGAGTGTTACTAATTATAATTGATTCTGTTATATTTTTCAAAAAGAAATCCTATTTACCATGAGGTGACAGATTAGAATAGTCATTCTTATGAACGTCGGTACATATTTCATCAAGGTCCATGATAAAGTGCCCCCAGTCAGTTCTAACTTTTTTGAACTTCAATGACTTTTTTTATGTAGCTATTTTATTGTATCTGAGCTTCAATAAAGATGGGAAAGCGGCCAGATCAAAGAGTTTCGTCATGTACTTTGATATTTATTTTGTCAGAAATATTAATAAAAGAAATTACTAAATCTATAACTTCTGATATTTTAATCTATATTTTTATACAATTCTAATCCTTTCAAACAGTTCTAGCGACGGACGCATATTTACAGTTTCCGAGGTCTCAGTCGGGACCAGGATTCGAAATGGGAGAATGGAAAATAATAAAGTTTTTTGTAATAATTATTGTAATATATTTAAAATGCTGAATATGTTTGGAGTCTTAGTTGTTCTCTCTAATCTGAAACAGATAAAGCAACGCGTGCGGTTTTAGAAAGATTTCATTTACAATGCTTTTACAATGTCTAGATTGCGGTACGGAACGGTATTACAATATCGCCTTATCTAGGCGTCAACGCGGTACATACGGTGCGAGTGTGTACATATATGTACTACGGTCCCTGACCACCCAGTGTGCGAACAATGGTGGCTGGTACGGTAGGCGGTGGTGTCGTATTACTGGGCTGTGCGGAGACGTGCACTCCCTTTGTCCTGTGTGCACACAGTGAGAGAGGAAATACGGTGCTACGGTTTAGTGCGGGCAGAGGTGTCCTATCGAGACGTGTGCTCACGACTCGGTGTGACTCCTGGTTTCCTCGACCCGGAGTTTTCCCTTACCCTGTATGCTCACAAAGGCGAGGTACAGTGTGGTGGTTCGTGGTACGGTAATAGAGTACTGCCTGTGAGGCCTAGAGACAGCGTTCACGTGTGCTAACGAGACGGCAAGTCCTACGGTTTGCTCTTACTCGGGTTTTCTCCACAGTGTTGTGTGCGCACAGCACTGTACAGATCGAAAGCTCGAGCTAAACTGTCTCCTTAGTCCTGCGGCTGGTCTTATATATCCGGCTGCTACGCGCTAGTGTATATGGGTCTGTCGTCTGTGTGTCGTGTTGGTTTTTGTACGCACTCGCTCGCTCCGTTTCGTGCGGACTCGCCTTTCTGTTTGTGTGGATTCGTCTTTTTGCTTGTGTGCCTGACTACGTATCGGTTGCGCGCGGCTGAGTTCGCGTGTGTTTTTGCACGAGACGGCTGCCTTGTTGGAGTTGATTTTGGGTAGGTTGATTGCTTTGTTTCTAGTATTGCTTTTTGAGTTATTATATTTCATATGTAATTCTTTGTAGAAATATAATAAGCATTCAACTTTAAACGAAACTCTGATGTTTACTGGCCTTACTGTTTTCGTGTTATTCTTCAGTATTCTTTTTAATAGTCTCTGTTGTATAGCCTCTAATTGGCATAGTACATTATCATGAACATTATTATTATAATATTATTATGTAATTATTATATAATAATACATTATTATTATAATATTATTATGTAATTATTATATAATAATACATTATTATTATAATATTATAAGCTCCACCCCATGTTCTCATACCATAGTTAGCAATGCTGTAAAATAAGGCATAATATAAAATCATTAAATATTTAACATTCATTAATTTTTATAGTTTACTGAATATAAAGAGTACGTACTTTGATCTATTTATAAATATCTAACATGATTTTCCCACTTCATTTGTAAATCAAAAATTACTCCTAAGTATTAGATATTGTAAACTCTTTGCACTTTTATATCGTTAATATAAATTCGTAGGTTAGTAGGAACACTATTACTATAAATACCAAATGCAATATATACCGTTTTTAACTTAATTTTAACTAATTGTTGCCTATCTTTTAGATAACACAGGCCTACAAAAAAAATGAACTTGGATATCCATCGACAAAACCTATGTACTCCTATGTATTTTTGTGCGCTTAGTTCGAATCTGTCATTCGCTTAACCTCAGCACGTCAGGTTCAAGGGCATTTGAAGTTCAAATTGTAGAAATCAGCAATAACCAATACAAGACATCTGTCTGTTAAGTTTTGGGGGGCGCTGAATCCAAATCCGGTATTTGTTTTTATCCATGAGGTAAGTTTGAAGGTCAGTTAGATGTCAAAGCTGTTTACTCTAGGGAAAATGAATTTTCGACTGCAGATTCTGAAATAGCGGGAAATTTTACGTCCAGATAGATATTCAATGATTTTGTAATATAACCCTCAAGGTCATATGAATGTCAGTTAATCTTGTTGAATGAAGGATTCGTTTGATAATAAGATAATGGGTTTTCATGGGACAAACTACTATATCGTTATGTTTGCGACGGCGTAAATCGTCGAGCAACAAATAACTCTTTCTCTCTCACTCACGCCACCTGCGCCACTATCACTTAAATAGTCCTGAACGTTTATTTATGGTGTTGTTGTGGATGAGAGAAGAGAGAGAATCTATGCCTCGGTTGTTTACCGCGCGGTTCGCCGGTTACACACCAGCCCCACACACACACACTACCGCACTCCCTCACCGACGAGCACATGCGGCGAGAGAGAAAGGACACTACAGCCGCGCTGCCAGCCTGTATCTACGAGCACACCCTATACCAAAGGCCGTCGATCCATATCGATGCCTGCGTGCAATGACTCTATATACCGTCGATACTGTAATTTAGAAGGAAAGGTAGCGAGTTACCAGAAAGACATTATACGAGCAATACCGCATTATATTATTTTGAGAGTTTTTGTACCGCACTTCGAGAGAACAAGACATCACCAGGACGAGAGGACGAGGAGTATTACGAGATCATCGATATCTAAGGTAGTAGATTCTTCGATCTGGGCGAGACCTTCGCCAGGTAGAATATTTTCCGCGGCACAAGTGTTATAAATAAATTGAGTTTGTTACGAAGAGAGAGTTTTCCTTTATTTCCTATCATGGAATTCCCTCTGAGATACAAAAGTCACACTGGTTGGTCATGAGAAGGAAGAGAGACCTGGCGACTTTAAACAAATTCGGTCACGATTTAATTAATTAGCAAGTCGAGAAATAACGTGTTACACGCAAATTCACCCGCGTAAATACAACGTTACATGTTTTCAGGGTCGCCAAATCCAAATCCGGTGTGCGTTTGTCTCCATCAGGCCGGATTGGAGGTCATTTGAAGGTCAAATCCTCGACAATCAGACAAATCCAGTCAAGTTATCATTCTACTGCTTAATAAGGGCCAAAGTCAAGGTCATCGCAAGGTCAAACATACTTATTTTTTTACTAAAAAAGTAAATTTTTACTACAAATTCAGGGAAAATGGAAAATTTTACATCTAGCTGTGATCTTTACTTAATTTTTTTATCACACTCCCGAAATAATCGTGTACCGCAATCCAGGGTACATTCGCGTGGTGACGACAGAAAACGACTTTTTTCGCTTTTTGTATTCTGAAAAAACCCTGGGGTGAAGGCACGATGCCGTCATGGTCGGCATACGAAGAGGTACGATGCAGGGTTTCGGATGCCCAGTATCGTCGATGCTCAGGATGAGCAAGCACGTCCGCAATCGTCGTCATCATGCGACTGCAGCTCTGCAGTGGTTGGAAACTTGGTCACTGTAGAGTACAACACAAGAATACGCTCTAATTCTCATAGTTGTAAGCAAAAAGTGAATTCCTTTTGCTATGTATGTGGCAAATACTTTTTGAAAAAGTCGGATCTTTGGAAATTTACAGATGATTTGAAATTAGTATAGATGAGTGTTTGGATTGTAAAGTCACTGATAGTGAGCAAGATTGGCTACCACAATTGATATGCAATAGCTGTAGGCTGATATTTAGCCGGTACAAAAAGAACAAAACTCCATTAAAATTTGTCAAATCTATGGTTTGGAGTGAACCAGAAAATGTAGAAAATTATTATTTCTGGATGACAAAAACTAAAGGTTTAACTCATCTAATGTCCACAAAATTGTGTACGCGAGTGTGTCTAGTGTGGCGAAGCCGTTTATAGCTCCAACAGAAGAAAGAGATACAGATGAAGAAAGTGACCTTTCTTCTGCACTTACTGAATTAAAGAATTCTGATGAGGCCGAGAGTAAAAGAGAAGAAACGGACGAGAGTAATGACAAGTATGTACCATCTGGATGACAAACAAAGGTAAAATGAGAATTTGATCAGAAAGAACTTAATGATCTAGTTAGAAAGTTAGGCTTACGATAGGAGGGAGCAAAGTTACTTGCTTCATGGTTGGAGGAAAAAAATTTACTGACAAAAGGTACTAAATGTTCTTACTCTCTGAATAGAGAAAAAGACTTCAGAAAATATTTCTCTGTGGAGAATGATCTCATATTGCAAGAATGTTAGAATCTTCTAAGCAAAGCCTGAAGGCTGTACTATTACATAACACTAATAAATATTCTCCAATACCTGTGACCCATTCGGTTACCCTGAAAGAAGATTACAAAAATGTTGAGTTGGTAATAAATAAAATACAGAACAAGGAACACAACTGACTAATGTGTGGTGATCTCAAGATTCTTACCGTCATGCTAGGTGAGCAATCAGGCATTACAAAGATCCCATGTTTCTTATGTATATGGGATAACAGGGATCGTAAGAATCATTACGTAAAAGCAGAATGGCTTGCTAGATCAACGTTCGAACCTCGTAAAGATAACATCATTAACAAGCCATTAGTATAGCCATCCAAGGTCCTTCTTCCTCCTCTCTATATTAAATTTGGTTTAATAAAAAAATTCGTTAAAGCGTTGAATAAAGAAGGTCAATGTTTCTCGTACCTGGGAACAAAATTTACAAGAGTATCTGACGCTAAATTGAAAGAAGGTATATTTGGCGGGCTCCAAATCCACGAATTGTTAAAGGATAAAGCAGTCATAGACAAGATGGACGATAAAGACAAAGCAGTATGGATTAGCTTCAAGGATGTAGTGGAAAACTTCTTAGGGAATCACAAAAGTGTAGTACTTAAAAATTATAATATTTTGGGTTGCTTGAGGAATTACAAGCTACACTTTCTTTATTCACACTTAGACTACTTTCCTTAAAATCTTGGAGATTACAGCGAAGAACAAGGGGAACGGTTTCACCAAGATATTATAGTAAAGGAACAGCTTATATGCAAAACGCGAGCGCGCGAAGCGTTTCGCAAGCAGTGGTTATCTTTAATTTCTTTCAGTAGCTAGCTCAGTAGGATAATTTCACTTTTCATCGCAGTGTATACGTCTTTTTCTTCGCTCACTATTGTAAGATTATTACGATTCAGATTTTCATTTCTAAGATGAATTGACACATTATTAAGAATTTCTACTTCAGTTTTTCTTTTTCCAATAATTTTACTTCTGCTATGATTTTTCTTGTTGGTACACTCAACACTTTATCACTTTCAATTGAGGTTAGGTTGAGGTCCGGATGTCCTGGGCAAATTTCCAGAACACTACTAAACCTAGTTGCATTTCTTAACTTCTTAAAATACGCTTCATGATACAATTCTTCACATATATCACAAATAACCGGAGAAACTTCTCTTCTGGCGTCGTTATCATAATACTTTTCTGCAAACAGATCAGGCGGGACACCTCCGTCCCCCGCCATGTTGGCATATGAAATGGATGTTTTGAAAGTTTGATCCGGACATCGGCAACCAAAAAATTCACGGAAATATCTTTTTTTAATAGGAAATTGCCAGTAAAACTTTCAGAATAGTTCTAGACCATTTAATACCTTTGTAAGGTCCTGATTTACTATGCTGAACCGCGCAGTAATTCTATATACAAATAATTATTTATTTGAGTATAGGTGAACTAGCCTTGACTCGAGAGTCTTCTGTTACTATTAAGTAGGTTATGATTCTAATAAACTGTCTCTTTATGGTACTTCTTTGCTATGACTTTATTTAGACGAAGGTCCAATGCTTTGATACAGATGTTACACAGATGTTTTAATCTAATCTTTACGTTTGTTCTTAATGTTACGTATTTACTTATTTCTATATTGGTTCGACTTACAATCCCGTTCGGACACTACTAGTAGATTGCACGGTCGATGACTGGGCGGTGTTTAGTATTATCCTACACGGATGGTTCCGTGGCGTGTTGAGAGTAAGTTCCTTAACTAAGCTGCCGAAGCTAACGCCAGATATGTTGACGGTCCTTAAGCCTCGTACTGTACCAACTCACGTCCAGAGTATGAAGAATTCCACCGGTTAGCTTCCACGGAGTTTGAGTGGTTTTTAAGCACCCAATAGACGACGCGAAGGACTAAACGGCACTCGTATTCACACACCAGGTCCAGCAGGTACAACACTCGTTGTCCTTGTAAAAAGAGACTTCACTAAAGGCTAAAGGCGATATGAGGACTGAGTGCGGGGCTTATAAGGCTTGGCGGATGATCTCAATGTTAGGGTAATAACCAATCACCGATCGCCACCGAAAGTGTCTTACAATATAGGTTGGTGATGGTGCAGAATAAGTAGGTTTTGGGATTGCTGACTCGGGGGTCAGTTGGTTTAATTAGTGGGACGCGTTTGATGTCGTAAATGCGGTTGCGGAAATGCTTACATTGTGATTATCGTCGTATACCTGCGCCTGTACACATACACGCCGTCATACATCATTCTGTATACAGTATATCCATACATATAATTATCTTTTATGAACATGGGACGTTACACCTTAAAAAGTGCTTTTATGACCAACTTTAACACTCTGTAGCTCAAAGAGTATTAATAAAAAATCTGAAAAGTTCAGTTATAGCTACATTCAGTTTACACGTCATCGAGTTCATAGATAGTCACCCATACATATATGGGTGACTTTATATATATACATATATGTACTTTATTATATTAGGGTGTCCCTTAGTTCCCAAAATGGCTGCTAGGTCGCCCCCCCCCCCCCAGATGTATTGGTTATGACCAAAAACTAGGGCATCAACTGAGAAAGCCCCCCAAAAATTATTTATAATGGGTTATACGCATTTTTGCTATGTAAAAATTGTTTCCAGGTCCCTAAATATATGAAATGTGCATAGATATCATGTATTATGTATGTAATATGTATAAAATAGGTTCGATAATCTTTTAGAGTCGGGAAAATAAAATTTGAGCCAAATATAGCGTCCAAAATCTGCAAAAATACAGATGACAGCAGATTTTTTTCACTTTTATGCGTTTTTAATCATAATCGGCTTTTTATTGAGTTAACAGACTAGTATATTCTGAAAGTAGACTTCAAACCCTACAATTTCGTTTTTTAGACGATTTTCTAGCCCCTCTAGAACCGAAGATATGGCTGTTTGAAATTGACCCTAAAATCATAGTATCAAATCTGTGAATGGGTGCATGAAGACTTTTATGGATCACAATTTTGTTAGCTCTCATTTAGGTACCTGAGGTCCAGTCGACTTTTCCAAAAAAACAAATTGAAGATTTTGATTTTAGCTACTGTGTGCACCCTTTAGAGCCCGGTGCATCTCCAAAAATAAGCACAAATAAAACTTTGGCAATGAAAACTTTTTTTTTTTCGTGAAAGTAACCCTACTAAACTATTAAGAAACGCATTAATATACATATTTCTCATTTATTTACGTATGTACACCCTGAAGAAGGTAATGATTTTCGACCGCTCCTGTCCGAACGGAAGCAAGCGCCCCGCCCAAGTGTTACATAACTTTTAAGATTTATTTAATGAATGTTTATCGATTTCGATCAAAAACATCGCTTTCTGTATACGACACTTTATAGCTAGCTTCCAGCGATCCTGTAACGTTCGAAAATTATGACTTTCCGTTGGGTATACGGTCAAATTCTGTTTATGATATTTCTTAATTACAAATGAATCCGTAAGATAGTGCAAGTGTCTCGCGCAAAAGGATAATTTCATGAGCATTAACTATGAAGTTTGCAACTAATGCTTTATGTGATCTATGGGTTTTTAGTAAATTAATTATTCTGGTCACCTCTCAACAAACACCTCTCAAAACAAAAATTCCATGAGCACTAACGTAAGTGAAATACACAATTTTTTTAATAAGACGTATGCTAAAAATAGTATATAACAATTATAACAACTAATATAAGTGAAATCGAGTTTTAATTTGCTATAAATACATAATATTGAGCAATGTTTAACCCGGATAATATAGAGATAGTGCCTTAGATAGAAGGCCAGATCACAGAGTTTTGGGAAGCCAAAAACGCGAGATGCAAGAACGATAGTTCAACCTCTTATAAGGCTGGTGGCGTATGGGGCGCACCTCAAATAAGTTGTTCAACGCGCCACCTGCTTTATGAGGAGCAGAACTAACGTGTTTATTTTGCTCCGAGTTCAGAGTTCAGGCTTTTGGCTCTGGTTGGCTTTCTATCTAAGGAGGCACTATTTATATATTCTCTGTTTGCCTTACAAACTACGTAGGTTCTTGTAAAATAAAACACAATATTTTCTCTTTGAATGTTTATACTTCAAGGTACTTCTTTTATTCTAATCGACTTTTTGATCATACAATAAATACAAGCAAATCTAGCATAACAGATTCTACGACGAATAATCATACATTAGAGGTTAGTACGTATTTTCTTAAAGTTTTAGGCTGCTGTCCCTAGTAAAAATTTTAACATGTATCAAAATGTAGCAACACATAGAAAAATGTAAGATATTATAGAAAAATGTAATAAAATGTAAGAAACAGCAGGTTAGTATTGGATTTCGGACATTTTTTATATTTTGATACACCTTCCTACGTTTTGTTACACCTTCATACATTTTAGTACATCTTACTACAATTTAATGCACTTTTTCATAGCATTCCATTATTCTTTAAATAATATTAATAATAATAATAATAATAATAATAATAATAATAATAATATAATACAATAATTAGTATTAATAAAGTTACTAAACATCCTACATTGTAATTGTATTACTTATACATAGCTAAAATAGTATATACTAATATTTTCTTAAACACAATATGTAAGAAAATGTAAGAAAATTTACGTAAGTATACCAAATTGTAGTATTCATTTATGTCATAATATTACATTTCCTTACATTTTGTTATGATGTGCTACGTTTCTCTTTTTATAAAAGAAATTAAATATTCTTACAATAATGGATATGTAAGGAAATGTACAAAAATGTAACAAAATATAATAAAATTTAGTAAAATGTAATAAAATATAAAAAATGTCCGAAATTCGACTTAATATTATAATATCTTCATTCATCAATTGACGACATTTTATTACACTTTTATAACACTTTCTTACTTAAATTATTTTCCTAGAGTGTAAAATAAAAATATATTAAAAAATATTTAACATTATAAAATTTACCAAAGTGTGATACTTAAACAAAGAATATTTAGAAGATATTCAATATTATAAGAAGATAATTTTGTTGGCTTAAAGTAACATTGAATTATTATTATCACAAAAATTAAATTTTCTCAAAGTTATAAATAAATAATTTAATTACTCAAGTGAATATTTTATTGTAGCAAAACTCCTTTAAGAATAATTAATAATTTTTTTTTAAAAATCAGTGTATATAAACTAAAATATAATGGTATTTTTTTATGGTCTTTTAAGGAAAATATTTTTTGGACAACACACAATGAAGCGATAAAATGAGTTTACAAACACAGGATTCAGTATTTTCAAATATATCAAATAAAACAATCTCTGAAATAACAGGAAACAAGCTACCAAGCAAATCGCAAGTTCTTCGACTTTTATTAAACAGGACTAAAAATGAAAATGTTGAAGTGAATGATGCTGTTAAAATAGTTATCGGAGAATCAAAACTTTTTGGGATAAAGCTTTAGTTAATACTAGGAGAGATGACTATTGCTTTGAAAAATTGAAGAAACTGATACAAAGATACCTTTCATCGTCAATTGAATGATGTTTTTACATCTTTCATAATAGTTTGTGTGATTAATCAGAGAGTCAGAAAAAATAACGTTTCTTTCTCAACCAGTCGATGACATAAGGCGTAATCTAATACGCATTATACATCATGAATTACCAGGTTATAAATACAATATTTCACTTTTGTCGGTCCCATGTGAAATATAATCTCAGCTAATTCTAAATATGAAAAGATGAGTATAATTCTAAATTCTTCATCAACTTTTGGTATTTCCAAAAACATATTATATCATATACTTTCAATGCATAGTCCAGAAGCTATTTCAAAACTTGGATAACTCTTCAACTCTTGAACCACATATTCCAATATTTATTAGTTTGAATTTATGCAATAACTTCTGGACTATGCTTTGAAAGTATATGATATAATATGTTTTTGGAAATGCCAAAAGTTGATGAACAATTTAGAATTATACTCATCCTTTCATCGCAATCCACGACCTTATATGTGAAGGTAAAAGTGAAGTATTGGTTACATGATTGTGTCAGTAGCAGTTATGGATACGCGATGGAAACATCCGTTTACCTCCATGCTGTGCGGTCCTACAGGAAGTGGTAAAACGGTGTTTATGAAGAAGTTCCTAAAGGATCTTGATCATCTATGCGATGCCCGAATCGAACGTGTCATTATCTATTACGCTGAGTGGCAGCAGAGGTACAATGATCTTCAAAGCAAGAAGGTGGAATTTCGCGAGGGTTTGCCACAGACTAGTGTCTGGGCCAGTGATTCCAGACCGAAACTCGTGATCAATGACGACTTGATGCGAGAGTCGTCGTCGAACGGCAGTATAGTCGACATCTTCTCGAAGGCCTCCCACCATCAGTCGCTCTCGGTGATATTCATGACACAGAACGTCTTTCATCAGGGTAGAGGACAGCGTAACATATCTCTAAACGCACAATACAGCGAAAGGCTCTCTTGCAGACGGCTGATTTGAAATTAGTGCGTCATATTTGTGAGTGTGCTTTGAATATGTTGATCAGTAATGTGCCGTTGGAGAAGTTTCACAAATACGCTTACGCGGACATGCAAAAACACTGCGGAAGTTAGGCGAACCTTGTGAGCTTGTCGAAAAAGAAAAAAATCATTGTACAACATGGTCGTTTCTTACCAGCATTATTGGGCCCTATTATAGGTACACTGTTGGCTAGTATCATTAGTAAGTAGACGACATGGAACACGCTAAAAAGATAGTGCTTGTGCCGCATGAGAACGTTGAAAGTCTCCAGAGTGTGCTAGCAAATAGCGGGTGCAATAATGCTGCTAATATATTAAAGACTGTTCAAACATCCGGAACCGTGATGACTAGACTAGATGCTGAAATGAACAACATACTTAATCCATCTACTTGCAAAAATGAGCGGGAAAAATGGATACAATATCGTTCTGTGCTGCAGCGTTATCTCCAACTCAAGGATGTCGATAACTATGATAAGATTAGAAAAAAGGAGGAAAAAGATAACAAAGATTGGTGTCAAATGCAAAACAACAATCATGATGATGATGATGAAAGCAGCAGCAGCAGTAGCAGCAGCAACTAGTCAGGGAAGTGCAAAAAAGTCGAGGAAAAAAGTTGTTGCTGGCAATTCTGAAATTACATCATGCCGACGATTGAGCGGGAGGTTCGAGCTGGACAGAAGACTGAAATCACCGACCAAGAAGAAAAAGAAGAGCAAGAACGAGTGAACGTGAAAGATAGCGCACTGAATGAATTGATCGATTTGCTACCTTTGAAATGCACGTACCCGGATATAGATTTTGCGGCCCAGGTACAAAACTAGCGGAACGTATTGAACGTGGTGAAGCCGGTATCAATCCATTGGATGAGGCGTGTTGTCAGCATGATCTAGACTACCGTGACAAACAAGGCAATCAGCTCAAGGCTGATCGAGTTTTAGCTGAATACGCATTTTCACGAATGCTCGCGGATGAAACAGATGGAAACGAGCGAACACTGACTATGATGACAACCTGCTGCATGATGAGCAAGATAACCTTTGAAAAGTTTTTTCAAGTACTGAAGAGGAATAAGAAAAAGGTACAAAAGAAATCAAAAGATAGTTGTAGTAGCAGCCAAGTTGATGAATCTGTGAAAATGGGGATTAGCAAACAACAAAAAGAACGTAAGGGGTCGAAAATAAAAAATAAAAAAGTGAATAAACAACCGATGCATGATGAGTATAGAAAGAAGAAGATTCGAGAACATTTATTACGTGCCTCCACATCCGGCAGCGTACGCTGGTATTGATAAACTTGTTCAAGCTACGCGTGAGAGAGGTAAAAACAGTAATAAAAAAGAAAAAGTTAATCGTGAGAGTGTTGTAGAGTGGCTCGACAGTCAAGATGCGTATAATCTACATCGACTGGTCAGACATCGATTTCAGCGACGTAGTTACAATGTGCGAAATTTGAATGATCTGTGGGAGGTTGATCTCATAGATTTGAGATCCTTGACAACTTAAAACAACGGCTACAGTTAGATTTTGACGGTCATCGATGTTGTCAGCAAATATAGCTGGTTGGAACCAATCAAGCAAAAAACTTCCGGAAATGTCGCTGAGGCTTTCTTGCGTGTAATGTCGAGAAGCAATGGACGTAAACCAAAGTGTCTCCAGACAGACAAAGGTAAAGAATTCCCTGGTCGTGAGACGCAGCAAGCTTTGCGCGATAATGACATCAATTACAGAGTGGCACGCAGTCCCAATACAAAGGCTGCCCTCGCGGAGAGACTTATACGAACTATTAAAGAGCGCATTTGGCGATGTTTCACTGACAAAAATACACGGAGGTACATCGATGTGTTGCAGAATATTATAGAGGCATACAATCACAGTATACACTCAGCGATGAAGATGATACCTGCATCTGTGACATTATACAATGTTAGAAAAGTACGGGAAAATTTACAGCGTCGCTATAACAATAACAATGGTTGTAATTTACCCAAGTTCAAAGTCGGTGAGTTGGTTCGCGTCAGTCGTGCACGATTCGTCTTTGACAAGGGATACGAGGGCGGCTGAACACTAGATTTATTTAAAATTGTGCGGATTTCTCAGACACGTCCACCACCTGTCTACCATTTGCAAGATTTATCAGGTGAGGACATAGATGGTGGTTTCTACGCGGCAGAATTGAGCAAAGTTCGAAAAGATCTGGTCACGGAATCATTCAAAATAGAAAAAATTTTACGCAGTAGAGGTAAGGATCGCTCAAAGGAGTATTTCGTCAGCTGGAAAGGCCATCCAGAAAAGTTCAACTCCTGAGACAAGGCTAATCAACTTTCGCAAATATGAGGGATCAATTTTACATTATTCTGCCTAGCAACAGCAGTATGAATTATTTCGCGGAAAACACTACAACGCATTATATTACACAGTTACCACAAGAGATCAGATTACAAGGTTCATTACATGGCTGGTCGCGCTCACAGAAGTTCAAATTCCGCTAACGGTCCAACACGTGTCAGTCGACAAAGAAGAAAGAAAATTTTCCCTGAAACGAATTTCCCCCACAAGACTCGAGACGAATGAGCTAAGAGTGGAAAATTTTACAATCGCAGAATCGCTGATTCGTCCACGAAATCACAAAGACACTCACACTCTCGTTGAGGAGATAATTAACTTGGAATGTATTAGTAGTCATTTGCGGCTGATAGTTGAATGTGGTGGCTATGTGACAGTTAGCAGAGTCTGTGGAAAGGATAACTGCTCTCAGTCCAGACACGAGCTTTGCTTATCGGAAAAAATACGGAAAACTCTCGGATTTGAAAAGGATAGGCAGATTCTCTTTGTTGACGATCAATCCACTATAGAGGCTGATAGATCTGCTCGAGTTTCCAATGGTCTACCAGCTATATTTATGATCTACAGCGACATCTGTGAACCGTATATGATAGGTGATGTTCAATCAAGGTTGCTACGCGCTGTATCGATGAATACCCATAATTACGCATACGGTACTACCCGAATCAAAAGTTTCTCTCCGACAATGTACGCACCATTGTTATTCAGCTCATTTCAGATCATTGAAATAGATATAAGAGATGAATGCGGCAATCGATACTGATTACGACATTCGATTATGGGACAGTGTCCCTGACACTTCATTTCAAGAAAGTCGACTAGATGAATCGCTACTAAGATTACTTCAGTTGTCAAGTTGGCAATGGCTACCGTGGGGTAGGAGTAGGAGGTAGGAATTCGTACACTGGAGGAATTGGCCATATTTACATCGGTTCTCCCTACCAAAGAGGTCACGGTGGTATCGGCTCCTTCCTAGCCGGCATATTTCGTCGAGTTCTCCTGCTTATTGGGTCGGGGAGTCAAAGCTGTGGGTAAGGAGGCTGTACGTACGGGTTTTAACATTGTGTCCGACGTTACGGCACGCAACACACCAGTTAATGAGTTCTTTCGTAATCGTGTGAGAGAATCTGGTGAAGTTCTGAAAAGAAAGGAGGAAGAAAAATTGGACAGACTGATGGAAGGATCGGGCTATAAAATGGCACGCTACGGGAATCCAGCTCAGTTGCAGTAGCTCGGTGAACCTGTTAGAGTGGGCAAGAGAAAGAGGGGTGTCGGTAGGAAAAAACGTAAAACTGACAGTAGTATAAAACGCAAGTCGAGAAGTGATATCGTGTAATAATTTATCACGCGGATTTTCCATAATGGATGCGATCTTAGTAGTTGTGTCTTTCTTTCGTTGAGTAGGATACTAAAATTTGACTATAATTTTTCCCAGTGTTTTTGTTGTCAGTCTTATTATTGTCCGTTTGAATGGTTTGAATTTTTTTGTCCGTCCATGTCTTTATTTTTTGTCATGTTTTACTGCCCGTTGTTTTGTGGTTGTTGGATTTTTGGTGATGTGTTCACAGTGGAAGGGTGCGTGAGATTTTGTTTAGTTTCGTGATTTGGTCTCTGGGTTCTGTCTATGTTATCATTTCTTTTAGGCGTGTCGTCACTGTCAAAATCAGCAAGCGTTTTTAAAAAGTCATTGATTGTTTTGAATTTGTGATTAGGGACGGTGCGTCTATATCTCTTTTAGAATGTTCCGCGTGCTAATTTAAACATATAAGTAACGTAATTTACTCTGCTCTCTCCCCGGAGATATATTGTTTTTATTATTTTATTCCTGAATCTTTCTTAAAACTGTTCATATAATTCACTGTAATTCCTGACCTCGCCTTGCATAAGGTAGCACCAATTATGAGCATCTCCTTCGAGTGCTTGCGATATAATGCATTTAAATTCGTGATCCTCCAGTTTTACAAGAGAAAAATAGTTTTTAAATTCCCGTAAAAATTTCATTGGTCTTATGCTAGCTAACCTTTAAATTTTGGTATATCTATTTTTATTCGTCGAGTCCTGTCGGTCGTTGACTCTCCGTTATGATTACGCGTTCGAATCATCTTTTCAAGTTTAGTAGACTCATTAGAGTTCGATTAGTATATTTTTGTAATTTCCTTTCGGAGTTGTGTGATTACGTTCGACTCTATTTTTTCCTTGATTTTGTCGAGATCTGAGCGCAAATTCTGATTTTGTACTACAAAAGAATCTGTTTTTGTCTCGAGAAGTCAAGCCGTTCTTTCATTTTTTTCATAAATGAGGCGAGCGCTCCGATACGGGCTTTCGTATCATCTACGCCCCTTCAATTTTTATTTTTCCTTAATTTTATCCGCGGAGAGGCAACATATTCCTCTACGCCGCTTTCCAATTCATCTATACGACCCTCAAGTGCATTCCGTTTTTTATCCAATGTTATCAATTCAAAAACTACGGCTTTTTGCCCTTCTAAATTGTTATCCATTACAATGTTTTCATCACTTTCAATTTCCTCCAGGAGGATTTCTGAACTTCTTTTGGTTGCTTTATATGCCATTTTTGA
This sequence comes from Muscidifurax raptorellus, assembly GCA_020010945.3. Taxonomy (NCBI): domain Eukaryota; kingdom Metazoa; phylum Arthropoda; class Insecta; order Hymenoptera; family Pteromalidae; genus Muscidifurax; species Muscidifurax raptorellus. The sequence goes on from JAHUUD020000006.1 coordinate 2,188,697, forward strand.
GAAATTAATAATGTAAAATTTCAGATTGAATATCGTTAACATTAGATGTTTAGAAAGGGGGGGGGGAGCAAATGCGACTGAAATTAATGCCTTTAAATTTTTAGATTTTGGATACCCCTCGTGATATCGCGTATGTGCTCCTCTAGAACTTGAACTTGATTCTCTACCCTCCTCGAACGGGTTTTGGTCACTCTTAATAAATCTGTAACGATCTGACAGGTCAGGTCTGCATCATCTTTAAGACTTTTTACCTCCTTCATGGAGTTCTCAAGGATTTCTAACCTATCATTTGAGGTTCTATGCAATTTCTTCATCAAATGATGAAACTCGATAACACTAACATACAGAGAATTTATTTATTTTTTTATGATTTCCTTGCCTATTGTTATAAGCCAGGAGAACGTTTGTTAATCTTTGTAGTCTTTTCCGATGTTGCTTCGTAATCTTTCTGCGTTTCTTCTAAATCCAACAGTCAAGCACGTTCTCATGACCGCATTGCACATTGATTTGAGCTACTTTCATTTGTTCGACATTTTTGGTCTCATTATTTCGAAGTGTTTCAATTATTTTCTTTAGCTCTCTAACTTGCGTTTATCGTCGTGCATCGCGCTTGAGAAGCTGCCTTACTAAGTTGTCCACATAAGTTAACCGGTTGAGAATCTGTTGCTTGTTAAACGAGCCATTATTTCCGGGTATCATTAAAGGATTGAAAATTTGAATATATATATATATATATATATAACTAAATTTATTTGATCGAGAACGAATCCCTGTTCGGGCGCCAATGAAATGGACCAGGTTAATCCGCTAATAAATTGCGAAATCGCGTTCGTATCTGGACTCGAAGTGTGGTGGACGAAATTAGGATGCACTTGAGATGCTTTTGAGATCAGCGTCACCCGCACTGAGGGAAGCTATGCGCTGATCGGTTTTTTAAGGGGAGAGGGTGTCTATGTGTAGAGCAGAGACGTGATAGCTCTGAACCAGGTAGGATAACAATAGTATATAGATGTTAGACAAAAAATGCATTTATTTGAATATAAAAAACTATCTTCTCATATACTCAGGGGTAGGAGAATCTTGGCATACATGTGACTCATGTATGAGAGAGTCCCTGAATTTCGATAGCCCGTTCAATTCGCAAGCGGAACGGTTTAGCAGTCAAGAAAATCTGAATGATTGCTACGGCGTCCGCTGGTCTTATATACTACTCGCTGGCCCATCTACTCTCTGTATAGGCGCTTTGTTTATATTGCTCTTCCTTGTTGCAGTTACCGCTGCTTGTACATCTATGTGTTGAATATATTGCTTGCTTAATTGTATACATATTTTTTCTTGATGCACGCGTATTCTCTCCTGTCGTACTGTCGTTTCAAATTATATTTAGCTCTAGCTATAACTGTACTCAAATTCTTAGTATAACTTTTAAACTGACTTTTCAAATTATCGTCAAGAGCTCATTTCATTTATAAAGTGTCCCTTTTCAGTGCCATGAAACCGATGCATCGAAGTTACCGTAACATTTTTTCCGTTTTTTGTGGTTATATTAGTGTTTAAGAATGAAATGTTTTCTATTATTTCTATTTTGGTAGTTTCAGTTATATTACAATTAAGGGGACGCACCACCTTTGAAACTCTAAAAAATAATTATTTTTAATTTCACACAGATAAGTTCGCTTACTGATTGTAATTTATAGATAATATTAACTTTTGGAAATTGTGTCCTCTTAAAGAAAGTTTTGTAATAGAAAATACATTTTTGTGTGTTAGAAGTTCGAATCAATAGTTTTTAGAAAATGCCCATATGCATTTATATGCGTGTGTATACATGATGTTATTGAAATTGGCATGACGTTTTGTTTTTTAATTCCAAATTTAGAAAAAGTAACCTTATTTGGATCGATTAATGTGTTTTTGTTTGATGATAAATTTCAGATTTTTGTTTGTTGGTTAAATTTTTTGTAGTAGTTGTTTTTTGGTCTAACGGTGTATTTGCCTTGATGGTTTGTATATGCATGCGCGTATTGTTAATAAATGTTTCAGATTTATTTATCTTTATAACCTGTCCCTATCAGTCGCATCTGAAAAATCCTTATAAAAGAATTCATAATTAACTGTTAGACCTTACATATAGTAAAAAAGTGAAAAATTGAACTTTATTCTATATCGTATGGGAATGTCGAAACCAACGCGAGCAATTGTTGTCCCACCTCGAGACGTAGTTTTTTGCTTACAATATACTTTATAAAATCAAGAATCATTAATGTCAATAATATAATCGCAGTAATAAACAATTATCAACGATCAAATTGATTACCGCTAGAAAATCGATTTATAGACAAAATTTTGTTTATTAATTTTTAGTCTACAAATGAACTCATTTAATAAAAATTGTTAAAAGGTTTTTTAAAAATTGGAATGAATTACGTTCTTTATTGCGTATTAACGAGAACATAGATTGGATTTAGTCGAAACTTATTGTCTAGGTATTCAAGCCCAAATATATTAGATGCGGCCTATGTCTAATATATTTGGGCTTTAATACCTAGACAATAGGCGGTTAGTCCACCTATCACTGTCTAACTCATAACTTATGCCCCTCTACAGCACGGCAAATACCAATGGGTGTAAACGTGCGGCCGGAGTAGGGCCCCCTCTCTCTTTCTGGTTTTGCACGTACACAGTGTACTGATAAATTCGACTATCATCTTCACTTTCTGCTGCACTGGTAGGCCCGCATCTACCGCTCAGTCTCGTCTCCCACAAACTATACTAAAAATTTTTGACTATTGTAGATATGATAAGACGACTCTGCCCGATGTATTGTGAGTAGTAGAGAAGCTGCAGCAACTGGTGAAAGGAAATGACATTTCCAGGAATCTCGGATATCTGTTGCCAGTGCTTTTGCTGCTGTCGTTTGCACTGTTCGCGATTGGTGAGTTTTCCGAATTGTTGTTTGGAATTAAGGGCAGCGTTTACAGGTTAGGTTAAACTAATTATCAGCGGAATTTTTGCGTTTTAACGTTATTGAATTTCAATTAGCGTGTGGTGTGTTTGTTCGGTTATGCAGCCATCTGATAATTGAATTTACACTTGTGCAATTCACAGATTGTAACTTTGACTTCGGAAAAATTGAATCGCTGGAGTAACACCTTAAGGGGCCACACCACCTTTAAAACTCGAAAAAATAATTATTTTTAACTTCAGACAGTTAAGCTGGATTAATTTGAAATTTTTTGACATACTCTTAAAAGCACTAGTTTTGGTATGAATGGAGGAAATTTAATTTAAATGAATATTAAACTATTTAAAAATAAAACCAGTCAAAAATTTAGTTGTTTTGGCTTATTTTTCATTATTTTTGACTTATTTTATTTTTAAAAAGTTTTCTATTCATTTAAATTAAATTTCCTCCATTCATACTAAAACTAGTGCTTTTAAGAGCATGTCAAAAAATTTGTATCAAATAAAGAAAAAGTTGTGTTACATATGAATAAAAAATTTCAAATCAATCCACCTAAACTGTCTGAAATTAAAAATAATTATTTTTTCGAGTTTTAAAGGTAGTGTATCCACTTAAGTCGGCTTACGCAGATATATATATATATATATATATATATATATATATATATATCTGCGTAAGCCGACTTAAGTGGATACACTACCTATATATATATATATATATTGTAACGTGGCAGTTTGACTGCACGTTACAAAGCGAGCGAGCAACGCCGTACAGGTAAAAAAGCGAGCGACTCTTGATAAATGTTAAAGCGCATGTGTGACAGTATTGTTGGAAACTCAATTTATCTGTGCTCATGTAACCTAACCCATCCTGTACAGGGGCTATATCTACAAGTATTTACACATATATCTACAATATACTTGTGATCATTTGTCTCAGTTTTTGTAGCGTTTTATTTAAATATTTAATAGTACATTACGATACCAGTGACCTAAGTAGCACTTTTTTGCACGGCGTGAGGTTAGGGCCCGAGCGCAGCGAGGGTCCTAATTACGCCGTACAGAAGTGTTACTTAGGACACGAGTATCATATAGAATTTTATAGCACAGCCTACCTAAGCCCGCTGTCACGCCTATCCGTGTCATAAGTAGTCCTGTTTTGCACCGTGAAGTTAGCGCACGAGCGTAGCGAGTGTAATAATAACCACGGTGCAAAAAAGACTACTTAGGTCACAGATAGGCGTAACCTAAGTGCGGGCTTAGGTCACACTGTGCTATAAAAATATGTAATTAAACTGTAGTGGAAAAAGTGCAGTGAAAAAAGTGTAGTGAAAAAAGTGTAGTGAAAAAGGTGTAGTGAAAAAGGTGTAGTGAAAAAAGTGTAGTAAAAAAAGCAAAGCAGTGAAATTTGTGTAAAATTATAAAATAAAAAAAGTGTAAATTGTTAGCGTGAGATTATTGTGTAATTGGCAATGGCTTCGAATAAGGATGCAAAGCGAAGATTTGCATCTACTGATTAATGGATTATAATGGACCTTGACCTTGTCTAGGTCCATTATAATTATTCAATCTTGGTTGTTGTCCACTACTATAATTATTACTGTTATACCATTTCGCGGGCATGTCCTGATTTTGTAATTGTCGACAAAATTTTAAACAATTCATAGTAGCATGTCTTGTCTCGTTACAAAAATTACATTTTATTTCTGTTTCGACTTCGACTACATTGACTGGCCGTGACTCTTTTGTTTTGGAGCGGGAGTCATCTTTCCTTACGTCTTCTTCCGATTCTCCCGTATATGCAAAATCTCTCTCTATTTCTATGGCTTTTTCTCGCGCGTCTTCTAATGTTAATGGCACGCCCATTCTCACCTGAATTTCCCATCGCAGTCCCCGTATGACAAATTGTATGCAATCTTTCACAAGATTTTCGTCGATATTTCTTTTTTTACGCGTTGATGCCTTTTCTAATTCCTTCTTTATTTCAAATACTCGATTCGCGTACACGACAACACTTTCTGTCGATCTTTGTTTCGCTTTTGCTGGTTCTCCCGTGATATCCGGATACGTTTTTAATGATCCGAAATTTTTCTCAAAAAATTCTATGATTTCATTCAATGTCGTGAAAGTGTGTCCCGTTGCGCACATCAAGGCCTCTCCAAAAAGTCGCATGTGTATTAGTCGCGCTAGCACTTCTTCTACTCCGTTGGGGAGCATCGCTTTTGCTCTAATGCAGCCGTCGGTAAAAAGTGTGAGCGGAACATTTGAGCCATTAAACCTCGGAATGAAGTCTATCGCGTCTTTTAGGGATATACCTTTGACTTGCGAAACCATTTTGCTTATATAGTCGTTCTCTTCGGGGTCGCTACTTGTGTCGTCATATTTTTCTAATTGCAATTGAGAGCGTGGGAGATCTGAGAGTGACAAGATATTTATAAGGTTTCCCGTCGGCGTAGAAAATTCTTCGGTTTTATCGGCTGATTCTAATTTATCTATAATGCTAGTTATTACGGTCGAATTTCCCTAGATCGTTGTAATTCGTCTGCGTAAATAATTGTACACGTGTGAACATTTTTTCTCGCTTTGAAGTTTTTCTTTGACGTCGTCAACGTTTTCCTGATTTAAAAAATAGTCGTCTAAAGCCTCTTGTTTTATAAACGGAGTTAAATCTTGTTTTAATCTAATCACAAATTTATTCCTTAAATCCTCAGTCTCTTCGGCAATTTCTTGATCAATCGGAACTTGTAAATTTTTCGAACTATTAACTATAGGCGTAGGATTTTGAACTACTGTTGTGTTTGCCTTTTCTGAATTTGCAACAGTCTTATTTATTGTCGATTGACTCAAAATTTCGGTTGTATCTATTATTAAATTTTGATCTATTACGCCTCCCGTCGCGCTTTGTATTGGAGAATCGTGCGGACTTGACCGTTCGGTAATATTTTCTGGCGTAGTGGGCGGGACAATGGCTGTAGTGTCTACACTCGGGGTTTCGGTAGTCTTTGTTTCCGATTGACTTTTATTAAATATGGAGGGTTTCAAAGCTATTCTCTGTCGAATTTGAGGTGCTGCTGTAACGTCTCTTGTTTCGAATATTTCTACGCTTTCTGTCCCGTCGTCTTCGTTTTGCGCGCGGTATGTATTAAAGGAACTTCTTTCGCTATTTCGTATCTGTTCGCTAACCAGAGTGAAAATTTTGGTACACGAGTGTGGGTTATCTATATTGAGTTTTGCAAGATTTCTGTCTAACTCTTTATAGCTATTACGTGCTTTAATTTCAAGCCTCGAACTTGGGATTAATCGCTTAACGTTTGACTTCTCTAAGTTTTTCTTTTTCTCTAAATATTTATTTAACAAACTGTCGTTAAGATCAAGTTTTCGGGTGCCTCGAGTGACTGTTACGCATGATTCTTGGTTTATAACGGTTTTATCAGATTCATCGCTACTTGACGTGCTTAATTCTCGGAAAATCTCTCATTTTTATTTATTTTATCTCGATTAGAATTTTTGTTCGTTCGGTTTTTTCTCTTGCTTCTTTATTTTTATCTATTTCTCTTTGGGCAAATGCGAATAACGCGTCAAATTTTTTTCCTATTTCAATTTGAAACTCTGACAGTTCCGTATAAGACTTCCGTTTTGTTTCGGCCTTTCCTGTAGTAATTTGACAGTTTTCTAATGCTGAGTTTAAATTTTTCTCCACTAGATCCCAATTTTTGTTCTTAATTCCGGTTTTCAACAAGGTTCTTCTCTTCCCAGCCCTTCTATTTTTTTGCGCGATTTTAGTTAAATTATTCTCAGTACTCATTTATTGTGTGTATGAGGGATGGAGAGAACAGTTCGCTGATTAAAGCGATTATCTGTTTGAGACGATTGTATGTAGAAAAACAAGTTTCTTACAGCGATTCCTTACTTTTATGGGAAGGTTTGTAAAAAATAAGTCGCTGGTTAAAGTGATTCTTTATTTTTCGGAAAGGATAATAAAATAAGTCGCTGGTTAAAGCGATTCCTTACTTTTATGGGAAGGTTTGTGAAAAATAAGTCGCTGGTTAAAGCGATTCCTTATTTTTCGGAGTGGTATAGGAAGGAAAATCACACAGAATAAAATATTACTTTAAATAATTATTTTCTATACTTTTAATAAAGTTCTCATAATTATTCCCAATTTCACGAAAAAAAAATTTTCTTTCTTTTTGTCAAATCATTACTTGAATGTCCGAATTTTTGTATTTTCAAAATAGTTGCCTTTCACCAATTAAAAAGTTTCCCGGCCTCTGATGCACCAAAAAGTTTTATATATAAACAACCTGTTACGTCCTAGGCTATGATGCTGTCGTCGGTTGCAACAATTTTATTGGTTAGTTTATTATGGGGAACACGGAGAACGACGAGAATTTTTATAAGAAAATCCTAGCGATTTCGGTGTTTAGACATTCCCGCGATCCTGAAGAACAGCGCAAAATGCCTGGTCAGGAAACCTTCTATTAGTGAAAAAGAACTTAATTTCGTGCCTTCAGAATATGATTCGACTTGAAAAACCCCTCATAATCTATGCTACGTGTTGGTTCTATAGCTTTTCTTCTGAGAGAGAGAGAAGCTTCTACCGGGCTGGTAGCGCTGTATTGAATTGATACTTACCTTTTGTTGAGTCGGCTGCTTTGTTGTTCTGCTTACTGTGACTTTGCATTGTTTGGATTGTGCGTTTTGTCCATGACGGTTTCGGTTTATGTCCTGGGTTATTGTTTTGGAGGTTTTTTAGATTTTTGTCGATGGGAGGGTGGGTGGGTTTTTGATTGTTGGGACATGTGTTTGAAAGCATATTTGTATTTTGATTGTTTGTGTTGGCTCTCGGTCTGTCTTGTCCCCTTTTGGTCGTGTCGTCACTGTCGAATTCAGCTAGAATTTTTAAAAATTCGTTAATCGTCTGAATTTTTTGCCCAGTAACAGTCCTGTTCGTCTTCTTGGCGGGTGATCAGAATCACTGGGTCGGTGGTCGACGCGGGTTATAAATTATTTAATTAGGTGACGATAATATGTAAGGACTCGGACTTTGGATTTCGATTAAAAAGTCGTGATTTAATAGTAATAAACCCCTTTTTTTATTTGCTTGAAATAACAATTACCCGAACTTTGTCGACGCTCCGTCTGACTATCGCGTTAATGAAATATACTAAGTCGATGTAGTAGCACTAAGCTGATTTGTTCTCAGGTGACTTTACTTTATTTAACTTCGAAGCGCGTTTGAAAGGCTTCTGTGATGTCGTTTTTCTTTTCTTTTCCCGTTGGTATGCGGTAACTACTTTATCTCGCGGCTCGATTTCCTGGTTTCCGTCCAAATTTATACTATATGAAAATTATTAGTGTTTATGTTAATTTGACGCGAAGCTGTAATTTCTTTCAGTAATGAATCTTGTCGCACTTGAATCCCGGACCGAATGATTTTTGCGCGCACTGAAGCTAAGTCTCGAAACAAATAATTTTATGTGCACCGATGCTAAGTCCTGAACCGAGTTCCGAGTCGGCTAAATTTTGTCCGACGGCGACTAAGTCCCGATTGAACTTCTGAGATCGTGATAGTGCAGGTTTCCGGTCCCGCTCAAGATTTTAAGTGCAACTGAAAGAGATTAACCCTGACTGTGAGATTAAGTCCGAATGAGAGGAGGTCGTGCCGTTTGTCCGGGCCCTTGTATAGTCCGGGCTCGCGAATGTTCTAGAATATTCTCAACGAAAATCCCCAATAGGAGGGGTTAGCTTTTCCATACACGGAGTTATCTATGATCGCTCCCTACTCCTCTTTTTACTATTTTTCGTCTCTGACTTTTTCTTGCAGCTTATCATACATCTACTCCCCCGGATATAGTTCCGTTCTGCTCGGCTCTATGTTTGTACAGGTGGTCGAGCTCCTTTGCATCGTATGGCTTCTCCGGGCTTCTTGTAGTCATCAAGGTAGTGATCTACTTTACTGTGAATATGAACTCTTACTATTTGTGGGTAAGGGTGCTTCTCTTGCAATAGGTATCGAAAGAGGGACCGTTGTTGGCTTGGGCCCCGCGATGCGTAAGTAAGGCGGTCCGTCGATAATAGGTGGAGCATTGCGTTTCTTGCGTCTGCATCTCTTAAATTGTTTTTCATTTTTCTCGTTGTGGATATGATGTTTATATATATATATATATATATATATATATATATATATATATATATATATTTGTTTACATTCGCTATATCTTTGTACTCGCTATTGAACTGCTTCTAGCGACGTTCGATATGCTCAAATCTCAGTTTGGGTTTAACTTTCGTAAATTATAATCTTACGACGTATTTGAATTAGTTATTCTTGCTCTTGTTTAATTGTATTTTACCGAAATTCGTGTTCGTATAATAATGTTGTCTCGCGCATGATTGTTCGTATTTCGTTTTGGATATTTGTTATATCACATTTTATTTTAATAATATTAATTCTGCATATGATCATTTCGTCTCTCCTGTTCCTATCGTCTCCCGCTTCCTATCTTTTAGAGTATTTGGAATGTATAATGTGCTTTCCCAAGATGGCTTGCACTTTTATTCTCGTGACCTTCTCAGCTCGGAGCTATTCAGTGTTTATTCTCATTCAATGTCGTCGATGCTCTCTCTCTATAAATCTGACAGTCGAGATTACGTATGTGTGTATAAACACATGGATAGTATGCTGCCAAATTTAAATATTCACCAATTCAGTTTTATAAAAGATAAGTATAATTTTTTCAAATTCACCCATTCATATTAGTATTTAAAATAATATAGAAAATAATTAAAATGTCTTTTTTAACTTCCAGGTAAAAATTGTCGTACAGACCTGATATGGTATGACCAAATATACAATATCAATAGTCAAAATGTTGGTCTTGACTAATAGAAAACGATATAATTGGGCCCACTTGATTTACTGATTTGTAATTAAATTTTCGTAACAGTGGGCGTAAAATTTTACCCACAGCAAGTCTAAAATGAAACATCCTGTTTTCTGCATTTTTGTACACAATGATAAACTGTAGAATTTACCTAAGACTTCATATTCTTCTAGTATTTACAATACACATAGTTGTTGTACAGAATACATATTCGAAGAGTATAGTCCCGTCCCGAATTCTTGACCTACCAAGTTTTCAGTGACGCTTGGACTCCCGGCAATACAACACGTGCACAGTATTGCCAATCAAGATGAGTGCTAGTGATTAATACTCATACAATGATTTTCGTGAGTGGGTGAAGAGTGAATACACTAAATCTTTCGATGAAAAGTATTCCTAGCATACTTCCACGAAATTTCAAAGAAATATGTATCTTCAACTCTGTGGTCGAAATATTCGATTCTTAAAACGATGATGAAAATTGAATGTGATATAGAGAAAGCTTTTCACGGCAGCTGAATGAAAAGATTCTTAGAAGAAGCCCCTAATAATGAATTTTTAAGGTAAATCTTCATTCATTGAAATAAAAAATGATAACTCTATATTGAATTCTAATGAATTTCATCAATATTTCAATCTGCAGGTTTGGTCTTGGTATATACGGAGCATGCAGGAGTCAAGAATTATATAACTTCCAAATAAGAAATGTGAAAATGCACGATAACCATGTTATATTTACAATACCCGCAACGAAGAATTATTTACCAAGGACATTCACTCTCGAAGGTAAATATCACAAGATCGTCACTGACTACATTCGATTGAGACCTGAGCAGGCGACAGCAATAAATTTGTTTATCTCCTATCGCAAGGCCAAGTGCTGTGATCAACCGATGGGATAGCATTTGATCAGTGGTGTACCGCAAAAGGTTGCTACATGATTGAATTTGGAAAATTCCAAATTATACACCGGTCACAGCTTCAGGCGTTCTTTGGCAACTCGGCTAGCAGATACAGTAGCTAAACCAATATCACTACGTTAAAAAGACACGGTGACTGGAAATCCGCGCAAGTAGCCGAAGGTTATATAGAAAATTCGGTTGCTAACAAACGGAAGATTAGTCGCCAAGTTTCAAATGCAATCGAAGAGGATTCTAACGAAACTCCTCAAAAGAAAAAAGTTAAAAAAAAACTACTATCACAACAGTTACTACGGAAACGATAGATATATAGACTAATTTCCATTACTAGGAAAATTATTTATTTTACAGTTTGTCTATCTATCACAGTCGTAAATATGTCGTAAACATCCTATTATTTGTGATGATCATTTATCGACGGAATAATTCAGTCTCCAGTTGAAAAATTATTTTGTTTCTGAAAAAAACATTATTTATTTTATAGTTTTGTAACATTCTATTTTGTTTTTTATTATTTTGTAATAATAAACCATTGATATAAAGAATTACATTTGTTGAACTTCTTAATTTACCTGTATATATTTTTTGGAATTCAGTTTTTATAGAAGATTTGTGTATATTTTTTACCAAAAGAATTCTTCTCTCTCATTTCTTATAAATAAATATGTTATGAAAATCTACATATATTTAATTTTGAGAAGTTGTGAAATTTATTTTTCACAAAATTTCCACACATTGTTGCGAAAAATAGCGTGTGCAACGTGGACGAACGATTTTCACCCTTGTGCTGACCAATGCAACTCTTGGGCCGGCTTCGCCGTTCCTCGGGTGCATTGGTCAGCACGCGGGTGTAAAACCGACTTTTACGCCCATGTTACATAATATACTATTATAGCTATAATTGAAACTCCAAAGTTTAACATTGATTTAAACTAATATTAATTTTTCCTGATTTCAGCTCCCTGTCCGTAGGATTCCAGGAGAATGGATGGATGAAATAGGCTGAAATTCGTTTTATAAGCTCTACCCACCTGTCATTCTCATATGAATGATGTCATTTTGATTTGAATGGGTAGAAGTTTTTTCACAAAAAAATTAGTGTCAAAAATAGTCGATAAGCAATAAAAAATATAGTTTTTTGTTGTTGTAAAACAACTTCTACGCATTCAAATTAAAATCACATCATTCATATGAAAATGACAGGTGTGTAGAATTTGTAAAAAGAATTTGAGCCCATTTTATTCATCGGTACACTTGGAATCTTACGGACAGTGATAAAATACTTTTATGGGTGCCCGTAGTGTCACCACTACCAGATAGCAGTACGTGAGGCCTATTAGGGTTCAAATTTTAAGTAATGTGACCTAGTTTTATTATAAAAAAGATATCTATAAAGAATTAAATTTATATATTAATTTTATGTATTTTTATTTTTTAGCCCATAGGACTGTTTTGTCCTCTTAATGGGGCATACCACTTTTGAAATTAAAATCAAAATTTTTCAAAATTAACTACTAAATTTTTTGTACTATTATTTCTCATAATTACCTTTATTTTAATGGTTTTAGTACCTCTGTAGACGAGTATAATACCTGGCTATAATACGAGTAGCTATGTATAGTAGGTAGTCCATAATTCACTAACCATAAGATTCCAAATGAACGAATGGTCCAAATGAGCTCCAACTCAAGCATATTGTTTAAAAGTACATTAGTTATGGTATGAATGAGGGGATTTGGTTTAGATTCATTAGAAAAAATTTTATAAGCATATTACTGATTTTTTTTTATCAATTTTTTTTATTAATTTTATCATAATTATCACGAAACTTTTTTTTCTATGGGTTCTAAACCAAATCCCCTCATTCATACCATAACCAATGTACTTTTAAACTATATCACCAAAGCTGAGCTCATTTGGTCCACCGGTTCCTTTGGAATCTTACGGTGCCGTCCCTGAAATTGAGAAAAACAATTATGAGAAAATTAGGATTAAAGTTTTGACTTACAATACTTATACATAACTATAGTAATACTTATCCATATAATTATTTCAGTGCTCCAATCATTAATATTCATAAAAATATAACTTTGTGTACCAGACTGCCGCATCTGAACACATAAAAACTCCTGTTGGGGTGTAGATGCATCTAGAACACAAAAAGTTTAAATTAGCACATTTCATTTAAAAGCATGTTTCATAACAACTTTTTTAAAACTCTTATCTTTTTTTTCGCCGTTGTCACAAAGCACTTTGTGACTCCTGTTTATCATATCCTCAACTGTCATGTTTATGAGACAGCTACGGTAATTCACTTAGTCCAAGATTTGCTGAAAAGTGATAAGAATAACTTTTAAAAAAATACTTGAAAGTATAAAATCAAAATATTAGTAATATTAGATGCAAGTACTTACAACATTTAATTTTTACCTGCTGCATATGCATCATCCTGTAGTTCGTCTGGAGCTTTCCTCCCAGTAACGCGTGCCTACTTGGTGCTTGCCAGTTTTTTCCTCTCCGCGTAGAATAATTTGCTGTCATTGCTGCTTTCTACCCATTCACAAGCAGCTTTCCCAGGCGTCAATCATTCAAGCACGTAACAACTGTGTATTTTTCAGTCAAATTCCTGAGACGCGTAACCATCCTCTTCTGCACATGACCAATACACTCTTTTTTTGCAACGGTCAATCTGCTGCCGTAGGGTTACACTTCTGTCGCTGCTTTGTACACTTTAGAGTCACCATCACCAATATAATTTTTGTACATTACACCGTACTCTTCTTCTGAACGCTGAAACATCTGGTCGATTCCATCCACTTTCATTTTTTCTGCACTGCCTTGATGGTAAGCATTACAATTTGGCTCATGCTTTTCGTACCATTCTTTATATGGAATCGTGTCTTCTTTGCCTGTCCAGTTATCGCATGCTTTGCAGAAGCTGTTCTCGATGGCAACATCCAAAACTTTTCCTGTTTTATTTCCATTGATGCTGGCGAGACCTTGTAGAGATGAAAAGCCCTTCTTTCTTCAGAAGCCATTGCCAGAAACATCTTATTGATTGCTTCCTGTAGCTTCCTCCTTCTCTTGAACTGTGGCTTTCATGGAGTCCTCAGCTACTTTTTGACTCACTTCACTTAATTTATTTCTAATTAAATCGTAAGCAGATTGTGCTGCTAGCTTTTGCAGATCCATGATTCCACAAAAGGTAGACAAGTGTACGCAGAGCGATAATGCTTCTTCCGTTCACTTCGCATGCATTGCTTCTTGCTCCTACTTTCTTGTAAGAGTTTATCGCACTTTTCTCACCACGCTGTTCACAGACAACATCAATTTTGAAAGCAAGCCCTTGTACACTTGATTTACTAAAATGTGCATTGCCGTGACAGACACTACAACACAAAACATCTTGAAGTTCACGGTACAAAATGCTGACATCAATAATCCTTTTTTTTGTAGAAGCAGCATCTGGAACTGTTAATGTCCTGATTTTCTTTGCAGATGCTGAGAGTCTTGGACTCTTCTCCACTTGAGCATCATCGTTGTCTTTATAGGCAAAAAAACCTCTTGTTATTTTCCTTCTTCGAGAAAATTTTTTGTCCGAATGAGTACTGGCAAATCTTCCCCTGTTGTCTCTTCCTTTATTAGCCATTATGCTACACTTACACTATTTAATTTATTTAATTTAAACTTATCACATAACACTTTTACTGTCACTTACACTTTTTAAAAAGCTTAACCTATATAAACATACTTATCACACTCACGGATTCACTCACGAAAAAAATAATCGACACCTTCACTGACCAACAATTATTAATTAATTAATGATGGGCAAAAAAACTGACATATACTGATAGCTGATAATAGCTGTATTTTTTTAAATGTATCAAGTGCTCAGTATATATACTTAACACTATACCCGTGCAGCTTACGTGTAGACTATAGAGCAGGTAATATACATCAGGTATATCATTTTTTAACATATATATAACATAAATTTCGTCAATTTTTTACTCACTGGGATTTAAAAAAAATTGTTATTTATCCAAAAATAAATAAACTGAATTTCGTAAAAAGACGTAAATTTGTGAAAAGACAGATAAAAAATACTTTTACCATTTACCATACAAATTTGGAAAAAATTTTTAGCGTAATTAGGACAACAGGAACATATTCTAAGGGGGAAGTTTCCTATCAAAATATGGAATAAAAAAAATCGATTTTTTCATGATTTCAAAGGTGTTGTGCTCCTTTAAAACTGCAAAGTAATATATAATATAAAAATATATTCTATGAACAAAAAACTTATAAATAAAAACAATCGATAAATTTACAAGTATAATAATTATTTCTAATTAAAAATCTACTTAAATTTACACTTTACCCAAATACCCGCACACAATAGCATACGCCATGTATATAGGTTGTATGCTTATGTCGCAGTGTACAGACAGTAGGCAGCACCTATCCGTACAGACACATACATACAAAAGCATAATATTACGAGTGTAGTGCAGGCTGTCTGCTATGCTATACAACAGAATAACAGATGCAAAACTACAGCAGATAGATACCACCACGCAGTTTTCGTCTTTTCGCACTCTTCCATTACGTGCTTTGCTGTCTCTCTCTTTCCTTTGCATATTCTGTATTTTCTATTTTCTTCTTCTGTCCAATATTTATTGGCTTTTGTTTCGTTTCCCATTCTAAATCTTGCTTGCGTCTCCAGTTCTATGTTTCTCTTCTTTCCTCCTCTTTTAAGGTACTCCGGAGCTTCTCCGTAGCTATCTATTATCTCTTTTACTTCTTTTGCGAATTCTGATTTTTCCATTTTCTCGTTCCACTTCTGCCTCTCGATGTCTTTGCTTGTCTGCTCTAGGTCTGGCCTTACTGGCCCTTCTTCTATCTTTTCCATGTATCCTTGTAGTGAGATTCCTCTGCCTTCTAGAAATTCTCTCCTTGAGTTCGCGTCTTTCCTTACTCTCTGTTGACCTCTCGCCTCCTTCTGCAGCTCTTTCCAGCACTCTTTTAACAGCGTCCTTTCCTTTGCTGCCCTTAGTTTCTCTCCATATTTTAACGCTCTTTTCCACGCTGTGACCGCTATTCCTTCTCTTCTTGTTTCTAACATTAGTACGTGCCTGGGGGTGTTCCTGTCTGCTTTCAACACCCATTTCATGTACTTATCTTGGATCCTTTCTATTTCTTTATATTTCTTCCACCCCTATATTTCCGCTCCGTATAGTATCACCGATTTTATCAGACAGTCGAAGAGCTTCATCCTCAGATGCCAGTTTTCTTTAAATAGTATTTCCCCTATGCTTCAGATTTTCCCTAGAGCTGCATTTGCCTTCCCTTTTACTCTTTTTATTTGATCTTCTTCCTTGTTATTGCGTTGCATTTCTTCTTCCTACCTCCTCTTTTCCTGCATCTCATTATTTTCGATTTTTCGACATTCAGTTCCAGCCCTTTCTTCTTTATGTATTTCTTAAACCTCTTCAGTATTTTCCTCATTCCTTCTTCGTTATTTACCATTAATACTATGTCGTCTGCATAACCTATTGAGTGCACTTTCCTGTTGCCTAGTGTCAGCCCTCCTTCTTCTACTTTCCCCATTTCTTGTTCTAGATCTGCGAATGCGATGTTAAACAACGCTGGACTAAGTGGGCACCCTTGCCTTACTCCTTTTTCTGTTTTGAATTTCCCTGTCCTTGTTTTGTTAAATAAACGTAGAAGGGCAAATTGAGCCCGAATGCAAGTAGCCAAGCAGAGAAGGATCCCGCCACTCGGGTTCGCTAGTGCGGAGTAAGCCGGGCTGCTGAGGCAATTCTTCGGTCGTCAAAAGACGACCTTTTTTGTCGACGCGGTGGTTTCGTGCAACCTCCCATTGCTTGGCGGGACAATTTGTTTTTCGACCCACGTTAGCAAAGCCACCACGTCACAATATATAATAAAAATTAATATTTTATATAGTGCAAATGGCTTAGATCTTAAAATATTGAGATTATGCGTCTTCAAAATAGATTTATTATTATTTTTCTTCGTCCTTTCGGACCTTTTTAAGGATGTCTGTAGCGAAATTGTTTATTGCGCTCCATCCATTGGCCGAAGTCATCATAGCTACCATAATAGATTCAGGCGTTACTCTGGTCTGCAGGTAGCACTCAAGTTCTTCTCATTCCTGTTCATAGCGTGGGCCTTCACTGAATACATGCTCGGTGTCCTCGATTGCATTCAAGCACGTCAAGCAATTCGGGCAATCCTCCAATTTAAATCGGTGCAGATACGCCCGGTAGCATCCATGTCCACTCAGAAACTGTGTTAGGTAGAAGTTTACTTCCCCATGTCTTCTTTTTATCCAGTCTTCTACACTTGGTATGAGGCGGTGTGTCCACCGTTCCTTACTACTAGAGTCCCATCGCTTTTGCCACTCCGTCATTGTTACTTTCCTAGCGGTATCCCAAATTTCTATCTTGGTTTTGCCGCTGCCTCGTCTTTTATCTTCTTCGATTGATTTTCTCTCCCTTGCTAATAGGTCTATTGGCGGGAGACCGGCAATAACGCAGACCGCCTCGTCCGATACCGTACGGTAAGCAGACGCGACCCTTAGTGCATTCGCCTGTGCACTGAGGAGAGCTTTCGTCCATATGCCTTCACCAGCATAGCGTCTGCCCATGCCGGGGCTCCGTACAACATGATTGATGTACTAACGCTGGCCAGTAGCGTTCTGCGATTCTGTGTGGGACCACCCACATTTGGCATCAGTCGCGCAAGCACTGCGGTAGTTTTTGCGGCTTTCTCTTCTGCTCCTTCCAAGTGCTGTTTAAAGGTCAGCTTTGCGTCTAACGTTATACCTAAATATTTAATAGTGGGTTTAGAAGTAATTTCATGACCGCCTATTGTCAAGGTAATTGTCTCCGTCTTCTTTTTGCTAGATATTAGGATTGCCTCCGTTTTTTGGCCTGCAAGCTAGATTCGCATTATTTAGCCACTTCCGTATTTAAACGATAGCTTCACTAGCTATTTCAGCTACCTCTTCTTTCTCTTTTGCAACCACTGCCAAAGCTATGTCGTCTGCAAACCTACGGTCATTGCTTGAGTACGCTATCGTACATAATGTTCCACAACGATGGGCCCAGTACTGACCCCTGTGGAACTCCCCCGGTAACCTTATAATTCACAGTGCCCTCCTCGGTCTCGTACAAGTGAGTTCTGTCCTTGAGGTAGTCGGACATTATATACGGAGGGACTCCTAGTCTCACTAGTGCTACGTGAATTTTGCACCAATTTTCAGAGTTAAATTCATTTTTAACGTCAAGTGTAACCACCGTGCAGTACTTTTTCGCACCGCCTTTCCACCTTTTTCCGCTTATGGCTGTCCGTGCTGTATTCACCACTAAGCCGATAGCATCTAATATTGAGCGGCACTTACGGAAACCATACTGGTGTTCCGTAAGCCCCTTTGTCCCCTCGGTCGTGCATTCCATCCTAACGAAGATTATGCGCTTTAATACTTTGCCCTGCGTATCAACCATACAGAGTGGTCTGTATGGCGACCCTTCTCCAGGTGGCTTGCTGCCCTTTGGTAGCAACACAAGCCTTTGCTTTTTCCAGGCATGTTTCAATGCAATATTAGGTATGCCATCAAGTCCTGGAGTTTTGTTGTTTCCAACACTCTGGCAGGCTGATAGTAGCTCCTCCTCCGTAATTAAGGGTATATTATCTACATCTATTTGGTAAGAGTGTTGTTACCACCCTGCTTAATACCTCTGGGCACTTTGGTGGTAACTTCCTTTGATCTTCTTCATAACAATTTTATAAGGTCGGTCCCAAGGGTCTTCATTGACCTCATCTTGCAGCTCTCTTAGACATCTTTGTTTACTCTCTCTTACACCTTTTAAGGTTGCGCTTAGGTTCCTTCATTTTTCGCTAATGTGTGTGTGCGTGTGTGTGCGTGTGTGTATGTGTACCGTGAAATTTTTGAAACTACTCAGTCAATATCAATCAAATTTGACATGCATATGTATTTTTGGATTCTAAATTCGAGAAAAACATTTATTTTTTAATTTTTTTCAATTTTTTTTTTAATGGTCAATCTTTGATTTTCAGCTAAAATGCATTCAAAGATAATAAAATGACCTATGTTTCCCCGTTTGGTTCTCGGGATTGACCGCTCCGTTCGGGAGATAAAATGAAAAAGGTGATTTTTTTTTTAAATTCATATCTCTGAAACTAAACATCATAACCTGACGAAAAAAAATGTGTTGATGGGTTACGTGTTGAATTATATTCCGGTAAAATTTAAAGTGATTTGACTACTTATTTTTTTAGTAATATATCGAAAACTGATAAAAATGAGGTTTTTTTTTTGAGTCTCGATTACGGACGTAGAAAAGTGTTATTGCACTTGAAATTTTGGGAACTGATAGGTCTTTTGATTACCTCGGCTTAGTTCATTTCGCAGCTTATGAAAACGATTAGTTGAAAAGATATTAAAATACAAATTCTTTGTCTCTCACCCTGTATAACCTATATAACTGATAATTATTATTTTTATTAAATTTATAACTCGCTAACGAAAACTCAGATTGTTTTGACAAAATTCATGATTTTATGAGTTTATGAGGTCTATTTGCGATATAAATTGCAATTCATTTTATTAAGAAGATCTGGAGAAAAAGAAATGCATTATTAAATTAATATACTTGAACGATACATACGGACAAGGAACAATAGATTTGTTTGGAGGAAGCTACGTGCCAATGAATTGCCAGCGGGTTTTTATATGATATAATTTATACAAAAAAATTCAGAAATAGTGTTTGTGAAAGAATATATTTACTACTTTTTCCCGCAAGATTTTCTAAATTCACCGTTTCGTTCAATTGTTATGATAAGAACGGTGTTTTTTTTTTAAATTCATATCTTCCAAATTAAACAGTCTAATGTTTTGAAAAAATTCATGATAACAAAGAATAATAATGTCTACATGTTGTAAATTTTGTTGTAAATAGATGTTGTAAATTTTAAGTCATTTTGGTGATTAGTTTTTGAGAATAAAATAGAAAACCTAAATAATTGGTTTTCTATGTCGCACGGTTACGGGAGTAAATAAGCCAAAGTTAATTAACTTGATATTTTGGGTAAAGATAGATCTTTTGTTTATCTCGGGTAAGTTCTTTGCGCAGCTTATAAAATTCTTTAGAATCGTAAATACGAAAATTTCAATTTTTGTTTTTCACCTTGTATGCCCTGTATACTCGTTTATCATTATATTTCATTAAATCTTCTGTTAAAACTTGAATCTTTTCTTTAGAATAGGAGTACGAATGTAAACTAATTGAAATTTACTTTGAAAAAGGTAGACTTTCTGAACATTGTGTAAGAGTTTTTTGCATAGCTTTCAGAACCCTATGGGTCTTAACTCATTAACGCCGAGGTGATCAGAATTTTTACTAACTTTTCAACGTGTTTATTTATTATGTTATCAGACCAAAAAAATAATGCAATAACTCTATCCCTACGCGAAATTTGACGCTCCTTCAGAATCTGAGCTCAAATTTTCAAATAGAAACCGACAAAAAAATATGGCCGATTTAAACGTAAAAATAGTGAAATTTTTTTCGCATTTATTTGGAAGGAGGAAGATGAGCTTTGGAGGAAGCTACGTGCCAATAAATTTCAGTGATTTTTGATTGCGCATGCGGTAGTAAAAGGTGTCCTTGAATAATATTCATTGAAGGAATGTATAGGTTAAAGATAAACATCAGAGACTTAATTTGCTGTGACCCTATTTGGTTGTTGGTTCTATTGCTGGCCTTTCGACTTCTTCTTACATAATACTGTTATCTAGCAGTGTCCTTAATGGTCTTTCGTCAATGTTCGGTTCCATCAATTCTATAAGGAAATCCATAATTTTGCCGCATATTCTGTGGGGCATCCTGTATACAGTTATCCTTGTGGAGGAGCTGTGTCTATCACCCGTGCATGTGACAATCCCATTAGTTTTTTCACAGTACTATGTTTTTTATGTGAAAAGGGCCTTGGAGAGTGACAAAAGGGAGGAAGTGTGGCATACACCAACATCCCCTAGCTATCATCGACGGCACCAGCCACAGGGACCTGCAGCGGCTAACTTTCGTGTGTGAATGTTAGTGTATCTTAACGTGCAACTGAATCCATCCAAGTAAGTAGGTGAGCGTGCCCTTTTATATTCTCAATTATGAATTAAGCTGCTGGCAGCGGCCCCAGCTACGCGAACTGGTGCATGGCATCAAATCGACCTTCTTGCGTGCGCTCTTATATCGCGAATTGTCCTCGCGTCTTTTCGTTTTGTAACGCGAATTAAAGCTAACAGTAGCCTCACTATTTGCGTCATTATTTGGCTGTTATACTTCCTTCCGTTTAATTCTTTCTCTTGTAACGGTCGCGTTTACCTTATGCTAGAGTTCCAGTCGGGAACCAGGATTCGGAAGAGGAAAGGATAATAAGAAAGTTTATTTGTAACACAATAGTGTAATGTATTCTAATTTCTTAAGTACACGTGGATTTCTAGTTGTTGTCTCCAATCTAAAACAAATAAAGCAACGCGTGTGGTTTAGAAAGATTTCGCTTGCAATGTCTCTACAACTGTTTAGATTGCGATACGGAAACGGTATTACAATATTGCCTTATCTAAGTGTTGAAGCGGTACGGTACGGTGCGAGTGTGTACATGTGTATCGTTTAACGACTCATCTGTTGGCGGCGGGGACGTGTGCGCGTGACTATGCCGCTTCTACAATACTATTCATCCGGTAGTACGGTTCCTAATTACCCTGTGAGCGCACAGTGATCAAGGAGTGGGAGTTCAGCGGCACCATGCTCTGCTCTCTCAAGTACCTGAGCGGGCCGATCGCAGTTTTATCTAAGAAAGGGTCTTAACAATACCAGACGTAGAGCTGTTTTGGTGTTTT
Source organism: Muscidifurax raptorellus (assembly GCA_020010945.3). Lineage (NCBI taxonomy): Eukaryota > Metazoa > Arthropoda > Insecta > Hymenoptera > Pteromalidae > Muscidifurax > Muscidifurax raptorellus. The sequence goes on from JAHUUD020000006.1 coordinate 2,210,419, forward strand.
TCGAATACATGCTTGCATTCTTAGCTGTGGAATACATTTATCCTATGAATATGTGGGACTACAAGTAGTCCAAATTTTTTCCGCGTAGAGCAATAAGCAGTGTTTTTTATCATGAAGCTATAGATTTATTTGTTTTCAGCTGTAGTTACACATTCCAACATAAGTAAATTATTTAAGCAGGTTTGTGATGAATTATGATAAAGGACATTGGTATAATGTGAAACGAGTTTAGCAACATTTGTTATATACTTACAGTTTAGGATAAGTTTTAGGCTGTTTAAAAATAAAATATGTTGGATTGCATACATAGATATTTACTTAAGCGTTAATCAGTTGTTTCTCAAAGTATGACTGAAATTGAATGTATTGTTTCGTGATAAGCTTCAAAAGAGGTTATGCATTATTTGCAATAATTGCATAAGAATTAAAATTAATTAGCAAAAAATAATTAATTGTTTGTCCTATCTGAGCCAAAAGTACGCTTTTTCGTGCACTTTTACATTTTTAAAAAAATGGTGTACATCAAGGGCTAAGTAGGCTTTTTGACCTCGTATGGTTGCAATACTAATCGGCGGCTTGTAAACCTTCTCATCTTCGGCTCGGGCCAACTTGCCTTGACTCATACTGCAAACTCCACACTTGATTTAAAAAAGACTACATTACGCCCTTAGTACACAATATGCTATTTTTTAACGTTAGCACAATTTTTGCCTTTTTTTATTGGCACATTAAAATTTTTAAATCTACTGCGACAGCCATCGGGTTCATTTAAAATTTTTTTTGTCCGCTATTTGAGAAACGGGCATTACGATATTTTCAATATTTTCAAGAAAACTACCAATGATCCAAACAGAATATATTCTTCATTTTAATAAGCGCTTGGTTTTTGTGTATAAAAACGTTTACATCAGACAAAAAATACGCAAAAATTAATACATGCTTTACAAAAAATATGGTCAAACGCTAAGTGACATTTTTAACATCCTATCGTTTACACACGCCTTCGCCCCTACTACTTCTCTTTTAACGCGTACTTTAAATGCCACATTCAGTTTGAAAAAGGACCACTTTACGCTCTTGGTACATCATACACTATTATATTATAACCCGCAAGCGGAGTGAGCGTTTTTGTTAGTTAATAAATAAAAAATGAATAAATTAATAAATAATAATATAAAAAAATGTATATTTGCAGGCTTATCGATGGTTGATTGACTCACGCGATGCCGCAGTGGTGGAACGGTTAGAAAAACTAAAAGATCCATATTCTGTATATCGTTGTCATACAATCATGAACTGCACACGAACTTGTCCAAAGGTAACATTTCTATTTTTTAAATTACTACAGTTTTTAAAGCACTCCTTCTATTTATCATCATCTTAATCTGAAAACATATGAAATGATAGCAAACAGAGCAAAATATTTTAGTTGTTAACTTCTTGCATCAACGGGCTGGTTTTTCGTTTTGCAGTGCATTTAGAGCGATTTACAATACTTAGGCTCGCAGTGCAGGCAATCCAAGTACTTGTCACTGTCAGATAATCCAAGACCCTAGATTTTTACGCACATTGTAGGTTCAGCTTTTGTGAACCTGATTTTATTCTGATAAGTCAAAGATCCCGCATTCCTGTCTAACGACAGAAGACGTAGAAATATAGGCGTGTCTCTCTCGGCTGTACGATTCAAAATTCACACGAGCCTGGTTCTTTGAGGGCTTATATATAGGCATTCTGAATATAGAGAGAGAAAGAGAGAGAGAGAGAGAGAGAATTCAGTTAAGGAATTTGTAGATTTTACAGTTCGAGATAAGTCGAATTTTTTGCGCATAACATGTATTGCGTATAACGCAAACGGGTTCGTCACGCAATTCATTTTAAGGGGACAAAACAGTCCTATTACTTGAAAAATAAAAAAAAGTAAAATTAATATATAAATTGAGGAGCTGACGAAGCCATTGGCAGGGTCAGACGTGTAGATAGGGAGTGTGCTTAATACGCGACTTTTTTTGGTTTGAATAGAAAAGGTAAATAGTAAGAGGGACACAAAGTGAAAGTGGAGAGAAAGGTGAAAAAAAGAGGATAATAGGAAAAGAAAGGGCGAGAAAGGGAAAAGGGAGAGAAGGGAGAGAAGGAGAAAGTACAAGGAGGAGGTTAGGAAAGGTAGAAAAGGACGGAGATAGAGGAGAGAGCGGCAAAGCCGCGGGCCATGAACAATAGAGAAGAGGAGACGGCAGAGGTGACGATAGGGAACCAAGAACAAAGGAACGAGGAGGAACAGGAATTTAAGACTCCGAGCGGACCGGAGCGGGAGCCGGAGAGGGAAACTCAAACGTGCAGGTGGGAAAGCACGCCGAAGACAGGGAAAGGAAGAAGAAAGGAAAGCGGAGGAAAAGGGGGAGCGCTAAGGCAATTGGAGCTCTTAGAGAGCTTCAAAGTAGACAAAACGGAAAGGGGAAAAAGGAAAGAAAGGTCACCGGAAGAGAAAGAGGACAAAAAGAGAGAGAGGAAAGAAGACAGGAGAGAGAGAGACACGTCAGAGAAGAACGGATCGACGGGGAGATTCCCGCCAAAGAAGGAGGAGGGAAAGGAAGGCGAGAAAGAGGGGGAGATGGAGAAATTTCAAGGAACATTGGAAAGGATCCTGAAGACCCTGGAGGAGGAGAAGGAGGAAAGGAGAAAGGACAGGGCAGAATGGGAGAGAAAATGGATAGAAACGGAAGAAAGGATGAATAAGAAGTTGGAGGAGGTGAGAAGTCTAGTGCAGGAGGAGAAGAGGGAAAGGACAAGGGCGGAGGAGGAGATGAAGAGGGCAAACGAGGAGGAGAGGAGAAAGAGGGAAGAGCGAGAAAGAGAAATGGAGGAGAAGATAAAGAAAATGAAGGAAGAGGCGAAAACTAGGCAGACAGAATGAGGAGACCAGAGAGGGGAAAAGGGGTCAGAGGAAAGGGAGCAAGAGAAGAAGCAACTGAAAGAGCTAGAGTGGAGAATTGAGGAAGGGGAGAGAGAAAGGAAAAGGAACAATGTGGTGGTATCAGGTCTGAAAGAAGGAAAATGGGACAAAGCGAAGGTGGAAGAATGGGTAGAGGAGAAGCTGGGGATTACGGTAAAGGTGAAAAGGACGTGGGTCATCAGAGGAAAAGGTAAGAGTAAAATAGGAGTGGAATGTGAAAATAGAGAGGAGAAAGAGAAAATGATGGAGGAAAAGAGCAAGTTGAAGGGGACAGACTGCTTCATCGACCATGATTTGACGTGGCGAGAGAGGAGAAATAGAGAAAGACTGAACGGGCTCGCAAGAGATTGGAGAAGAGAAGGAAAACCAGTGAAAGTAGGAAGAAACAAGCTAACGGTAGGAGACATGACATACTTTTGGAACGAAAGAGAGGACAGGCTTTTTCGAGAGGGGGAGGCAAGATGGAGGTGAGAAGGAGAAAAGGGATGAAAGGGGAAAAAGGAATAAAAAGGAGAATTTGAAGGTGCTGAGCTGGAATGTGGCAGGACTGAAAGGAATAGGAGAGGAAGGATGGAGATACATACTAGGATTCGACGTCATTTGTCTACAGGAAACATGGGCAGAGAGCGGGGAGGAGGAAGGAATAAGGAGGAGAATGAAGGGATTCGAAACAGAGGTAAGAGAGGCGAAAAAGGGGGGGAGTAGAGGGAGATTAAAGGGAGGAATGGTAATGGCAGTCAGGAAGGATAGGAAAGAGGACAAAGTTGAATGGTTGAGAGGAAGATCTGGAGAAGTTATAGGAGGCAAATGCACTATGAAAGGGGAAAAGTGGTGGATAGGTTCGACTTACATGAGGGAGGAGAAGGAGAGGAACTATGAAGAAATAGAGGAGATGATAGAAAGAGCGGGAGGGGAAAAGATACTCTGGTGTGGAGACCTGAACGCGAGAACAGGGCAAGAGGGAGGTTTTTTAGACGAAAAGGGAGTAGAGGAAAGGAGGGAGTCAAAGGATAGAGTAGTGAACAGAGAGGGCGAAGAGCTGCTAAATAGGTTAAAAGAGTGGGGGCTTTCAATCCTAAATGGAAGTACAGAAGGGGATGAGGAAGGGGAACTAACGTACGTGGGGGGAATGGGATGCTCGGTAATAGACTATGGGATAGTAAATGAGGAAGGCAGGAGAAAGGTAACGTCAATGAAGGTAGTAGATAGAATGGAGTCAGATCATGGAGCACTGGAAGTGGAAATAGAGACAGGGAAAAGTTCGGAAGAGTGGGAAGAGGAAATGAAAAGAACAGTGTGGACAGACGAGGCCAGCAGGGAGTATAGAGGCTGGCTAGACAAAGGGGGGGAAGCAAAAACATGGAGGGATTTAAAGATAAAAATAAGAAACGCGATCCAAACAAAGAGGGGGAGAAGAAAAAGGAGAGATGACAACAGATGGTGGGATGAAGATTGCAGGAAGAAGAGGGCAGAAATGAAAAGGGCAAAAAAAGGGATAAATAGGTGGGGAAAAGACAGGTTCATGCAGGCGAAAAGAGAGTTAAGGAACATGTATAGGAAAAAAAAGGAGGAAGGGATGAAAAAAGAGCTAAGGGAGGCAAAGGAGGATAGGTCAGGAAAAAAGTTCTGGAGAATGGTGAAAAGGAGAAGGAAAGGAAAAAGGGAGCAGATAGATAAAGGGATAGGAGATAAGAGCTGGTTAGAGTTTTTTAAAGGGCAACTGGGAGAGAGAGAAACGCAGGAAAGAAGGAGAGATAATGAGGAAGAGTCGGGGGAAGAAGAGGAAGAGGAGGAGAGAGAGATAGAAGTAGAGGAAGTAAGGGAAATAATCAAGAAGCTAAAGGAAAAGAAAGCACCAGGAGAGGATGAAATCCAGAATGAGGCATGGAAGCAGGGAGGAGAAAAGATTGTAGAGGAACTAACGGAGATACTAGGAAAAATTTGGAAAGGAGGAGGACTGCCAGAAGAGTGGAGGAGAGGGATAGTCACGCCAATTTATAAGAAAGGAGATAAGGGGGAGTGTAAGAACTACAGAGGAATTACATTAATGGACACAGGATACAAAATATATGCGGAACTGATAAAGGGAAGATTGGAGAAGAAACTGGAAGAAGAGGAAAAGTTAAGCGACACGCAGATGGGATTCAGAAGAGGGAGAGGCACAACGGACGCTATATACGTGGTAAACAAGGCGGTAGAGCAAGAGCTAAGGAAGAAAGGAGGGAAGATATACGCGTGCTTCGCGGATATGAAAGCAGCCTTTGACAAAGTAAACAGGGAAGAAGTGTGGAAGATGATGAGGAAGCTGGGAGTGAATAGAAGGATAAGGGAAAGGGTAAAGGAAATTTATGAGAAGACTGAGTGTGAAGTAAGGATAGGGGAAAGGAATGTAGGCAGTTTTGAGACGCAGAAGGGAGTGAGACAGGGATGCCCGCTGAGTCCACTGCTGTTTAACGTGGCAATGGCGGACTTGGAAGGAGAGATGGGAAAGGTACAAGAAGGAGGGATAATACTAGGGAGAAGGAAAGTATGGTCAATCTCATATGCAGATGACGTAGTAATGCTAGCAACAAACGCGAGCGGGTTGAAACAAATGCTAAGAAGATTCAAAGGATACATCAAAAGAAAGGGTTTGGAGCTAAACACAGAGAAAACGAAGATCATGATTTTTAGAAACGGAGGAAGAAGGAGGAGGGAAGAGAAATTTGAATGGGATGGAAGGGAGATAGAGGTGGTGAAAACATTTGAATATTTGGGTTACACGATGAAAGAAAATGGGAAAGAGGAAGAACAGGTGAAGAAGGTGAAAGGAAGGGCAAATGCGCTGATAAGCACCCTGTGGGGCCTAGGAGAGGCAGCGTTCAAGGACAGCTGGAAGATGAGAATGAAGCTGTTCGACGCTCTAGTACAGAGCGTAATAGAATACGGGGCGGAGATATGGGGTTGGAAAGGGCAGGAGGATTTAGAGAAAATACAGAGAAAGTACATCAAATGGGTGCTGCACCTAGACAGGACAACGCCGGCACATGTGATTCATTGGGAGACGAAAAGGTTCAAATTAGAGACAAGGACAAGGAAAAGGGCAGTTAGGTTTGAAAGGAAACTGAGGAGAGCAAAAGAAAGTACTTTGCTAGGAGAATGCTGGAGGCTGCTGAAGAGAGAGGGAGAAAGGAGAGAATGGAAGGGTAGAGGGAAGGACGTGAGAAGAATGGAATTGGAGAAGTGCGGGATATCGGTGGAGGAGTATACGAGAAGAATGGAGGAGGAAGAGGGAGTGGAGGAGGAAATAGAAAGGATAAACAAAGACACACAATGGCAGAAGTGGAGAGAGGAAATAAAGGAGTCCAGATACGCGGGTGAGATAAGGGAGGTAATGTTGGAGCAGGGAGAAATACCAGAGTACCTGATGGAAGTGGGAGAACACAGAAGAGGAGCGCTCAACGTTACGGCAAGGTTCAGATTAGGGTGTGAGACAAGAGGGAATAAATACTGGAAGAAGGAAGAAGAAAGGGTATGCAGGCTATGTGGGAGTGAGGAGGAGACGCTTAAACATGTGTTCGAAGAATGTGTGGAGACGAAGATAGAGGGGAAAAAGTGGCAGGAGACAGTCGGAGGGAGAAGAACGCAAGTGGGGAAACTCTATAGCACGATATGGAAGAGGAAAAATAAAGAAAGACAGCAAGAATAAAGAAGGGGAAGGCAAGAAAGGAAGGAAAAGATAGGACGCAGCAGAAAGGAGATTTGAAAAGCGCGCGCAAAGCATGCGGGGAATTCTAGGGAAAGTCCCCTAGGAGGAACAAGACGGAGGGAACAGGGAGAAGAAAGAGGAACGAGAAGAACAGAAAGGAGAGCACATGGTGAGGTGAGCAGAGAGGTTATAGCAGGGAATCAGAGAGCGTGTAAAGGCAGAAGTGAGAAAAAAGATAAAGAACCGAAGGCGACAAAAAAGTAGGAGGGAGAGATGTCGAAACACGAGAGAAGAGTGGAGAGAGAGATGCGTGATATGAGAGAGGAGTTGAAAGAGTGGAAGGTGAAGCTGCAGCTGGAGAGAGGGAGAAGAGAAGCGGCGGAGAGAAAGATGATGGACATAGAAGGAGACGTAGAAATATTGAAAGGTAAACTGAGTGAGGAAAGGAGAGAGAGGGAGAAGGTGCAAAGAACAGTAAAAGAATTAAAAGGAATGATAGAAAAATTGGAAGGTAAAATGAGGAGAGAGGAGAGAAAAGGGATTGAAAGGGAAAGGACGAATGTAAAAAGTGAGGTTAGGATAGTGAGCAACAAGAGAAAGAGGACGGAAGGAGGGAGGAGCAAAGTAGGAGAGAGAGGTGTGATAATACATAAAGGGACTAACTGGAGCGAGAAGGAGGTGCTGCAGGACTGGCTAGATGAGATCCTGGAGGGAACGAGTTGGGAGTTGGAAGAGACGGCAAACCAGGACACAAAAAAGATAATATTCGCGGCAGAAGAGGAAATGGAGAAGATATGGAGGAGGAGAGATGAGATAAATGAAGGAGGAAAGGTGAGATTAGAACAGTGGATGAGCTGGGAGGAGAGAAAGGCTAAAAAAGAAGCAATGGGGATAAGAGAGAGAAGGAGAGAGGAGGCGAAAAGGAATGGGGAGCTTCTAAAGAACGGGGATTTCAAAGTGAGGGTGGATGGAATAATGTACGAGTGGAAGGAGGAGGAGGGAAGAATCAGAAGGGTGAGAGAGGAAGAGAGGAGGGAAGAAGAGATCAGAGAGGAAAGGAGGAAGAAGGAAGATTAGAAGAAGAGATAAAAGAAAAAGAAAAAGAAAAAAAAAAAAAAAAAGCAAAAAAAGGATGCGTATTAATGCACACAAATGTTTTATATTGTTAGTTTAAGAAAATATTGTAAAATACTTAATGTATAAAAACAATAAAGCTATTATTATTATTATTATTATTATATAAATTAAATTTTATGAAACGATGTTTTCTATAATAACAGTAGGTCAAATTACCAACAATTTGAGTCCTCATAGGCTTTATATTCACCTACCTGATAGTGGTGACAGTACGTATACCCATCAAAGTATTTTGGCACTGTCCGTAAGATTCCAAGTGAACCGTTGGATGAAATAGGCACAAATTTTTTTTTATAAGTTTTATACACCTGTTATTCTCATATGAATGATGTGATTTTTATTTGAATGCGTAGAAGTTGTGTTACAATCAAAATACGATATTTTTTGTTCTTTATCGACAAATTTTACTACTAATTATTTTATGAAACAACTTCTACACATTCAAATTAAAATCACAACATTCATATAAAAATGACAGGTGTATAGAACTTGTAAAAAAAGTTTCAGCTCATTTCATCCATTCGTTTTCCTGGAATCTTACGGACAGTGAGCTGAAATCAAGAAAAATCAATATTAGTAAAAATTAATATTAAATTCACTAAAATAAATGATGCAAATAATCACAAAATTATTTTATTTAGAAATACTTGTAGAAATAGCACCGATACAGGATGGGTTAGGTTCAACGCGCAGAAACAAACTGAGTCACCAACAACATTGTCGCCCATGTGCTCTAACCTTTACCCAGAGGAGGTGCGCAGCGCGCGGCTATTTCAAATTTCAATTTAACTTGTTAGATGCGTCTTGTATAAAAAATGTGCAATTTCTTTAAGATTTTAATATATGCTTAAATTAATCTATTTAAACGTATACACGCGATATTTCGAAAAAACGTTAAAAAGATAAGTTCAGAATTGAGCTTCTAACTTTATAATAAAATTTTTTTTTTAAAATAGTGGGTTTTCATAGCTTATTTTACATCAAATTTGCTATCACAATATCACATAAAAAAAGATTGAATTTCTCATGAAATAGGACTGTTTTGTCCCCTTAAAATACTTAGTGAATGAAAAATTGTACGATCCCCTGTCAATTATAATGGATGGTACGAAAATAATGAGTATGCAAATTTGTCGTGCTTTGTTTCTAGATAGCTTAAATTATCTACCGATGCCTCTGAGCACACCCCGAAAGTTTTTAGAACACTGGACTCGAGAAAAGGAGTTTTTCCGCACTTATTTACCACGGTAAATAATAATCAATCATATATCGAACTGTTACTTGATGTAAGTTTTTATTCCCCAGACACAATATCAAATAAAAATACAGTCAAGTTTTTAAAATGGCACGAGAAAACTTCTAATTCAGGCTATGAATTCTTGATTGTGACTATCTCACAAGCTTAATACTTACAACTATTTACAGTGGTTGGTGGTTCACCTTCACCTCTCAAAGGGCTGCTTTGTTTTCTTCTCGATATGATTTGATCCTCTCCTGAAACTGGAGTGCGGAACGTGTAATAATTAAATTAAAAAAATATATAAATAATTATAACATTTCACCACTCATTGCATATATCATCTTCATGATTTGCAGATGTTCCTAGATTTGCTTTTGAAACTAAGTATTGAGATGGTTAAAATTTATGAATAAAAAACGAGAATTGATCTTTAATTTTAATCGTGTCAATACTGACGACTAGATGCCGATGGCTGCTGCTCTCGAGGATCTGGTTCGACTGTCCCGCCTGTGTTTCTCAATTTTAAAACTATAGTATTGAGCAAATAAAAAAAAAATTTGCAATTTCAAAAATTAACCTTTTGTTTTTTTAATCAACATAATACTTACGACTAGATGTCGATGATTGTTGTTGTTGTTCTAGTTGATCATCGTATACCGTGATGAAGGCGTCTCCCTCAGTATCTCGAAGCATCTGGTTTATTACTCGAAATAACAAATAAAAAAAAATGCGTAAATTTTTTTAATTCTGGATTGTGAAACAATCCAGTGCTGAACATGTAGTACACTGTAGTTATCCTACAGTGTAACACCAGAAAGTGTAGTTTCCGGCACAGGATCTCCATCGGTTGATGTTCCAAGTCAGAGGCTCATACTATTCCGCACATCGTAAGGATGTGTTGATCCTGAATTGTCGCGATACTAAGTGCCTGACGCAAAACTTACGCTAAATGCGATACGATCGCTCTAATTCTAACAATTCCGACGACAACGAGTATGTCTCGACTGATCAAACAAGACTGAGGTGATATGGAAGTACTTCCACTATAAATACTGTCTTCGTACAGTCTATGTAATGGAGGATTAATGTAGAAAGTATCATGCTAAGTTCTTGCTGATACAGGGAAGAAATACACAGCAGAATTTCACCAACCTATACTTTTTCAGAATTTGTAGCAGACTTCTTAAAATGATAACGGCGTTTTTTGTCGACGACAATGTGAGGAACGACAACAATGACACTGATACCGATGAGACTTGAAAGATATCAAAAAGTCCCACGTTCAGTTTTTGCTGATACTGCTAACTGAGAGGACGACAATGAGACATTATTACTCATATATATATTTTCCAGAGTTTCAGTTACAGACTTCTTGGAATGACGTCTTCGTCGTAATTGTGAACGAAGACGACACTGACATCACGAGAGAGAGAGAGCAAGAGAGAGAGAGAGAGAGAGAGAGAGAGAGAGAGAGAGAGAGAGAGAGAGAGAGAGAGAGAGAGAGAGAGACAGACAGACAGACAGACAGAGAGAGAGAAAGAGAGAGAGAGAGAGAGAGAGAGAGAGAGAAAGAGAGAGAGAGAGAGGGAGTCCGAGTTCAAGGCCTCAAGATGCTGCGCTCGAGATTATAACCGATACATGATATCCTGCAGAATTCGGCTTTTTAAAAATCTGTCAATTTTCAAGATATTTGAAAAATTCGAACGCCAATCGACAGAGCATATTAAAATGCTTACAGTCCAAACATCATCCTTCTGACTTAAAAATTGAATTTTTGAAAAAAATAAAGAATTACGATTTTCAAAATCTGTCAATTTTTGAGATGGAAGACTGATTTTTAGGACTGTAAACATATTTTAATATGCTCTGTCGATTGACGTTCCAATTTTTCAAATATCTTGAAAATGGACAGATTTTTAAAAGCCGAATTCTACAGGTTATCAGGTGTCGGCTATAAGCTTCTCACGCTCACGACGAATGCTTACAACGTTTATTTACGTGTATAATGTCTTCAGGCGGGGATAAGAAAGGGAGATTTCGGTAGCCGAAACGTATCTTCCAGCGCGTGTCGCTTGTCGCGTTTCGCGCCGCTCTCTCCCCCCGCTCGGCTCAGCAGTTTCGCGGTTCCGCTCCCGCTGTAATAGCCTGTAAACACATGCTGTGGGAGGAAAAGCATGCTGGGCTAGAGGAGGGCTCTAGCACTCGTCGCACCCCCATTCCAGACTCTGAGTAGCCGAAAGGCGTACCAGCTCTCCATCAAACTCATCCCACCAGCATGCATTCGATAGTAGAAAAAAAAAACAAAAAAAAATAAGTGGCAACTAAAGTATACAAAAAAATTTTCTCATATTAGAAAAGGATGTAAGGTTATTACTAAGAAGAAGATCTTATCTGTTTAATTCGAGAAAATATCAAGAAAGCTACGTTCGCGTTCTCGCTGACCTTGTAGTACGCGGGGATAGGCTAACTCGCGGCGCGCTCTTATTTTTGGAGCCCTTCGGACGTCCACGTTTGGGCGCGGGCGCTGTATCCGCGGTATTTTCCGGATTGGAGACAGATGTATTGTTTTTCTCGCTCGCGTGATTTGAATCGCGGCACGATTGACTATTACACGAGTTTTTCGTTACCTACCTCGCTTACGCGGCGCATCCGCGTTTACCATAGGTCTATCTTGCGATATGCTAGAGTCTTCGGACACGCTGTCCGGTTTTGTGTCTTGCTGTATCCCGCTGCTTTGGTCATCTTCTTCTTCCGGATCTGATGTAGGTTCATCTTCATTTGGAGTGTACGGTTTGAGGTTGACAACGTGGATTTTCCCAAACTTATCTCCCAGATTATCTTCTAAAACATATACATCGTGTCCGATCTTTTGTATTATCTTATACGAACCAGTGAACTTGGGCTCTAGTTTTGCGTTGATGCCCTGAATAGCGGAGGACAGAATGCGGTTTTGCTTCCAGACGAGGTCATTGACATTAAATTCGACATGTCGGCGTCTCGCATTATAATATTTGGTCTGCCGTTCGGTTGCACGTCGCGCTCATTCTGCTGTTATCAGCTGTAGATTCAATAACTTGCGCATACGCTGTTCCCATTGCTTGAGAGCTTCCTCCTCTTGTTCTCGCCGAGCCGCAATGTCCTCAGCTCTGCGGGTATTGTGAGGTGGAGTAGGATGTCTGCCCGTATTCAAGAACGCTGGGCTGACGCCTGTTGTCTCTTGCGTGGCGGTGTTGTAGGCAAACGCTATCTCGGTAAGGTGTTTGTCCCAGTTTTTATGTTCACCTTCTATGAACGACGTAATCATAGTCTTGATAGTCCGGTTTACTCGCTCAACTGGATTTGCTTGGGCATGATACGGCGGAATAGTATTATGCGTAACGTCGTGCTCCAGCAAGAAGTTATCCAGGAGTTTACTCCTGAACTCGGTGCCATTGTCAGTAAGAAAAATTTCTGACACTCCGAAGCGTAAAAATACACGCTCCTTGAGTTCTCTGCGTATTGTCGCTCCATCAGCTTTCCGGATCGGAATTACCTAGATCCATCGAACGAATGTGTCCATGAAAATCAGGACATAGAGGTGTCCGTGAATGGAACGGGGAAATGGTCCCATGATGTCAGCTGCTACTACCTCCCACGGTCCAGCGACTTTCCGCTTGCCCATTAATCCGGCAGGGAGCATTTGTTCTACTTTGGTTTGCTGGCACACAGTGCATTCCTTAACAAATTTACTGACATCTTGATACATTATTTTCCAATAGAAATATCTGACGATTCGCTTGTAGGTCTTGCGGCGGCCAAGGTGGCCTGCAGTGGGCTCGCAGTGCGACTCCAGCAGTACTTCAGGAAACTTCTCTGAAGGCAAGACGAGCTTCCATTCATCCTTATCTTCTAAGATGCCATCCAATAAGGGATCTGGGTGTAGGTGATACAACCTCCCTCCGACTAGCTTTCATTGAGGATGGTGTGTCGGGTTTTGAGATACTTGAGCCTTGAGGTTGTTATACCATGCGTCTTGAGACGTCTCTTCATTAGTATCTAGCGATGCTATTTGCGCTTCGCTCACTTGATCCTCGTACATGCGAGATAAGGCGTCGGGTACGCAATACAATTAGCCTTTGCGATGTACGATGTCGAAATCGTAGGCTTATAATTCCAAAGCCCATCGAGCTAAGCGACCATTCGGGTTCCGCAGATTGCAGAGCCATTTCAGGCTACTGTGGTCGGTGATTACCTGGAAGTGGTAACCCTCTACGTAAGCTCGAAACTTCTGAATAGCCCATAGAACAGCGAGACATTCGCGTTCTGTAACGGAATAATTTCGTTCAGTCTTATTAAGCGTACGACTCGCGAAAGCGAGCACGCGTTCTTCGCTGTCAATTGATTGCGTGAGGACAGCACCAAGACCAGTGTCACTCGCATCAGTTTGGATCGTAAACTGATCCTCGAACGAAGGGCTGTGTAATATAGGATACAGAAGCGATTAGCGCTTTTACCTGCTCAAAAGCCATCTGTTGCGTGCCGCCCCAATGATATCTCACATCCTTTCTCGTAAGTTGTGTGTGGGGATCGACGACTGTGGCGAAGTTATCTAAAAATTTCCTTTACCATGAAGCCATGCCTAGAAAACGGCGTAATTGCTTCAGGTTCTTAGGGGCTGGATATTGCATAATAGGCGCAATCTTATCTGGGTCGGGGCGAAATCCGTCCCGATTCACCACAACTCCCAAGTACTGGACTTCGCTGCAGCAGAACTTGCTTTTCTCACGATTGATGGTCAATCCGGCGTCGCGAATCCGCTTTAGAACCACTCCCAGCCAATGCAGGCGTTCTTCGAACGTGCTTGTAGTGATAATAATGTCGTCCAAGTATGAAAAAGCGTGTGGTTCCAATTCAGCTCCGATAATTTTGTCGCTGAGTTGCTGAAAGGTACTCGGGCCTCCTACTACACCATACGGCATACGAGTGAATTCGACGAGGCCTAGACCAGGTACTGTAAAAAAAAGCCCTCATTGGGATCTGATGATTGGCGTTGCTAAGATCGATCGTCGATATGAATCTAGCATTCTGCAATTTGCTAACGATCGAATCCATGTAAGGAAGCGGGTACGCACTAACTTTGGACACAGCGTTCAGTTTGCGGTAATCCACGCAAAACCGATAGGTAACATTCGCCTTTCGCACCATCACGACAGGGCTTGACCATTGGCTGTCCTTTGCGCGTCTTATTATTCCAGCTTCGAGCATTCTACATACCTCAGCGTGCATTTGTTCCTCGATCTTGCGAGAAACTGGGTAATAACGTTGCTTAATCGGCCGCACCGTCCCCACTTCGATTGCGTGCTTGATAAGCGCTGTGCAACCGAGAGGTTTCTCGTTAGTTGGGAGCCAACATTCCAGAACTTTCTCTAAGTGGCGACGTTGGATTTGCGTTACATCCGCTAGACCGACAGCAGCTAGCGTGTTCGTAATTCCCTCTGTCAGAGCCGATAATTCAAGAGAGACGGACTCTGACTCACCTCCGATATGGAGACGATTTTCTCTGGGCAAGAGCACTGCGTTGAACGCACGCATGAAATCGGTGCCGAGTATGCACTCAGAGTCTAATTCGCTCATGATCATCACTTTCAAATGTCTGTGATGACCGAGCACTTGGAATGGCAACTCTATATAACCGTAAATCGGCACATGTTGACCATTCGCTAGTTTCGCACCAGGACCTATATAAGGCGTGATCGATTGACCACATGCTGAAGCAATCTGGATCCCAATAGGGCCAATAGCTGTGCGTGCCGCTCTAGAGTCGCACAGGGCGTGGAGCCGAAATCCGCCAACGCCAACCTGTAGCCACCATCGACTACAGTCAACTTCGGTTGAAATATCTTTGTCCTTCAATGGCATAACCGGATTCTTAGATGTCGTCTCCGCTGGAGGAATCGAGGCCGTTGGAGCATCGGAAGGAATAACGACCTGGCTTATTTCCTCCCTGCCTCTTTTCCCGAATTCTTCGAGCACTCTGGGCAGTTAAAAATGGTATATCCGGGCCACCTACAACCGTAGCACTTAACCGGGTCGGGTAGCTTTCCTCTCGCTTCTTGATGCAGGTTATGGCTGCTGGCAGGTACGCGAGGCGGAGGTTTCGCGTTATCGCTGCTTGCTGCTGGACTTATAGCTGCAGTTCCTTTTGACTTCTGTCTTCCCCTTGACTTGCCATTTCCCACAGTGCCATTTGGTACCTTAGGAGGTGTCTCTCGTGGTTTGACCGGTTGAGTTATACCCAACTGAGCGATCGCTTCCGAGACGGCCGTAGTCACTAGCGAACAAAGATCCGTTGGTTCAGCAACTCCAGAAATTGTTGGCAGCTTTAGCGTCTCGTTCCCTTTCTCACCCTCGGTTTCTTACTGATTACAATTCCCTCTTCTTGCTGGACCTGCGGCTCTTTCTTGCCCTGCGTCCTCGCTTGCGCTTCCGCTAGTAGCTGCATTAAAACGTCTTGATCAACGATCGGGATGATTTTTTTTTAAAATGTAGCTTATACTATACAGATTTAGGGAAAAATATACAATTTTTATGAGCCAGCGTTGCTGACTAAGCCAAATTGCTGATATCAGCATTTTTCGATAAATTCCATACTTTACACTTCTATTGCGGTTCGAAAAATTGCTGATATCAGCATTTTTCGATAAATTCCATACTTTACACTTCTATTGCGGTTCGAAAAATTGCTGATATCAGCAATTTGGCTTAGTCAGCAACGCTGGCTCATAAAAATTGTATATTTTTCCCTAAATCTGTATAGTATAAGCTACATTTAAAAAAAAAATCATCCCGATCGGTCACTCCTAGCAGGGGATATTTTATTTTGTCACCAATATTTTCATTCCGTCACACTGTGCGCCGTAGCTTCTTCTAGCAGCCTTGCAAAAATCACTCCAAGTCACCCACGTGCCGTAGTTGCCTGCACCAAACGAGTGCTAGTCGTTAACTCTTTGCAAGAAGTCTTTGATGCAATTTTACCAATATCTCGACGGTTCGAGTACCACGGTTGTGTTCCGAGCGATGCGCTGAACGGGTTGATGGAAAATCTTCCCCCTGTGGCCGCTGGATAGCTGTGCATATCGCATTCGTGCAGGAACCTGAGCAATCAGCTGGTAATCCCAGTCACACCAATGAGATTCATTCGATCATAGAGGAACTTCGCGAGGCTGGCTATATATATTGAACTGCACGCGAACATTTCATTCATTTCAATCATGAGCGTCGACGTGTTCGGACGTAATCTGAAGAAAAAAGAGGGTAGTCGCGGTCCTCCAGGTATTGGCTACAAATTGACACCAGACGGTCAGTACGACTTAGAGAACAAGAGACTGTGTAACGTTTCGGAGCCTCAGCAGTTGGGCGATGCAGTGAACCTGAAAATCTTGCAAAGCTTGGTTCAGTCGGAAGTACGTAGTGTGTACGAGGTTACAGCTCGCTTGAGGAAGGATCTCGACGGTGCACAATTGGAGCTACAAATTTTCAAAGATCAGAGTGCAGAGAAAGTGAAGAAAATTGACCTAGCTAACGAGGAATTGTACAACCTAGTGTTCAGCAGCTCGAACGTTAAGGAAAACGATGGCACATAGGGGAGTAGTGGAAGAACTTCATAAGCCAGCGCGACGCAACTATCCACGTCGTAAATTTGATGTACGTGGACTCGACGAAACGTGGCAGGCTGACTTGGTTGAGATGCAACCCTACGCTCGCGAGAATAAAGGCTACAAGTACATGCTCACGATCATCGATACGTTTTCGAAGTATGCGTGGGCTATGCCAATCAAGCAAAAAACTGGAAAAGATGTTACTGCAGCAATGAAGTCCGTATTACGTCGTGGTAGAGTGCCGATAAATTTGCAAACAGACCGAGGCAAGGAATTTTATAATTCAAATTTTGAAAGTCTCATGAAGCAATACAAGATCAATCTTTACTCCACGTACAGCAATCTCCAAGCATCTATTTGCGAACGCTTCAATCGCACGTTGAAGAACAAGATGTGGATACAGTTCAGCTTACGAGGAAATTACAAATGGTTGGACATACTATCTACACTAATTGAAGCTTACAATGATACGAAACATCGAACTATAGGTATGAAACCTAAGGACGTTACAGCTGCATACGAAGCTCAAATTCTCGATCGACTCTCCTCCATCGATGCGAAAGCTCTAAAGAAACCGAAATTCAAGTTGAACGATAAAGTTCGCGTGAGCAAGATTAAACAGGCCTTCGAGAAAGGATAAACTCCCAACTGGTCAACAGAGATCTTTACGATTACCGAAGTATCCAAGACGAAGCCAGTTACATATCATTTGAAGGATTACAAGGATCAGCCAGTGAGCGGTGGTTTCTACGAACAGGAACTCTCGAAAGCGAAGTATCCCGACGTCTATCTCGTGGAAAAAGTTATCAAGAGACGCGGTAATCAAATCTATGTTAAGTGGTTGGGTTTCGACAGCTCTCACAACAGCTGGACCGACAAATCATCTGTATAAAAAAAAATGATCTGGAATAAAGAATTTTTTTTAAACGTATAATATGCAAGTGTTATTTCTTATTCTAAATAATTTTATTTTTTTAGAGATAGTGAGAGCCCCCACCTTTGCTCTCACCTGTGAGGTACTTCCAACTCAACGTCACTAATGAACCTCTTACCAGGAGTGGTGAGAGGCGCATGCGTGCCTCGTATACCTCTCCATTAATCTCTTTTTTTTTTTTTTTTTTATTCTACAAACAATACATAAAACAGTTTATTTGAACTTTTTCTTTATTGAACATTAATCACTGAATAATACAGTATATTAATCACTAAATTCAATGTTATTGTGATCGGTATATGTAACGAATAACTTGTATCGCTGAATGGACTCCTGCAAGCTCTCGAAAAAGTCTTCGTTCGCAATGAGTGCATCTGATAGTCGGCCTAGGAGGAACATCTGGAACTCGTTGTCCAGCTCCGCGACGACTCTTTTGCCGTACCTGGTGCTGACCTTCCTGAGCGCTGTCACCAAGAATTTCTGATTCCTCGCACACTCGGAGAACTTCTTCGTGGGCAAAAAGCCTCCACGTGTGATCTGGTTCAGCTTGTTCACGTCCATTTTCTGAAACAAGCGAATGATTATTATTATTCTCGTTGGGATTTTTTTTTCTACGACAGAGAACTCTAACACAGTCACCTCTGAGTAATATTGTATACGCTTCTGGTATTCAGTGCTCCTTTCGAGACCTCTTGCTCTTTGGCTCTTCGGCCGACTGAATGATACCAACTCCACAGTGCGCCGCCTTATGTAGGGTTGTCCCCACCATTTCCGCGGTCGACGGTTCCGCGCGCGCCCCGACAAGATTCAGCAGGAGCTGAAGGAGCTCCTCCTCCGATATGGCGTAGTGGCCCCAGGGAAGTGTGTCCGTCTCGCCGGGGACGAGGTAGCGCTTGTTGTCGTGTGGGCTCAGCGCTATCTTGCTCTCCTTCTCACTGCGTACAACGTGAAGTCGAGAGCGGATGTTGCACTGCTGCCGTGTCTGCCTGGTGTTCTGACGTAGACACTTCACGTAGTCGTCGAACGTGATGGTCGTTCTGACGACGGCAGCTTTCACACCCTTAGCCTTCTTGATGGCGTCTTGGCCCTCGATCTTCACGCAGTACATCTTACTACGCAAACCCACAAACTCCGTCATGACACGGCCGCCACACTCGTCCTTCATGAGGCCGACCACTTTTTTGTTGACACGGGGCATGTCGAACTGATTTACCTCGGGATAGTCCGACGTATCGAAGTGGTCGATGTCTCGCTGCATGACCTCGTACACATCGACACCAGTCACCTCGTACACGAGGCTATCCGTGTCGGTGTACAGGAACTTGCATCGATCACCCACTCGGTCTCGCATGTACTCATAGTGGAAGTCGTAGGCGAGCGACTTCGACAAGTCGAGCACGCAGAGACCTATGTAGATGGGCTTTCTCACGGTGATCTCGGTGCGTGCAGACTCCACGGCCACGAGACTCTCCTCGAAGATGGAGCAGCTGTGAAACTTGGGTTTGGCTATGAGTGCCTCTGTACCGTATCGCCCACCCCACTTCGTGACGAGCTTCACTCTCCGTTCTCCATCGTTTTTCCGTATACGGCGTTGTTGAAGAGCTTGTAGAGGAGCTTCTCGAACTCATTCTTTGCCATCTTCTTCTTCTCGCTGTTCAAATCGATGTACGAACGCAGCCACGCCCTCTGATTGAACTTCAAGGCTCTGTGGATCTTCTTCAGTCGCAGTCCATGCTTGAGAGCCTGTTTGAGGCTGCGATAGTGGATGACGTATCTCTCCTTGTCGTGGAGAATCGTCATCAGCTTCTCTTCTCGGGTACCTGGAGCTACTGTGTGCTCGGGACACAGGGGCAGGTCCTTGTGAGCATCGTGAAGTGTCTCAGGGTACTCGAGGTCAACCTCTAGTATGTAGCCCACAGGATGATCGTCTGACACTACGAAGAAGTCGGGTGCCTCGACGGCGACGTTGACCCACTTGAAGCTGCCGTATGGCAGACACTCTCGCATCGCCCAGCCGTAGAGATTGTTAACGTCGAAGTACACGAGATACTTGCACTCCTCTGCCTCGTTGTACTCGTCTCCCATGTATCGGTTGTTGGCCTTGGCGTAACGATTGGAGCACTGATTCACACCACCCTTTATACCTCGCTCAACGAACAGGAGCATGTCGACGTCGGTCAACAGCTCGAGCTCGATGTTCGTGTACTTGAGCATGGCATCCCACGTGAGGCCAGGGGTGGTGTAGTAGTGTGCGAGTTCGAGGCCGTAGGTTTCGAGACAGTTGTCCCTGAAGTTCTCGAACACGTCGGCAAGAAGGAGCACGTCCGTCTTGAGATACAGGTCCGAGTAATCTCCGAGAGTCTGGATGTCGAAGACTCGCCACACCATCTTGGCGTGTTCGTAGTCGTCGTTAGAGATGTGACTATCGTTCAGTTTGCTGTAGAACTGCTCCTTTGTAGGCAGCTCAGTGTCCTGGAGCTTGTCGAAGCAGCTAATGTAGTCGTAAGGGAATACCCCCTTCCTCTTCAACAGCTCGATCTGATCAGCTGTGTAGTCCAGTTGGAATACTCCCTCTGCTATGTTCAGTTTCTCGAGGTAGGAGGCGAGTTTCTCTAGGCTAGATGCCATGAAGCGATAAGAGTCGATGAATCGGAAATTGAACTCCGTACCCTCGACAAACTTGGAGAAGGAGATGTATCGCTCCTTGGTCTGTGGTATGAGCGACACTCGACCCTTGAAGCAGGTTGCTATCTCCTTGATGAAGAGATGAGAGTCGTAGCCGCTGAGGTTGTGGAATATCACGGTTATGGTCCTCGAGTCATTGTAGTTGATGTTGCACTTGTTGTGCGCTGGACCACGGTACCTGAAACATTGAACATTGTGAGGTTAGAAATAAACAATTATGATTATTTTATACATATATAATTGAGTGCACATACCTCCCCGTGAGGTGGCAATGATGCTTGATCTTCCTATCCTCAGCCGAGAATGGCTTTCTGCAGATGTGGCAGACTCTCGCTCTCTCGAACTCCTCTCTTTCCAAAGCTGTGAGTGCATTGATTGGTTTGGGATTCTTGTAGATTTCATCCAGCACCTCGGCCAAAGCTTGCAGGCTCTTGACGAACCACTCAGCTGAGCCTTGAGAGCCTTCTGTCTGTAGCATTTGTACTCAGAACGAGCATTATCGAAGCTACATCTGAAGTAGTAACCGACACTGAATGGTTCGTGCTGCTGGTACGCACGCTCATCGTCTTCTACGGGTCGCAATAGGCACTCGAAGTCGGCGTAGACGACGAAAGGCACTCGCTCTCTGTGACCAAAGTTCTTGAACTTTAGGGTGTTGTCGTGTTTCGTGGGCAGTTTAACTTTGCACTGATTGACTTGTGCGCAATCGACCTCGTGAGCACTCAGTTTGATCTCTGTCCAAAAGTAGTGGAGACAGCGTTCACAGATGTATTGCTTACATTTTTTGTTCGGCGTTTCTGCTCTCACTAGCCTGGACAGATCTTTTATCCACACGTAGTGGAATTTCGGCAATAGCTCGATGTCGCCATCGTCCTCATCTTCCTCCTCGTCCACATAGTAATTTTGCACGAGGAGAAGGTTGACGTGTTGGATCTTCTTCGACGCTATCACATGACACGGGGACACTTCGAATCTCTCGCCCCTCTTTTTGAGAATGTACAAGTTCACCGACACATCGTTCAGCTTCTCAAACTTGACGATGTGTTTCGGAGACACTGGGAAGTCGATGCCTTGGAAGTTCAGCTCATCCGCGAATTCCTCGTACTTTGAAACTCTATCTGCGTTATGTGATGGAGGATGCAGCGCGGATAGCACAGCCCACTTGAAACACTGGTTGTCGTTGTTTTTCACGTTGATACAGGCATGCTTCGAATTGATGAGGGGTGGTAGTTCGATGTAGGAGCTTCCTCTCAATGGATTCAACTTGTTCACGTTCACTGTCAAGTTTAGAATGGAATGTAGGGTCCAGCCGGAGTCTCGTTCTTGGAATTCTTCCATGTCGCGTTCTATAGGCTGTTGGACGTTCGCAGTGAACCACTCATTCAAGTCAGTGGTCTGGTAAATCGACGCACTCTTCGTGTTGAAGTACTTGATGTCCTTGGTTTCCTCGTCATTCTTCACGATCACGTACTCAGCTGCCAGCACAGTATTCACTTTCACAGCATTGTGTTCGCGGAGCGCCAACTCGATCTTCGAGGCGAAGAGAGCTCTAGCGTCATCCATGAACGTGGAGATGTCCAAATGTCTCAAGTTCGTGATCACACCTGATCTGATACGACTTACAAAGGCCGACTTCACTTCATTCCAGGCTACACTTGGCGGCTGTTGGAGGTTTCCACCACGCTTGACACAGCAGCTCATTCTGTGTCGCATGGTATGCAGGAGTGCCACTGTAGACTGGTACTGTTGTCTCTCTGGCACACTGAGCCTTGGCGTCTCCAAGAGGCGCTCGAAGGTAGTGATGTGTTCGGGGACGATGACGTTGGCCCAGCGTTCCACCGATGCATCGTCGATGGCACCCTCAACTATGAGACTCAGTGCCTCCTGTATCATGGCGACGGCCTCCCTGCAGTCCTCCGCAGAAGCCATGGTGATCCTGAAGAGTGTCTTCTTCGTCGAGGGTCTTCCTCTAGGTATTCGAAAGAGTTGTTCACTCATCGAAGAACTTTTGATACTGAGGAAACCTCGGATCCCTGGCTCCTTATATACACCTAAGAGAGCTACTTGTTGGAACAGATATTGGAAAACCAGCATCGACTTGAAGAAAGTTCTGATCGATGCTCGCAGAGACCTACAGGTTAGAGCAGGTTCTCCGAGACCTGCATCGGCTCGCAAGGGCTCAGCAATTTCTACAGATCGGTAGTACCTGCACATACTTGTCATAGTAAAACGTGGTGGGGTAAGCCTCAGAGAAGGGTATAAAAGCGGTGACTGCAGCCAAGTGATTCAGTTGCCATCGATATGGAGTTCGTAGTGGACGTACAAGGCTTCAAGAGACCGGTGAACGACTTCGTCTTCAAGGAGGTGGTCGTGGTTCCTCTCCAGGAAGACTCTCTGCCGTCCGTCTACCTCTTCCAACCACCGACCAGCTGGGACTACCTACCTTCCAAGTACAAGAGCGAGAATCGATGGTTAGAGTACAAATACCACGGGATACCCTGGAGCTCGGGCGACGTCTGCTACGACGAGGTCATTAACACCATCCAGAACGTGCTGCGAAATGCGAGCAAGATCTACGTCAAGGGTCTTGAGAAAAAGAAGTGGTTGATGGGAGTGACGATGACTTACAACGTCTACGATCTGGAGGAACTGGGATGTCCTTCACTGCAGAAGCTCCAGAAAGCCACGACGATCAACACAACCTGCTCGCATCATCCATCGAAGTGGGCCCCGATCTGTGCCGTGCACAACGCCAAGATAATGAAAGAATGGCTGTTGGGCCATCGTGGGGTTGACGAGGTCGATTGCGGATGGAGCACCGAGTGTGTCGCCTCCTCGTCACCGCTCAGAAACTATTACAATGATGTAGATAATACGTTTGAATAAAGTTAAAAAAAAAGAGAGAGATAAACGGAGAGGTAAATGAGTCGCGCATGCGCCTCTCACCACTCGTGGTAAGAGACTCATTAGTGACGTAGAGCTGGAAGTACCTCACAGGTGAGAGCGGAGATGGGGGCTCTCATCATCTCTCTAAAAAAATTACTAATTCGCGGTTAAAAACATGCTCTTGGATTCAAGGTCATCATTAATTTTTTTTAAGGAAGTGATAAGAGCCCCTACCTCCGCTCTCACCTGTGAGGTACAGCCAATTATCTCTACCTCTCCATTGACTTTTTTTTTTTTTTTTTTTTTTTTTTTTAATGCAATTAAAAATTCTTAAAATCTAATCTTCGACGCTTGACGTCTACGACCTTCGATGGTCGGGTGGCCTTGCGCACGCAGGGATCATCCTCCTGGGCTGGTGAGCGACGTCGACGACGAGGTGCGCGCTTCTCATCAGTAGAGTGTACAGGAGAATTTTCTTTCTCCTCGTCGTCACTTGATGGTGCGCTCTGCTGACGAGGAGGGCACACCTTCGCCAACTCCTGCATCGCAAGCTCGCCACTGCTGCTGATCGAGAGGTAGAGGTCGTGTGCCAGCACAGCCCACTCCCCCGGTACCTCCTTCTTCGTCGACGGTAGACGAGGAACGGAGTCTCCCTCCAGCAGGGCCCTCTCCAGCAGGGAAGCCGCCGTCACCAAGCTCTCCTCCATTTCGGAGAGGCCAGTGCTGTGCGCTAGGGCAGACCAGGAGAGAGGAGAGTCTTCCTCCGAGCGCATCGCGGCCATGGTCTCGTCATGTTTTAACTATGAAAAAAAAAATGTGAAAAATTATTTAATTACTGACAAAACGATCTACGTATTGATACTTACGGCAAATGGTGGCAGAGGTAGCTCCATCGCGATCCTAGCCCTCTGCAGACGAGGATCGTCGAGATGGTCTGGTAGGCCACAGAAACAAAACATTCCTTAGTTCTTACTCTAAGGCAAGTCGTGTAAATAATGACGGTTCCCCGCTCCGCGATCTCCTTTATAGGGTCGATGGGTGATGCAGTTCAAACTTGCATAGCGGTATCGGATGCTACGAGTACGACGAGCAGCCTCGAACCTGCACGGCAGCTTCGGATATACATACAGGTCATTCTGTAGGAAACGCAGTTCGAACTTGCATAGCGATATCGGATGTTGCGAGTACGACGAGCAGCCTCGAACCTGTATTGGCAATGTCAGATACTACGAGAGATCGACGAGCAGTCCCGTACCTGTGTATGACGTCATCAATTTTGTATCTTGCTATATGTAACAGCCATGATAAAGGATATCGATGCGTATTTACACCCCTTTGTCGATTAATGCTAGACTTGGAGAAGGGTGGGGTGAACCACACTTAGTGGGGTTCCAACTTTGTAATCTCTACCTAATAATGAAAAAAAATTATTCGAATTTGAGGTTAGGATTCGATTTTCGCTTATCACTCGCGAACTACAGTGGGTAGAAGGAAGCTGTCAAGTCATTTCGCTGCGTCTCAACGCTCTCCATATAGAGACACAGGTTGTACTCGAAAATAATGAATTTTGACGTTAGAAATGCATTTTTTGTCAATATCTCGTCAGGGAAGGGTTTTAGAGAAAAACGGACAAAATTTTCACCCCACCAAGTGGGGATTACCCTTGGTAATCCCCACTTGGTGGGGTGAAAATTTTGTAATCTCTACCTAATAATGAAAAAAAAAAAAATTTCGAAATTGAGGTTAGGATTCGATTTTTGCCTTACTACATCTACAACTTGAGTTATATCCCCCCTCGGGGATTCCCCTATGTCATCAGCTCAGTCGGTAACCTGGGGCTCCGTCGGTAACCTGGCTTAGCTCGGGGATTCCCCGATGTCATCAGCTCGGTCGGTAACCTGGGGCTCCGTCGGTAACCTGGCTTAGCTCGGGGATTCCCCGATGTCATCAACTCGGTCGGTAACCTGGGGCTCCGTCGGTAACCTGGGTTATCAGCTCGGTCGGTAACTTGGGTCAGCTACCTTAACGGCTGGGTTAGCCGAGGCACGAACCACTTGAGTTAGCCGAGACATGAACCACTTGAGCTAGCGATCTACCTTACCGACTGTCGGTACGGTAGATCCCTGAAGTGAGCCAGAACCCCCTAGCTCACCTACTTTCGTATAGCTCCGTGCGCGGCAAGTCCAGATTTACTTCGCCCTCCGCGATTACCAGGTTGCGCTATAATGCATCCGCATTTGCGTTTTTGGTTCCGTGGAGGTATATCATGTCGAAGTCGTAGCCAACGATGGCCGCTTTCAACCTGTTACGTACGTCTAGTAACTGCCGAAGAAGTCGGCCCCACCGAAAATAACAACGCAGGTCCAAGTACGGGAAATCTTAATACGCAACCCGGCCGGCAATCCGGGAAATCATACTGTTCGTACTGCAAGATGCTAGGCCATTCTTTCGAAGAATGCCGCACAATAATAAAACACGCCACGGAAAAAATTATGGAAAATTCAAACGCAAACAGAGGAAGAAACCGCCGTGGTATCAATAACTAGAATAGCAATAATAACGGCGCAAACCCAGCAAACCGAAATACAAACACCGGTACGGGGGGTAATTCTAACAACAACCAAAAGTACAATACTAACAATAATAATAACAACGGATACCGCGGCAGAAACCCCAATTTTGACCGCATTCCTCGCTTTAATAACCAACAAAATAATCGCAAATATGGAGGGGATAACGGCAACAACCGCGACTATAACAACAATAATAACCAAAATTACAATCGCGATGACAATTATAACAATAATCGTCATAACAACCGCAATAATAGTAGAGACGACAGCCGTGACGATTGTGACGAGGTTCGCTCGTCAGGCCAAGCACTGACTCCTCGCCTCGCTCTCGTTACTTACGTCGCAACAACAACGGGAAAATAATTCCTTCTTTGTTGTTTGTAGAGGTAACGAGAGGAGGACAGAGTCGTGGCCAGAGCCATAGCCGCCCGGTAATTCCAAGCACATACAGCAGGGAGATACTCGTTGGAGCGGGGAGAGGGAAGCCTCACTGCGAGCAGCAGTTGGAGCCAGCAAATGGGCGCGCACGCGCGGCCTGTTCTAGCGGCTAGCGCACGGTATCGCACACCTGTGTGATGCGTGCGTGAAAGATGTGATCGGGTGCCGGTGGAGGTCCACGTGGGACCTTAGCGTATGGTATAGCGTGCAAGGAGGGGCGAAGGAAGCCTACTCTACACCGGCATCATTGTTGCAGCCGGATGTAATCGTAAATTATTGTAAATGTGTGTGAGTTTGTAACGAGGACTGACTGAATCGCGGTTCGAAAGTCGCGCGCATTATATGACTAATTGACGTTTGACTATGACACGTCAATTAGCGGTATGCGGACAGGTCCTTCGCGACAAGAGGGCTCGCGGCGCGCGACTCGTTCACTTTGTTCCGGACTAGCTCGCAAGCAACACCTCTTGCGCAAAAGGAGTCTTCAATACAATAGTAGGTGACATTAAATTACCACGTAGTGTTAAGAAGAGTAGACGAGGACGATTGTGAGGCGAAATCACGAGAAGACGGAAGGACAATAGTTTTATTAAATGGTTCGTTATTTATTAGTATCAAGGAATTCGTGGTGTAGGTCGCGGTCGGTTCTATCCTTTGTGGTGCGCTGGAGTGATATCGTGAGCGGTGCGTTACGCACTTAGTCGAGACGTGCGAGCGTATGTAATTCGAGTAGATGTAGGAGAGCATTCATTGTAGCGCAGCGGTTATCGTATTTTATTTCGTGGTCAGAACAATAATAAATATTGTCTTATTTTTATACAATACATAACTGAATGTGTTGTTTCTCAAACCCTATATCCTCACCATGAGTACACGGAGTAGAGTACGCCCGAGTACTCCATAGTTTGTGTCGACGACGGAATCTCCTCTGGGAGAAATTGTCTCAGCCGCCGCGCGTTAAGAGTGTTTGGATACGAGACTACCTTTCGGGCTGGTGCCTGACTTAAATCGGTCGGATTGGTTGTTCGTTGTTAACGTTGGTGCTCGGGAGTTACTCCTTGGAAATCAATTCCATCGGGTAACCGCCACGTCACACGATACCCAAGAATTGAACCAAACGAACAACCAGAATTTAAACTAGAAGCACGCTCGTCGCGGTCCTCAAGCGCCAAGCGTCCCGAAGGAGAAGTAGGAGAAATAAAGGGAGATAATATGACGAACGAATGTCGCGAAAACTCAGCAGCGATTAGATTTTTAACAGCTGGTAGACAACCGACGATAGTAAAGATAGAGAGCCCTGAACTAAGGGCAAAAACGGGCAAATTTTACGCAGACTCGAGAGCAGAAATTTCAGTTGTAAAAATCGGAAAACTAGCTTCCGGATATCAGTACGGCGTGCAAAAGTTTATAAAGGTACAGGGAGTCACCCTCGGTACATTGTTCACACTAGGACAAGCAGTCATACAACTGCAGGGATTACAATGCTACATACACGCAGTGCCAAACGAGTTCCCGATAAACAAGACGGGAATTGTTATTGAGATATTATAAGTATGCATAAAGGATGCGTCGACGCGGCCAATAAGAGTCTAAAACTCTAGTAAGTAACACTACCATTCGTGACAGATGAGTAAATAACGATACCCCTAAGAGTAAGAATAGTAATAAGCGTGCGCGTACAGAACAATGCGGAGAAAATCGGATGCGTCCCACTAATGTATCTACACCCCAATTTGCTTTTCGGAAACTTCGTAGCTGAAAAACAACAGCCGAGTCTATGCAGAATGCATAAATATAAGCGAATCCGAAATAACAGTACCTAGCCTGGTCGTAGAGTTACGTGCATGCGAGATAATCGCGGATAATACGTTATACCAGGCCGATGAGGACGGCTCAGCTGAAAATATCGCGAATTTCACGGGGAGTATACGACGAATATTCAGCGAGTATCGTAGTAGCCTCAAACTCCAATTATTCATTTTCGCTCTGGATAGTAACGAAAAAACCGGATGCGCAGGTCAATAAGAAATTTCGGTTGGTAACAGATTTCCGCGCACATAAGGAGAAAACAGAAGGAAGTTGCCAACCATTATCCTTTACAAGCGATATACTTGAGCAGCTGCAAATTACATTACAGTAATGGCCCACAAAAAATGTACCTGGATTCAATTATTGTAATTTAATCGCATAGCTATGGGCTTCAAAGAAGCCACGATTACATTTACC
Organism: Muscidifurax raptorellus; assembly: GCA_020010945.3. Classification (NCBI taxonomy): domain Eukaryota; kingdom Metazoa; phylum Arthropoda; class Insecta; order Hymenoptera; family Pteromalidae; genus Muscidifurax; species Muscidifurax raptorellus. The sequence goes on from JAHUUD020000006.1 coordinate 2,238,813, forward strand.
CGAGGCAAGTCCCTAGCAATGGCCGGATTACAGGGCGAGGAGGTCGAAATTTACCTTGATCACCTCACGGCGTTCAGCGAAACGCTGGATGAGCACATACCCCGCCTACGACGAATATTGAAAAAACTGCTTCACGCGAACAGTCGAGCCCAGAAAATACCTATTCCTTAACAAAGATGCTCACGTGCCCGGGCACATCGTCGGGGGCGGCAGCATAAAAACGGACCCTAGCAAAACGCGAGCAATGGAAAAATACCCAATATTTACAGACCCGAAAAAGCTCAAACAAGCCCTCGGCTTATTCAGCGACTACCGATGATTTATTAAAAAGTGCGGCCGCTATTCAAACTTTTGCAAAAAGATACATAATATATTTGAGAAACAGAACAAGAAATCGCATTTAATGCACTGCGAGATTTGATGTCAAAAGAGCCCGTGTTAAAAGCTCCGGACCTAAACCAGCCGTTTATTGTAACAACCGACGCGAGTGACTGGGCATTAGGCACAATTCTAAGTCAAGGCAAGCTAAGCTCAGATCAACCATGCGCGTACGCGTCTCGATGCCTAACAAACAGTCAGCTAAAATACCCCACGAACGACAAAGAATTACTCGCAATAGTTTTCACGAAGGACCAGCTCCGCTACTATTTATTCGGGCGTCAATTTACAATATGCACCGACCACGAGACTCTTAAACACTTCCACACTCCCAAAACAGCGGACTTGAGATTCAATCTATTAAAAGCGACCCTAGTCGGTTACGATTTCGACATCGTATATCGTCTGAAAAAGAAAAACGCCGACGCATTAACGCGAAACCCAATAGTCACTGAAAGAGAGTTTAACGAATTTTACTTATGTCGCGTTTTACAGGACGTACATCACGGGGTAAAGTTGCTCAGAATACGCTGGTTCACCGAGGAGAAAAGCCAACCGAGCTTGTACAGGTTAGATTACCGCGACTCGGTGAGATTCGAAACAGTATTAACTAACACAACACTAAAGAGATCAGCGGGAAATAGATAAGTGCTAGATAAAAACGAGCAAACCTGAATATCCAAAATATTAATCGAATCGATCGAATTCAACCCTACACCGCAAATATCGCAGGCGGGAGCCGTCAGATGAAAACGGCGCACGCAGCTCCAAACGCAGTAAAAATCGCCAACCTCCTAAAGTATACGACCCGTCTAGCTTATCTACCGACGAATCGGACGTTATCACACCGTTGGGAAAAACAGCCGCAGGCCTAGAACTCCTACGAACATTCAAATTCCCAGCAAAACAATTATATTTACACAACACGCTAATCACGGTAATTAATAGTGCATCGAGCGACGGGAACTCAAGCGAACCTTCGAGTCATAAAATATCTCCCTTAACGCGAAAATCACCGTCAGGAAAAATACAGACAGTCGCAAATAATAAAAGCATCACGCTGCGCGTAGAGAACCAAACGCCAAACGGCGGAGAACCGCAATTCAGCCCAGCTTGGCCGTGGTCAGGACAAATACCAAAAAAAAGCTAGCCGTCGACATAAGAGCAAAAGACTTCGGTAGCAAAGAGGGTTTTCAAATAAATATTTGGGAGAGGAAATCCATCGCCGAGGCGGGCAGGGAAGACACGCGGCAGACGCTCGACAAAAAAGTAACGCAAATGTGCGCTCCAATGAAGAAAACGCGCGAATTCGCAATCCGAGCCCGTCAGCCGAAAAATTTCAGCCAAATGCGCAAATTCGCAACCCGAGCGCATCAACCGATAAATCTCAGCGGAACGCGCAGAAATCAGATGCGCCAAGAGAAAGAATAATATCAAGTGCGCAAAAATTGACATTTAAACCGACGGTAATTAGATCGAAGCAAGAAACGGCCACGACAGCGAATGAGTAAAATCAGCGCGCCGTGTTAATGTATACCGAATAGGAAGTGCACGCGCACTCGAATCCCGAGAATATCGGACCAGCCGAAGACTTTAGCGGCATTCCGAGGAATTACGATCGGAAACCGGAGCCATCGGACGAGAATTGGTCAATGAGTTCGGCAACGTTCTAGTTCAAACATACATACGGAAAAAGTGCTGTGCCGAGCCGAGTCTAAAACAAAGGTTCAAACAATATCCCTAGTTTACTGCCGGGAAACTGCTTATTTTGCTCACTTATTAACGTAGCGAAACTCTATGTTTCAGCGACAGAGTTACGACAGTTATTGCGGCTATCGACAATGCTGAGACACTGCGGCGAACCAGCCGAAATTGAGAAAATTTTAGCATCCGATACGGAATATGGCACAGTCGACTGTGCATTCCTATTCGCACAAGTGTACGGAATAAATATTTGCATACATTACGATCTCCCTGACGACACTCGAATTCCCTGCCATATAATAGTAAATAGCGAAAGCAATTACATTCACCTAAACCTTATGAGCCAACACTTTACACCGTACATACGCGTAAGCATACCAGATTCAGCGGCAAAAAAATGAAAATAACCGCGAAACTGATCTCCATCAAGCGACAGCAGCCAGAGCGCTTGCAAACCACCAGTTTCCGGTAAAGGTAAAACCGGGCGCGAAAGACAGCAGCCGCATCAACCCAAGTAAAAAAGTAAAAAGGTCAATAGAGAATGAGCAAAGCCCAGGCGCCGAAAACGAAGCGGTAGTAGCAACAAATAGCATCGCGAAATATGCCCCGCTCCCGGAACCCGCAAGTGAAGGCCTGGGATCTCCAGGCTGTGCTTGCTATTACTGAAGTGTTTCAGGAATAGCAAGCACAGCACAATTCGCGCCCTCCGATTTCAATTTATTTTATTTATTACTCAAGAGTGATACTTTGTTTTCGAGATTAAAAAACTCCTAAACAATCATAGTGGTTTTGACATCCCTTCAATTTATATTATAAATTAATAAAGAAGGATGTTTAAGTTCAGATTCAAGTAAAAATATATATAACGTAATTTATCAAACTAAAGGAATAAAACACACATGCGAATTCAATTTTACGAATGCATGTGATCATTTCAGCGATGAACTCTAATATTCACATGGGTGTTCAAGTGCAAATTAGAAATATATCACTTGAGATTAATTTAACTTCAGATATTGTTTTATAATTGTAAAAAAAATGTGCATGCAAATTATCAGGTCTTTATGTATATTAGTTTTTGAATGAGATGAGCAGCAAGACAATTTGAAAAATGGTTTTCGTGTTCAACACCTTTAATAACGTTAAAAAATGAAAATTCGTATAAACGGATTAGAAAAAAAAGTAGACTTGTTATAACCTTCTACATGTCACATCCTCTGGAACAAACCTAACAAAAAATATCAAACGGCAAATTCAAAATTTCTCATAGGCTTCGGGCTTCAATGCATGTGATGCCCATGTAATCATTTTAGCGATGAACTTGAATATTCTCGAACTGAAAAATACAACAGAGATAGTTATGTAAAAATTCTCATGCTAATATAAGTAGGTGAGCTAGGGGGGTTCTGGACCACTTCAGGGATCTACCTTACCGACAGTCGGTAAGGTAGATCGCTAGCTCAAGTGGTTCATGTCTCGGCTAACTCAAGTGGTTCGTGTCTCGGCTAACCCAGCCGGTAAGGTAGCTGACCCAAATTACCGACCGGGCTGTTACCGACCGACATCGGGGAATCCCCGAGATAAGCCAGGTTACCGACCGAGCTGATGACATCGGGGAATCCCCGAGGGGGTATAACTCAAGTTGTAGATGTAGTAAGGCAAAAATCGAATCCTAACCTCAATTTCGAAATTTTTTTTTTCACTATTAGGTAGAGATTACAAAGTCAGACCCCAGCTCTAGATGGCGTTGTAGAAAGGTAGGAAATAAATATGAGTATTAAAAAAGAAAACATTTTTTTTTATTTAGATGTTTATTTTATACATTGAATACCAAAAATATGCACGAGCGCCTTCAACACTGTTATTTACTCTTAACGTTGATTCCTATCATCAAGTCTCTCGTATTTGTTGCGCTCTGGAAAAGATTTTGTGTTCGTCGAATATTTTTCGAAATACGATTTCCACTGAGAATTTTCTTTCTTCTTTTCCTCATTTTTGCAAGGAGGAAGAGGTTCGTATTTGGTAGTAGGACTGGTATTTTGATCCATCTTTATCAACGTTCAAAGTTCAAATGAGATATGTAAAATTCGCAGGCCTATATATATAAATATATAGCCTCAAGCAAGAGGAAGGGTGATTTCCCCCTCCCTTCGAGTTACTATTCCCATATCATCGAGCAGTCGATTGGTTTCTTCTCACCATCTATCTGACTGAAAGTTTCTTTGTAGAATATTTTCAGAAGTTTCACGTTGTGATGAGCACAGTTGATTTGAGAAGATGTTCCACCATCGTGATGAGTACAGATGGTCACTACCTTCAGTTTATCCAGTGGTGGATAGCCCATTTCAGCTATATCGTGAACGTTGAACTTAAAACGTTCGAGCCATTTTTTCTTCAAAGAGCCCATCGCGAAAATTCGAGTAGCATCGCGAAGAGCTTCTCGAAGAATCTTGCCTATGTCTGTGTATGGTTGTTCACCAGCGCTCCAAGGTATTCCATGATAGTAGTGATACATCCAAGTGTTTTCTGTCTTGTATTTGTCGGTAAGACGTCGCCAAGGAAAGAGTTCTTTGAATAGTAACACCAGAGGATCGATGTCTCGATTGAGCGGTACTATGGCTAACTCCTTGAGGATGAAGTCGTTGCTTGTATCCTTGCATGTCCACTACGTACTCCATCTCGACGATTGATTTCTCTACTTTAGAGCGAGCGCTTTTATAGGCTTCTACCCCTCTAGACAAGTTTCTTCACGTCCCCGCTGACAGGATTGTACTGGACTATGCGGTCGTGCAAGATCAGGCAGTAAGCCGAGGTGTTGGCGGGAAAATGGGCTCGAGATTCAAACTCCAGACGTACGTCGACGGGAGCGTTCTTCAACACCTCGCTCTGCTTGGAGCAGTCGATGACGTAGAGGGGGACGTGATTGATGAAATCCCCCTTTCTAAGCAAAGGTTCGGCGTTTTTTTTCGTAGTACGCAGTCTGAAAGTTCGCGTACATATCGTACAAAACTGCGTACTGTTGTTGATCTATGTGGAGATTGAGATTGCCGTACGGATAGTACTGCGAATTGAGGAACAATTTCACGTTGTTCAGATTGCAGTGATCGAAACGACTGGCATTGACTGTTTTCGAGTTCTTTCGATTCGTTTGAAAGCCTAAAACGACGAATCTCGGCTTCTCCAGTTGATTGGATGTCTTGACTGTCCAGACGTATCTCGTGGAGCTCGGCAGTACCGGATACTCGTAAAGCTCCCAACTCCTGAAACTCATACTGATGGGTCTGTTCTTCTCTATGTAATTCAGCAGACGTATTTTGTCGACGTTGGATGCTGCGATGTATGGCATCAACCACTCGATTCTCGTCAATGTTATCTTGAATTCTTCGTAAGTTATGTCATTGCCCGTACCTTGTTGACCTGTCTGAACAATTGCATTCAAATCGTTTCTCGATCTGGTGAGTATGAGTTCGTGCTTGACATTCGCTACGATCTTTCGATAGTCTTCGGCGAATCCGAGAATCATACTCAGTGGGATGGCGACATCAAAGTAGCCTTGATCGTTGGTCAGATTTTGCGTCTCTGCAACGTCGAGCCAACCCGCATTTTCCACGAGCACACTCTGACTCGGATTGAGTGACAGCCATCCTTTCATGATAGTTGTCAAACCGACGTTCTTACATTTATCGATTTCCACGGCATTGATTTCGTAGCGAATTTCCTCGAACATGTGGCAGAAGGCGTTGTTTACCAGAGTTGTTTGCGCTACTGTATTTCCATCTGATTTTGTGAGTCTACCGCATATGTGTATCATACTGCGCGACGGCAGAACGTACAAGTCTTGATGTTGGATAGCGATGCGAATTTCGTCGCTGTTGTTGAAGGACGAGGCAGTGTATGGTTGATGAGGATGCAGCTCGTAATGTGCAAGAGACTCATCGAATGCCACGGGAGACTGTATGCTTAGAATATCTTCCATGCTATTTATTCGATATACAGCACACGAATATACAAGTTATTTTCCACACCACGGGCGCTTATCACTCTTAAGTTTAGACTTTTTAGAAACTGAATGTTCCGACGTGTTAACGTTTTGGAAGTCCGTTGAAGACTGATGGGTGGTCGACATCTAGCTTGCCTTATATAGCCTCTACCGACTTTGAAGTTGTAATGGATTCCCATCTTATACTCGTTTGATATGTAATCTGATGGTAATGATTTCTCCACGAAAGTTGACTAGATTTCCGTCTTGATCGACTATACGTAATTGAAGATGACTAATGCTGTGGACCGAGACTGGAAGGTAAATGACCTGCGATGGCACCTCGATGATCTTATATCCTGGTGGTACTGCAGGAAAGAACTCGTGTATGGTATGAACTTGTTGACCTTTTATGTAGGCGCCAGTTGTTATGCTGCGCTCCACTCGAAGAGCGTTGACCTTGAGTATGGCAACGGGTAGATCCGAGCTGTGAGTTAGATTCGCTGGGAGGAGTCTTTGAGCAAAGCCGAGCAGTGCACCTATGGAATCTCGTGGACGAAAATCGATGTTGTGACTGCACTTTATGATACTGCGAAGTGTATTATTGTTGGGCTTCAGACTGAATGAAATGCCCTTCTGCTCCAGAAATTCTCGCAGATAAGTATCTATATCCTCAATTTCGTAACTTCCAGTTGGTAACACGACAACTTCCTTACCGACGTACAGTTTGTTAGCACCTGTGTCGATATTGGGTATAGAATTGAAGGTTAAGAGCTCGACTAAGCCGAGAACGTAGTTTTTATGAGGTGATAGCTCGATTGGAGGAAAGAACTGAGTTTCTAGTACAGAAGATGTGTCTGAGAGACTGATTGTTAGTGATTCACTCTTCATGATAGTTTGTTGCATAATGACTGATTGCCCGCACGTTCACGCCTTATATACGCGAAGTCTGTTGGTCAGAAACTCGAGACAGAGATGACCGCAGTTGACGGTGTTGTAGTCTTGATATCTCTCGTGATTGTACTTCACCTCGTTTACTCCCAAGTATAACATTAGATCTAGTGGAGGCTGTAGATCACCGAAACTATCGAAATATATCACATCATTCCCTCGCTTGCAATACGCTACCCAATGAGTTCCCGGACCATCCGCATCGTCGAGGTTCACTACAGCTGATTCGTTACGACGTGGACCATCAGCGGGCAATGCATTTCTCATGAATACACCTCGAAAGTGGGGAATTCTCAATAGTTTGGCGTACTTGGAAATATCGATGTCGGTGAGTGCTCTATGTGGTAAGCTGCTCACTTTGAGGATCTTTTTTTTTTCTTCCTCAGTCCACTACCTCGGTAAGGCTTGAGACGAAGACCCAGTCCCGTTTTGTGAGGTTTCAAGAACAATCCTTTGCCAACAGCGATATCCTCCATCTTTTTATTATGACGACGGCTCTCCTCCAACTGCAACTTGGCAGCGTTGGCGTCGTTGACTGATTTCGCTATACCGGCCGCACCTCCAGCAATAGCGCCAGCTGCACTCAATCCAGCGAAAACGGGCACGAGGAATGGTAGAAATCCTCCTACCTTCGATGGTACAGGTAAGACACGTGGTACAATTATACTGCGCTTACCACCAGCCGTCTTGACAGCCTCCCGAGCACCTTTCAAGGCCGAAAGAATTGCTTTGCGAGAATTTTTGCTAGACACCATCGAATTGGAAGCAGCCTTGATGATGTTTGCTAATCTCGTAGGACTCTTCTTCTTTCTCACACCCATTCCAAGTTTTGATTTCATCTTCATGACGTTTGCTACTGAGTAAGCTGCGGCTTTTTCACCTATACCCGAGTCTTTGGCCAAGACTCTTGGCCTCGATGTTTTCGCGATTCTGCGAGTAGGCTATGTCGTGCTCTTTGCAGGCACTGTCGAGAGGATTGATTCCTGGATCACCGCGAGCTAAACGTTTGGCTAACTTGGTGCCTGGTCCACAGTACTGATATCCGGGTATATGCAATTCGAACGGAAGTTTGTTGATCAGAGTGTTCACTATACCGTGACCTCGTCGAGAGCGTTTATGTACGATCATCATACCTCGAAGGTTTGATTATGACTGAGACGCAAGCTATATAAGCGTGGTATTTATAGTTTTGCTCTCAATCGTAAACGAGCTCTCGTGGTGAACACATGAACTTCAAGGAACAATCCGTTAAACTTCCTATAGTGAATTTTGACACTATAGAGGAGCAGCAGAGAAAAAAGATGAAGCGTCATGGACGACTGCTTCCAGACAGCATTCGAGCAGTATTCTGCGGTCCATCGAACTGTGGTAAAACTAACAGTCTGCTTGCACTCATAACGCACCCCAATGGGCTCCGATTCGAAAACATTTACGTCTATTCGAAGTCGCTAGATCAGTCGAAATATCGATTCCTTAAGGAGCTCTTGAAACCGTTGAAGGGTATACAGTATTTCGCTTTTAGCGAGCACGACGAGGTTGTATCTCCCGAGAAAGCATTACCCAATTCCATCATGATATTCGACGATGTGGCCTGCGAAAAGCAAAACAATATCAGAGCCTATTTCTGTATGGGAAGGCACAAGAACGTCGATTGCTTCTATCTGTGTCAATCGTACGCCCACATTCCTAAACACCTCGTGCGAGATAATGTGAATCTACTCGTCGTCTTTCGACAAGATGATGTAAATATGCATCATCTGTATGACGACCACGTCAATACCGATATGACCTATCCTCAATTCAAAGACCTGTGCTCGAAATGTTGGTCGGACGATAAGCATGCACTCTTGATGATCGACAAGGACAGTCCAATCAACGATGGTCGATACAGAAAGGGTTTCGACACGTTTGCTATAAATATCGGCATACATACGTACCGTTAACAATCTGTTGACAACTTTTGAAGCGTCAACATGTCTGACTTGCAGCGAAGAAAGAACATTCTTCATGAGCTGGTCAAAGCTCGAAACGCTGTCAAACGCAAGTATAATTTACTGAAATTTGGAAAAGAGAACTTTGAGAGAGCTGTGGGTGAGACATTCAAACCAATCATTGATCCTCTTCAAGTACTCGTTACCGAGACAACCAAAAGAAATCTCCCGGCAGTGAATTCATCGAAGATTAAAAAGAAATCAAAGTCATTCGATGATGATGATGATAAAAGTGTTTCATTGATTGGTAGTCTCGATGATACGTATAAAGTTGACAGTGAGCATGATGCAACGCAGATCTTTAAGGAAGCTGACACATCGTTTGAAACAGCAGCTGAAGAAGATAACGAGGAAGCTGATAATTCGAAAAATCAAGAAACTGATAAAGAAGATCGTCATAATAAACATAAATTCATGCTTGACCCAAGATATAGCAAGAATATGGACAAAATTTATGGAGTGTACAAGGAGAAAGGTGCTTACATGATTGGAAATTCTTCGATACTTTTCGAAGATCTTCATGTGAAAGTAAATGACAAAAGTTATGCTAAAACTCAAGGATTATTGGACTTGCTTATCTCTAAGTATCCCAATAGACAGTTGATTACTAGCGATGACTTGAAGAATTATCGAGAGATTCTTGAAGCATCCAGTGCGCACAAAAAGAAATTCAACCCCAATGAATCTATTCGCGTGCACAATAGTAAGAAATACAGTGACTATATTGCCCCTCTTTTCACGGTGGTGGATGAATCGAGAAAACGAAAATCTACTTCGAAAACAGGTGGACTACTGCGACATCAACTCCCTCCATACAAAATTGCAAGACGACGCACGAAGATGGATTACGTCTACTGGGATGATCCGAATGAACTCGTAGATAGACTCCGCCTACTGATGGCTGAGCAATCAGCTGGTAATCCCAGTCACACCAATGAGATTCATTCGATCATAGAGGAACTTCGCGAGGCTGGCTATATATATTGAACTGCACGCGAACATTTCATTCATTTCAATCATGAGCGTCGACGTGTTCGGACGTAATCTGAAGAAAAAAGAGGGTAGTCGCGGTCCTCCAGGTATTGGCTACAAATTGACACCAGACGGTCAGTACGACTTAGAGAACAAGAGACTGTGTAACGTTTCGGAGCCTCAGCAGTTGGGCGATGCAGTGAACCTGAAAATCTTGCAAAGCTTGGTTCAGTCGGAAGTACGTAGTGTGTACGAGGTTACAGCTCGCTTGAGGAAGGATCTCGACGATGCACAATTGGAGCTACAAATTTTCAAAGATCAGAGTGCAGAGAAAGTGAAGAAAATTGACATTGCAGTAACATCTTTTCCAGTTTTTTGCTTGATTGGCATAGCCCACGCATACTTCGAAAACGTATCGATGATCGTGAGCATGTATTTGTAGCCTTTATTCTCGCGAGCGTAGGGTTGCATCTCAACCAAGTCAGCCTGCCACGTTTCGTCGAGTCCACGTACAGCAATCTCAAAGCATCTATTTGCGAACGCTTCAATCGCACGTTGAAGAACAAGATGTGGATACAGTTCAGCTTACGAGGAAATTACAAATGGTTGGACATACTATCTACACTAATTGAAGCTTACAATGATACGAAACATCGAACTATAGGTATGAAACCTAAGGACGTTACAGTTGCATACGAAGCTCAAATTCTCGATCGACTCTCCTCCATCGATGCGAAAGCTCTAAAGAAACCGAAATTCAAGTTGAACGATAAAGTTCGCGTGAGCAAGATTAAACAGGCCTTCGAGAAAGGATACACTCCCAACTGGTCAACAGAGATCTTTACGATTACCAAAGTATCCAAGACAAAGCCAGTTACATATCATTTGAAGGATTACAAGGATCAGCCAGTGAGCGGTGGTTTCTACGAACAGGAACTCTCGAAAGCGAAGTATCCCGACGTCTATCTCGTGGAAAAAGTTATCAAGAGACGCGGTAATCAAATCTATGTTAAGTGGTTGGGTTTCGACAGCTCTCACAACAGCTGGACCGACAAATCATCTGTATAAAAAAAAAATGATCTGGAATAAAGAATTTTTTTTAAACGTATAATATGCAAGTGTTATTTCTTATTCTAAATAATTTTATTTTTTTTAGAGATAGTGAGAGCCCCCACCTTTGCTCTCACCTGTGAGGTACTTCCAACTCAACGTCACTAATGAACCTCTTACCACGAGTGGTGAGAGGCGCATGCGTGCCTCGTATACCTCTCAATTAATCTCTCTTTTTTTTTTATTCTACAAACAATAAATAAAACAGTTTATTTGAACTTTTTCTTTATTGAACATTAATCACTGAATAATACAGTATATTAATCACTAAATTCAATGTTATTGTGATCGGTATATGTAACGCATAACTTGTATCGCTGAATGGACTCCTGCAGGCTCTCGAAAAAGTCTTCGTTCGCAATGAGTGCATCTGATACTCGGCCTAGGAGGAACATCTGGAACTCGTTGTCCAGCTCCGCGACGACTCTTTTGCCGTACCTGGTGCTGACCTTCCTCAGCGCTGTCACCAAGAATTTCTGATTCCTCGCACACTCGGAGAACTTCTTCGTGGGCAAAAAGCCTCCACGTGTGATCTGGTTCAGCTTGTTCACGTTTCGTCGAGTCCACGTACATCAAATTTACGACGTGGATAGTTGCGTCGCGCTGGCTTATGAAGTTCCTCCACTACTCCCCTATGTGCCATCGTTTTCCTTAACGTTCGAGCTGCTGAACACTAGCTTGTACAATTCCTCGATAGCTAGGTCAATTTTCTTCACTTTCTCTGCACTCTGATCTTTGAAAATTTGTAGCTCCAATTGTGCATCGTCGAGATCCTTCCTCAAGCGAGCTGTAACCTCGTACACACTACGTACTTCCGACTGAACCAAGCTTTGCAAGATTTTCAGGTTCACTGCATCGCCCAACTGCTGAGGCTCCGAAACGTTACACAGTCTCTTGTTCTCTAAGTCGTACTGACCGTCTGGTGTCAATTTGTAGCCAATACCTGGAGGACCGCGACTACCCTCTTTTTTCTTCAGATTACGTCCGAACACGTCGACGCTCATGATTGAAATGAATGAAATGTTCGCGTGCAGTTCAATATATATAGCCAGCCTCGCGAAGTTCCTCTATGATCGAATGAATCTCATTGGTGTGACTGGGATTACCAGCTGATTGCTCAGCCATCAGTAGGCGGAGTCTATCTACGAGTTCATTCGGATCATCCCAGTAGACGTAATCCATCTTCGTGCGTCGTCTTGCAATTTTGTATGGAGGGAGTTGATGTCGCAGTAGTCCACCTGTTTTCGAAGTAGATTTTCGTTTTCTCGATTCATCCACCACCGTGAAAAGAGGGGCAATATAGTCACTGTATTTCTTACTATTGTGCACGCGAATAGATTCATTGGGGTTGAATTTCTTTTTGTGCGCACTGGATGCTTCAAGAATCTCTCGATAATTCTTCAAGTCATCGCTAGTAATCAACTGTCTATTGGGATACTTAGAGATAAGCAAGTCCAATAATCCTTGAGTTTTAGCATAACTTTTGTCATTTACTTTCACATGAAGATCTTCGAAAAGTATCGAAGAATTTCCAATCATGTAAGCACCTTTCTCCTTGTACACTCCATAAATTTTGTCCATATTCTTGCTATATCTTGGGTCAAGCATGAATTTATGTTTATTATGACGATCTTCTTTATCAGTTTCTTGATTTTTCGAATGATCAGCTTCCTCGTTATCTTCTTCAGCTGCTGTTTCAAACGATGTGTCAGCTTCCTTAAAGATCTGCGTTGCATCATGCTCACTGTCAACTTTATACGTATCATCGAGACTACCAATCAATGAAACACTTTTATCATCATCATCATCGAATGACTTTGATTTCTTCTTAATCTTCGATGAATTCACTGCCGGGAGATTTCTTTTGGTTGTCTCGGTAACGAGTACTTGAAGAGGATCAATGATTGGTTTGAATGTCTCACCCACAGCTCTCTCAAAGTTCTCTTTTCCAAATTTCAGTAAATTATACTTGCGTTTGACAGCGTTTCGAGCTTTGACCAGCTCATGAAGAATGTTCTTTCTTCGCTGCAAGTCAGACATGTTGACGCTTCAAAAGTTGTCAACAGATTGTTAACGGTACGTATGTATGCCGATATTTATAGCAAACGTGTCGAAACCCTTTCTGTATCGACCATCGTTGATTGGACTGTCCTTGTCGATCATCAAGAATGCATGCTTATCGTCCGACCAACATTTCGAGCACAGGTCTTTGAATTGAGGATAGGTCATATCGGTATTGACGTGGTCGTCATACAGATGATGCATATTTACATCATCTTGTCGAAAGACGACGAGTAGATTCACATTATCTCGCACGAGGTGTTTAGGAATGTGGGCGTACGATTGACACAGATAGAAGCAATCGACGTTCTTGTGTCTTCCCATACAGAAATAGGCTCTGATATTGTTTTGCTTTTCGCAGGCCACATCGTCGAATATCATGATGGAATTGGGTAATGCTTTCTCGGGAGATACAACCTCGTCGTGCTCGCTAAAAGCGAAATACTGTATACCCTTCAACGGTTTCAAGAGCTCCTTAAGGAATCGATATTTCGACTGATCTAGCGACTTCGAATAGACGTAAATGTTTTCGAATCGGAGCCCATTGGGGTGCGTTATGAGTGCAAGCAGACTGTTAGTTTTACCACAGTTCGATGGACCGCAGAATACTGCTCGAATGCTGTCTGGAAGCAGTCGTCCATGACGTTTCATCTTTTTTCTCTGCTGCTCCTCTATAGTGTCAAAATTCACTATAGGAAGTTTAACGGATTGTTCCTTGAAGTTCATGTGTTCACCACGAGAGCTCGTTTACGATTGAGAGCAAAACTATAAATACCACGCTTATATAGCTTGCGTCTCAGTCATAATCAAACCTTCGAGGTATGATGATCGTACATAAACGCTCTCGACGAGGTCACGGTATAGTGAACACTCTGATCAACAAACTTCCGTTCGAATTGCATATACCCGGATATCAGTACTGTGGACCAGGCACCAAGTTAGCCAAACGTTTAGCTCGCGGTGATCCAGGAATCAATCCTCTCGACAGTGCCTGCAAAGAGCACGACATAGCCTACTCGCAGAATCGCGAAAACATCGAGGCCAGACACGAGGCGGACAAAGTCTTAGCCGATCGAGCTTGGCAAAGAGTCTTGGCCAAAGACTCGGGTATAGGTGAAAAAGCCGCAGCTTACTCAGTAGCAAACGTCATGAAGATGAAATCAAAACTTGGAATGGGTGTGAGAAAGAAGAAGAGTCCTACGAGATTAGCAAACATCATCAAGGCTGCTTCCAATTCGATGGTGTCTAGCAAAAATTCTCGCAAAGCAATTCTTTCGGCCTTGAAAGGTGCTCGGGAGGCTGTCAAGAAGGCTGGTGGTAAGCGCAGTATAATTGTACCACGTGTCTTACCTGTACCATCAAAGGTAGGAGGATTTCTACCATTCCTCGTGCCCGTTTTCGCTGGATTGAGTGCAGCTGGCGCTATTGCTGGAGGTGCGGCCGGTATAGCGAAATCAGTCAACGACGCCAACGCTGCCAAGTTGCAGTTGGAGGGGAGCCGTCATCATAATAAAAAGATGGAGGATATCGCTGTTGGCAAAGGATTGTTCTTGAAACCTCACAAAACGGGACTGGGTCTTCGTCTCAAGCCTTACCGAGGTAGTGGACTGAGGAAGAAAAAAAAAAGATCCTCAAAGTGAGCAGCTTACCACATAGAGCACTCACCGACATCGATATTTCCAAGTACGCCAAACTATTGAGAATTCCCCACTTTCGAGGTGTATTCATGAGAAATGCATTGCCCGCTGATGGTCCACGTCGTAACGAATCAGCTGTAGTGAACCTCGACGATGCGGATGGTCCGGGAACTCATTGGGTAGCGTATCGCAAGCGAGGGAATGATGTGATATATTTCGATAGTTTCGGTGATCTACAGCCTCCACTAGATCTAATGTTATACTTGGGAGTAAACGAGGTGAAGTACAATCACGAGAGATATCAAGACTACAACACCGTCAACTGCGGTCATCTCTGTCTCGAGTTTCTGACCAACAGACTTCGCGTATATAAGGCGTGAACGTGCGGGCAATCAGTCATTATGCAACAAACTATCATGAAGAGTGAATCACTAACAATCAGTCTCTCAGACACATCTTCTGTACTAGAAACTCAGTTCTTTCCTCCAATCGAGCTATCACCTCATAAAAACTACGTTCTCGGCTTAGTCGAGCTCTTAACCTTCAATTCTATACCCAATATCGACACAGGTGCTAACAAACTGTACGTCGGTAAGGAAGTTGTCGTGTTACCAACTGGAAGTTACGAAATTGAGGATATAGATACTTATCTGCGAGAATTTCTGGAGCAGAAGGGCATTTCATTCAGTCTGAAGCCCAACAATAATACACTTCGCAGTATCATAAAGTGCAGTCACAACATCGATTTTCGTCCACGAGATTCCATAGGTGCACTGCTCGGCTTTGCTCAAAGACTCCTCCCAGCGAATCTAACTCACAGCTCGGATCTACCCGTTGCCATACTCAAGGTCAACGCTCTTCGAGTGGAGTGCAGCATAACAACTGGCGCCTACATAAAAGGTCAGCAAGTTCATACCATACACGAGTTCTTTCCTGCAGTACCACCAGGATATAAGATCATCGAGGTGCCATCGCAGGTCATTTACCTTCCAGTCACGGTCCACAGCATTAGTCATCTTCAATTACGTATAGTCGATCAAGACGGAAATCTAGTCAACTTTCGTGGAGAAATCATTACCATCAGATTACATATCAAACGAGTATAAGATGGGAATCGTTTACAACTTCAAAGTCGGTAGAGGCTATATAAGGAAAGCTAGATGTCGACCACCCATCAGTCTTCAACGGACTTCCAAAACGTTAACACGACAGTATGAGTTTCAGGAGTTGGGAGCTTTACGAGTATCCGGTACTGCCGAGCTCCACGAGATACGTCTGGACAGTCAAGACATCCAATCAACTGGAGAAGCCGAGATTCGTCGTTTTAGGCTTTCAAACGAATCGAAAGAACTCGAAAACAGTCAATGCCAGTCGTTTCGATCACTGCAATCTGAACAACGTGAAATTGTTCCTCAATTCGCAGTACTATCCGTACGGCAATCTCAATCTCCACATAGATCAACAACAGTACGCAGTTTTGTACGATATGTACGCGAACTTTCAGACTGCGTACTACGAAAAAAAACGCCGAACCTTTGCTTAGAAAGGGGGATTTCATCAATCACGTCCCCCTCTACGTCATCGACTGCTCCAAGCAGAGCGAGGTGTTGAAGAACGCTCCCGTCGACGTACGTCTGGAGTTTGAATCTCGAGCCAATTTTCCCACCAACACCTCGGCTTACTGCCTGATCTTGCACGACCGCATAGTCCAGTACAATCCTGTCAGCGGGGACGTGAAGAAACTTGTCTAGAGGGGTAGAAGCCTATAAAAGCGCTCGCTCTAAAGTAGAGAAATCAATCGTCGAGATGGAGTACGTAGTGGACATGCAAGGATACAAGCAGTCGGGCAACGACTTCATCCTCAAGGAGTTAGCCATAGTACCGCTCAATCGAGACATCGATCCTCTGGTGTTACTATTCAAAGAACCCTTTCCTTGGCGACGTCTTACCGACAAATACAAGAGAGAAAACACTTGGATGTATCACTACTATCATGGAATACCTTGGAGCGCTGGTGAACAACCATACACAGACATAGGCAAGATTCTTCGAGAAGCTCTTCGCGATGCTACTCGAATTTTCGCGATGGGCTCTTTGAAGAAAAAATGGCTCGAACGTTTTAAGTTCAACGTTCGCGATATAGCTGAAATGGGCTATCCACCACTGGATAAACTGAAGGTAGTGACCATCTGTACTCATCACGATGGTGGAACATCTTCTCAAATCAACTGTGCTCATCACAACGTGAAACTTCTGAAAATATTCTACAAAGAAACTTTCAGTCAGATAGATGGTGAGAAGAAACCAATCGACTGCTCGATGATATGGGAATAGTAACCCGAAGGGAGGGGGAAATCACCCTTCCTCTTGCTTGAGGCTATATATTTATATATATAGGCCTGCGAATTTTACATATCTCATTTGAACTTTGAACGTTGATAAAGATGGATCAAAATACCAGTCCTACTACCAAATACGAACCTCTTCCTCCTTGCAAAAATGAGGAAAAGAAGAAAGAAAATTCTCAGTGGACATCGTATTTCGAAAAATATTCGACGAACACAAAATCTTTTCCAGAGCGCAACAAATACGAGAGATTTGATGATAGGAATCAACGTTAAGTGTAAATAACAGTGTTGAAGGCGCTCGTGCATATTTTTGGTATTCAATGTATAAAATAAACATCTAAATAAAAAAAAAATGTTTTCTTTTTAAATACTCATATTTATTTCCTACCTTTCTACAACGCCATCTAGAGCTGGGGTCTGACTTTGTAATCTCTACCTAATAGTGAAAAAAAAAAAAAATTTCGAAATTGAGGTTAGGATTCGATTTTTGCCTTACTACATCTACAACTTGAGTTATACCCCCTCGGGGATTCCCCGATGTCATCAGCTCGGTCGGTAACCTGGCTTAGCTCGGGGATTCCCCGATGTCGGTCGGTAACAGCACGGTCGGTAACTTGGGTCAGCTACCTTATCGGCTGGGTTAGCCGAGACACGAACCACTTGAGTTAGCCGAGACATGAACCACTTGAGCTAGCGATCTACCTTACCGACTGTCGGTAAGGTAGATCCCTGAAGTGGTCCAGAACCCCCCTAGCTCACCTACTAATATACATTAAAAAATCTGAATTTAAAAAAAAACGAAGAATAATTTCTGATAAGTGATATCTACAAAATCTGAAAGAAACTGATGATTCTAAAAAACAGTTGATTCTAAAAAATATTAGTTATCATTTGTTTAAAAACTCATTGAAAAGAATTAAGTTATGCAAGTTTATAACTATATTAATGATAGCTATTATAAAAATTATTGTTTAATAATTTGTCTTTGATATCACCTATATTCTGTTTAGAATCAATATACACACAAAAGAAATTTATGACCCGTTAGACGCGAGTTCTGTATACTTAGAAAATAATGGGTTATAAGAAAACCATCAAACAATTGCATACCATTATAAATATTACAAAAAATCATAATGAACGTTTTACCGTATAATAATAGTATACGAAACAGTTTAAACAATATATACGCAATTTTAAAAACACTTTTAAAAAGTATATCAAAATAGCTTCTATTTATTACGTCGCGTATTTTGATTTACAAGTTGAGTGGGAAACGATTTACCTCATGGATTAAAAACTGTCTAGTGCGTACACTGTATAACAATCACAAAGAGACTCCGGCATTGGAATGTGTTTGAGAGGGATATATAGAAATGTTTTACAAATTTCGAAAAAAAGATTCAAACGAGATAGATCTAGAAGCTTCACGCGCAGGATTTAACGTTGCCAAAAATGTTACACACAAGAAGATACCGTTTAAAGATGAAATGAGGCGACAAATAAAAGAATCTGAACATATTTGATATCGAAAGCTGAGGAGAGATTAGATCAATTATTGCACGATCAGCAACATAAGAGGGTTAAATTTGCGCGAGATATTCATTAGACCGTAGTGACGTTCAGTCAGAGTGCGAGGAAGGAAGAAGAAATTCAAAGGAAGTTGAAAAAAAGAGTCAAACGTTTTCAATTTTTGAATACAGCGAATATTTTGATGTAAAATTCGGTAAACCTATTAATACATAGGAAGATAACGGATTTTGTTGTAGAAATTGATCGTTATGTATTCAATAATGTTGTAAAATTATTATTACAAAATAGCTGTAAATTTGCAATAAATTTTTTCAAATATTCGGTTTAAAATATTTTTTACAGTTTACTGCGATTCTTCTGTGAGCCGTGCACCTGCTAAGTCAGGATTACTTGTGAGGATACATTTGTTGCTAAGCTCATGGGAGAGAGCACAGCTCAATTTTCTAAATTCTTCCAGCCATTTGCGTTCCACCATGGAGCTTGCACGATTACTGTGATGCGAAACTCCACGTGAACGCGCGATTTCCGACAGTCTAACCTAACTTACGCAGAGATCGGATTAAATTTTTTCAAAACATTCGTGACAGATTCTATGTTTAGGGTAGTCTCTAAGATGACGGGATGGCAAGTGTACATGAAATTAATAATTTCGAAAAGTCAACCATCTTACTTTGGTGTCTCCTAGTCAGCTGATTCTAGCTTACCTGCTAAACTTTCAAACTTGACATTATTCAAGTTAATTTCAGTACATTGATTAGCGCATATTCATTAGCATACAGGGAGAGTCATTTTAATCTATGGATGGGAATTGTTCCAAAAGTAAGCGAGATACAAATAAATGTTTCAGCCAAAAGTTTTTCAGTATGGAGTGGGACATCGACCTGTCAAGGTCACTTTGACCTTGAAGGTCGTTTTCAAGGTTATTGCTCGAAAAAACCGTTTTTTCAAATGCGACCCCCTATTTTTTATTGCGGATTCGAAAGGAGCGAAAAATTTTAGGTAAAAAATGATTTACAGAAAAATTTTATTTTGACCTTCACAAGGTCAAATTAAGGTCAAATGTGTAAAATCGCGTAATTTAGCTCATTTTCGCAGGAAAAAGCTTGTTTTGACACCGGATTGATAAGAAACAGGAAACTGTTTGTCAAAATTGATATTTTGGACCTTTTTATTATGACCTTGACAAGGTCGAATCAACGTTAAACATTAAAAATAGTCTTAAAAGCTGTTTTTTTTTTTTAAATTTGTTGTTAAACAAATTTCAAACCGAAAAGGAACCAATGTTAATATCTTCTTGACATTGAAATTGAGGTTTCAAGATCATTCGAATGTCAAAGTTGTTAATTTGAATAGAAATAAATTCTCTTTTCTTCACTTACTTTTAGCATTACCCAGAAACAACGGCGTGGACGTAGTAAGTTCTGTTTCTTTCGGGGTGCTGGATTAGCGTGAGTCCCCTTGCCTCTCACGATGGGGTACTGGATTAGCGTGAGTCCCCTTGCCTCTCACGATGGGGTGCTGGATTAGCGTGAGTCCCCTTGCCTCTCACGATGGGGTGCTGTATTAGCGTGAGTCCCCTTGCCTCTCACGATTAATGTAACTTACTAATTAACCACGGATTAAATGCTCGAAGTTACCTCCGTTTGCTTCAAGACACATACGTAAACGTCTTTCAAAACTGACCACAGTTCTTAGCAAAGTTGCTCTAGGGATGGCCGCGCAAGCTCGTCTAATTCGGTCAATCATGTCATCTTTATTGGTTGGCCTTTGAGCAAAAACAACATTTTTTAAGAATCCCCACAAGAAAAAGTCTGGCGATGTCATGTCTGGCGAGCTAGCGGGTCATTGAACTGGACCTCCTCGTCCAATCCTCCTACCAGCATAGCGTTCATTTAAAAATTGTCGTACAATTCTAGCAAAATGTGGCGCAGGGCTGTCTTGTTGAAACCACATTCTCAATCTAGTTTCTAAATCGACATTTTCCAAAAGACCTGGTAAGTGATCTCTTAGCAATTCTAAATATGTGAACCTTGCGACGTACTGCCTCCCAGCAGCGCGCACGCAACTCTTGCGCCTCTTATGCGCTCGATTTATTTATTTTTGTCGAGGGACTCGACGCGATCACCTTAGCTTGGGAGAGCTGGGAAAGAGGAGGGAAAATAATAATACAAATTTTATTAAACGATTCTATATTTCGCCCAACCCCTCCCTACAACGTGGTGGCTACGTAAGCCTCCCATGCGTCTCACAGCCACGCTTGGTCGTCTCGCTGTCCCTACTACCCGCAGGCTCGGTGCTCTCCCGGTGCGTAAGCACCTGGTAAGCAGCCAGCCAACCTCTCTCGGCACACGCGCTCTGCCTGCCTCGCACGACACGCGCCGATCTAGCGCAGAGCCAGACCGTGCAGCTCGCTGCCGCCGGCAGCATTCACTCGCTCTTCTCTCTCTCTCTCTCTCTCTCTCTCTCTCTCTTTCTCTCACACACACGAGTCTCCGACGGCACGCTTGCTCGCGCCGGAGATTTCGCGTAAACAAAGACAAATCTTACCTCTCGAGTGGGGGGGGGGGGGGCGAGCCACAGGTTCCCTCCTCTCCCACGAAGCTCAGGAAGCCCCGCTGCCGTCAGGCTCGCTGGCTTCCCGGATGCCCTGGGTCTCTCTCTCTCTCTCTCTCTCTCTCTCTCTCTCTCTCTCTCTCTTCTCTCGGCGCCTGGCTGGCGAGGAGGCTGAAGCTACCACGAGCTCGTGGCTCCTGGCTGGCCCCGAGCGTCCTCTCGGGCTCTCCTCTGCTGATGCCTGCAAGCCGCTAGCGACACACTCGCCAGCGGAAAACAGGGGGATAGTCCTGGGGGACGGCGTCGACGCCAAGTGTCTTCGCCGTGGCACTGTCACTTGTCTCTCACTCTCTCTCTCTCACCACACACACATTACTTCGCGTTATGCGGCACTTTTCGAATCGTCGACTTGCGTCGACGATGTCAGCACTAGAACTGACTCGATTCGCGCGCGCTCTCGCGAACTGCCGCGCTACATGCTTAACGCATCTCGCGGGCCCGCTCACGTAAGAGCCGCGCTGATTGGCTCACGGTCCGCGCGAGCCGTTGAGCCTCGCGTTGCAGTCAGCCGATAGGCTGAAAACCGCGAGACGCTGGCTCTGGCTTCGCGCGCTATCTCGCGCTCGTGTCTCTGCTTGATGCACCGATTTCTCAGAAATCGCGCGGCAGGCTCGACAACAAGCTAGCCCGGCGCCGCTTCACCGAAAAACAGTCTGGCTCTCGCACTGTTTACGTGCGGGCTTAGACTCGCCGAATCGGTCGGAAATTTCCCGACTCGACTCGGCTGCGACGTACAACGTCACAATCTATCAACGTTTCTATCAAAAAAGTAGGGTCCAATAAGATAACCGTTAACTATCCCGCACCATACCATCAAACTCCATCGATTTTGATGGTCTACAGCTCTGTGCCAGTGGGGATTTGCATCCGACCAGTAATGACAGTTGTGTCGATTTAACTGTCCGTCGCTCTCAAATATAGCTTCATCAGAAAAAAGCACATATCGGAAAAAGTGAGGATCATTATGTACCATCTGTAAAGCCCACTGGCAAAAATTAACACGAGCTATCAAGTGCTGTGCTCTTAAAGCTTGCGTTAGAGTGATATGATAGACATGGTAATGAACAGCTCTCAAAATTCTTGAAACTGTTTTTTGAGATATGCCGATTTCTCTTTCTATAGAACGAGTACTTACATGTGGGTCAATATGAATGACTGCTAGAATAGTGACGACTCTTGGATCATTTTCGTCATATTCATGACGTCGACGTTGACGACTAAGATGTCCATTTCATGCTCTTTCGGTCAAATTACGAATTGTCAAATCCGTAGGATGTCGTCTGTCCGGAAAACGTTCAGCTAAAGCCTGGGTGCAGCAATGTAATTGATATGGCACTCCCCCAAAACCAATATCATATCGATAATTTCATTAGGAGAATAATCAGCCATTATGAAAAGTTGTATGAAAATGTTGTAAAATAAATACTTATTGTGATGTAAGGATGTGACATAAAATATTTTTAATTTTTTTGATGTCAAATGAGTTTAGGCTATCAATGTTTTATATGAACAGTTGATAGCTTCTAAATAAATAATAATAATATTTTTACACTTTTGCTATCGTTATAAATTCTTTTTATAAATGTTACTTTTATTTTTCTAATTTTTAAACACAATTTTCAAACGCATTTGACAACTAATTTGCTCATAATAAAAATGATTAAAGATTATTATTATTTATTGAAAAGCTATCAATGGTTCATAAAATATCCATTGCCTACGTTAGTATTAAGGTACAACACTGCAATTTTTTACCAAAAATTTTCGATTTTTCGATTTTTTTTTTTTTTTTTTTGCAGAATAGTTTTCTATAGGTACCCAGTAATGAGAAATACAACTACTTAATTCAGAAATGAATTTTTAATTTCATAAAACCATAATTATGCTTATCTAAATGCATTCCTCGAAAATGAGTTTATTCTTGCAGTTTTTGACATTTGACCTTAGTTAGACCTTGTCAAGGTCATAATAAAAAGGTCCAAAATATCAATTTTGACAAACAGTTTCCTGTTTCTTATCAATCCGGTGTCAAAACAAGCTTTTTCCTGCGAAAATGAGCTAAATTACGCGATTTTACACATTTGACCTTAATTTGACCTTGTGAAGGTCAAAATAAAATTTTTCTGTAAATCATTTTTTACCTAAAATTTTTCGCTCCTTTCGAATCCGCAATAAAAAATAAGGGGTCCCATTTGGAAAAACGGTTTTTTCGAGCAATAACCTTGAAAACGACCTTCAAGGTCAAAGTGACCTTGACAGGTCGATGTCCCCCTCCATACTGAAAAACTTTTGGCTGAAACATTTATTTGTATCTCGCTTACTTTTGGAACAATTCCCATCCATAGATTAAAATGACTCTCCCTGTATATTTCTTTAAGTATTCATAATTTTTTTAAAGGTATAGCTAGAATCATAATATAAATATACAGATTAATATACGTGGATAATCCACATAGATATCCAAACAGATATTTTTAACAGGGTATTATCAAATACACACACGCACATGACACTCGCGAAAATTCGCTATAAAACCTATAAAAGTATGTGCGCGTAAAATGTCTGGACCACTTGCTCGTAACAGATCGCGTCTTTCCTCTCTTTTCCTCGTATTCCGTACGCGTGCGCGATTCAAATTCATTATTTTTAGATAGCGGATGAAAGCCTTTTAAAATTATAAATAGTTCTTTTTAAAATTATCTATAGTATTCTTTTACGCATTTTAAATAGCAATCGCGCGCTATCTACATATTTATATGCGCATACTTGATAGCACTCCTATAGGGATTGTAGCTCATCCCCCCAAAGGCTATGCGGATTGTAGCATAAGAGGCGGGAGGAAAAGGATAACCTCCAATGGCTACGGGGTTTCTGACACATAGGGAAGTGCTAGAAGTAATGGGAATTCTAGTACATAGTGTGCCAGAATCCTTATTGCTTATCTATTTTTGCGTGCGATCTCCGTGAGTCGGCTCTACGATTTGCTCCGAATTAGTGCAGATGCGCGAATACCGATCGACTCGAGACACGAGAGACAACGAGGTTTAAATAAGCAACACGTGGTTTCCGAATTACGAATGTAAAATTCAGCTTTTATTGCTCTTTTATAATTTTTAAAATAACAGGTGCGTGTATATTCAACTGTATTTTTAAAATACTTGTTTTTGAATAAATGCGTCGAGTGTAAATGTATGTGAATTTTGTAATATACGAGTTCACGGCGACATATTAGGTGTCAATACTAGAAGCGGAGCCGGAACAAGAAAGCGAGAAACTCCCTGTGATCCAGTAATGTAGCAGCCTTGATCTTGATGGAAGGGATAAGGTGTAGGCTGCGTACAATGGTTTGCAGAGTGTCTCCGGTGATAGTCATACTAGAGTCTAACGTGCAGTATTCCAACGGCGTCAGCAGTTGGTGTGTGAAGTTTACC
The DNA here is from genome assembly GCA_020010945.3 of Muscidifurax raptorellus. NCBI lineage: Eukaryota > Metazoa > Arthropoda > Insecta > Hymenoptera > Pteromalidae > Muscidifurax > Muscidifurax raptorellus. The sequence continues at coordinate 2,263,521 of JAHUUD020000006.1, forward strand.
AATTTTCTGATACGGCGCTGCCTAGATAACGTGTTGTTCCATCCAAGCGTTGAGTGTTTGGGGTTTCATTTTCTACTTTTTAAAGTAGGCGCAACTATATACTTTTATATATATATATATATATATACGTAGTAATAAATATGTCAGTTAAACGAATATATTTTGTTGTGTCACACATTTTTCATGTTTTGATAATTCATATTTAGTTCCTTTAAGATTTTTATTCTTCCTGTTAAATTTTACTTTCGCTTTAATATTATTTTTGTATTAATTTATACACCGATTATTCGATTGCAATATATTTCATATATAAATAAATGCAAACCAGCCCAAGATTTCTAGTAAACGCATTAAAAAAAGCATTATACTTATTATATAGTACTTGCTAATTTACTATTTGGTATATAATTATTATATTTTTCTACTCAGAATAATAATATAAATTTATATTGTTTTAGGGTTTGAATCCTGGAAAAGCGATTGCTGAAATAAAAAAATTATTAGCAAAAATTACTAAGAAGTAAATTTAGTGATGATTGTTTAAGAATAACAAATCTAATTGGAATCTTACAGTAAATCTTACATTCGATTTTCAGTGTATTATTAAATATTTATTATTTATTATACCTCTAACCCATGAATGCGAACAATGTATACTGAATCAAAATTTATGTATGAATTTATGGTAGAATGTAAAACTGTCTTTTAATCATGATGACTAAAAGTTTTATTTTTATTTTTCCTTTAAACTTTCAAGAATGATTATGAAAACATCCACTATATAATTTGTAAATTTCTAACGGTTTCCTCATTCCAATACATCATATACTCCTTAACTCCTTAACTAACCTTCAGATCTATCGATAACCAATAATTTTTTATTGTTATAATTATTATCCTCTATACTTTTCATTACTGCATTAAAAATTGTGCGATGATGTTCGATTGATAAAGATGTTATGTTAAATGCATCGCATTGTTGAATATTTTCTGATTCTTGAACTTATTCAGATAATTCTATATCTTATACTTATTTATTTCAGATAAATTAAAATCTTATAAAGAATATCCGTTTTCAGAAAATCAGCATCAATTTTTTCAAATAATTTTTTCTGGAGTAAATGGATCCTAAAAGTACTCTTTGTATTTATCGTATATTTTGATTTGAATAGCTTCTTGTAAACATTTATCATAATCATTATCATTTTTTAACAATACTGGTTTACAATACGTTCGATAGATAACATTTTCAAATATTCTCAAATCTTCAAATGATTGGGCTTCTTTGATATGTAATAATAATAATCTTAAATAAATCCGTTCTCTATCTAGATTAAATCTATTTAGATTAAATCAATACATTCCACTTAATACTGGTTTTGTAGCTCTTAGTAGTTAAACTGTAGGCATACTAGATCATAGGCATACTGGATCAGGGGAGGTGATCCAGTACGCCGCCCGTGTATAAGCATAGGGCCTCCCTCCTCCAGACCCGAGTCTCCCTTCTCTCGAGTGATTCAGTATGCCTATAGGATACTGCATCACTGGAGTGAATCAGTATGCCTATAGGATACTGCATCACTAGAGTGAATCAGTATGCCTATAGGATACTGCATCACTCGGCCTGGGGTGGTACGGCGGCCTGTGTGTAAGCATAGGGCCCCCTCTTTTCGAGAGTCTCCCTTCCCTGTGGTTTGCTGGCATAGTGGGAGAAGAGGTGACCCCTCGCTCGCTTAGACACGAGCAGCGGCTCGCTTGCGCGCTCTGTCGGATTCGGGAGATATGGGTTGCGGTTGGCGGGAATGTGAGGGAGTAGTTTGAAAATAATGCAGAGTATATTTTTATTTCATTTATATTTATTCATTTTTATTTTTTTTTCTTCACAATTTCATGAATTTACATTGTGTAACGCACAGATAGTCTTATAATATAGGATTATAATGCGTACACAATTAAATAATGGTTTTTACAGAATAGTCGCATTGTACAATATCATTAGAAAAAACTGTAGGCTCACTATGTCTAGACGAGTTTTCTTACATCTCCACTGATAGGATTGTACTGTACGATACGATCGTGCAAGATCAAGCAGTAGGCTGAAGTATTAGCTGGAAAGTCTTGCGCAGCTTCGAATTCAAGACGTACATCGACAGGGGCGCTTTTAAGAGATTCGTTTTGACGAGAACAGTCGATAACTATTAATGGTTGGAAATTTAAAAACTCATGTCTTGTGAGCAATGGGTGAGGCTCTTTTCCATAGTAGGATTTTTGAAAGTCTGTATACATATCGTATAAGACTGCAAACTGTTTCTTATACATGTCAAGATTTAGGTTATTGTATGGATAATATTGTGAATTTAGGAAAAGTTTTACATTACTTATATGACAATGATCAAAATGACCAACATTTTCAGTTCTCAGACCCTTCTTGTTGGTTTGTAGTCCAACAATTACATAGCGAGGTTTTTCCAATTGATTTGAAGTTTTTACTGTCCAAACGTGTTTATTTGTGGCAGGCAGTAGAGGATATTCAAATAACTCTCAGGAACGGAAACTCAAAGAGATTGGATTATCTTTACCAATGAAGTTCAACATCTGGATTTTTTGTTTGTCAGATGCGATGACATATGGCATTAACCACTCAATTTTTGCAATCACCACACGAAAGTCTTCATATGTAGTAACGCCATTAGCCATATTTCCGGTCTGAATGATGCATATACGTCAGTTCTTGATCTTGTGAGAATGAGTTCATGTTTTACATTAATTACAATTTTTTTATAGTCTTCAGCAAACCCCAGTATCATGCTCAGAGGTATAGAAATGTCAAAGTTGCCTTGTTCATCGGTCAAGGTATTGTTGTTATCTTTATTACCAAACCAGCCAGCATTTTCCAACATGTAAAATTGATTTGCGTCGAATGAAGCCCATCCCTTCATAAGAATGTTCATACCGACATTTTTACTTTTATCAATTTCTATGCCATTAATTTCATATTGGATTTCATCAAACAAATGACAAATGCCATTGTTGACAAAATTAGTTTTAGCCACAGCTGATCCATCTGCTTGCTGCAATCTTCCGCGTATATGAATACAGCTGCGGGAAGGTAACAAACAGAGATCTTGATGTTGGATTGAAATACGTATTTTGTCACTGTTATTAAAGTTGACTGTTGAATATGGTTGATAGGCGTGAATCTCATAGTGCGTAAGTGCGCTATCGACTCATCGAATACGACACCTGATTGAATGCTTAGAATTTCGTCCATTTTTCTGGAAGCAGCAGAGAATTATGCACGTATATTTTTTTAACGTACTTTTAGTCCTAGGCTTCTGAGGAACTGAATGCTCTGCCGTGTTAACGGTTTGATTTTTTTCGGTCGACTGATTGGAGTTTGACATTCTCTCAGGCTTATATACACTCCTTTTGAGTTGTAAACTATGCCCATTATATAGATTTGATATGAAGTCTGATAGTAATTTCTTCTCCGCGAAAATTCACCAAATTTTCGTCTTGATCAACGATACGAATTTGAAGTTGATCGATGCTCTTGACGCTAACAGGCAGATAAATGACGTGATTCGGAACTTCTACAATTTTATAACCTGGAGGAACTCTTGGAAAAAATTCGTGAATCGTATGAATTTTTTTGTTGTTGATGAAAGCACCAGTGGTAATGTTACACTCTACTCTAAGTGCATTCATTTTCAATATCTTTACAGGCAAATCAGAGCTGTGCTGAATGTTTTCTTTGAGAATCCTAGATGTAAATCCAAGTAGGCGACCTATTGAATCGTGAGGTGAAAGATCTAATGGTTTACTGCAATAAATTTCGCTTCTCAGAGTATTATTGTTGTACTATCTCGTAACTGCCAGTAGGTAAAGTAATAATATCTCCATTCACATGTAGTTTATTATTTGTAAAGTCTACATTAGGAATTGAGTTGAATGTTAAAAGTTCAACTAATCCAAGAACAAAGTTTTTATCTTGAGATAATTCAATGGATGGAAAATATTGTGCTTCTAAAACAGAAGTTGTTCCAGAAAGACTTAGAGTAAAACTATCTTCCATGACTGATTAAAACCGAATGATGCATATTCGCAGACATACAGCTCTTTTATAGGTTTCCACTTAGAAATTGAAGACAAAGATGACCGCAGATATATGTATCAAATTTCTGATATCTCATATAGTTGTATTTTACTTCTTTTACGTTGAAATATGACATAAGATCTTTGGGAGGTCTGAGATTGCCGAAACTGTCAAAATAGATCACTTCGGCACCATGTTTTTTATAACACCCAATGAGTGCCCTGGTTTTCATAATCATCCAAGTTGACAATAGCACTTTCGTTTGTCCATGGGCCGCTTTCAGGCAGATTATTTCTCATGAAAACACCTCGAAAATGAGGGATTTTTAGCATACGAGCATACTTTATGAGATCGTAATCAGTAAGTGCGCGATTGGGCAAAGTTAAATCGAAGTTTTTTTTTCTAGAAGCAACACCACTACCGCTGTATGGTTTTATAAATAATCCCATACCAGTTTTATATGGCTTGATATAGAGTCCTTTGCCCAAAGCAATGGCCTCCATTACTTTATTATGCCTCTTACTTTCTTCATAATTTTTGTCTGCTTCTTTAGCACTGTTTACTGCTTTGACAATACCGGCAGCGCCACCTGCTAGAGCACCGGTTGCGCTTAACCCTGCGAAAAGTGGTATGAGAAAGGGAATAACACCACCGATTTTCGAGGGAAGCGGAAGAACGCGTGGAATGATGAGTTTTTTCTTTCCGCCAGCTTCTTTAATGACTCGTCGTGCGCCTTTCAATGCAGATTGTATAGTCTTTCGAGAAGATTTACTGAGTTTCATCGATTTTTTAGCTGCCGTCTCTAATTTGCCTAATTTTAGCCCCATTCCAGTTTTAGCTTTTATTTTCATGGCATTAGCGACCATGTAGGCAGTGGCTCTCTCACCGAGGCTGGCGTCTTTCGCTTTTGCACGCTTCCAAGCTTTTTCAGCAAGCTTCAAATCGGCAACTTTACGATCCTTGTTTTTATCAGAGTAATCTATATCATGCTGTTTACACGCTTGATCAAGAGGATTGATTCCTGGATCACCTCTTTTCAATCGTTTTTTCAAGTCAGTTCCAGGACCACAATATTGATATCCAGGCACATGCATTTCAAAAGGTAAGTTATTGATCACTTTATCAAGTAATCCATAACCTTTCTTCGACTGCTGCTGCTTTTTACTTTTGTATACGATCATATCTCTTCAAAATCTGATTTACTACTGAAGTATGAGATAAAAAGCATGTGTTTATATTTTTAAGCTTAATAACAAATCTGACTTTGACGCGAAAACATGGATTTTACCGAGCAGAGCGTCAAACTCCCTGTTGCTAATTTCGATTTTGGAAAAGAGAAGAAGAAGAAGCGCCATGGAGAGTTATTGCCAGATACTATAAGAGCTGTCTTCTGTGGTCCATCCAACAAAACATTTTAAATTTGAAAATGTATATGTGTACTCGAAATCGTTGAATCAGCCGAAATATCAGTTTCTCGAAAAGTGGTTGGAGTCGATAGATGATGTGACTTACCATCCATTTCGCGATCACGAGTCTATAGTATCTCCTGATGATGTTCTACCAAATTCAATCATGATTTTCGATGATATAGCCTGTGAGAAGCAGGATAGTGTCAAGGCATTTTTCTGCATGGGAAGACACAAAAGTGTGGATAGTTTTTATCTTTGTCAATCGTATGCTCGTATTCCAAAACATCTCATTCGAGATAATATAAATTTTTTAGTAATTTACCGTCAAGATGATGTGAATCTTAAGCACATCTATGATGATCACGTAAATACTGATTTAACCTTCAACGAATTTCGAAACCTGTGTTCTAGCTGTTGGAAAAATGACAAGTATGGATTCATCGTTGTCGACAAAGATCGAGAGATGAATGATGGCAGATATAGAAAAGGATTCGACTGTTTTGCAATAAAAAAGGATGTGTGAGTGACAATATTAACAGTTTGATTGCATCCAGCAACTTGTAATCATCATGTCCGATTTTGAGAAAGAAAAAAATATTCTCAGCGAGCTCATGAGAGCGCGGCAAGCAGTTAAAAGAAAGTGCTCTGTACTCAAGCAAGAGAGAGAAGATGCGGAAAAAGTCGTTGCAGATACATTGAAACCAGTCATTACACCGCTTGAAAAACTCGTCAATTCGAAAATGAATGATGTACAACAGCAGCAACAGCAGCAATCTTATAATATTATCTCTAATGCAAGCATGAAAAAATCGAGGAAACGATTGAAATTTGACCTATCAAATGCATTGAATTCGACGATGAATGAGCAAGAAATTGATGGTGCTTACAAGGACGAAGATGATAGTGCTTCTTTAACGAATGATACAATAATTAATTCAACATTTAAATCTGCATATGACGGTAATAAATCAACACCAACTGACTTTTTGGCAATGCTCAATGAAAGACGTAGTCGAATCGACAATATAATAATAATATATACGAGTAAGAAATGTTAGCTATCCTAAAAGTGATGGATTAATGGAATTGTTGTTCAAAAGACAGCCCGATGATAATATTTTAAGCTTAACGGATCGTCGCAATTATCACACTATTCTGGAGGCGACAAATGCTCACACAAAAAGACATAGTAAAGATGAGGATCTTCGCGTTTCAAACAGCAGAAAATATCGATCAATCATCGAGCCAATGTTTCGCAGTTGTCGTAAAAATAAAAAAAACACATCTACTACTGGACCTGGACTCTTGCCCGAATATAAAATAGCAAAGTCAGATTCATCTATAGACCTAGTCTACTGGGACGATCCGAATGAACTTGTTAAACGACTACGATTACTCATTGCTGAACGAACTGCTGGAAACAATAATCATAATAATGAAATTATTTCAATTATTGAGGAGTTGCGTGAGGCTGGACATGTATATTAACGCTGTCATTCACCTTATTAAATCAGTAGCAAAATGAGTCTCGATGTATTTGGAAGAAAACTCGAGGGTTCGCAACCAAGTCGCGGTCCTCCCGGCATTGGTTTAAATTTTACATTAGATGGCAATTTCGATTTAGAAAATAAACGACTTTGTAATATAGGCGAGCCACGTCAGCCAAACGATGCAATCACCTTGCACGCACTGAAAGTTATCCTACAGACCGAAGTGGACTATCTAGCTTCTAAACTTGTTGGAGTTGGTGATCTCATAGAAGAATATAAGAAGCAAATTGAGGAACTTCAATCAGAAGTGGATGTAAAACTGAAATATCTATATGATGTAACTCAACGTAATTGCCACACTGTTGAATATATAACTGGTGAACTAAATAAGCAATTGAACGTCGCAATAGATTACTATGAAACGAAAGGTAGTAGCTGAAGAGTTGCACAAACCGGCACGTCAAAGATACAAACGAAGAAAATACGACATTCGTGGTATTGACGAAACGTGGCAAGCCGATCTTGTCGAAATGATACCTTATTCTGATGAGAACAAAAGTTACAATTACATACTCACAGTCATAGACATATTTTCAAAGTATGCATGGGCTGTGCCAATTCTATCAAAGAGTGGTAAAAATGTTACTCGAGCTATGCAGACAATATTGAAACAAGGCCGAACACCTTCCAATCTACATACAGACCAGGGAAAAGAATTTTACAATTTCGATTTTCAATCCCTCATGAAAAAGTACAAGATAAATCTATATTCGACACACAGCAATCTTCATGCAAGCATATGCGAACGCTTCAATAGGACATTAAAAACTGCAATGTGGATAGAGTTTAGTAAACAAGGAAATTATAACTGGATAGATATTCTTCCCAATTTGCTCGATGACTACAATTCAAGAAAACATCGAACAATAGGCATCGAGCCGAAAAATGTCTCGGAGGCGAATGAAAGCAAGATCCTGGAACGTTTTTTGAATCAAAACCGATTCTTAGTAAAACGGAAAAAGCCAAAATTCAAAGTTGGAGACAAAGTGCGCATAAGTAGGCTGAAACAAGTTTTTGAAAAAGGTTATACACCAAACTGGTCTACAGAAATATTTACAATAACACGTATAGTCAAAACTACTCCAGTAACTTATCATCTCAAAGATTATTATGATAAACCCATCGCCGGTGGCTTTTATGAAATGGAACTTCAGAAAACTAAGTATCCAGAAGTCTATTTGGTAGAAAAGGTCTTGAAAAAAAGAGGGAAACGTGTGTTTGTTAAATGGTTAGGATTTGGTAGTGAGCATAACAGTTGGATAGATAAAAATGAGATTCTGTGAGGATTACAGGTCGCAGCAAATGTATTTATTCATTATTATGTACAAAATAATAAATTTGTTTAAAAATAACAGTCTTTGTGTGTATGTTTATTTGTTTTCTACATTCAATTTTCAAATTTGAAAGAATTCCCGCCGAGACATGGCTGATGAGATTTTCTCTGGTAAAAAGACTTGGAAGCTCGAGTCCATTTCAGCAACGATCTTACGACCGTATTTCGTTTTAACCTCTTTCAGAGCTGTGATCATGTATCGATGATTTTTTTCCAACTCTGTAAACTTCCTTCTTGGCAAGAAGCTGCTTTCAGCAATCTTGTTAAGTGCTAATAAATCCATTCTAGAAAAAAAGAAGAAAAAGTAACATAAGTAAATGAAAATTTTCGTATAAGTTTTTTGGTGATGTATACATTTAAGTGTAAACTTACTTTAAGTATCTTGGAGTTTTGCTTTTTTTCTACTAGGTTGGTAGGCTTCGGCTTCTTCGACTGCTCGAATATGCTCCTCAGCCTCGTGCACCGCTTCATATAGCAGATTCCCCACCACGATGTCTGCCCTTTCCATAGCCTCTTGCAGTATATCACTCGTCATTGGTCTCTCCCACTCATGTGAAAACTCCTCCATGAAATCAGTAGTCCATTCAATCTCGACTCTTGGGGGACTCCTCATATTGGCTCGTTCTGACCTCCTCTCCACTCTTGCTGAGGTGTTATCATTGGCTCGTTCGAATGCCCTCTCCGCTCTTGCTGGACTGCTGGCATTGGCTGGTTCGTTTTCCCTCTCCACATCGATTTCCCCCTCCACATTGTTTTCCCTCTCTACTTCATGCAAAGCTTGCGCCATCTGTTCTTCTATAACTCTGTAGTGTCCCCATGGTAAAGTATCAGTACTACCCGGCAAGATAAATCGCTTATCGTCGTGGGGACTCAGCGCAATTTTATTTTGCTTTTCGGTGTGAACAATGTGCAATTTCGATCTAATATTACACTGCTTACGTCGAATGATTGCTAAATCTTGCAAATATTTTCGATAATCATCAAATGTAATTGACTTTTTAACTACACACGATTTTATACCTTTGACTTTTTTTATAGTTTCTCCATCTTCAATTAAAATGCTGTACATTTTGCTGCGCAATCCGATGAATTCAGTCATAATTTTGCCGCAGTATCCGTCTTTCATGAGACCAAGCACTTTTTTATTTACTCTTGGAATGTTGAATGGATTATTCTCATCGTAATCTGAAGTATCAAATTTATTAATGTCTTCTTTCATGATTTGATACATATCGAGGTCTTGGACTTCGTAGATCAAACTATCTGTATCTGTGTAGAGAAGTTTACATTTTTCTCCTACACGTTTTTTCATATAAGAGTAATGAAAATCATAGACCAATGTTTTCGACAAATCCAAAATACTGAGTCCTATATAAATTAGTTTTTTGATTGTAATACTTGTTCTCTTCATCTGAATAGCTACTAAGTTCTCATCAAAGATTGCACAACTGTGAAAATTTGGTAGTGCTATACGTGCTTCAACTCCATATCTACCAGTATATTTGTTCACCAATTTCACGTCGACTCGAGACCGTTCTCGCTCAATACACTTTCCATATACTGCATTGATTAATAATTTGTAAAACAGTTTTTCAAACTCGTTTTTTGACTGCTTTCTTTTCTCAGTATTTAATTCGACGTAAGGTTTTAACCATGCTTTTTGCTTAAAACTTAAAATTCTATGCACTTTTTTTAATCAAAATCCATTGTCTAATGCTTGTTTTAGTCCTCGATAATGAATGACATACCTATGTTTATCATCTAAAGTTGTTAGAAGCTTTTTCTGCTTTGATCCAGGCGGTGAACGATGCTCAGCGCAAAAAGGTAAATCTCGATGTTCATCGTGTATTTCTTCAGGATACTCTAAGTCAACTTCAGCGATATATCCCACGTCCGAATCGGGTACTGCGTTGTGGAAGTTTGGATTTGACTCGTAATCAATCCATTTAAATTTTCCAACGGGCAAGTGCTGAACCATTGCCCATCCATAGAGATTATTAATGTCATAATACATAAGAGTCTTGATCTTCTCTTGTTTGTTATATGACGATCCCATATATGGATTATTGGACTTGGCGTATCAATTGCAGCATTGGCTGATTCCTCCTCGAATGCCAGATTTAATAAACATTAGCATGTCTATATCAGTTAAAAGCTCTAATTCTACCTTGGTCATTTTCAGAGCTGCTGAAAATGTTAATCCTGGTGTTGTATAAAAATGAGCTGGACACAAACCATATGCTTGAATAGACGTCTCTCGAAAACTTTCGAATACATCAGCTAGTAATAATACGTCTGTCTTTAAATAAATATCTGAATACTGTCCCATCGTTTGTACATTGAATGTATTCCATACATTACGGGCATGCATATAATCTTCATCGGAAATATGTGATTCATTGAGTTTATTGTAAAACTCGTGATTATCAGGTAAACTTGTAAACGTGAGCTTTTCTAAGCTATCCACAAAATCATATGGAAATATGCCTTTTCGTCTGAGAAGATTAATCTGTTCGTTAGTGTATCCATCTGCTCGAAATTCCTTAACTGCTATAGGTACATTTTCTAGATAAGAAGACAGTTTGTCTAATGATGAGGGCAAAAAACGCCATGAATCTATAAACCTAAAGTTTATTTCACACTTGTCTATATATTTCGTGAAGGAAATATATTTTTCCTTGTTGTGTGGTATGAGAGTCACTCTTCCTGGTAAAACGGATGAAGTTGCAATCTCTTTCAAAATAAAATGTGTATCATAATTGAGATTATGAAATACAACTGGTATAAATCTCGAGTCTGTATAATTCAAATTGCATGAATTATGAGCTGCACCTCTGAATCTATAATCAAAGAAAAAAATATAATAGAAAATATAATTTCCATTAGTTCTTTCTTTAAATCTAATACATACCGTCCTGTAAGATGACAATGATCTCGTACAATCATCTCTCCATTACCAAAAGGCTTTCGACATATGTGACAGATAGATTCTCGCCGGAATGATAATTCTTCCAAATCTGTAAGTCTCATTGGCTTCGGATTCTTATAAAGTTGGTCGATATTTTCACTGATTGCTCTTAACTGTCTAACAAACCACTTTGCAGGCGATTCTTCATTTTCGCTCGTTTTTCTATACGATTTATAACCACATAGTTTTTCATCAAAACTACACTTTATGTAATAGCCAATACTATAACCTTGATAAAGTTGAAATGACATTTCATTCTCAGTAGGCTTCAACATGCGTTCAAAATCAGCGTAAATTGTAAAAGGCACTTTTTCGTTTTTGTTGTAATCTTCAAATTTCAGTATGTTATTTTTTTCATTTGGCAAGTTGATACGACATTTATTTAAATTTTGACAATCCAATTAATGCACTTTTAATTTTTCTTCGCAGTAAAACACTTGCAAACACCTCTCACAGTGGTTTGATTTTATGTGAGATTTCTTAAGTTGAGTGCAGAGAAGGCGAGACATACTCTTGATCCAAACATAGTGATATCTAGGAAGATGTTCTTCATCACCACAATTACTCTCTTCATGTTCATCAATATAATAGTCTTGCACAATGAGTAAATTTACGTGTTTTTCCTTCTTTTCCTCCGTAACGTGACAAGGCGACACTTCATACTTTCCTCTTGATTTTCTTAACATGTATACATTCACAGAAATATTATTTAGTTTTTCAAACTTTGGAATATCTTTTAATTTCACCGGAAATTCAATATTGTTAAAATTTAATTCCTGCTCATACTGTTGATATTGGCATACTCGATTGGCATTTATTTTACAAGGATGTAATGCCGAAAGAATAGCGTATTTGAAACATTGATTATCTTCGTTGTGCACATTTATACACGCCTTTTTATTTTCTATGAATTTAGGGAGAGGAATGTATGAACTACCTTTAATTGGCGAATATTTCTTCATGTTTACACATAAATTTATAATACTTTTTAGAGTCCATCCAGAATCTTTTTCCTCAAATTCTTCTAGTTGTGTCATGATGTGATCTTGTATATGAGTTTTAAACCACTCTTCCAAATTAGTTGACAAATATATCGTAGCACTTTCACTTGTAAAGTATTTAATATCAGTGGTTTCTTCATTGCTTTTTTGAATTGAAAATTCTGCTATGAAATCCGAGTTCACTTTTAGTGCATTGAACTCATTCAAACATGCTGTAACTTTTTTACTAAACAGATGGTAAGCATCATTTAAAAAACTTGCAATATCAACATGTTTTAAGTTTACTATCACTCCCGTTCGAATTCGATTGTCAAAAGCAGAGTCAACATCGCGCCACTCAACTTTAGCTTCTTCGATAATTCCTCCTCCTCGTTTCAACCTTTGCTCGAACTCAACTTGCATGCAGGACAAATGTGTCATGCAAGTTTGGAATTTTTGTTTCTCACCTCGTGTAAGATCACTTTTATTTTTTTCGATGAGTTCTTGAATCGTATTATTGCACTTATCTAGCCAATAATGAATTTCATTATTGGTTAGATGCTCTTCACTTTGTAATGTTTCACGAATCAACGCAACAAAACGTTCGTAAAACTACATCGAAGCCATTTTCACTCTCAAACTTTGTAATTGCTTTTCGTAGATGAGTGAACTGTGCTCTTCCAAGGGAACTGCGTCCCTTTTGAAGGTGAAAATCTTGTGAAAAGTGGGGGGGGGGGGATTTACATTGGAACCAATGCTGAGGAAGATTCTTTTCCTCGTAAGGAGAGAGGATAAATTTTCTCGAGTAGGGATGAATTTTATCATTTTTCACCCAACCAAAGAAAGTTTACTGTTCCAAAACCAATGGAAATTTTGCCTTCCTTCCACCACTCCATCTTTAGACAAAATCAAGAGGCGGAGTTTTGTGTTTAAAAATCCGCCGAGAGAATTTTCTTCATCAGTTCTTCATGGCACAAGCTAAAAGCAAGATGGCTAGAACGTTAATGTATGATTTGTTATTTAAAAATTATTTATTGAAATGCAAAGACGAAAACGCATATATATGCGATATCCAAGGATTTCAAAGAATTGCTGAAGATTATTTTATTATTAAAGAAGGGAGTTTTCTAAACTTGAAGAAAACTGCGTTACCGACTGCTTACCATTTTGAATCTCCATTACCATGGGAGGAACTCACGGCTGAAGAAAAAGTAATGACCCAATGGGTTGAGAAAACTCATCATGGAATAGCTTTTAACTCTGGAGATATTCCATATCATCGACTTCAACGCATTTTTCAAATATGTACACAAGGCGTTGAGAAATTATTTGTTAAGGAAGAAGAAAAAATGCAGTGTCTAAAGAATCTGCTGCCTAATGTGTAAGTTTTCTTCATACTATTTTATTAATACTAGATTCATACTTTTTCATACTCGCTTCATACTCACTTCATACTTTTTCATACTCACTTCATACTCACTTCATACTTTTTCATACTCGCTTCATACTCATTTCATACTTTTTCATACTCGCTTCATACTCGCTTCATACTTATTCATACTCGCTTCATACTTATTCATACTCGCTTCATACTTTTTCATACTCGCTTCATACTCGCTTCATACTCTTTCCATACTCATTCATACTCACTTCATACTTTTATCATTCATATTTTATACTCATCCAATTATTTTTTTTCTTGCAGATCGATTTGCAACATTGACGATTTAGGATGTTCATCCTTAGAAAATATAAAATATAACAATCACTACACATGTTTCAACCATGATTTGTGCATCAGACGGAAACCATGGTGTGCAGTCTATAATGTTCTTGCGATAAGAACATGGCTTCAAAATTACTTAAGTGGTACTTATACTAAGGATGAGGTGGATGATTGGGAATGTGATTGTATTTATTGGAAATAAAAAAAAATAAGAATTGTATTACAAAATGTGTATTTATTTATTTGTTTATTAAAAATATAACAATCACTACACATGTTTCAACCGTGATTTGTGCATCAGACGGAAATCATAGTGTGCAGTCTATAATGATCTTGCAATAAGAACATGGCTTCAAAATTACTTAAGTGGTACTTATACTAAGGATGAGGTGGATGATTGGGAATGTGATTGCATTTATTGGAAATAAAAAAAAAAAATAATTGTATTACAAAATGTGTGTTTATTCATTTATTTATTTATTTATTATTAATTATATGGGCTAAAGAGCCCTTACAAATATTTACAAATATTTACACTCTAAGAACAATTTTATACAATTTTATATTAAGGTGAAAATTTTTGATTACTTATTATTTTCGGTTTATTAGTACATTGATCCCTGTACTCTTGCAGAGACATCTTTTTCTTCGCCGCTGAAACAAATAAAATTAAAAATTAGTATACATTTCATAGTTAAATTAATGTTTTAAGGAACTTACCATTTTCTTCAGGAAGAATCTGTGGTGATGCAGGTCTTGTTTGTTCCGGAGATTCTGTGATGTCAACCACCACAGGACTTGAAATGAACAATTCATCCTGGTCTGAAAAAAAATCAATATTATTAAAAAAATGAAAATACTTGTAATTTATTAATGTGTACAAAAAAAAATAAATTTACCTCGCTTTCTTTTGATTGTCAATTCCGGGATTGGAGGCAGCTCTTTGATAGAGAGAGGCTTCTGTTGCTGTGGTTCTTTTTGTAGTTGCTTCTCTTCATCGGTTTCCATAACCGATGGAGGAGGTTTCGGCGATAAAACTAAAAAATAATTAAAGAAAATTAAATTTTTGATATATATTTACATACATATATATAGCCTTATGTCACGCCGTAGCGTAAACCTCGACTTATGCCACGCTCGTGCAAAAAAATGCACTTGCTAAATCTTGGTTTACGCACACGTTGTGTCATAAAGTATCGTACGATACTAGTGCTGCAAAGGGATTTCAACCTCATTGGGGACAAATCACCCTCGCTTCGCTCGGGCGCTAACGTCGCCACGGGATTGAACTTACTTTGCAGCACTATATCGTATTAGTATAAAATCTTTTACCTTGATTTTTCGGTGATGAAATCGACCTTATTTTTTTTCGGCTGCTGCTGCTGTGGTCGCTGTCGCTGTTCCTCTTCTTCCCAGCAACACTTTTTTGTCGTAGTTTATCCGATCCACCGTGATACAGTTTACGCAGCGCCTCGTCACGTGCAGCTGATCTTGCTGCTGCTGCATACTGCTTGGGAGTGGATGGTACTAAAAACAAAAACAAAAAAAAATGAATGAAGAGAGAGAGAGAGAGAGAGAGAGAGAGAGAGAGAGAGAGAGAGAGAGAGAGAGACGAACAGAAAGAGCGCGCGTGTATGAACTTAATAAAAATAGCTTACCTCGATTTTTCAATTTTCCGCTGCTTGATTTATTTCTTCTGCTGCTGGTGTCGCTGTCGCTGCTGCTGCTGCTCTTCCTAGCTACCCTTTGATGTAGCATCTGCGCGGGTGTGGATGGACCTAGAAAATTGGAACAAAAAAAAATATCAGTATGAGTGTGGGAGAGAGACAAAAACAGAAAGAATGCGTGTGTGTGTATGTTTTTTTTTTATTGGAGAAAGAGGTTGGAGGGAAAAATCTTAATAGACCATGACATGGCCTGAGCCACCGTGTGTTGGATTCTCACCAACTAAAACCCTTCGTTTTGCGACCGAATATAGAATCCAAATGCAACCCGAATCCTCTTCGCTCTCCTTACCGATTTGTCGGTGAGGAGGGCCAAGCTCCGTCTTCAGTGCCTTTTCCCCCGCGGTACCACGGTCAAGTATTACTTCGCGGGGGGGCATAGGGACATTGCCCTTGTCTCCTTAATGTGATTGTCATTCCTTATGCGTCCATATCTAGTAAATCTACTATCGTACCTTCTTCATTATAGGCTGCCGTCTACTTCTTACCGCATCGTCCGGTCGTCAGCTTCTTGCAGCATCTCTCGTCTTCTTCTCTCTTCGTCGCCCCTCACTTTCTTGAGGATGACCGCGGCGTAGTTACTAACCACGTGCCAACCCTCAGCGGTGGCGAACATAGCTACTATAATAGACTCAGGAGTTGCTCTGGTCTGGAGGTAGCGTTCAAACTCTTCACGCTCCTGCTGGTAACGCGAGCAGTAGCAAAAAACGTGCTCAGCGTCCTCGCACATGTCCAAACATGCTGGGCAGTCTGGACAGTCTTCTAAATTAAATCTACACAGGTATGCTCGATAGCATCTAATCTTTGGTATAAGTTGGTGCGTCCAGCGCCCTTTCAGGCTACTGTCCCATCTTCTCTGCCACTCAGCTACTGTTTGTTCTCTGGCAGCGTACCAGATTTCTGCCTTCGTTCTATCGCTGTTCTCCTGTTTTGCCATGTATATGGCCTTCCTCTCTAGTGCTAAGAGGTCGATGGGTGGCATGCTTGCCACGACGCTTATTGCATCGTCCGATACCGTGCGGTAAGCAGACGCTACTCTTAGCGCACTCCGTCTATACACGGATGACAGGTTCCGCGCATAGGCTTTTATTGCCATTGCATCTGCCCAAATTGGTGCCCCGTACAGCATAATCGATGTACTGACACTTGCTAACAGCTTCTTTTTCTTCTGAGTAGCTCCACCGACATTCGGCATGAGCCGAGATAGAGCAGCCATCGTTCTTGACGCTTTTTCACCTGCTAATTCAAGGTGCTGTTTAAACGTCAACTTTTCGTCTATAGTAACGCCCAAATACTTGATAGTCGATTTAGAGGTTATCTCATGGCCGTCTATCAGGGCGATCGTCTCCATTTTCTTCCTGCTAGATATCAGGATCGCCTCGATCTTGTGTCCAGCGAGTTCAAGTCCCGTTTCTCTCAGCCACCTCTGGATGGTGGCGATCGCTTCATTGGTAATTTTAGTGACGTCTTCTTTTTCCTTCCCTACTACTACAAGAGCTATGTCGTCTGCGAATCCTACTACCATAGCCTCCCGTGGGAGTTGTAGTCTCAGCACTCCGTCATACATAATGTTCCACAATGGCGGGCCCAGTACTGATCCCTGTGAAACACCTGCCGTGACCTTGTAGGTTTCAATGCCGCAATCCGTTTCGTACAGTAAAGTTCTGTCCTTCAGATAGTCGGCCATCATCCTCCTGATGTAGACGGGCACCTCAAGCTTTTCAAGCGGTTTATGTATCTTCGTCCAATTTGCAGAGTTGTATGCGTTTTCGACATCCAAAGTAATAACTGCGCAGTACTCCTTTGTTCCGCCCTTCCACCGTTTTCCACTGATGGCTGCTCGGGCTGTGTTAACCACTAGGCCGATCGCGTCCAAAGTAGATCGGCACTTCCGAAAGCCATATTGGTGCTCGGCAAGCCCCTTGGTCTCTTCGATTATGCACTCCATCCTGATGCTGATAATGCGCTCCAGTATTTTTCCTTGTGTGTCCATCATACATAATGGTCTGTACGATGTCTCCCCTCCGGGCGCTTTGTTACCCTTAGGTAACAACACAAGTCGCTGCTTTTTCCAGTTCGTCGAAAATCTCCCTTCTGCTAGGCATGCATTGTAGAGGCCAACAAATTCTTCAGGTTTAGCCTCGATGGCATGCTTCAGCGCCACATTTCGTATGCCGTCAGGACCGGGAGCCTTATTGTTTTCTATCCTCTTGCTTGCTACGAGTAGCTCCTCAACTGTAATTGGAGGTATATCTTCTTCACGCACTTCCTCTGCTATAGCATATGGTGCGTCCGGCTGACTTGGAAAAAGTGTTGTCACTACCCTCTTTAGTACCTCTGGGCACTTTGGTGGGAGTATATAGCTTCCTTTGAGTGTCTTCATAACTGTTTTGTAGGGCCTGCCCCATGGATCTTTATTGACCTCTTCTAGCAGCTCCTTATGACATCTCTGCTTGCTTTCACTGATGCACTTCTTGAGGGTGCACTTGGCTTCTTTCATTCTTCTGCTGTATTCTTCTACAGCTTCGCTTCCAATACCGGTTCGGTAAAACTTTTTCCTTGCCCGTTGCTCCAGCCTTCGTGCTCGGTGGCAGGCGGAACGCGCTGATCTAATCTTCTCGTTCCACCAATATACTGGTGCCCATCTTTGATTGGGCACTTTTCTTGGCATAACTGCGTCACAGGCTCGGGTGAGCCATTTTGTCATTTGTTCAGCCTTGTGTTCTGCTGATCCCATCAATTGGATATTATTCGGCAGATAACCCACCCTATCTTTATCTTCTTACCCTTGATAAACTTCTGGGCTATCTGGGCAGGTAGCTGTACTATTGCTTTCTGCGTATCTCCATAGGCTTTACGAAGCGACTTAACCGCCGTAGATTCAAAATTATGTCCTTCCTCGTTATTTTTGCGTAGTGCGTCCACTATGTCCTCCTTAGTGGTCAGCATTTCAAGATCTTTAATCTCGAAGGCCTCTTCATGATGCAGCACCCTGATTGTAGCAGTTTCCACTAGTACTGCTTTCACCGCTTCCTGAAGCTCAGCTGTTTCCACCTCCTTGGAACGTCGTAGTTCGAGTAGCAGATCTCCTGCTGTCGTTTTGCGTATTTTATGTACGCTGTTTCCTAACTTTTCTAGGCTAGGTTCTGCCTTCATTTTCTTTAGGATTTCGGCGTAGCTTTTTCCACCCTCGGCCTTGATGACTAAGGCGTCAGGTCTAGGGGGTCTTGCTCTTGCCGTCCTACTTTTTCTGGTGCCTTTTTGGTCTTGGCCACGAGCACCAGTGTTATCCTTCCTGTTTACGCTTTTTTCTTTTTTCTTCTTTGCCTTCCTTGTCACCACCTCTTGCCACGAGTCTTTCTCCCTCTGGTGGACATTGTCGTCGGCTACTCTTCTTGCAGAGCTCGCCCCACTAACGCGGCTTGTGTGTGTGTGTGTGTGTGAGTGTGTGAGTGGGGGGGGGGGTGAACTTGGGCACGCACAAATCTGCGCGTGTGTTTGTGTGTGTGTGTGTGCGGTAGTTGCATATAAAACAATATTTGATAGAAATAGCGTATGTTACCGTTTGTAATCATTCCCATCATCACCCACTCTGCGATATTTAGAGATTCGACAATGCGCTGCTTGACGGCGTGGAACTCGTTGATAATATCTTCCATGTTGGATGGAACTTGCATACACTTTAAAAGCTGTAGAAACTGAATATAAACTACGCAGTAGAAGCGTAAAACTGAATTGAGGAGCTACTGCATGCCCGCAACTATTTATTCCTGAAAAGGTGGGCGAGTCCTTTTTCCACCACTTCGGAAAAATTTTCTAGAATCTTTCTCTCTACCTTGTCTTGACCAATTGGAAAAATCTAAACAGATTTAATTGTTCCACCCCAAAATTAAAAAACCGCGCCCTTCATTACGACAACCGCGCCCCAGTCACACAAAAAATTATCAGCGATAAGAAAAGGAAAACAAAAATTGAATGCGGAAAGAATGAGGATAAGCAATATCTTTGGTTAAAATTTTCCACTTAAAAATATTTGTTTGCATAACCATTCACCACATTTGGAAAAAAAAATTATCTTATCCCTCATTTGTATTAATCAATTCATTTTCAGAACCTTCTTTAAAATACACAAATTGTTCATTTTCTAAACGGACTACTGATCTGTATATTACGTGTGATAACATCTACATGAAAAATTTTAACAAACGATACATTAATTTAAAAATTGTTAATTTTATTGTAATCGAAATTTTCATATGTGCTTTCGTTTTCATTTATAGTAATTTTAAGGAATGCAGAGTCATGATTTAAAGTAATGTTTAAAAAAATATTTCACAGATAGAACTTTTGAACACACTTTTACGTTAATACGACATTTGTATTTTAATAATAAGTAAGGATTATATTGAAACTACAAATCGGTTATTAGTTATAATGGTTTTATTGAAATAAATTTGTTGACCATCATTTTTTCTTCAATAATTTAGATAACCATTACTATTAAAAGTTGTTGTTTTATTAAACATTTCAGGAAAATGTTAAGCACACTTCTTAGTGTTACTGTCTATACAAGGTGATCTTATATTAAATTTACCACATGGTCCATGAATCATATCCATAAATTGTTTTACAATATTATAATATATAAAATTCTCGGATACCTTACATAGTCGGGTATTTCAGCACTAATAATAAGAACATGTGTAAGTAAGATAATTCTCTTTTTTGAAACTCAATTCCATACGTATATGCAATGCATTGTACAAACATTTTTTTTATGTACGTTTTCTAATAATATTTTGACTTTTTCTTTGAATACTTTTAGTACTATATTTGGTCTATCGATTGTAGATTCTAATTCTTTTAAATTTTCTGAAATTTCTTTCGATTTTGGATTGCATACTGAGATCCACACCACTATAAGAGAGCGGCAACGGATAACCGACGCTGGTAAGTTACCACCAACCACGAGGCGCTATTAGTCGTCATATAAGAGTATACCTAAGCGAAACTAGATATCGTGCGAGAATATAACATTGGAGAAATGGAGAGCCACAGATATGTAAAGAGGCCGAAGCAGAGCAACGGGCACTTATGATCTACCTCTTCTACCGTGGGTTTCAGATGCAGGTTAGTTCTCCTTGATATTTAGTATTCTATGAGAAAAGCGCTCTCGAACAATAACATGGAGACACTCCTTTGGCCCATTAGAATATAAGAGTCAGATTGTATAATCATTTCCAATTAATACAATCCAGGAGGTATACATATTTTATTACTTTTTAAACCCCCTTTCTCTTCCCCTTGCTTCACTTACAATTTATTCCTCAGGTTCAGGGTGGTAGTTTCCGAGTCTTAGGTGGGATAATCTGATTACAGATTTGTAGTGAGACAGTTGATTCTTACATACTCGTTTGAAGCTGCATGTTGGCTCACCTATTTATGTGGAAATTGAGGAATATATCTCCATCCTTTTCTCCCGGGACATATGAGCGGCTTCCTTTAAGTTAGGATCCCACTACTGAAGGTAGGAACGACCTAGGATCATCTAGCAGAAGAATAGGTGATAATGGGTCTTAACACAATTTCGCAATGCATCTTCCCCTCTGACTCATCCTCGAGTCTCGAACTCTACATGGATCTCGATTCTATCCCACTATACGACCTTACTTGGTCCGTAGAGTTGGCTACATTTTTTAATTATTGTCATAGAATCCAGAAAAATTTGTTTCAGTGATCGAGGGCTTCAATGAAATTCTCATGCACTCATTATCTTTTTTTTTGTACGTAATCCTTAATATCCTTTATATAAATCATACTTCATTTCTTACATAATATAAACTCGATCCTTCAACTTTAACCCATGCATTGACAATAAATTGTATCAATGAAATATTATTTTCACTATTAACATTATTGATATTGGGCATCCAGCCATAACCATTATCGGATCAACGGATTCACTAATAACAGGTATACTTATGGACTTATCATTTTTAGTGTAAATGTATGTCTCGATCCTCTGGAGGTTGACCTTCTTCACCAACAAGTATTACTGCTACTTCATTGCATCTTGCTTCATTAAATATATTTTCATTAAGATAAGAAATCCGTGAATAAACACTCTAGTTTCCTTGCAGTAGTTTTCTGTTTTATCTTGGCATACGCGATTTTGCTCTTCTTTACCTACTCTACTTTATGCCTCATTTCATAAGAAATGGCATAATTATTAACTTGATAAAATCAATTATCTAATTCTGTATAATATAATTAGTGAAAAAGAAACGTTACCATGCAGTCGTGCATGCTTTGCCATTTCATTACCAAGAATATATATTTGACCAACGATAAATATCAGATAAATTTATGATTTTGTTTTATAATGTCCATAGATACGAATACCTTGAAATCTCCTATTTGAACTAACCTATTCGACGCATCAAATTTTCCTTCAAAACTAGCAACAGCAAGTATTGTATTTATATCTAAAATGTTTACTTTCAGCTGTAGTTTTGGTAATTAATTTTACTAAATGTTTTGGACAAGTAATTATATCTAATACATTTATGTTTCCCTTACTCCAAAAATTTAAACAAGTTTTATCAACTGTTAATTAGAATTTAAAACGTTTAGCTTGGCAAAATACATATACTTCATTAATTTTTTGGAAATAATTTTAACAGTAATAGTGTTATTATCGAATTTGAGGCTAATAATGGCAGCTATGTTTGAAGTTTTATTAAAACTTTCCTTTAACAGTTGTTTTTTTACCTGAGCTTTTTCTTGTTCACTCCAAGCCTGTCTCTTCTATTTTTAATTGAATGTTTTTAATTTTTTATTCCCTTCTATTTCTGTTTTAGTTATGTTACGTCCAGATTATACACTTTTAATTAAAAAACCGCTACTAATTCATTGACACGTAGCTTCGTCCAAACAAATCTATTGTTCCTTGTTCGTATGTATCGTTCAAGTATATTATTTTTTTTTATTTTTTTTTTTTTTATTTTTTATTGACCATATACATATGCTTATCAAAGCATCCTATAGAGACAAACTTAGTTGCCTGTACATAGGTATGGTACAGATAATCTTAGAATCTAAAACTTAATCTAAAAAATAACAAAAAGATGATACAGCATCTTTTTGATAATCTTTTTAATAAATTCCTGTGTAAGTTAAGTAACGATGCATACAATTTTCAAATAACGCTATCTATAATTTTCTCTTATAAACTTTTTTAGTCTTTTCTTAATTGCGATTTTGTTACCTCTTAAAGTTTTAAGATCATTCGTTAAAGTGTTGTACACTTTTACAGCTACGAAATAGCTGTTTTTACTGTTCACAGCTTTCTTATTTTTTGGTAATTGTATACTCTTATTCCTAGTATTGCTAGAACTTATGCTATATTTTTCTCTTAAACTATGGTAATGATATGTAATAGCTTCCAATTGGAAAAGTTGCCTTACAGTAAGAGGAGGGTCTTGTATTTGAAACTGATCCCTGTTTATAATTTTTAATAGTTTCTTCTGTATTCCTTGTATCAAATTTAAACAATTATTGTACGCTCCTCCCCAGGCTATTATGCCGTAGTTAGTTAAACTTTGGAAAAAAGCATAATACATCATCATTAATGTTTTGTTATCCATTCTTTTTTTTATTTTCGCAAAAATAAAAATTAAATATTTTGTTTCTTTTACTATATAATCAACATGTTTATCCCATTTCATGTTATAATCAAAAATTAATCCCAAATATTTATGGCTTTCTACTCTTTCTATTTTAGTATTTCCTATCTCTATATTTAGACTGTCCGGGACACTATCACAGTAGCTGCCATAGGCAATATAAACCGTTTTTTTAACATTTAGAGATAATTTATTTACAGTAAGCCACTTTGCTACATCGCTAAGATATTTGTTCATTTTGTCCTGGGCAGAAGACCACGTGCTATCACTAGCAATGATAACAGTGTCATCGGCATAAGACACAATTGTATCATTCTGCATATCCCTCAGTAGGTCGTTAACATAAAGTATGAAAAATAATGGTCCTAATATGGTCCCTTGCGGGACACCAATAGTTATATCTTTATATTCACTTTTACAGTCTTGGATTTTAACACATTGTTTTCTACCTGAGAGATAGCTATTTATTAAGTCAAAAGCACTACCTCTTATTCCATACCTATCTAATTTATCTAAAAGTTTCTTGTGATCTACTGTGTCAAAAGCTTTTGCTAAATCCAAGAATGTAGTTATTATCGGAGTACTTTTGTCTATATTATTATATATAATGTTTGAGATGTAATTTAAAGCATCCGTAGTTCCTCTATTTTTAACAAAGCCAAATTGTTTATCAGATATAATATTACATTCCGTTAGGAAATTAAACAATCTATTATATAATATTTTTTCAAAGATCTTGGCTATATTTGATATCAGCGATATCGGCCTGTAATTTGATACACAGGAACTATCACCAGCCTTGTATATAGGAACTATGTCCGCTTGTTTTAAAGCGTTTGGCCACGTGGCTTGTTGTATACACACATTAAAAATATGTGTCAATGGTTCCGCAATATAATTTGCAATTGTCTTAATCGTTTTAGCATTAATATTATCAACACCTCCAGTTTTATTTTTCAGCGAATTAATAGTTTTCATAATCTCAAAATTGTTAGTAGGGTAGATTAAAATTGATTTATTATTTTTATCTGGGGGTTTTAGTTCTGTATCTAAATTTTGAATCTTATTACTTAAATCAATACCTATTTTACAAAAATAATTATTCATGTGATTAGCTATAGTATATTTGTCTTCAACCTTTTGACCATTTACGATTAGGTAATCAAGTGACTTGTTTTTTTGAGATTTTTTGCCAATCTTTGTGTTGATAATACTCCACAACTGTCTTGGATTGCCAATATTTTTTTTTATTTCACTATTCTCAAATTTGTATTTCGCATCTTTTATAACTTTATTCAAAATTTTTTCGTAATTTTTGTATTCATTTTTTAAAACTAAGTTAGTTGGGTTCTTTTTCCATAGATTATACATATTTTCTTTAGTACCGCATGACACTTGGATATCTTTAGTTATCCAGTTTTTTCTCGGCAGTGTACCTTTATTTTTTCTATTGTTTTTTTTGCAACATGTAGCATTTTCAAGACAGTTATGTGACATCTGTATCATAATATCCACTGCTTCATTGGGATCTTGTTTGGTCAGCAATGATTGCCAATCCAGTTTTTCAGCATACTTTTTTAGTTTCCTGTAATTTATGTATTTGTTATCCTTTTCGCCATCTTTCTGTAGTGTGTTCTCATTAACACTTATGACTAATGGATAGTGATCGTTAAACGGATTATTCAATTTAAAAGAGTCAATATTGATGGTTTTAGTTTTAGCGAAACAGTTGTCAATGCACGTGCCATTTTCATTATTTACGGAGGGTCGTGTAATTCCTCTAAAGTATGGTATATATTCAAGTTCTAGATAATTCATTAAAAATTCCTGACTAATTATTTTTTCACTCATTTCATTATTTACCATATTATTTTCTAATATATCTATATTAAAATCTCCAAAAATGCAGTGGTTATTAATATTTCTATTTTTTGCTAAAAACTTTTTGACACTATTTACAAATTCAGATTTTGGTATATCATGGCACCTATATATGGCAGATATTCTTATTGCCTCTCCGGAGATAAGTTTAATGTCAGTACTTACAACACTCAATCTATCAACAACATCTATTCTAGTATTATAATAAATATTTTTTTTTATATATATCATGACGCCGTCCGCCTTATTTATATAACTTTCATTGTAACAACTTTCATAACCTTGCAGTTGATAGTATTGAGAATGTTGCAATTTCCAAGTTTCCGTACATACAATTATACATGGTTTTCTTACTAAACATTCAATGAACACTTCCAGCTTTTCAAAATTTGCATTCAAACTCCTTATATTCACACACAACATTAAGTTCTTTTTTTTCATTATTGCTTTATTAAGTTTTTTGATATCGTCTATTTCCAATTCAAACTTGCTTATCTCTTCAAAATTGATGTCTTGATCCATCACTATTACTTCTTGCTTCTTAGTCTTGCTGCTATATTCACGTTGATTGATTGGAGTGACGTTGACGATATTCCAGAAGTTTTAGCCACGACACCTTTGTCCGATGTTCTCACTGCATTGCCGATATATCTTGGTAATGCAGGCTGCGTCGTATAATCGGTAAAGTCGATGAACTTTCTGATCTTAGATTGCAGAATTTTGCATTCGTGGCTATCTGTTGCCATATGTTCAACTCTGAAATTTGTTTTATATCGCTCATTGCTATAATCACAATTTGCACATTTTAATTTATTTACTTGACAATCTTTAGTTTTATGATCACCAGCACACCTTAGGCATATAGAATTATTTTTACATTTGCTGCCACTGTGTCCATACCTGCCACAATTAAAGCATGGTTTAATGTTACAGTAATCATACACTCTGCAGCTTTGATAACCTACAAATATTCTATTACTGTTCTCTCTGATGTGTTGGTATGTTTCGGCTGGCATTTCTAGAATCACTGTTTGCAGATTCGTTTTGTTATTCTTGTAGGAAGTCAGAACAACACATTTCTTTTTAAAATTTCCAAAGTTCCTTTCATTGATGTCATTTTCCATATTTTTATCATCCATATTTTCCAAATTGTTTATTCCTACAACTTTTACTTTAGGATTATTAACCTGTTCCTTATTGACATCACATAATTTTGACAGCTTACTTTGTAGTAATTTATGAGCTTTGCCTACACTTTCCTCATTTAAACAGTTTATAATTATTTCATCTTTTTTCTTGACTACTTTTTTAGTTTGAATTGATTTGTCTTTTATCAAGTAGTGCGATACCAATTGATTTATATCGTCAATGGTTTCCTCTTCAGATTTATTATTTATTATAATACTAGGTATACGTTTAGGCTTACTATCATTTTTATTATTTGAGATAACATCAGCATACGTTTTACTTTTAACCATTGGCAGTTCATTTCTTTCTTTGTCTAGTAATTGTTTCAATAAGTCATTTTTTTCTTTTAATTCTTTATTCAATTCTCTCAGTAAAGCATTTTCACGTTTGATGTTGTCTCCTATTAGTTCTTGCTCACCTTCGTTAAGTAGATTATTATCGAATTCTTCTAGTATTTGCTTTCTTATTTTTTGTTTTTCAAAGGCCTTGACTCTTGCGATTATGAGCCTCGCATCATTACTTTGCGTTTTTGTATTATCTTTTGAGGTTAGGTCGAGTTCCTCATGTTCAGGACAGATTCCTAGCGCTGCACTTAATCTTATGGCTTTTTCTATTTTTTCAAAATCACTAGTTTGATACACCTTATCACACACTATACACACCACTGACTTAACTTTTTGTTTGTTATTAATTTTAAGCACATTTTCCTTTAGACTACGCTGCGAGCCACTGCTTGCTGCGGCCATCTTGACAATGAATTAATTATTCTTATATATATTATCTTGACAATTAATTAATATTAATTTAAATGCATTTCTTTTTCTCCGGATCTTCTTAATAAAATGAATTGCAATTTATATCACAAATAGACCTCATAACCTCATGAAACCATGAATTTTGTCAAAACATTCTGAGTTTTCGTTAGCGAGTTATAAGGCTTAAAAAAAATAATAATTTCACTTATTCAGGGTATACAGGGTGAGAGACAAAGAATTTGTATTTTAATATCTTTTCAACTAATCGTTTTCATAAGCTGCAAAAAGAACTTAGCCGGGGAAATCAAAAGATCTATCTTTTTCCAAAATTTCAAATGCAATAAGGCCCTTCTACACCTGTATTCGAGACTCAAAAACAACTTATTTTTATCAGTTTTCGATTTATTATTTTCGATTTATTTATTTATTTTCGATTTATTTAAAAAAACAGTAGTCAAGTCACTTGAAATTTTAATGGAATATAGTTTGACACGTAACCCATCAACATATTTTTTTTGTCAGGTTATGATGTTTAGTTTCAGAGATATGAATTTTTAAAAAAATCACCTTTTTCATTTTATTTGCCGAACGGAGCGGTCAATCCCGAGGGCCAAGCGGGGAAAAATAGTTCATTTTATTATCTTTTAAATGCATTTTAGATGCATTATTTGTAATAATGGAATGATTGAAAAAAAGAAAAATGATGTTTTACGAAAATCGAAAATTAAACATAAAATAAATGTTTTTCCCGAATCCAGAATCCAAAAATAGATAAGCATGTCAAATTTGATTGATATTGACTGAATACTTGCAGAAATATCACTGTATACATACATACATACATACATACATACATATATACACACACACACACACACACAAGTAAGGAGAACAACAAGGCTCCTGGCGTTAACAACCAGAGTAGGACCAGTAGAGACAAAACACAGCGAGCAAGACCGACCAGACCGGACGCTCTTATCATTAAGGCGCCGGAAGGAAGGAGCTACGTGGACATTTTGTCAACATTGAGAACTGCTCCTTCACTGAATGCCATAGGAGATAGCGTAAACAAAATACGCAAAACGGTGGCGGGAGATCTCCTCATAGAGCTCAAACGCACAAAAGAAGTTAAAACCGCAGACTTCCAAGAAGCGGTTAAAGCAGTACTAGTGGAAGGAACCACAATAAAAACACTGCAGCAAGAGGAGACCTTTGCAATAAGGGATCTCGACATACTTACTTCAAAAGAGGAGGTACTGGAGGGAAGTCCTTGCAAAGGGAAATAGGAGAAAGAGATGTGATTGAGATCACTGCCGTAAAATCGCTGAGAAAGGCGTACGGAGATACGCAAATAGCTGTTGTGCAAGTGTCGAAAGAAATAGCGACCAAGTTCACAAAGCTAGAGAAAATTAAAATTGGATGGGTCAACGGTAGGATCCGTACATCGAACCGCAGTAAGGGGCCGCTTAGGTGTTATAAATTCCTTGGTTTCGGCCACGTCGCTATCAAGTGTACTGATCCGCAGGATAGCAGCAAATGCTGCTACAAATGCGGTAAGACGGGGCATAAAGCAAATATCTGCCGTAATGAACCGTGTTGTTTACTGTGCCGAAAAAAGGCGACAACATACCGACGAACCATGTCACTGGTAGCTACTTGTGCCCAGCCTACCAAGCAGCGGTTAAAAAAATCAGGAAAGGGTAATGAGAATAGGCCAGCTAAATCTCAACCATTGTGAGACTGCGCAAGACCTTCTCTGTCAGTTTGTACGAGAACACAAGTTCGATGTCGCTCTCGTCAGTGAGCAGTACAAAGATTTGAATGAACCATCCTGGGAATCTGATGCCTCAGGTAAAGCCGCAATCTGGGCTTGCAAAGACTTTACCTTCCAGGGCAAGATGGTAAACAAGGAAAATGGCTTCGTAAGAGCGAAAATAGGCGGCATACATGTATACAGTTGTTACGTCCCGCCTAGCGCATCAATAGAGCAGTTTCAACAACTACTGGACCGGCTGGTGCAAGACGCTACGAATAAAAAACCAGCTATAATAGCAGGAGATTTTAACGCATGGGCGATCGAGTGGGGCAGTAGCAGAACCAATAAACGGGGACGAGTGCTAATGGAGGCATTCACGCTACTAGACTTGGTGTTGCTGAATCAAGGCGACACCCCGACGTTCAAAAAACGAGATGCAGAGTCATTCATAGACTTGACGTTTGTCAGTAACTGCCTCGTAAGGCAGGTAAGCAAATGGATCGTGAGTGATCACTACACAAATAGTGACCACCTAGCTATAATAATGGAGCTAGGCGGACCAAATAGGAAATTCTGTACAAATCCCAGTAGTACAAGAACTGAATGGAAAACCAAAGAGTATGACAAAGAGTTATTCTTGACGATGTTTGACAATATTCAATTGACGGGATCAGCAGACGACAAGGCTGCACAAATGACGGGCCAGCTCACCAAAGCGTGCGACGCGGTAATGCCGAGAAAAGTGTCCAGTCAAAGATGGCTACCAGCATATTGGTGGAATGACAAGATCAAACAAACGCGCAGCGTTTGCCATCGAGCTAGAAGATTGGAACAACGGGCAAGGAAGAAATTCTACCGAACCGGTAGAGGAATGGATACGGTGGAGAACTGCAACGAAAAAATGAAAGAAGCAAAGCGCAACCTTAAAAGGTGTATAAGAGAGAGTAAACAAAGATGTTTAAGAGAGCTGCAAGATGAGATCAATGAAGACCCTTGGGGCCGACGTTATAAAATTGTCATGAAGAAGATCAAGGGAAGTTACATACCCCCACCAAAGTGCCCAGAGGTACTAAGCAGGGTGGTAACAACACTCTTCCCAAATCAGCCGGACATTCCATGTGCTATGGTAGAAGAAATAGATGTAGATAATATACCCTTAATTACGAAGGAGGAGCTACTATCAGCCTGCAGGAGGGTTGGAAACAATAAGGCTCCAGGACTTGATGGCATACCCAATATTGCATTGAAACATGCCATCCAGGCTCACCCAGCAGAGTTTATAGACTTGTACAACACTTGTCTCACAGAAGGAACGTTTCCACGAAACTGGAAAAAGCAAAGGCTTGTGTTGCTACCAAAGGGTAGCAAACCACCTGGAGGAGGGTCGTCATACAGACCGCTCTGCATGCTCGATACACAGGGCAAAGTATTAGAGCGCATAATCTTCGTTAGGATGGTAGACAAAACTGAGGAGCCAGAGGGGCTTGAGGAACACCAGTATGGTTTCCGTAAGTGCCGCTCAACATTATACGCTATCGACTTAGTGGTGAATACAGCACGGACAGCCATAAGCGGGAAAAGATGGAAAGGCGGGGCGAAAAAGTACTGCGCGGTGGTTACACTTGATGTTAAAAATGCATTTAACTCTGCAAATTGGTGCAAAATTCACGAAGCACTAGTGAGACTAGGAGTTCCTCCGTATATAAGAAGAATAATGTCTGACTACCTCAAGGACAGAACTCTCTTATACGAGACCGAGGAGGGCACGGTGAATTATAAGGTTACCGGGGGAGTTCCACAGGGGTCTGTACTGGGCCCATCGTTGTGGAACATTATGTACGATGGCGTACTCAAGCTAAAATTACCAGAAGGAGCAATGATCGTAGGATTTGCAGACGACATAGCTTTGGTGTTGGTAGCGAAAGAGAAAGAAGAGGTAGTTGAAATTGCTAGTGAAGCTATCATTAAAATACAGAAGTGGCTAAATAATGCGAATCTGGAGCTTGCAAGCCATAAAACGGAGGCAGTCCTAATATCTAGCAGAAAGAAGACGGAGACAATCACCTTCAGAATAGGCGGTCATGAAATTACCTCTAAACCGACTATTAAATATTTAGGTATAACGTTAGACGCAAAGCTGACCTTTAAACAGCACTTGGAAGCAGCAGGAGAGAAAGCCGCAAAAACTACCGCAGTGTTGGCGCGGCTGATGCCAAATGTGGGTGGTCCCACACAGAATCGCAGAACACTACTGGCAAGCGTTAGTACATCAATCATGTTGTATGGAGCCCCGATATGGGCAGACGCTGTACTGGTGAAGGCATATGGACGAAAGCTCTCCTCAGTGCACAGGCGAAATGCACTTAGGGTCGCGTCTGCTTACCGTACGGTATCGGACGAGGCGGTCTGCGTTATTGCCGGTCTCCCGCCAATAGACCTATTAGTAAGGGAGAGAAAATCAATCGACGAAGGAAAAAGATGAGACAGCGGCAAAACCAAGATAGAAATTTGGGATGCCGCTAGGAAAGTAACAATGACGGAGTGGCAAAAGCGATGGGACTCTAGTAGTAAGGTTCGGTGGACACACCGCCTCATACCAAGTGTAGAAGACTGGACAAAAAGAAGACATGGGGAAGTAAATTTCTACCTAACGCAGTTTCTGAGTGGACATGGATGCTACCGGGCGTATCTGCACCGATTTAAATTGGAGGATTGCCCGGATTGCCCGACGTGCTTGAATGTAATCGAGGACGCTGAGCATGTGTTCAGTGAATGTCCAGGCTATGAACAGGAACGAGAAGAACTTGAGTGCTATCTACAGACCAGAGTAACGCCTGAGTCTATTATGGTAGCCATGATGACTTCGGCCGACGGATGGAGCGCAATAAACAATTTTGTTGCAGACATCCTTAAGAAGGTCCGAAAGGACGAAGAAAAAAGAAGAAGAAGACGTGAGATGCAGCAAGAAACAGACGACCGGACGATGCGGTAAGAAGTAGACGGCAGCGG
This sequence comes from Muscidifurax raptorellus, assembly GCA_020010945.3. Lineage (NCBI taxonomy): Eukaryota > Metazoa > Arthropoda > Insecta > Hymenoptera > Pteromalidae > Muscidifurax > Muscidifurax raptorellus. The sequence goes on from JAHUUD020000006.1 coordinate 2,295,581, forward strand.
AAAACGTGATGACGAGGGCGGTAGCCCAAAGTTCCCCCGCGAAGCGATACTCAAACGGTGTTACCGCGGGGGGGGGGGGGCTTATTGGAGAAAGAGCCAGGTCCAACTTACTTAGGGTCGGTAAGGAGGACGGAGAGGATTCGGTTGCTGTTGGAACTCAAAAGCTAACGGTAAACGAAGGGTTTAGTGGGTGAGAGTTCCACACAGGTGGTACCAGTCGGTGCCATATCGTCCATAATGGATTTGCCCTTAACCTCTCATTCTATAAGGAAAAAAAAAAAAAAATCACACACATCTATACGGACATTACCTAAAAACGCGTAATTCAAACTTCTAACATCTAAAAACATGTTTCTATGAAGTTTTAGTGAAACTGGAAATTTTACTATTACAAAGCTTCCACTAGGAGGAAGCAAAAACCAGTACCAATTCATTGGCACGTAGCTTCCTCCAGTTAAATGGATCATTCCAATAAATAAAATATTATTTTAATATTTTAATAGATAGGGTATACATGCAGACTATGCAGAATTCAACCCTAGCTAGTCGCCTTAAGAGGTCAAACCTGGGATAAAACTTAAAAAAATTCGATTTTTTGTTAGCTTTTTTAATAGGAAATTGTACATAAAATATGTTCCTACAATCAGTTTATTTAAAAAAAGTGGATTCGCAAAGTTATCGACAAAATACCGTAAGCATGCAAAACGGTAAATTTCGAAAAATCGTAAATTTTTCATTTTGTGATTCGACAATGTCTAGTTGTTTTGATTTGTTATTATTTATTCCCCCTACATAAATAGTATATAATAGTAACATTTTCAGTTTAGTCAAAACTTATGGAAAATACGTTTTGATGTGTTAAAATTTCGAATCAAGCGTTTTTAGAAAATGCTCGTATGGATGTATATATGTGTATACCGTTATCTCTCCGAAACTGTACACGCAATGTTGTTGAAATTTCGCATGAAGTATCGTATTTTCATTCTGAATTCGAAAAAAGTAACCTTATTTGGATCGATTTACGTGTTTTTCTTTTATGGTAAATTTTCGCAATTCTAACATTTTATTTTTAATTTTTTTTACGATAAAATAGAACTTTTAAAATGCGATCAAATATAAATAATGAGTTTACGTCGAGCCTTCGACCCGAGCAGAAGTGTGTTTTGATTCTCTGCGGCCGATCGGCCACGCGTGTATTACCTATACTCGTTTTACCGTTTCACGTGGATCTAGCTCCAATCAAATCAGTTTGTACAGTTCCATAGTTACTCAAGTGCTCCTTCCTGATTGCTTCCTGCACTCACGAACGCAGCATTTTTGTGTGAGTGTTCGTCATGGTACATAATACTAAGACCCTGACCTTTCAAAACAAAGTATGTCTGTCCCAACCCAAAGCTCATATACAAGTGTCTCCTCTTCTACTCTTACTCCTTCCAAGGATCAAGCGATCATTCTTGATTCTATAGAAGGCTGTACCATTGATGATTACCTGAACGGCATTGAGGAAATTACTAATTTATCAAACGTGCGTTTTATCTCCAAGATTTCTGGCAATCGTGAGTACATTTATCTAAACAGTGTAAATTTAGTAAACAAACTAGCGAGTGAAAAAGTGGTAGTTAATCAAAACGTTTTATCTATCTGTCCCTACATTGAAAAAAATAAACGCGTAGTGTTATGTGACAACTTTACGATATTCACATTCGAACAATTATTTCGAATGTGAAATCGAGAAAGTTCCGCACATAAAAAGTACAGCGAGACTCAAGGCCACAAAAGTATCAGGTAGCCAAGAATCTCGCTGACCTAAACAGTTTCCCCTCCACTGCTCAAGACCGCACGTGCGAAGCCACGCTGCAGTCTTGAACTTTGCACCATCGACAGGTCCCGTAAGGCCTAATGAGTGCGACGAGTGCAGACGCACTGACGTCAAGATGGGGAAGTGGAGCTTGGAGACGCGTGGGAGGTCCGGATATACTTCCGAAGCGTCCCCAAGCCACGCGACCTCAGGCACTCCGATTCGGGCCGAGCTGCCGAACGGACGACCGTTTTTCTTTAATAGTTTTTCTTTATTTCTTGTATTCAAATAGTTGGACTTATTTTATATTTCTCGACTTTTCATTAGAATTATTTAAAATTAACCTGCGGCAACAATTCTTTCTTTTCTTGCTTTCGGTTATATGCATAGATATACACAGATATAAGGAAAATTTATAATTGCGTGCGAAGGACCAAATAAAGCCAAGTTTATTTCCAAAGTCATTTTGTGTTCATCCTTGTTCTCCACATAAATAGGGTGAATAATTTCCTTGGTCCAAGACCAATAAAGAGAGCAACGGATCATCAGATAACGACAGAAATAGTAAAAGGTAAGAAACTTTATCACATACAAGTCCGCGTATCAAATAGAGAGAAGGATCTAGCTGACAGCCAGGAGAGACTCGAGGAGTGGAGTCCCTCCCGTAGCTGTATAGTTGCGTGCGCGAGATCAACTCACGCAAAGATTTAATTAATATTGCTAGGTGACTCACAATCACCTAACAAAAATTGGAGGTCCCACCGAGATCTCGCGCATAACTGTCTGCTCATTTTTCTCTCTCGTTGCATGCCAGTAAAAGCAGTAGTATCTAGAAAAAAACAAAAGAAGATTATATATATTAAAAAGATTAAACAAATTAAATAAAATATAATAAAAAGTGCGCGAATAAATATATAAATATCCATGCGGAAAAGATTAATAAATGTTCGAGAGAGAAGTACAAAAGCATAAAATAAAAGAGTATCGTATTACCTAGCCGCGTGCTATCGGCAATAGTAGACGCGCCAAGAGTATAGCGTGGCGTCGTGCGGTGACGTCACAACCACGCGTTTGATACAAAGACCCAGGATTTAATATCTGAAAAATACAAGGAGAGTTTAAATTGTTTTAGCCCTCTCAAATTAAATGATTGGTCAATACGTAAGTTTTTTTTTTTGCACGATGCAGTAAAATTATAATAACCATTGCTATAAAGAGAGTTTTTACAAACAAATTCCAAGTCATTCTAAATATTACTCAAATCAAAAATAAGACATGTGCGAATAGTGTTGAAATGCAATTAAAAGAGAAGGGCCCAATCACAATAAACGTATTGTGATATTTTCACATGCATAAGGTGTGGACATATTGAATTTATATGTACTCAGTGAAACTCACCAAAATCTGGTCGACCAGCAAAAAATAGCTGCATTGGCACTTTTCTGCCACAGTCGAACCAGGGCGTAGCTGACGCAGGTGCTCGATAGAGGTAATAGACCCCGCAGAGCGTGGTTAACCCTCTGAACCTATATATACATATATTAGTTAGCATATTTCAAAATATATAATATAATTCTATTGAATGGTTGACAACAAAAGGGTAAGACCATTCAAAATAGTTGTCTTATACTCATATTTGAATAAGCAACTTAAAGGTTACGTACCTATGAAGTAGTGTTCGCAAGTGAACAAAAGTTCTCGGATACATTTGCCTGGTGTATGAAAATTCACACCACCTGTAACAGAAACGTACAATTTACACAAAGCAACTTGCCCTTGTGTTAAATTGGCGAGATACAGATAGAATACAACAAAAAAAAAAATACTTATCTGACTAGAAGCAACAGGTTGCACAGCGTATAATATACTGGGTCGGGTCCTTGAACACTTTCAGTCACAACTTTGGTCCTAATCAACTCAACACACCAAAACACACACACACGAGTAGAGGACACCCTCGCGAATCCACAGATTATGGGTTTCGGCAACGAATAACGCGTTTTACGCCAAATACTTCGGTGAGAAAATACGCAACGCGCGCGCGGAGGTTAAACGCGCATTACATAGCGTGTAGCAGCCGACGCTTCATGTTTGTTCAGAGCAAACACCAGCGCAGGCGTGGAACTAGACGCGACACTAGGGAGACTATAGTGGTGTAGGACTGGTAAGTCGGCACCTCTATCGCGGCCATTTTGGAACAGTATAAAGCGCGCGCGAAATTCAAAGTACAGTTCATGTAAAATTCACATATTAATGATGTTTAACAATAGGAATTAACAAATTATTATAAATAAATTATCAAAGTGTCAATTTAAATAAATAAATAATTTTTTGACAATAAAATTAACTTGGGGCATTTTACAATTTTAAATTGTTTTAATTTATTACAAAGAGGGTTTATTGCATATTGTTGAAATAAAAGTCGGTGTTTTAAATAATAAATTCGCTCTTTTGACTATTCTTGCTTAATTGAATTATTTCGATTTGAAAGTGCAAAATTTTCATTTGTTTCAAATCAGAAGAGTAGCAGTGATTTTCATTGAAGTTTTTTTACACTTGTTAAGATAATTTTAGACTCATATACTTTACAAAGAATTCTTCATTGGCTGACGAATCTTCTACCTTTCCCTTCAGTTTGCTTACAAAAGCGACTATTCATCATAAGCCTCATAAGTCTGCTTGACAGCGGCTTTTCCTTGGATCTGCTCAACAGCGGTCACTCTATATCCTAAGGTTTGCTCAGTAGCAACCTGATCCTTTGGTCTGCTTAGTAGCGACTACTCTTGTGAATCCTGAGTCAGCTGAGTAGCGGCTCTCCTTGGACCAGCTTAACAGCGGTCATTGTATCCAATAAGACACAACCCATGAAGGAAGAAAATTTTTCTTGCAAAGAAAAATTATTTAACAAGAAAAGATCAGGAAAAAAATATTTCTTGCAAAAATTATTGCTTGAAAAGAAAGCATTAGAGAAAAGACTCCATGAAATAAATGATCAATTGCACAATTATTATCGGGAAAATAATAGAATAAACACGAATCATAATAAAGTTTTCGAGAACAATTTAAACTTTCAATCTGAAGTAAGCAAAAAGTTTAATGAACTTTTGGAGTTTGCTTTGAAAGAAACGAATAAACACAAAGCCAATTAATTTTTTTTTTGACACTAAACCACATTTACCCGTCCTTGAACCAGTTTGAAGTATTTCCTGGTGACCCTAAACCCATACTTAGCGACCCATAGCCTGCTTGAATAAACAATTCCAACATCTAAATCGATTATAAATTATTTTTCCTTTGAAAGAAGAAGAAGAAGAATTTTCACAAAAAATACACAAAACAGCATTCAAGATGAACCTGGGCGACGAAACAAATGCCAGAGGTGCTAGAACAACAAATGCGAATACATCCGATTCCAATTTCATGCTGATGAATAGCATGGCAAACACCTTCGCGCTCATGAATTGCATAAGCGGTATACCAACTTTTGACGGCAAGAGAAGTCTCAGAGAATACATACAAGACTTAAGAAATGCAGCATCTTTAGTGAGTGAAGATATACAACCACAGTTCTTACAGAATGCCTTACACAAAATCACCGGACCAGCGAAGAAGAGTTTAATCAATAAACAAATCACCTCAGTAGAAGAACTCATAGCACATCTGAAGCAGAGATTCGGACCAGGAAGGAATTTTAGCTATTTTAATAACAAAATTCAGAATATTAGGATGAGAGAACATGACACCGTTGGTGATTTCTATGATGAAATCAACGTTTTGCTTGGCAGTGCAAAGACAGCACTCCAAGAAGAAAAAGGCGATAGTTATAGGAAAGAAATGATGGACCCATTGAAATCACTTGCAGTGGATATATTCATCAAAGGCCTACCTGCCAATTTAGCGGAAAGAGTTGACTACAGCAAACCGGCAACACTACGTGAAGCCTATGAAGAAGCTGTACGCCTAGAGACGAGGATGGAGGCCAAAATAATACCAGACTCCAGACCATACCGTGGCAGGACTTATAGCTACAACAATCCCAGATTATATAGTGAACCACGGACGGGAACGAACCACAGATATAACAGAAGATACAATGACGAAGATCAATACAGGAATACTCAGCATAGGGAACCTCAATATATCGGTTACATAGAGGAACGATACGAGTATGAAGAACCTGAATACATTGCTTACATGCAAGATCGATCGAGGAATGCACCACGTGATGAATATTCCAACAATCGCCGCCAGACAAATGGTTATCAACAAAGCCGCTGCCAGGAGAATAATTACAGAAATCCGAACTACGCAAATCGTTACAACAATACAAATTATGGAAATGGATTTCACCAGAATCAGAACTACAACGACACTCGACAAGAGAACAATCGTTGGCGAGAAAATAATAATCAATCCTACAGAGCGAGTCAACGAATATTCAACCCACAAACAGGAAGATATGAAAGTATGCAAAATCGACCCGATAGACGGAACACCAGCAATTGGCGCAATGAAAATCCCAGATATGACAACCAAAATGATAGGGACAATTTAAACTACCAACAGGCTCGTCACGAACCCAAGATGACGAGCCAAAGTCAGAAGTACCCGAGACCAAACGATCAACAAACACCGAGCAACATGGACAAAGCAAATTATCGGAGACAGATGCAGGAATACAACCAAAATCGAGATTTGAATTCCAGAAACCAGCAAGAAAATCAGACGAAAGCCCCAGTAATGGCGATACTAACCAAATCCGAGAAATCGCGAGGATGTGTTCCACGAACTGTAAAGGACCTGAAAACTATAATTGGGAAGATGGAGAGGCAACAGCTGTAAGAATAAGGATACCCGAAGGGACACAGCGACCGTATTTGGACTTCATGATAGACAACGGCGCAACGGTTAATCTAGTAAAAATCGGAGCTCTGCATGACGACTTACCAATAAGCATTGAAGATGCCAGAGAATTAGGAGGCATCACCGACCAAACAGTGTGGACGGCAGGATCAGTGTACCTGGATATAAGAGGGACCCCAGTGAAATTTCAAATAATCCAGGATGATTTCCCCATTAAACAAGATGGCATGTTAGGAAGGAATTATCTAAAGAAGGAAGAAGCAGTAATCTCCTACCATAAGAATGCTCTCATGGTAAGTGGTGATGTGATGCATCCCATACCATTCATAGGGCATGAAGAAGAACATAACCCAAGGAATCTAAGAAGAGGTTATATATGCAAGCAAGCAAATGAAGTGCTGAAGGTGGGAACCAAAATTGATGAGGAGAGCAAATGTAGGGAACAAAACATGGAGAATCAAGAAAATGTCACCACGGAGAGAGTAAAATACATAATAAAGGCTAGAACTAGACAAGTAGTTCAAATTAACCTAATCAAAAATGACTTGAAGGAAGGCTATATTCCTAGGATAGATGTGGGAAATGACAATGTATTTCTAGGTGAAGGCGTAGTCTATAATGCAAACAATACCTGCAAAATGATGGCCATAAATACAAGTGAACAAGACGTAATGATAGAGGTAGATCCAAAAGAATTGATACCTTTCGATACTGGACCAGACTTTCTACAAGAAACAGACAGTGATTTTGACGGAGATGCAATTGTCGACCAAATTAAAAGATTAGAACGAGTGAAGGCATCAATCAGAAGAAACCATTTGAATAAAGAGGAATTAGAAATTGTGAACCACATAATAGAAGATTTTCTGGATCGATTTCTATTGCCAGGAGACAGACTCCCGTGCACCGACATGATCGAACATCATATACATTTAGAAAATAATGTACCCATAAACACCAAGCAATACAGACATCCTCCTCAACACAAACAAGTTGTAAGAGAAAGCGTAGCCAAAAAACTCAAAGACAGAATTATAAGAGAGTCCAATTCTCCTTGCAATTCACCCATCTGGATAGTACCCAAGAAACCAGATAGTCACGGGAACCCAAGGTGGCGCATGGTAATTGACTTCAGAGAGCTAAATAAGAAAACTATCAGAGATGCATGCCCGTTACCCAATATTGCGGACATAATGGATCAGCTGGGAGGAGCAACCTATTTTTCGATATTTGACTTAGCCAGTGGTTTCCAACAAATACCGATGGCTCCTGAAGATTGTTATAAAACAGCATTTACAACGATAAATGGACACTATGAGTACACAAGAATGCCTGAAGGACTGAAGAATGCTACGGCGACTTTTCAGCGTCTTATGGAAAAGGTTCTCAGAGGACTACAAAATATTGAAATGTTAGTGTATTTGGACGACATCATAGTGTACAGTAAAAATTTAAAAGACCATGAAAGGAGAATAAGAAATCTTATGGAAAGATTAAGAGAAGCAAAGTTAGTCTTGCAACCTGACAAGATTGAATTCTTTAGAAAAGAAGTTGGATTTTTAGGACACATAATCAGCGCAAAAGGAGTTGAACCCAACCCGGAAAAGGTATCGGCAATAGCCAAACTAGCCACACCCAAGAGTGCCAAGAATATAAGAGAAGTGCTGGGGATGTTTGGATATTACCGAAAATATATCAAAGACTTTGCTAAAATAGCGAAACCATTGAATGACCTATTAAAGAAAAACGTGAAGTTTGAATGGACCCCTCAATGCGACGAGAGCTTTCAAAAACTCAAGCAATGCCTGATGGAAGAACCCATCTTACAATTCCCGGATTTTGATAAGGAATTCACCCTAACCACAGATGCATCCGACTACGCGATCGGAGCAGTCCTGAGTCAAGAGAAGGATGGATTTGATCATCCAGTCCAATACTTGTCTAGAGCTTTAAATAAAGCTGAAAGGAATTACTCCACCACTGAAAAGGAGTGTTTAGCGGTACTATATGCTCTACATCAGTTTAGACCATACTTATTGTGTCGCAAGTTCACTTTGGTGTCTGATCACGAACCATTAAATTGGATGCATAGCAGAAAAGACCCTGGACAAAGGTTAATGAGATGGATGTTTAGGTTCACAGGCTATGAATATACCTTCAAATACAAACCAGGAAAACTAAACAAAAATGCTGATGCGCTTTCAAGGAACCCTCCAGAAACCACCGAAGAGGAAATAAACAAAAATTTACCTAGGATCAAGGTGATGATAATAGAAGAAAAGGCGAAACAAGAACAAGAAAAGGCTAAAAGCAAAATAACATCACAGAAGACTAGTTTTCGCAACAGAGCACACTCAGCATCGGAGAAGACTACAGTACCCAGAGGCAGAGGTAGACCCATAGGAGCGAAAACAAACAAAGAAGCGCCCAAACTGGAACATAGTGTGGTAGCGCAGAGGACAAGAGCAAAACGTGCTCAGGTAGAAAGCCCAGTAGGACAATATATCAAACAAGGAGGACCAAGCAAAACGTCCAAACCCATTGGCACAAAGAAAACTACGCATACAGCGATGCCAACAAAACCTGAAATAGCCATAACAGAGACCACTTCTATCAAACCACGAGAAGTGCCAGGAAGTTCGTCTGATACAGATTCGGATGTTTCAATGACAGTCAACCCATCCAGGAGATCATGGCTATCGTCAACGGCTAATGAAGACAGCGATCTGGATAAACCACCCATACCAGACCCCAGATACAGCGGGTTACGACAACCAGACTCAGAAACCACAGAAGATGAAACCCAAGAAGTACCCGAGGACGAGACATCTTCTTCAGAAAATAGTCAGAATAAAACTATAAGCAACATCGCAATAGACATGACTGCAGTAGAAGCTTCTCAAAGTGAAGATAATGAATCTATAGAAAATCTATCAGTCAGAACCACCCTAACGAAACAGGAAGTAGAAGAAGCTAGCAGAAAGTTTGAAGAAAGTATGAGAAAATATGAAATGGATAAACAAGTTGATATAAATGAGTCAACAACTGAAGCAGACACACAACTGGATATACCCTCACACTTCTCTGACGATGACAATGTACCTGATGATGTGCGTGAAGCAATCTACACCTCTGATCCAAGATTTGAGAAAGAAATCGACGTGGACAAAGTCTGGAGAGAAAGTGTGCAAACTCTTATAAAACGAGCACGACAGAAACTACAAGAAACATCTGGTCAAGAGGACACAGGAAATGAGTCAGATGTCGAAAGCGTAACTGATATAATGCTGCCACCAGTGAGAAAAACACTATCAGTCACACCTACAATAAAAAGTGACAGCCCTACCGCCAACAGTACGCCCAGAAATAAGTCAAAGAGTCACAAGAAGTTAGGGATATTGAGCGAAATAGAAGCCGAAGAAGGTTCCATCATAGATATAAGATTTTCGAAACCACCAGAACCCACAATGCCTTTTCTCCTACCCACACCACCAGGTTTAGAGCCCCTAAATAAAGGTCATGACACACGAGAAAGCGAGCAAAAATCCGAAAGCAGTTTAACTCGTACCACTGAAAAGACCATGCGAATCCCCAACAATATGATTACCGTGAGAGAATGCCTCACACATAAGCGGGACAATATTGTGCATTTCCTATCAGCGGATTGTGACAATACGTGGTCCGTTACAAGACTACTAGAAGAAATAGGAGCCATCGATCTAATGAAAATAAAGAACAAAAAGACAAAACCAGGACAAGTGTTAGTCACTCCCTTCAAGAAACATCAAATATTCACTGTAATAGTGAAACACAAGTACTTCAACACAATAAAATTGGAGAATGTACACCAAGGACTCAAGAACCTAAAAGAAATATTACTCAATAGGAATATCAAGAGCTTCAGAGTAGCACGAAAAGGAGACATTCTGGACCAGATGGGCTCCCCAACCATCATTGAAATACTCCATGAACATTTCCACAAAAGTGAAATAAAAGTAACAATGTGTTACGGAAAAGCAGAAGTACCAGCCGAAAAGGACAGGAAAGAAATAATCGGACACCTTCACGACAGCCTGACAGGAGGACACAAAGGAATCAACCAAACGTACCAGAAACTAAGGGAACGATACTATTGGCCAGGAATGAGGAACGACGTTCAAAATTACGTCAGAAGATGTGCAAACTGTCAAGAACAGAAAATAGAACGGTTCAAAACGAGAGAACCAATGATCATCACAGACACACCAATAGAAGCTTTTGATAAAGTATCAATTGACACAGTGGGAAAATTGAAGATGACACCAAGAGGGAACTGTCATCTCTTAACGATGCAGTGTAATTTAACCAAGTACCTAATAGCAATACCCATCAAAAACCTCAATGCAACGACAATAGCTGACGCACTGGCGAAATATCTCATTTGCCAATTTGGAGCTCCGAAAGCCATACTCTCAGACCGAGGGACCAGTTTCTTATCAAGTATAGTCGAATCACTACTAAAACTATTCAAGATAAATCATCTAACAACCTCAGGCTACAGACCTCAAACAAATGGGTCATTGGAGAGAAGTCACGCTCCACTCATAGAGTTCATCCGAATATACTCTGAAAGATACGATGATTGGGACCACCTAACCCCCTTTGCAACCTTCACATATAACACCAGTGTACACGCAGCCACGAACTTTACACCCTTTGAATTGGTCTATGGGAAGATAGCACGTTTCCCTTTGAGAATACCCTCCGATGAGAAATTAAAAACATATAGCGTTTATATGCGAGACCTAGTACTAAGACTAGAAGAAATGAAACTTTTAGCAGGAGAAACTCAAATAACCAACAAAATTAGGACTAAGGAAAGGTATGACAAAAAGGTCAGAACTTTCAAGGGAAAAGTAGGCGGATATGCTAGATTAATTAAAGAACCCCGCGTCCATAAGTTCGATTCATATAGAAATAAACCACTAAAAATTATAGAATTCGTAGGTCGGAAAAACGTAATTCTAGAATACCCCAACGGAAAGAGGGTCAGAAAGCACATTGACAAACTAAGAGACGTCGAGATGGATTCTGACCTGAATTCGGACTAAATCACATAAATAAAAAGAATAATAAAAGGGACAATATAGTTTATAAATGTAAACTAATCACGATTTTTTTTTTAGGACAGGACACACTCAATCATAAATATTTCAATAATTTTAAAGTATAGATATGGAAATCCAATGTGGACCCTCACACTTATGTACAAAAAAAAAAAAAAAAAAAAAAAAAAAAAAAAAAAAAAAAAAAAAAAAGTACCCACATCATAAAATAAAATATTAAAGAAAAAGACAGGCGCCAACATCAGATCCAAAGTGCGTACCGTAACTAATACGAAGCACAAGGACCCCAAAACCATGTATCATACCCTAGTAATCGTTACATGACCACTAATAATAAACATTAAGTACCATATTTAAATCGGACCTGAACCGAAATTAATTCAAACCAACTTGAATTGTTCCAGCAAAATGGACCACACCAGCATAAACATACTAGACATCACTGAGATGGACAAAGTGAGCATACTGGCAAAAGCTCAAGGCGACCAACGGGCCATAACTCACCTCTTCAGAAGCTATGGACCCTGCAACATCACATGTACCATTACGACAACACCAAACCTATATTTACTGATGGTCGTATATGAAAAAGAACATCAGAAAAATAGAGCCCTGAATGTAAGAGAAGATGCGACGAAATGCATGGATGGTCATGACAAAGAAAATGACATCCCACCAACAGTAGAAAGAAAACTTGCAGAGGAATCCAATTTGTCGGTATCCCAAAGAATGATGATGAAGATGGGATATCAACGCGGAAAAGGACTGGGACGAAATCTCCAAGGCATGGTCGAAGCTCCGGTCCTCACACCATGCATGAACAGACAAGGTTTAGGCCTAACTGTCGAAACTCAGTTCACACAGGAGACGCAACTACAATTCATACAACAGTGTACCCACTCAGAAGAGAATGACACAAAACACATGACGCCACAAATCACACACTTTAAAAAACTAAACAACAAAACAATGACAATTACAATAATAGGACCCACGCACGATCTATTGGCAAATCTAAAAGAATTTGGACCAGTGTGGATAGAGCTGGTTTACACGAACAAAGACGGAAAAACAAAAATATTAGCCACATACGAAGACGCCAAAGATAATGAGAGTGCCACACGTTTTATAACAGAAAATCAAGAACGAATTTCATCAACACTGGAACCAGAGGAAGCAGGAAAAGACACGTCAGACACAGGGGTGCCAATGAAACCCAGTCAGATGCCAGTGCCCAAACCCAGCATCATAACCGGACGTTTAGACGACACTGCAGGACTAAGATTCTGCGCCCAAGTACCCTTAGCCATGGACCACGAAGAGTTCGTAAAAGTATTCGCAACATTTGGACCAGTGGACCATATCAAATTTTTACTACAAAAACATCAAGATGAGGAAAAACCTCATAAGAAATATCTAGCTTTTGTACAGTACTTCAACCGCAGTGATGCTCAGAAAGCTATGGACCATCATAACCATCTCTACAGACAGATATGGGCCACCCCAAAACATCTTGCGAGAGATCAACAGCCATACAGAAGGGTACATCCAGTCTGTCATCGATTGGTTGATACGAGGATGAAAAGAGAACATCAAATGGTCTGCAAGATCCAAAATGGAAATGCAAAGCTGCTGCACAGAGCATGTGACCAAATAATACTGTATAAAAATTGGGACCAACATCTAAAAGAATGCAATGGCTGCATTACCAGCAACACGGACAAAATAGAAACTAATAGAGACCCCGCCAAACACACACCATGGACAAGCAGAGCCGAAACCGTCTTGAGCGAGAAAACGGAACAGGAGGCATGCTCAATCGACCCAATATCATTACTGGACCAAAGCATTGACGGTGACCTGATGCTCGACGAACCATTGGTACCAATCAAAGAAGACAGGGTAGACGCCGAAGATGAAGACCTGCTGGATCGTTTTGAGACGTTAAGCCTCATCAGTTATGGGACTCCAACACAATAGTCCATCCTGGACCTACTGATGGATATCTCACCTACTTCATCGTCCACAGAAACCAATTTACTTATAAGATTCATTGATATAATAAAGGAAATCATATTTTTGTACTTTTATAACAAAACCCGAACCATTCAACTCTAAACCCCACCAACCATATCACAAAATAAAACATTGTCAAACTTTAAGCTAAGATATAACACCCTTAGAAATAAGTACTAACAAATGACAATATTCAAATAAAATTTCAATTCATATACAATTTGTACAATAGAAAATAAGCAATACATTAAGCATAGGAAACTAACAATACTAATGAAACAAAAACTAAGATAGATTGTAAAGGACCCTGGGACCAAATAATCCAGCAACAAGTAAGTGGCAACCGCCAGAATTAAGTGCAATATCTTTCTTCACCTTCTTTTTATTCAACACCAAATCAAGGACTTGAAACAAATAACCTATCCAACAAACCCATCCCATTGTGCAAATAAAAGAATGAGATTCATTCAAAAGGTCACACGCCGCGCACATGATAAACATCACATAGATCATGTGCGGGACACACTGTGCCGAACTGAGCAAAGGACCAATGAACGTAAAACACATGTAGAAGGGAAAACGCATAAACTAACAAGATAAAAAACATATAGATCTTGTATAGGGTATGACGGCAGCACCCAAACTAAACAAATGATTGGTAGAACCATCACGCTTACGTGTCATATAAACTTGCTCCATATCTATAGAAGCAAAATGCACACTAACACATCATCCATGTAACACGTTCGCCCTTGTCCTTGATTTGAGATTTTAGTTTTTCTCTTTAACTGATACATTCACACCTTTGAACCTTACTTGCCATGGAGCACCAACTGAACCACACTACCCTTAGGACCCGCGAAGTTTGTCGAGGACGACAAACGTTTTCAAGGGGGGGAGGATGTTATGTGACAACTTTACGATATTCACATTCGAACAATTATTTCGAATGTGAAATCGAGAAAGTTCCGCACATAAAAAGTACAGCGAGACTCAAGGCCACAAAAGTATCAGGTAGCCAAGAATCTCGCTGACCTAAACAGTTTCCCCTCCACTGCTCAAGACCGCACGTGCGAAGCCACGCTGCAGTCTTGAACTTTGCACCATCGACAGGTCCCGTAAGGCCTAATGAGTGCGACGAGTGCAGACGCACTGACGTCAAGATGGGGAAGTGGAGCTTGGAGACGCGTGGGAGGTCCGGATATACTTCCGAAGCGTCCCCAAGCCACGCGACCTCAGGCACTCCGATTCGGGCCGAGCTGCCGAACGGACGACCGTTTTTCTTTAATAGTTTTTCTTTATTTCTTGTATTCAAATAGTTGGACTTATTTTATATTTCTCGACTTTTCATTAGAATTATTTAAAATTAACCTGCGGCAACAATTCTTTCTTTTCTTGCTTTCGGTTATATGCATAGATATACACAGATATAAGGAAAATTTATAATTGCGTGCGAAGGACCAAATAAAGCCAAGTTTATTTCCAAAGTCATTTTGTGTTCATCCTTGTTCTCCACATAAATAGGGTGAATAATTTCCTTGGTCCAAGACCAATAAAGAGAGCAACGGATCATCAGATAACGACAGAAATAGTAAAAGGTAAGAAACTTTATCACATACAAGTCCGCGTATCAAATAGAGAGAAGGATCTAGCTGACAGCCAGGAGAGACTCGAGGAGTGGAGTCCCTCCCGTAGCTGTATAGTTGCGTGCGCGAGATCAACTCACGCAAAGATTTAATTAATATTGCTAGGTGACTCACAATCACCTAACACGTAGTCATTTCCAATGTCAGCCCTTACATTTCGCATCATTTCATCATCCAGAGCCTCGCAAGTAAAGGCAATTTAACGGTTTCTCAAATGTATCACATTAAAGCCTCCTCTAGCAAAGTTGGCGGTGCTCATATTATATCCTTCAGAAGGCAAGTATATATTAAAGAAGATGAGCACTTGCTACCTGATTCTCTACAAATTATACACGACCAAACTACGCACTGGACATTTCTGAGTACTGAATCAGTCAACGGCTTCTTGTGTAAACAGCATAGACACATAGCTAAAGTCAGTCCTTCAGGTTAGGATACTATTCAAAACAAAATTCCTCTTCACTCTCTCCCAATGACAATCGAAACAGGACTTGAGCGACAAGCTACTGTTTCTTCTACTACTAGTTTCAAGCAGCAGAATGAAAACACTGACCAAATATCGCAAAATTTGCGTTCAAATCGGCGAAAACTTTTATAAAACCTGATGTTAAGAGAATTAAACCAAATGAGGAAAGCTCCACTGGCACAGGAACTGTAGATTTTACTCTCACAGTTGAATCACTTGCTGCGTTAGAATCCAGCAATTCCTCGACAAAAAAGCGTCCTCTAGATTTTGATAACTTTTGTCAGCTTTTGAATGAAACTGATGGCAAAACGAAAATTGTGGAAATAGCAGCCTCATTCACTGATGACACTGAAAGTCTATAAGAAATGCTTGACTTAAGCTAACAATGAGAAAATATCGTCAACATGGAAGAGGAGGAGGTATCGCCTTTTTATAAGAAAAAACTTAGCCTATAATGAAATTGTTAACTTAGCTACTCCCGACCAATTTGTTGAACTATGTGGTATTAAAATTAATAACGTTTTGCCTGCGATAGATATAATTACTTGTTACAGAACTACGGGGTCACACTTTCGTAGAACCAGTGGAACGTCATTGGTCAAAATATAACTAATGTTAACACTATTTTTATTTATTTATTTATTTCCAGAGTTACATATAAACAGAGTTACACATAAACATTTGCATTCCGGTACAGAGTAGATATTATTTTACACAATAACACACTATAACGTCGCAAATCCTGCAGAGGAATACGAGGATCCCTGTTCGCAGGTCCGGTTTAACAATAAGAAATATAACAAAATGCTGGTTAATTATGCTGTGGATTACACAGCAATAACCTCCAGCCATACTTAAATCTTCCATACAATTCATTCATTCTTAAGGTAGCAAGTCTCCAAATCCGACTTCCTTACTCAGATCCTACTATCCTTCACACTCACACACATTCGCACGCAAGTTTTGGTTGGGTTACGAAAGCATTTTTGACTCTCTTCATCCCAACTCTAGTTTACTTCATTTGTGTGTCAGGATTTAACAGTGATATATAATCTTTTTAACATTTTGTATAAACCCATCCCCGGTAAAAATCATTCAACCCCCCAGCCTAGACCAGCCAGTAACAGACCACTTTATCCTGTAACTGCATTTAAATGATCTGTCACGGGTCAGTCCGGGCTAGGAAATCGAATGACTTATACCAGGGTTATTTGTTACTTAATACGCTAAATTATCTATTATATGCTAGAGATTCTATATTTTTGTCTTATTACTAGTTTCATGACAATGTCACAAAAATTAATACTTGCTAATAAGATTACATTGCACAACATTATGAGATTCAATATTTCTGTATGTTATAATTCTATTTTATCTATGAGATTCTATGTTTTTGTACATTATGTTTCTATCGTATCTAAATGTTTGTTCTTAAGATCTAATCTTTGGGTCCACGCATTTTAGTTTACTAGTTCCTTACTAGCATAGATCTTGCCGTTGTAAAAGTTTCTGTTGTTGCATTTTTGTTTCTTGCATATGCTATTCTTTCATATGAGTTAAGCCTGGCCGGGCACGTGATTTTTGCTTCCTCTATGACCTTATCTAAGGTTTTCACAAATTGTTTATAGCGGTCTTTTAGTTCTTCATTATCAGGATTTTGTTTTAGTTCATTCGGATCTTTTGAATTTTTATATTTTGTCCAGTTTATTTGTTTGGCCGCATTGAATAGTTTTTTTGTAGTTATAGTAGTACGTGTCTGTTTTTGTCTCTTTGATGTTTGAGTTGAATTTACCATTTCTTATTTCTAAAAATAGTGGATAATGATCAGTTATCGGTACCATGAGCGTTAGAGCTTTTGTGTTGAGAAAGTCTGTTTTGATAAAAATGTTATCAATACATGATCCTTCCTCTGTAGTGGTATTAGACGGTCTGGTAGTATTAGTAAATCCCGGAAGGAAACCTTTTTCTAATATTAAATTAATATTAGAATTTAAATCTAATATTAAATATATTAATTTAAAATCTAATATTAAATTAATATTAATATTTTAATATTAATATTAAAATTAGCGCTAATAATGTTACAGTCTAGTATATTTATATTAAAATCGCTGATTATAATATGATTTTTAGTTATACTTTTATGATCTAAGTAAGTTTTTAAATTGAAATTAAATTCAGTACAACTCAGACCGTGTGATCTATACAGAGATGATATTTCAAGTTGCTTGTTATTATTCAATGTTATAGTAGTGTTCAATATTTTAAGTTTGTTTATAACTATTATTTTGTTAGTGTGTATTACATTCTCATTTACATAAACTACTACACCATCATTTTTATTAATTTCTCCGTGGTTATAATATAATTTATGATCCTTGATTCTATAATAATGATAATGCATTAATTTCCATACCTCTGTACATACAATAACATAAGGTTTTATTTTGAGACTTTTAATAAAGATTTGAAGTTTTTCAAAATTTGCATTTAGGCTTCTAATATTCAAGTGTAAAATTAGACTATTATTACTATTTCTGTCTCTATTAAAAGTCTCAATGTCCCTATACCAACGCTCTTGTTGATGTATGCTATCTTGTATTTCTTCAATTAGCTCCACTTGTGCTGCCATTGTTGCTCTGTTGTTGGAGTGTTTGTTGGTTGTGATTTCTTAGTTGAAGGGTAGTATTCGTAATTAGTTTATTTCCTGCGTTTTTGCCAGTATTTACCTGCCTTTTGTAAAGCTGTTTATTAGTTTGTAGATTACATAATTGTCTCATAGCGCTTGATTCATCCCAAATTGGTAAAATAGGCACTACCGAGTAATAAATAGAATTAATGTATTGTTTAATTTTTTTTAAGAATACTACATTTGAGCCTATCTGTTGGTAAGTGGTCCGCTGGTAAACTTGTTCTATATGTGGTATTGTTGAAACTGCAGTTTACGTATTCGATTTTTGTATTATTACACTCACTCACGTTATGATTATCGGAGCACTTAATATAGGCGGGATCATTTCTACATTTGTTTGCACTATGACCAAATCTTCCACAGTTGTAGCATGGTGTAACGTTTATGAGGTCATAGGCTTTGCAGCACTGATGCTCTACGAAAATCTTATTATTACTTTCACGGATTAACTGATATGTTTCAAGCGGTACTTCCATTAGGACTGTGTTGGTCTTGTTCCTTGAATTGGTATACATGTGCAATACCATTCCCTTGATATTAAATTGCTTAAAATTTCTTGCATTAATATCTTTTTCTATTTCATCCTTATCCATATTTGTGGCATTGCTTATACCCGTTATTTTGATTTTCGGACTACCTTGTTCTAACTTGATTTCACAGTTTTTAAATTTATGTTTTAATGTAGCCTCCACAGTTTCAATACTTTGAGAATTCATAATACTAATTTCGATTTCACTTTCATTCTTTTTGCGAATGTACTTAGTTTGTATATTTTTCACTGCGACAATACAGCTTGTCAGCAATTCCATAGTGTTTCGCTGGCTGGGGTCGTTGGCCTTTCCTCTTAATCTTGGAACCCGCTTCGGTTTGGGTTTAATTTCACTCAGCGCTTCAGCATATGTTTTCTTGTTTGTATGTGTAACTATATTTTCTAGTTTTTGTAATTCTATAATGTCTTTCTTTAACTGATTTTTATCTTGAAATTCAGTAACTAGTTGTTTTAGTAGGTTGTTTTCGGTTATTAGGTTTTCAATGTCACTTTCTTCACTATATATTGAAGCATTATGTTTCTCTATTGTTTTATTTTGTAGTTCTTAAAGCAGCTCTCGTTTAATTTCTTCAGTTTGTTTCAGTTTTATCAGTGCAATAACTTTTTTTGCCACATCATTTAACTAAAACTCATCAGTGTTTGTGTCTATATCCTTCAGTACATGTTCAGGGCAGATTATTAGGTGTTCACCTACATATTTAGGCACTTTCTTTTTATCGAAATCACTCTTGTGGTTTTCATTTTCACATATGATACAGATCACTGTTTTCACTTGTTTATTAGGATGACACTTGTAGTAATGTAAATTGGAATTATCCGAGCACTTAACATCCTCGGCCATCTTGGCTCGTAGCCTATCATATGTTTTCGCGCGCAAAAACACGTCCGCTCTCTTCGAGCGCTGCTGACAGAATGTTCTGATCGAAGATTTCAATTCTCACAGCATTTCATGGAACTGGGCTGACACCGATACCAACGGAGAAAGGTTAGAAAATATTACCGGCTCGTTTGACCTGTTCTTACACAACGAAAATTCAACTACATATGTTGATATGAGACGCAACTATAAATCTAACCTTGATCTCGTTTTTTCTACTATGAATCTGCTGACAAAACAAAAGTGAAAGTGTCTGATGATCCCTGGAGTTCTGACCATTTTCCCTTATTAGAGCGAAGCTCTTTTACGGAGGTTCTGCGGCTGGAGCGAACTGGGAAATTTTAAGACGCTTGAAATCGTCACTAGACGCTCAGAGAGAAGGGGTAGTCGAGCAGAGCTGGATGTCGTAGCGCGTAAGAAACATACAGAGAGAGACAGAGAGAGTATTGAGGGAGAGGGGCGGGGCTAGCGTCAGAGTGGGATAGAGCAGCTCCCTCTCTCTCTCTCTCGTTCTTTCTCTTTCTAAGCAAGAACGATATAGATATAGTAGCACGCGCGGTCTCGGCTCGGCGTCGGTTACGATTCTGATGCGCAGAGTATCGTTGACATAATCTGCGCACTTCTTGATCTCTCTCTCTCTCTCTCTCGCATAGTCGCATATATGCGTTTTCTTCAGTTTTATATTGTCTGCTGCATAAAAGCAATAAGTGTAGACAGTGATATAAACAGTTAAATAATGGCTCTCACTAGTTCATCCACCTACAATGAAACAATTATTCCAAATAAAGTTTTAGTTCTATCAGAAAATTATGAACCAACCACTGCTGCGTAAGTACACGAATTCTACTAAGTAACGATAGTACACAGGTTATGTTTTCGTATTTTATATGTATACACTCGGTGGAAGGTGATTCTGTTACAACGTTTTGAACCGAATGGCAATGTCGCACGATTTTTGACGGTTTTAGTTGCAGGGGTTATATGAGCCGGTACCGCCAAAAACCGTGCGACGTTGAAATTCAGTTCAAAACGTTTTAACAGAATCACCTTCCACCGAGTGTACACTCGACGGACAAAACATCTGAGAAGAACGATTTGAAAATTTGTAAGTGTAACACAGCCTTCACGTAAGTTAGGTTAGACTGCCGAAATATACGCGATCAAAAATCGATGATAGCCTAACCTAACCTTCGTAAAGGCCGTATTACACTTACAAATTTTCAAGTCGTTCTTCCCAGATGTTTTGTCCGTCGAGTGTACATATACGTATCACTTAAATATTAAGGTTATTTTTTCGTATTTTCTTCGTACATTTAAATATTATATAACTATTTTAAACAAAATATTTTACAGTACATCAGAAACGAAAAAACAATCAAGAAAACGCAGAAATAAAAGGTATCTCGATAAAATAAAAAATGAGAGTAAGCAAGATAAAATTAGGCAGCGTAATCGACAAAGTGCTAAAGCTTATCGAGACAGACGTAAAATACAAATAACTTTATTATCTGAACAAAATTCTAATGAAGAAAGCAAACAAGTACATTCTTCAACAATTACACAGACAAATGTTTCATCAAAGTAATGTATTCTTTATACGTAGTCTATATCTACCTTATTTTAACTATTTCACCATTATATTTAATATTTAAAAAAAATTTATCACACATAGAAAAAGTACTCAACAATTAAGAGAAGAAAGAAATAAAAGATATCAAGATAAAATAGGACAAAAAAAATTATCCCAAGTAATACAAGATAGACCCGCAATCGAGGCACAAAATCTACAACAACATTTATTATCTCAACAGAATTTGAACAAAAACCGTGCCCAAATTGACTCAGACGTGTGCGCACGACTCAATCCGGTACAGTGGCCGTTTCTCGCGGTTTCCTTTGCCCTGTGTGTGCACAGCGGCAAGTGGAACGGCGGAACGGTGGGGTGGGCGTGTGCAGTGTTGCAGACCACAGGATCCGATTGAGACGTGTGCGCACGACTCAACCTGATGCTGGAATCGCCCATCGCGGTTCCTCTTACCCTGTGTGCGCACAGCGGTAAGTGGAACGATGGAACGGTGGGGAAGTGTAGTTCCTTAAATCGCAGGATCTGATTGAGACGTGTGCGCACGACTCAACCCGATACTGGGATTGTTTCTCGCGGTTCCTCTTACCCTGTGTGCGCACAGCGGTAAGTGGAACGGCGGAACGGTGGGGCTGTGTGTGTGTGTGTGCAGAGTCTGACAGAGACGTGTGCGCACGACTCTGCAAGTCTCTGCAATCAGTTTCTGGCTCTTATTAGCCTGTGTCCTCACAGTGGTAACAGGAACGGTAGAAACGGTGGGACGGTGTATGTACGGTGCGTGTGCAGAGTCTGACAGAGACGTGTGCGCACGACTCTGCTAGTCTCTGCAGTCAGTTTCAGGTTCCCATTACCCTGTGTGCTCACAGTGGTAACAGGAACGGTAGAAACGGTGGAACGGTGGTTGGCGGTGTTTAGTGCCTGTAGTTGCGCCACGTGTGCTCAGGAGAGCGCTCCTCCAGGCACTTGGTGGGTCTGAATTACCCTGTGTGCGCACCGTGGTAATTCAGATAACAGTGCGGCAATTTCGCTATCTGCGCCGTTACGTGTGCGCACGAAAACGGCCAGATATCGACAGTCCTTCTAGTGCTCTCCTAGCGGTGTCGTGTACTCACGGCAACGCTCGGATCGGGAGCTCTGATCGAACTGCCGCTGTGCTGTCGCGGCTGGGCTTATATAGCCCCAGTCGCTGGCGCCAACGCCCTCTGGTGGTGAGTGGATCGAGAATTGTGTGTGTATTCGTGGGGTGCTTTTCGTGCTCTTTTTGGTGGTATGTGCTCGAGCACGTGTTGCTATCCATGAGCACTCGGCTTGTGCTCGCGTTGTTGACGTGCAGGTCCGCCTTTCGCTCGCTTATGTGTGTGACCGCTTGTGTGTATTTTGCACGAGACTGACGTCTCGTTGCAATACTATGGTCAACCACTTACCTAGAAATAATAATAATTCATAAAACTAGTTATGTTCACGGCCTTATTAACAAAAAAAATGTTAAAGAATGGTTACAATACTTGATATCTACACCGCTTTATGTTCATTACAATATAACCATCAACGAAGATTTTTTTCGTCAACCTGCTCCTGAAATCGCGATTGATGATGTCAGTGAACATATACCATTAGAAGATAACGTCACGGTTCAACAACAAACTTTGATGTACGATGAAGTCAAAGAACAAGAAGAAAATATGAGGTGGTTTGACGATAAATTTTTGCATATGGCACCTGGCGAACGGCAACAACCAATTAGAATTTTATTCGATGAACATGCAGAAGAGAACATACAGATCGTCGAGGCGCAGATCCAGAACACTTTTTATACATGGCCACAAAAATAATGAGACAACGGGTCAGAGATAGTATTTCTATTGCCTTTAAACACGTTGTTTTTGATACTAATGTTACGAAAGAACAGGTACAATCTGAACACTTGGCACAACCAGCAATTCCAGTATCAAGATTTAAACAATATTTAAATCAAAATATGTAGAAGCTGGTCATATGAAATATAGGATATTTGACATATCTCTGCTTTTTCCAGGATTACAAGAATTTCTGGCTTGTAAAGCTTGTGGTGGAGGTATCAGATTTAACCACGTTAACTGATTTTTGTCGGTCTCCCTCAATAGTCGACGCCGCCACCCAGACCGAGCCGACGACCGCCCACCAGGACCGTAGCACACAAGTGGACTGGCCTTCCCTCGTCTCTCCTGCGCATCAGCCAAGACTACTTACTCCGGAGCCCGCAACCGACATCCTCAGCGCCGAGTGGTCTGAACATCTGGAATTAGTGAATGTACCAGCCCGCCTTGCTTCTTCAGGCTTCAGAGCGCTCTTGGCATCCCCGCCTGCGGCTCTACCATCAACAGCTTCTTCGCAACTCCGCTAAGCATCATCAGCCGAAAGATAGCGTCGAAGCAGGCCACCCGGCCGAAGCCCCGCCAGGTCCAGCTGGTCTCTCCGACCAAGAAAAACCCGTCACCCTCCCCAGTCGTGAAGAAGCGGACTTGTCCGCAAAGACCGGGGATCCCAAAGCCGAGGGTCGTCCGCAGTGAGCCCATCAAAGCTCCGCTGCGCCTTCCACCGAGGAAGAAGGTAGCTCGCGCTCCTTCCCCTCCGGTGTCTCTGGCCGAGGAGAGGTCCCTTCTCCAGCCCATGGTCGAGGAAGCAATTGATCTCACAATCATGGACTAAAGCGTCCCGCGCTTCTTAGTCATTTTTTAGTGGACCGATCCCTATCTGGGATTAGCCCCGTAATCAATACAAACATAAAGCTCCTCGGAGTCTCCTTTCTTTGCCCCTCAACAATAACTGGGTGGTGTGGCCTTCACCGGGTTGGGCGGCCCTCCCTTGTCCAGACTTGCTGCCAGAGTCGACCTAGAGGGGTCCCAGCTATATCCGCTCTCTAGGCAATGTAGAAGCCTTGACGAGGTCCTAGCAGCATCTCCAGAGGCAGCACCAGCTTGCCGCATCCGTACCCTCCAACAGACAGCCCAGCACCTTCGCACCAAGCACATCTCAGGCCGCTCCACCGAACTCTCCCCGCTCGCCAGCGCCCGCTCTCCCTACACCCTTGCAGACCGCCCAGGTCGAGTGGTCCCCAACGAGGAGCCAGACTTCAGGCATCTGACGAGAGAGTGCCCTCACTCTCTTTCGTCTCTTCTTCTCCCAGCAGGCCCGCTTACATCAATCTCAGGATCCAGATGTCCAATCAACTTCAAATTTTTGGCAGAGATTCAGAATAGCTTAAGTCTAAAGTAAATGTTACGAATGGACGTATGCGTAACATTCACTATAATTACTAATATTATCAACATACGTGTGACAAATTATTGAAAATTGTTATTTTTCAGAAATGTCTTCCGCTTAGTCCAAGCAGATGTATATTTAGAAGCTCCTCCCAAAATTTGCGGTGGTTAAGTCATCCAGATGCTGAGATATCATCATACTTTAATTTGAAAAAACAAAATTTTTTCAAATTAAAGTATATCTACTATATATCATTTTCACCAATAAAAATGATGTATATAACATTAACCCTAATGCATATAAAATTACTCAAAAATACCTGATTTGCTTTATTTTTATCCAGTTGCCACAGGATACCTCAGCATCCGGATGACTGAACAACCTTAAATTTTGGAAGGAGCTTCTAAATATGTATCTGCTTGAACTGAGCGGAGAACATTTCTGAAAAATAACAATTTTCAATAATTAGTCACGCGTATGTTGATAATATTAGTAATTACAGTGAATCCCACGAATGCATGCGTAAGTAAGATTGACTTTTGACTTATCTTTCGTAATTCTGCTCGGGTTGAACAGAAAGGTTTCTGAAGCTCTTCTCCAAATTTTAAGATAATTCGACATCCGGATCCTAGGATATCCTGCTACAAAGGTGCTGAAACCATAAAAATACAAAAACTGAGAAAAATATATTTTAAGTTTGACTTAACGTTTGGTTATAGAAAGTATATTTACAATGTTTCTAATGATTTTAGATCTTTTTCTACTGAAAGATAGTGATGCCTTGATCAGTTGTACCAAGTTTGGTTTAGATTCAACTCATATCAGCCGTGCTATCCAGATTTTAATGAACTGAAACAGAAAAAGATAAATAATTAAAAAATGCAATTTTAAGTCTTAAAAGTATTTTTGTAATAAAAGCTCCAAATATTTATTATTGATCGAGATCATTTGTTTCTTTTGACTATATACTGTAACGGTTGCGTTTCTCTTGTACCGAGGTTTCAGTCGGAAACCAGGATTTGGAATGGGAGAATGGAAAATAATATAGTTTATTTGTAACAATTTGTGTAATATATTTAAAATGCTAAATACACTTGGGGTCTCTCTCCAATCTGAGACAAATAAACCAATGCATGCAGTTTTAGAAAGATTTCGTTTACAATGCTTTTACACTGTCTGGAATGCGGTACGGAACGGTATTACAATATCGCCTTATCTAGGCGTTGCACAGTGTTGCAAAACGATATTGCGGTGGACAAAATACCATTCAAAAGGAACTAATGCGGCGATTTTTTGTTTAAAAATAGGTTATTAAATTTGCTAAAACTCTGTCCACTTGGATTTTTAATTAAATGTTGATTTGTTAATCTATATATAAATTATATAACAAAGTTTATCGTTAAAATTTACGTTGTGTTTTCATTTTTTCGAACTCTTTTTTTTTATTTTTGAGCAAAAGACATGCGAAAAACGGTGAGCACTCCATATTTACAGTTATTTTCATTGTTATTAACAATTTTTATGAACAAATTGTCGATTGGGAAAATCTGAACTGAGACCAACTTGTTTAGACTAATTGGCATATTCTAAAGAAAAAATCATCAGATAAATTGTTTCGCAAAACGCTTACGTTTCGAGATATAAGCGTTTGAAATTTAAAATAATGCGTTTTTTGTCGATGCGAGCTTTAAACAAACAAACCCGTATATCTCGAAAAATAAGCATTTTACGAAACAATTTATCTGATGATTTTTTGTTTAGAATATGCCAATTAGCCTAAATAAGTTAGTTCCGGTTCATAATTTCATAATCGACAATTTGTTTATAAGAATTGTTAATAACAATTAAGATAGCTATAAATATGGGTTGCTCACTGTTTTTCGCATGTTTTCTGCTCAAAAATACAAAAAAATAATGGGTTATGAAAGCTACATAAATTTAATTAAAAATCCAAGTGGACACAGTTTTAGGAAATTTAATAACTCATTTTTTTAAAAAAATCGCTGCTTTTGCTCCAGTAGTTCCTTCGGAAAGGTAATTTGTTCACTGCTATATCGTTTTGCAACACTGTGCGTCGCCTTTCTGTTTGTGCGGACTCGCCTTTCTGCTTGTGTGCCCGACTTCGTATCGGTGTGCGCGCGGCTGAGTTCGCATATATTCGTTTGTATTGGTTTAGGTTGTTGTTAGTGTTAGGTTATGTGTCTGTATGTTATCTGTATGATTTCTCTTCCTTCGTGCTTGAGGTGCTGCTAGTGTGGATTCTGATGCCCTTCCTAATTCAACGCTGAACTTCTTCATCACTTCAAGTTATCTACTTTTCCCATCATTAAAACAAGTCACTGTAATGTTCACTCCAATTTCCAGGACTGTATGACCACTAGAATTGTGCTTGGGGATGAGTTTCCATATGGATTGATTGATAATTTCATTTCTATTTTGTGTAAAATCTGCAAGGTATCTGTCAAGTAAGTCTGGTTCTGTTAAATCCTGGTAAATTGGTTTGATGGCATCCATGATAGCAGCAGGAAAAACATCTGTGTGATTGAATTTTTTCAGCTGCTTGTTTGCTTTGGCAATTCACCATTTGCACCAACTATTCTTTCCTGGCGGGCAAAGGTGGTATTGATAATTTTGATCAATTGATATCTTGTGGTAAAATGTAGCCCATGATCATTTCTAAAGAAATAGTTTTATGGTCGTATGGTAAGACAGGGTCTATATAAGTTATCACTTGCTGAAGCTTTTACATAGCTCTGTCGGTAAGCGCCAAATTCGAAATTCGTAATTACGGTAAAACGAGTAATACTTTAATTTCATAATTTTTTATCAGAATATTTTTTAGCAAACCGAGCTTTAGACAAATTTTTTGCGGTTAATTCATTAGTAAGAATAAATTACCACCAATGAATCGAAACGCAAATAAAAGCAAATTTCCGATTATCGTATATTTCATAATTTTAATAATTTGGTGATAACTTTTTATCAAAGTACTTCTTTCGCAATAATGGTTTTTTAATCGTATGCTACGGGAAATTTCCTATGAAAATCATACATGAAAAGTGGTAGAATAATTTTTTTAATGACAATAAGACATATTGTCGAATCAGAATTACCGTTTCGTATGCTTTTGGTACTTTGTCAATAACTTGCAAATAAAATTTTTTTAAAATATTGATTGCAAAAAAATCAATTTTTTTTAAGTTTTAAATTTTCTGTCATTCAAATTACAATAAATACGAGGGTGGATTGATAAGTTTCCGGGCTGACCAAGAAAAGCAACGTTTTTAAGAATTTTTTTTTATTTCTCAACATAATCTCCTCCAAGGCTGATACATTTCTCATAGCGGTGTTCTAGTAATGCCATCTCTATAGACTGATTCGTCAAGCTCCTCAAAATACCCATTTACAGCTTCGATTACTTCTTCATTGTCCGCAAATCTCTTACCGCCAAGCCATTTTTTGAGGTTAGGAAACAGATAATAGTCACTCAGGGCTAGGTCTGGAGAGTAGGGAGGGTGGGCATAAATTCAAACTTCAGCTCGTTGATTTTAGCCATCGCAACGATTGACTTGTGCGCTGGTGCGTTATCGTGATGAAACAAGATTCTTTTCTTCACCATATGAGGTCGTTTAAGTTTCACCTCGTGGCTCAAATGTTACAATAAGTCTGCGTAGTATTGACCAGTGATAGTTTTACTCTTTTCAAGGTAATCAATGTATATAATACCTCTTGCATCCCAAAAAACAGTAGCCATAACCTTGTTCGCCGAAAAAATTGGTTTTGCCTTCTTTGGAGTTGGTTCCCCTGGTCCAATCCACTGTTTAGACTGTTCTTTGGTTTCAGGAGTGTAGTTGTGGACCCAAGTTTCGTCAACGGTTATGAATCGACGCAAAGATTTGCTTGGATTACGCTTATACAACGTCAAATTGGCGGTAGAAATGTTTTTTCGAATCAATTTTTGGTCGAGTGATAGCAAACGGGGCACCCATCTTGCGCAAAGCTTTTCCATATGCAAATATTGGTGCAAAATATTTTGCACACGTTCATATGACATCTTACAGGTCTCAGCTATCTCACGCACTTTTAATCTGCGGTCTACCAGCACTATTTGATGGATTTTTTCGATCATATCTGGAGTTGTGACCTCAACAGGGCGCCCTGAGCGAGGCTCATCAGAGTGTGCTCACACGACCCTTTTTAAACTCGGAAACCCACTGCTTAATGGTTGAATATGATGGGGAGGATGTCCCCAGTGTTCAGTCCATCTCTTCTTTGATTTCCTTCGGCTTTAACCCCTTCAAATAGAAGTATTTGATGACAGCACGATTTTCCAACTTTTCCATTTTTAAGAAAAACACAGAGGCGTCTTGTTCAATGTGCTCTCAAACCTAAACTAACATGGTGATGGAGCTAAAACTATAGCTACAAGCTATAAGGATGGTACTATAGAACGCCACCTCAAGGTAGGCCTAGTGGCGCCATCTCTTGGTCAGGCCGGAAACTTATCAATCCACCCTCGTATTTTATCCTCCTAAAACTGATTTCACATACAAGAGTGTTTAAAAATAACGTCAATCTATTTTGTGGTTTTACCCCAAAAAAATTTTTTGTGGTTGTTGCCTCTAATTATACTCTGTTGATTATTTACAAAACAAAGATATCTTCATAGAACCAATTCTAAAAATATCAGAATAAAGGAGGCTGCAAAATCGCACCTCTTCATGTTTTGTTCATTATTTCCTAAACTAATAAAGATTTCTTGATAGAAATAGAATCTACTGATATCATTAATATAATAATGGAAGAGTCGTTAGATGTTTCTAAGCCACCTACAGATCAGTGCACAAGTGATGACGAGCCATTAAGTTTTGAATACAAAAGAAAAGCTGTAGAAATTTGGAGACATTAAAAAAAAACTTGTCTTCCGAAGCAGTTTAACTTAAATTTAGAAAAGTGGTTGGAAAACTAGATTCCTTTCACCATTGTGTCGCAACCCTTTTCCCCTATTAGCGGTATTGCTTCAGTAATGCATCATTCTTGAAATTTGAACAGTTTGTTGATTCTGCTATTCTACAGAACGGTTTGCACGCCTTTGCCCATATTATATTGCTTAATGCAGGGAGTTCCAACAGTGTTTCCGTAGAAGCCGTAGGTGTCGTCCGCATAGATTCCGTGATTTCTCCCATAACCAATCTTTGTATCTTGTCCAATGTCCTGGTATGAATTTTTGTCTCGCATTTGTAGCCCCATACCAGTGCCCCATGAGTGAGTCTAGGTTTGATGACTGCATCATACAGCCATCTCACGTCTGTTACCCGTTTAGCCAGTCTTCAATCTTCTCCGCGGACCATCAGCCTTATGGCCTTGGAGCCCGTCTCCTCTCTGAAGTCTGGAAGGTGGGTTACCATTAGGCCCTCTAGGACCTCCTGTCCATTTTTTGCCAAGACCTCAGTTTCCAGTCTGATTGAGTTATTCAGTGGCTTCTTCGGGTTCGGGCAGAACACAGCACAGTCTGGCCATATCAGTTAACGTGCTTCATCTTTTGCAGTATAGCCTTTAGCCCTCTACCCTAGCATTTTCGATTTCCTTCTTATATTCCTTTTATTCCTCCCGATATGCCCGTTCGTCCTCGTCACTCTTCATGTACCTGGATCTATTCTATAGCCGCTTTACCTTCTTCCTGCGTTTCTCTAGTGGCTTATTCCACTAGACGGCGCCTTTGTATGGCCTCTTCGGTCTAAGTTCACAATTGATCGATGTTCTCCACCGTCCCGTATTTAACAGGAAAGTAATCGATCTTAGCCTCCAGTTCCTCTCTGTAGCCTACTCAGTTTGTTTTTTTGGATTCCTTAAGAATTGGTCGATCGTACTTTGTCCGCCAAGTCTGAACACAATATGTTGGTGGTCCGGCATGGAGATCTTATCCGATACCCTCCAGTCCATAACCTCCGACCATACATTCCTGAAAGCCAGGTGGAGGACCCTGACCTCCTCCCTTACTGCATTCGGAATGTGATTCTGTTTCCCCTATTGAGAAATTCTATGTTCGTTGCTGATAGGAACTCCAATAGACTTTCTCCTTTAAAATTGCAGTCTAAGCTGCCCCAACATGTGTGCTGTGTTTAAGCATGGTCCTTTCGGCTTCGCATTCTCTAATTAGTGCGACCATTTCCTCGGAGAGGGGGGGGGGGTGCTTCCTCATAGGGAAAGTATGCTGCGGCAATTATGATGACTTTCCGTTCTCCTTCGGCGTTCTTGTAGGTTAACCTAGCTGTACACAGATTCCTTAAGCAGTGCTTTGATACCGTATAAGCTTGAAGCCTCTTGAGGGGGTACAACACCTTTAAATAATAAATTGATATTTTCGATAAAAGATAAATTAAATTTTTCTGTTAGTAGATATATTTACCAACATTTTTACAGGGTCAGGACCTCTCCTTACCCCTAGTATACCTAGTTACAGTACGGAGTCTATTCGAACTCATAATTCATTGACCGTAAGATTGTAAATGAACGGATGGACCAAATGAGCTCAAATTTGAGGATATTGTTTTAAAGTACATTAGTTATGGTATGAACAGAGGGATATTATTTTGAATACGTAGAGCATTTTTATAAGCATATGACTGCTTTTTTAATTAATTTTTTATTAATTTTAAAATATTTATGATGCAACTTTTTCTCTACGTATTAAAAAAAATTTACTTGTTGTTTTCTGCTTTTTACCCCGAGAGAATTGTTTGTCCGAATGAGTACTGGTTTAGCTTCCTCTAACATTTCTGCCTTTATTAGCCATTGCTTTGCACTTAAACTGTTTGTTAATTTATTCAATTAATACTTACGCCTTATGTATCTTTAAAAAAACTGAACTATCTACTAAAAAGGACTGAAATCTCTAAAAAAAATTAACTTTTTAAAAAGTAAAAGGTTAGGCGAGTTTGATATATTCCGCAACGAAATAATAGATAAAAAAGAACTGAGATCAATCAAGCAAAGTCAAGTTTATTATATTGAATAATAAAGCAACGAAATTTTATTTAGTCACTAAAGAGCTTACTTAACTTAAAGTTAAATTATATAATGATCAATTAGGAACAACTTTCAATATACTTACTACACAACTTGCCATGACCGATTTATTGTACTTATGGTGTTATTATGGCGTTCTAATACATGAAAAGAAAAGTTTAATTGTTCACTAATAAACAAAATCAAATGGTTATGGCAAGTTGCGTAGTAAGTATGTTGAGATTTGTTCCTAATTGATCATTATATAACTTAACTTTAAATTAAGTAAGCCCTTTATTGACCGAACAAAATTTCGTTGCTTTATTATTCAATATAATAAACTTGACTTTGCTTGATTGATCTCAGTTCTTTTTTATCTATTATTTCGTTGCAGAATATATCAAACTCGCCTAACCTTTTACTTTTTAAAAAGTTAATTTTTTTTAGAGATTTCAGTCCTTTTTAGTAATTTTTTAGTATTTCATATTTCTTCTAAAAATAAAATATAAGCATTTTTAGAATTTTTATCACTATGAAATAAAATCACTGATTGTTCTGATACAGTACCCTCGAATGATTTCTACACCTAGACACCAAAAACTAAGTGCGAACTACCTAGACTTCGTCATTGGACATCCTGTACATTTACCATCGTAGGAAATTGAAGCTAATATGGCCACGATATGTCAAATTTTATGCCCAGTAGCCAGATCATGTGGCACATCGTGGCCATATGTCCCTGTTAATAAATTTTTATTAACTATTTTCTTAAAGGATTTTTTCATATAACTCTTCGCGCCGCTAACTACCGAGCCACTATATACATACAACATGTGAGCGAGCAATGCGGAAAACCGATGAGAAAGCAATACCCATCTGCATATAGCTGTGCGAAGAACTTCACGTTCCAAACATTTCTGCGGCTAACTTAACGGTCCAAACATTTTGATGGAAGAAAAAAATCGGATTTTATGTGTGCATTTTCGAATAGCACACTCGTATATTACATATATAGGGAGCTTTTTTTATCAATATTTTTGTTGAAAATTATACTTAGGCATAATAATAGATGATATAAGTCAAAATAACGTGGAGATAACAAAGAAAAGCATTTATTTCCTTATAATGAAAACCGCGAACCCCAATATAGAAGTAAATAGTAGCGCGGGCGCCGCGGCTTCGTCTGCTTCTCAAACTCGTCTTCGTGGCGCTACCGCGCCACTTGATAACACTATCACTATGTTGAAATTTTTTAGAAAACTTAATGACAATTAATAACTAATGAACGACGTGTTTCTATTTCAGTGCGTGAATAATGTGGACAAGGTAAAAGAAAATAGACAAAATTCACTTTCATCAAAATGCGTATATTCGATACTCGGTTGGTTACAATAAGTACGCAGCATACTAATCCGTAGCTACAATGAACTTACACTACTGAGGCCTGACTCGTAACTTTCTCCTCCGAGGGCTCATTCGCCACCTACTCCATCGAGGGGTCACTCGACACTGCCGCCACCGCGGCCTCACTCACAGATGACAACAAGCATCATGTGCACATATCGAGTCTACAAAAAGACCCTTCCACAGCTCTCAACGCTGGGTCCGGCGATAATCCGCGCGCAGTCATAAAAAAGGCTAACCGGCCCAAGACTGCGAGCTCGAATATCGCCGCTTGCTAGTGACTCGCCCTGCACTCGGCGCTGGCCGTAAACTTATAAAAACAATACACTCCTAACACTGCCTGCCTACTTGAGAATATACTTGCCTAAAACAAATAGTTCTTTCTCGCATTCACTCAAGCTAACGTTTGTGACGTGGGTAAAACTCGAGAGAAAACCCACACCAGGAAAGACTGGCATATCTGCCAAACATACTACAGTTACTTATTCTGCGCGAGTATAGTCGACCAAATTTATTATACTACGATAAAAAACTACGTGTATTAACTGTCCCCGGAAATGCAATAGAGACTTCTTTCACGAAGGGATACACCTTCCAGACGACACGCGTCCACATGGCAACTGGACACAGAGGGAATCCCTTGTTTCCCTATCTGTTCCGAACTCGCCGTTTCGTCAACCTTCGTAGGTTGGAGACGAGAAAAAATAGCCCCGATCGATTCCAAAATCGAATCGATCGTGCGAAGTCTACGCAACGGTTCCAAAACCGCTACGTTGAGACGCTCGCCTTTAGAAGTCGCAATTCCAGTTAACACACGTTAATTCACGTCGGTAACACGACGCTTTAAAAAAACTAATCCATCGACGGCAGAGGGGAATAACACCCTATCTGGGAAGACGCTTAAAGAATGCCCTATCTGGGAAGCCGCTTGAAGAAGGTCCTATCTGGGAAGCTGCTTGAAGAAGGCTCTATCTAGGAAGCCGGTTAAAGAAGGCCCTATCTGGGGAGCCGCTTGAAGAAGGCCCTATCTGGGAAGCCCGTTGTGGAAGGCCGTATCTGGGGAGACTTTTCGTTTCTTAATTTTTGTAGTGTCAGCCGTGCAAAATTTTAAAAAGCGCTTCCTGTTAATTGTACGCGGTAAAAAATTATGAAAAAATTTGTTGCCGACTTCAAGTTGTTATTTGTCATATGTATATTGAAACACTCTCGCTATTTTAATTATTTGTTGGTCCAGGATGCCTGATATAGAATTGAAACTATTAATTTTTTACAGATTTTTGTTTGTTATAGATTATATGTGTTTCATCATTCATTGTCATAATGCACTAAATGCTAGTTCACACCTAAAAAAGAACTTATGATTGCATCTTTCAAAATTAAAATTTCTTTTAAACAAACTTATCAAATTTTTTGTTTGTTAACGATTATATATGTTTCGTCATTTAATGCCAAAATGCATTAAATGTTACTACACCTAAAATAGAACTTACGTTTTCATTTTTATAATTTGAATTTCTTTCAAACAAACATAGTGAAGTTTAAAAAAATAATCTTTATCAAAAGTTTCTGAGGAGACTTATTGCCTCTTAGATATTTTGATATAAAACAAAAATTGTTGTGTAGTTATCTTTTAGAGAATTTATGTAAAGCCTCTTCAGACCAACTACACTGGCTAAAAAAGATAATACAAGAAAAATAATAGATTTTCATATATATATATATATATATATTAGGGTGGCGCTTATTTTCCGAAGTACTTGAATACCGGCTCCCGTGTCGGGAATCACTTGTTTTTACCCAAAAAGGATAAATTCAGCAATAAAAAACTCAAGAGATTAAATAGTAATAAAGATGGGAGAAAACAAATTGATTTAGAAAATTCTTCCCTAAGTACCGTCTATCGACGTGCTCATAAACTTCTTGATCAGAATGATATTTCATTATTAAAATTAGTTATAAATATACATGAAAAAAAAAACAAAAGTAGAATGAAATAATACTGATACAAATAGTTTACGGCATACTAAAGATACAGCTTTAGCATTTTATTTAGATAATGATTACTCTAAAAATAAGTATGTCGCTCTGGTGACAGATAGTCGTTCAAAAGGTTGCAATATATATACTTCTTATCAAATATTGCATGAAGAAATGTTAATGTGTCATGTAAATAACTGTAAATCGTCAGAAACTGAAGTTATCATACCGCTTCAAAGTTTACTTAATAAGAGTGCTGAAAGATTATGTGAAAGTGTTGCTTTAGATTGGAATGAAAGAGACTTAAATTTGCGTTTAACTGCTACATTAGGATCGATAGTTCAGCGGGACATCTAAACCCACAACAAGGCTATGAAAATACTACGAATGAGTGTTCCGAATCTGATCAACATTTGTTTATTACTTGTGCACACAACATTCAATTGATTTCAAGAACTAATGGTAAATATAACAACGATTGAACAATACATTCCTACAAATTTTATAATAAGTTTAATAAGTTTTGGGTATACTTATATGTATAATTATTAAAAGCATGAAAAAAGTTTTTTTTATTAATTTTCTTTTGTTCAGATAACTGCTCATGGTTAAATCCTACTCCTCAGAGCTATAGATTTTGCCGTCCAATTCGAATAGTCTTTGAAAAAGAAACTGAAGAAACAATTATTAATGAGTTGAATAGAATAAAATTTGAGATTGAGTGACTTGTTTCATATCATTTTGTTATACCAAACAACAAGAAAGCATCAGTAAAATTTATCATATCAACAACAATGTTTGATGGCAAATGCGTCAACGCAATTGTTGGAAACAGATCTACAATAAGATGTCCTATGTGTTTGGAATCATCACACAGTTTATAATTTCAAAAAAGAATTTACTCCAAACGAATCATATTTAAAACTAGGAATAGGTCTTTTGCATATCCAAATAAAAACATTTGAACATCTTCTACAACTGTCATATAAACAATCTGTTAAAAGTTGGAATATTTCAAGAGCACTAAAAGGTATAACTATATTATTTTTAAAAAAGATGGATCTTTCTAATCTAAGAAAATGTAAAATATTCAGTTGTATCGATTATGCTATAAAAATAGTATATTGTGCAACTGGGGGGGGGGGGGGGGAGGAATTGGCTTTTTCTTGCGAGGGTGACATTTTGAGCACGAGTGGGAGTCGAGGGCCTGAGACGGACACGAGTGTTCAAAACATCACCCGAGTCTGAAAAAGCCACTCCCCCCTTGTTGCATACCGTGCTTTTTTTGACAAGGGCAAGAAAAATAGGTTCTTTTTTCGTATATGAGAAAGAAATAGGAAATTGAGAACTATATAACTATTAAAAAATTTTTTTCACAGTTTTTACAATTGTTAAAACTAAAATTTTTGATAATTTTCAAACTTTTGAGCAGCGGGAGGAAAAAAACTTTCGTCAGAGTCACAAAGACGATCAAGAGGAACACAGCAAGATGTCACGAAGATACTGCTGCGAGGGCTAAAAACGGAATGGCATAAGTCGAGAAAAAACCGATTAACTCGACTAAGTGGCCTGAACGCTATCTCAACATGAAAAAAAGGGAAAATGCTGCACTACGCCCCACTCAGGGACACTTTAGAACTTAACGTATGTGTACAGTACACCACAAGACACCAAAATTTACGAATTTTATATAAAACTAGATTTTACCGATAACTAAATATTACATAGACCATTTACTGTTAGATAACTTAATTAAGTTAGCATATTAATTATACTACAAGTGATGTAATTAGGAGTTAAATTGACTGATCTTGGAAACAAGGGTTTTAAGCACAAAAGAAAAAAAGGGAGCAACGGTAAATTAATTTCTAGATACATGGACTTTATAAGTGTGCCTAATCAATACCAAACCATATCCTATATCAATAAAACCACGAATAATAATTGCACAATCATGCACCTTGCTGCAATAAAAATTCATAAACGAAGCGACAAAGATAAAGATACGAATAGACGATTTTTAAATTAAAAAGAAAACTCATGAGAATTCCGCAGCAAAAAAATCTATCAACAATTGAATGGTTAATGTGAGCACGGTCGATAAGCAGGGAGAAAAGATCTCACTCCGCAAGCAAACGCCACTCTCAGGGCCACCTACTAAGAGGTGTCGACACGAAACCTCGCCACTTAGGCCTATCACATTACACTCGCACGCCTAATTCACCCTAGCTGAATGGATCTCACATGCAGTCGATACTACTGTCTCTGTTCTGTCTCTCAATCGCTTGTACGTATGATCGAATTTTCCCAACCAAGACACCCGAACCAAAATCTAGCAAACTCATAAAGTCCGAAATTTATGGAAACTGGTTTTAAATTGTCGAAAACAAAATAAACAGCGAAGAAAAAGAAACGCATACTCTTGTTCCCAGGATGTTATAGTAAATCTCGACACATTTTACTTAGGCTCTATTAACTGTTTTAAATAAATATGCAAAAACAATATCAGGTTAGATTATTTTACTATGTAAAATTAAGGACGTAGGAAGCAAAACAAAATGTTAATTAATCGACTTCTAGCAATAAGTCAAAGTAGTATTCATCGAGGACGATGAATTTTTCTGAGAAGGGAGGTGTAATATCCCCAAAAATTCGTAACTTTCATAACTAATATTTAGAGTAAACAGAAAGGGCAAACATTTATTAAAATAATACGTCGACGTTCTAGACTTAAGAATATCAAAATTTCAACGCATGATCTCTACATCACACTCCGGTGATGATTCATTCATTACATTTCGATTTTAGGCAACTGGCCGCTTGTGACTAGATCAATGCGAACGCTATCGATTTTATGACCTGCGTGCCGTACAGATTTCGGACTACGAACTTTTCTGATGTCAAGTAATATGTAATTTATGACCTGATAATCGGAATCGACGTTTCTGTACGAACGGTTAAAAGAGCTCAAAAGATCGCACGTAGGGTGATTCGGTCCTCAGTACCAGCCCGTGACGCACCACGACAGCCGTGCCGATTGTTTAATTGATATTCAAAATAAAGTCTCGCTCGTAAGTGAATACACTCAGAATCAGAAAACGTAAAGTGTAACCGCGTGAGTCTAGTAGTGATTGTAATTAATAAAACTGTGTTGAATAAATAAAGTAACAAACTACTCAAGTGTCCTGAACTTATTCACCATATCTTAACTTCTAAGGTAAGCAATCAATCTATACCTAACCAGTCTTTCACTTTACTCCTGTATAGGAGAGACAAAGTACTCCCACAATTCCCGCCTCCACATTAAACGCAAAGCCACGCATCCTCGTGCTTATCCATGCATACCGCTCAGTACGAGATAAGCCAGCCAGTGACACAACCGGGTCAAACTAGTAAACCTCTTCCTTGAAAGTTTCTAAAATCACATGGTTCGTCACACATGGCTTTTGTACGTGTTACTACATTTTTACGTGTTATACATCAATGAGTTTTTTTATATAATAGGGTGTAAATGCACCGACTTTTACAAGAGATACAGCATCGAGAGAAACACTTATAATAAGATCCAAAATCACGCTCGCAACACAACTGAAACTAGCTGCTATATACCTTACAAATTCTAGACGCGTATCGATACACTTTACAATATATTCAGCTAAATTGAGAAACGACATTTCTTTCATACAAACAGTTGAGCGATAACGTTTCATTACACAGCCGGGCAATCTGGAAGGTGTTCGATTTTCCTTGATGATAACTACTCTATCCGTACCTGTCATGTTATAGCCAAATTTTAACTTCCAACATGTACTATGAATTTTTTTCCTACCAATTCCTTGCTATTTTCACTGTTGATAACGCTACACAAACATTTTCTGACCGTTTCAAAATGTGCTTTAAAGTCTTGCCACTCGTCGTAGGTGAAGAGGACGCTATTGAAATCGTCATCCAGTATCCGCACCACAGGCTTGTAGTACTCATCTCGAAAATTGTCGTATTCGAGACCAACAATTATCTCCGTTCGATATGAGTGGGCCAAACTGTATATTGCGCTGACTAGTTGAACAGGACGCATCCAATTATCGGTAGCACGAGCCATAATTTTCATTAATAGTGTTTACAGGCTTTCTTCCCTTTCTTTCTTTCTTTCTGTAGAAATGACAACAACAGACTGTTTTCCTTTCTCGCGACGCAACTTCTTATACCATTCTCTAAGCGAAAGAGGATGTAGAGATGGTGGCATTAAGATAGTGGGATATGAGATAGATGGTGGTGGTGGTAGTAGGAATGAGAAAACAGCCACGCGCGAGAATTAGAATTTCAAAGTTACAGCAATGACATCTTTGAACTGCAATTCTACAAACATCTGACAATGCAACCGCTACATCCAATGAAATTTTCGTTAGCATATTTACTATTTTTACAATATACATCTTACCACGTTATCATTCTGAGAAAAATTGTGGAAAAAATTTTTGAGATATTTATTATACCTAAGATCGTTACTCATGTAGCATAAAAACATGTAAACTAACACATGCGCAAGCGTTTAATATGGGCGGGTATGAATGGAGGTAGTCCAAAACTGTCAAAATAGAAAGCATTATCGGATTTATCGGTATAAATCGCGACCCAATGCGTTCCCGATTTAGTGTGATTA
Source organism: Muscidifurax raptorellus (assembly GCA_020010945.3). Lineage (NCBI taxonomy): Eukaryota > Metazoa > Arthropoda > Insecta > Hymenoptera > Pteromalidae > Muscidifurax > Muscidifurax raptorellus. Next base: position 2,335,468 of record JAHUUD020000006.1, read on the forward strand.
TCCGTATTGACAACGAATGCTGCTGGCTTTGTCTAGACTTTGGGGATCTGATCGGCTGGAAACACACCGACAGTATGCAAACAGATTCTCGTGGACAGACTCTTCAGAATCTGTAGACTGCCCATGTGAGGAGAGTGTCTTGGACGTTTTCAACTGTTTTTGTTCCTTTTCGACTTGAATATCAGTCTCAAGCGTCAATAAATACGAGCGTAGTTTATAAGCTTGATTGAGAGCACAACGATCATTTTTATAGAATAATTTTACACCGTTATGTATGCAGTAACGATCGTCTGTTAATGTATCAAAGGACAGACAATTTGGATCTCGCTCTAGATTAATAATCGACGAAAAAATAAATTTCTTCAAATCTCCTGACAGTCCATTGTGTACTGCTGCGACTACTCTTTTTTCTCCTTCTTACTGTGCTTCTTCGCCTTTTTTTTTGCTCTCTTCTTTGTTGTTCTTTTTTCTCTTATTCTGTTTCTTATTTATCTTTAGTCCTTATTATATATGCGAAAAAAATTTCTCAAATGTAATCTTGCTCATCATACAGCATGCTGTCATCATAGCCAGCGTTCTCTCATCTGCAGCCATCTCATCAGCAAACATACGCGAGAATGCAAATTCGGCCAAGACACGATCAGCCTCACGTCGATTACCCTGTTCATCGCTATAAGCTATATCGCGTTGACGACACGCCTCGTCCTACGGGTTGATACCAACTTTCCCACGCGCTATACGTTCTGCTAGTTTTGTTCCTAAGCCACAAAATCTGTAGACAGGCACATGCATTTCAAAAGGTAGCAAATCGATCAATTCCTCCAGAGCACTATTTTTTAAGCTCACATCATGATTACTACTACTATTACTTTCAATACATTCTATTCGTACTTTTTCCTCTTCTTTCGTTTCGTCGGTGATTTTGGTCTTTGTTAGCCGAATTAGTAAGTTGCCATCTTACTAATTCGGAACTTCCTGCACTAACTCTTTTCTTTTTTTGTTTTTTTGCACTCAACGATACCGCGGTTTTATCACTCTATAATTTTCGCGGCACAAGTACCATCTTTCTTGCGTGCTCCATGTCTCTCTACTTACTAATGATACTGGCCAAAAGAGTGCCAATAATAGGGGCTAATAAAGCCGGCAAGAAACCGCCACGTTGTACGATAATTTTCTTTTTTCTCAACAGACTCACACAAGGTTGAGCTAGTTTTCTTAGAATCTTTGCATGCTTACGTAAGCGTGACTTTTGAGACTTCTCCAATGGTACGTTACCGATTAAAACATTCAGGGCACATTCACAAATATGACGCACCAGTTTCAAATCAGCGTTTCGTAAGAGTGCCTTTCGTTGTTTATCGTTTAGATGAAAAAGCGCTTTTAAGATGACAGCGTCCTTGTGTGCAAAATGATGTCTTTCTTTACCAGAAGACACCATTATTATTATAGAGAGGCAATTGGGATCAATTTTGAAGAATCATCACCCTTTAGTTTTTTATTTCGCGACACGTAGACGTAGTTTAATTCGTCGTCCGGGAAAATACACGTACGGAATCTACAGTTGTCCGGTGTATTCTGGTTCAAGTTCAGAATCAGGTATCCGTACGGTCTCGAGGTGGCGTCCCAGTAAGCCTCTTGCAAAAATTTCGGCTCCACGGGGCACAATTGACGAGAAAGATGTTGTATCTGGGATCTGTCACGTATATTTCTAAATACCACGATGAGCGTTCCGAGAAATGTCACGTTTGACCCTTACCCTGATGAAAGACGTTCTGTGTGATGAAAATCACCGACAATGACTAATGATGAGAGGCCTTTGAGCAAATATGTTTCCACTCGATGAGGATTCTTGCATCAAATCGTCACTAGTCTGCGGTAAACCCTCTCGAAATTTCACTTTTGCACCTCCTTGTTGTTGCTGTTGAAGTTCCTTGTAGCCTGGTTGCCACTCCGCGTAATAAATAATTATACGTTCTATTTTCGTATCACACATACGCCGGAGATGGAGTAGAAACTTTTTGACAAACTTAGTTTTACCACAACCTGTTGACCCACATAGCATAGATGTAAACGTATGTTTCCATCGCGTATCCATAACTATGACTAATGGGGAAAAATAAAAAACTGTAATTTAAGATTTAGAAAATGTTATATAATGCCATCTATGATTTTAATTTTGATTTAAATTTTACTATTTTGTTTAAATGAAAGAACATATTAGGATAGGATATGTGAGAAAGGTGAATACATTTTTAACAGATACAAGTATTCTTCGTCGGAATTGAATATTTTTTATTATTATGAATTCAGTGACATTTGGTTAAATTTTTCTACGAGTACATTATTAAGATATTGCTAATTCTAAATATTCTCAGTTTAAAATGTTCTCTATCACGAGCTGCCTATTCCCATTCGCCATGTCGTGCATATCTATATACATATAGCCATGTATGCATCAGCTATACTCTTGGTGGTTGCTCGTCAAAATGTACTCTTCTTTTTGATCTTTTTCTTCTTATTCTTCCTTGATCGCCCATCTTTCGTTTTTTTTTTACGTTGTAGTGAACTCTAGACCGTTGTTGCCTTTGTAATTCAAAAATAATTGTAGTTTATTGGCATGTTAAAATAAATTGTCAAACAGTTTGGTATCCTTATCTAGCGCAGCGGATACTCGAGACGGTAGAAAAACTTGGCATTCCTCGTCAAGGACAGCCACAATTTTTGAACCGAAACGTGTCTTGGCAGGCTTCAGTGACGTCGCCATGTAATTTTCTTTGTTGACAGGAATCCACCAGGAGCAATCTTATTCAGTCCTTCCAAATCCATTATTATTATTATTCTCTCTCTCGATAATACTGACCTAAAAAGCGCATCCGCGCGTAGTTAAATACATATTCTCCCCACGCTTTTGAGACTCCCCAACATCGCTCAGATCATCATGAGCGGCCAATTAACACAGCGATGCCGTCGTAGCATGCATCAACATCATGCTGTCATCCCCACTCAGATTACAATTAGTCTATCTTGTAACCATAGGGAAAACTTTTGTGCAAGTCAACAAATCTGCGTTTAGCATAGGCAGGTTTGCATGTATTTGTCTCATTCTGCGTTATTACGTCATGAAATGCCGCTCTACGTATAACAGTACTTGACAAAACTATTTTTGTATTTGACCTGGTTATTATTTCGCAGATCGAGTCGAAATTAACGGCTTGACTATTGTTATAATTGAGGCGAATACCTTTCACTTTGCATACACAGTCCTCTTCACCATTCGGTTTTCGACACTTATACGCGTAAAAATTTGGCCCACCTAACAAAAAACTTGTAATATATGCTCCAGGACCCTTTTCAGCCAGCTCCGTAGTTCCGCATTTAGGTTTGTATCATCCTTGTTTACTCGTATACCCTCTTCGTTTTCCAGCTCGTTCACATGACGCTCCTTATCTTCATGTATGACACAGTCTGGTGGATAACCCGATGCGGTGACTTTTTGAGCAAAAAATTCATTAAGGGGACAAACCCCCTTTAAAATCTGAAAAAAAATTCAACATTAGATTTTAATTTCAAAATATAATTGAAAAAGAGTCTTTTCATATAAAAGTACTTACAATAAACATTTAATATCTAAATTTTTAATGTATTTGAACTTGATATGCCTCCCTGGCAAAGCAGACTAGTTTTGATGACTTTTTTCACAATCCCTAAGATTCAAAGTGTACGTATGGTTGGATTGGGCTTAAATTTTGTGGAGATACTCTTTATACGTGTACTTTCAGTATGAACGGAGGGATTTTTATTTGAGCTAGTAGAAGTACATTTTTGTTTAAATAATTGCATTATTAGACCTGTTTTGCAATAATTTTATCACTTTTATTGGTATTGAATCAATTCTATTCGTTCAATTCAAAATTCCTCCGTTCATACTAAAAGTACTCCTCTAAGAAGTATCTCCACAAAAATCGAGCCCAATCCAACCATGGGTTCCCTTGGAATCCTACGGACAGTGAGCTAAAAGTCAGAAAAACAATATTATGAGATATTTAACAATTAAGATTCCAATTATATTAGCTATAATTAATACTTATCTATATGTTTAGGATCTTATCTCCTCTTTCTAATGCATTAGACAAGCGTATCCTCCAGTTGGCACCAATATTCCACAGTTGGCTTGGGTTGAACCGCTCTTTTGTTGTTGCATAAGATGAAATAAAAAAAAACACAAAAATTAGAAATTTAAGTACATTGTACTTATTACATTTAACTCACTTAATAATACTTATCTCTTTTTTGTCACATAGAGAAAGTATTGTAGTCATTCATTGAGTCTGCTACACATCCATAACCTCACTTGTCACTGTTGACAGAGACGGCTCATGCCAGCTCTGCAAAGAATAAAATAAAAAATTTACATTTTAGTTGGAACTAAATTATATTTATTTATTTATTTCATTAAATAAATTAAATAATAAATACAAGTTAGTGTCAATAAAAATATAATCATTGGTTATAATCAACATTTATAATAAATACATTTATAATAAATACCTTAGTGGGCTCCTGCTGCATAAGATTCCTCTGGGCTTCCTTCTCGTGTTCTGATAGTCCAGGCCTCTACGGTACTGTCTAATGTTTTTCTTTCTGCATGAAAGAGTCTGGCATCGTTGCTCGTATTGGTCCAATCCACTGCTGCACATCCTGGACAGATGTCAAACTTCCTCATAATATTCACTAGTATTGATATTGTGTGTGTAGTTTACACTTTACACACACAATATCAACTTTGAACCCGAAGCCTTGTACACCAGACTCACTAAATGTCACTTTGCCGTTGCACTGATTGCATACTAAAATGTTCTAAAGTGCAGGAAACAGAATATTGATGTCAATAATTCTATTTCTTGTGTCACTAATAGATGGTCTTGGTCTTTTTGACTGATTTTCCTTCTTCGTCAAAACTTCTCTTGGCCTCTTCTTAGGTCTCCCTTGAGAATACTTACTGTCAGGATATGTACTTTGAAGTCTTCCCTTCTTATCCCTCGACGATATTTTGCACAAAATTTTGCTGCACTACGCACACATATACACACAAATTGTCAAGAAAAAAAAGATAACATACAAAGGAATTTTAAAAAAGAAGAAGAAGAAGAAGAATTTGTTTAAAATTGTCACCTTTGAAACAAACAAATATCGTATAATTTAAAATTTTTTTTAGCAATATCAGCATGTAAATATGAGCTGTGTTTATCAACACGTACCAATAAGCTGTGTGAAATAGTCGAATTTGAGCTACGTGAAGGTAGTTCGAAAACTCGTTCGATCTCACCTGCATGCGAGTTCCAATATCCGCCGATAAAGTGGTGGCGCATCAAGCATCAACTTTCGAATCAATTCCTATTCCATTTAAACGTATTATGACCGTCATAACACGTTTACATAAAATTGTTAGTATTTGAACATTCATAATATGTTTTAAAATCGAATAAAATTATCCAGGGTATCCCATTTTAATTTACCACCCCCTAAAACTGGTTAATAATTTGCTCTGAGAAAAAAATGTTTCAAATAAAATTTGTTGGGTTCGAAGGGGGGCATCTTTTGGCTATTTTAGCTGCGACCTTGAACATGACCTTCAAGGTCATTTGAAAGTCAAGACCAAATTTTCATATGAAATGTGCATATTTTTATGGCGGATTCGGATTCTACTAAAAAAGAAAAACACTTTTTGTCCGAATCATTTTTTGAAAAAATCCTAAATTTTTGTTGTAAACGGCTTTAAAAAAGTTGAAAAAATTACTAATATCTCTTATTGCCCCACCCTTTAAAAGAAGTTAAAAATTTGCTCTGAGAAAAAAATGTTTCAAATCAAATTTGTTGGGTTCGAAGGGGGACATCTTTTGGCTATTCCAGCTGTGACCTTGAACATGACCTTCAAGGTCATTTGAATAAGATTTATCACAGATTCGGGTTCTACTAAAAAAGTAACACTTTTTGTCTTAACCATTTTTTGATCATCAATAGGTAGCTCTCCCTTTAACTGAAAAGAGAATTTGTCCTAGAAATAAGCTCCTAGATTCCCAGTCCTAGATTCAGCCTCTTTTATCAGGCCCTTCGCGTCGCAATGCGGGATGCACGCGAGTACCGCAGTCGTTACGAGCTTTACCAGGACATCGCTAGCCTGGAAATACGTGCGCAAATCGATTTTTTCGATGATTTTTCAGTTAATACTGGAGGTCGCGAGCGGCGCTATTTTTTCCGTGATTAAGCCTAAATTTTCTCGCAGTTACTGGATAAAATGGGCCGGACTGTTGACTGGCTGCGTTTCTCCGCTCCCTAGGATGTATAACGCACAGAGCCTAGAATTTTACAGAATAAAAACACGGTAATGTTAGCTAAAGCAAAATAATTGTGAGCAGTTTGGGTTCTGACGAAGCCATTGGCAGGGTCAGACGTGTAGTAAGGGGGTGTGCATAATACGCAGCTTTTCTTTTTAATAGGAAAGGTAAAAATAGAAAGAGGAATACAGAGTGAAAGAGGAGAGAAAGGTGAGTAAAACAGGATAATAGGACAAGAAAGGGCGAGAAAGGGAGAAGGGAGAGAAGGGAGAGAAGGAGAAAGTGCAAGGAGGAGGTTAGAAAAGGTAGAAAAGGACGGAGATAGAGGAGAGAGCGGCAAAGCCGCTGGCCATGAACTATAGAGAAGAGGAGACGGCAGAGGTGACGATAGGGAATTAGGCACAGAGGAACGAAGAGGAACAGGAATTTAAGACGCCGAGCGGACTGGAATGGGAGCCGGAGAGAGAGATTCAAACGTGCAGGTGGGAAAGCACGCCGAAGACAGGGATGGGAAGAAGAAAGGGAAGCGGAGGAAAGGGGGGAGCGCAAAGGCAGTTGGTGCTCCCAGAGAGCTTCAAATCAGACAAAACGGAGAGGGAAAAAAGGAAAGAAAGGTCACCGGAGGAGAAAGAGGACAAGAAGAGAGAGAGAAAAGAAGACAGGAGAGAGAGAGACACGTTAGAGAGGAGCGGATCGACGGGGAGAATCCCGCCAAAGAAGGAGGAGGGAAAGGAAGGTGAGGACGAGGGGGAGGTGGAGAAATTCCAAGGAACGCTGGAAAGGATCCTGAAGACCTTGGAGGAGGAGAAGGAGGAAAGGAGAAAGGACAGGGCAGAATGGGAAAGAAAATGGCTAGAAACGGAAGAAAGGATGAATAAGAATCTAGAGGAGGTAAGAAGCTTAGTGCAGGAGGAGAAGAGGGAAAGGACAAGGGCGGAGGAGGAGATGAAGAGGGCAACCGAGGAGGAGACGAGAAAGAGGGAAGAGCGAGAAAGAAAAATGGAGGAGAAGATAAAGAAAATGGAGGAAGAGGCAAAAACTAGGCAGACAGAAAGAGGAGACCAGAGAGGGGAAAAGGGGTCAGAGGAAAGGGAGCTAGAGAAGAAGCAACTGAAGGAGTTAGAGTGGAGAATTGAGGAAGGGGAGAGAGAAAGGAAAAGGAACAATGTGGTGGTATCAGGGATGAAAGAAGGAAAATGGGACAAAGCTAAGGTGGAAGAATGGGTAGATGAGAAGCTAAAAAGGACGTGGGTCATCAGAGGAAAAGGTAAGAGCAAAATAGGAGTGGAATGTGAAAATAGAGAGGAGAAAGAGAAGATTATGGAGGAAAAGAGCAAGCTGAAGGGGGCGGACTGCTTCATCGACCACGATTTGACGTGGCGAGAGAGGAGAAACAGAGAAAGGTTGAACGGGCTCGCAAGAGAATAAAGAAGCGAAGGAAAACCAGTGAAAGTAGGAAGAAACAAGTTAACGGTAGGAGACATGACGTACTTCTGGAACGAAAGAGAGGATAGGCTTTTTCGAGAGGGGGAGGCAAGATGGCGATGAGAAGGAGAAAAGGGACGAAAGGGGAAAAGGGAAAAGAAAGGAGAATCTGAAGGTGTTGAGCTGGAATGTGGCAGGACTGAAAGGAATAGAAGAGGAAGGATGGAGATACATATTAGGATTTGACGTCATATGCCTACAGGAAACGTGGGCAGAGAGCGGTGAGGAGGAAAGAATAAGGAAGAGAATGAAGGGCTTCGAGACAGAGGTAAGAGAGGCGAAAAAGGGGGGGAGTAGAGGGAGATTAAAGGGAGGAATGGTAATGGCAGTTAGGAAAGATAGGAAAGAGGACAAAGTTGAATGGTTGAGAGGAAGATTAGGAGAAGTCATAGGTGGCAAATGTAGTATAAAGGGGGAAAAGTGGTGGATAGGTTCGACATACATGAGGGAGGAGAAGGACAGGAACTATGAGGAAATAGAAGAGATGGTAGATAGAGCGGGAGGGGAAAAGATACTTTGGTGTGGAGACCTAAACGCGAGAACAGGGCAAGAGGGGGGTTTTTTAGATGAAGGGGGGGAGAGGAAAAGAGGGAGTCGAAGGATAGAGTAGTGAACAAAGAAGGGGAAGAGCTGCTAAATAGGCTAAAAGAGTGGGGGCTTTCAATCCTAAACGGAAGTACAGAAGGGGATGAGGAAGGGGAACTCACGTACGTGGGGGGAATGGGATGCTCGGTAATAGACTATGGGATAGTAAATGAGGAAGGCAGGAGAAAGGTAAAGTCACTGAAGGTAGAAGATAGAATGGAGTCAGACCATGGAGCATTAGAATTGGAATTAGAGACAGGGAGAAGTTCGGAAGGGTTGGAAGAGGAAATGAAAAGAACGGTGTGGACAGGGGAGGCCATCAGGGAGTATAGAGGTTGGCTAGCTAAAGGGGGGGAAGCAAAAATATGGAGGGAATTAAAGATAAAAATAAGAAATGCGATCCAAACAAAGAGGGGGAGAAGAAAAAGGAGAGATGATAGCAGATGGTGGGATGAGGATTGCAGGAAGAAGAGGGCAGAAATGAAAAGGGCAAAAAAAGGGATAAAGAGGTGGGGAAAAGACAGGTTCACGCAGGCGAAAAGAGAGTTAAGGAGGAAGGGATGAAGAAAGAGCTAAGGGAGGCAAAGGAGGACAGGTCAGGAAAAAAATTCTGGAGAATGGTGAAAAGGAGAAGGAAAGGCAAAAGGGAGCAGGTAGATAAAGGGATAGAAGATAAGAGTTGGATAGAGTTTTTTAAAAGGCAACTGGGAGAGAGAGAAACGCAGGACAGAGGGAGAGATAAGGAGGAAGAGTCGGGGAGCGAAGAGGAAGCAGAGGAGGGAGAGATAGAAGTAGAGGAAGTAAGGGAAATAATCAAGAACTTAAAGGAAAAGAAAGCACCAGGAGAAGATAAAATCCAGAATGAGGCTTAGAAGCAGGGCGGAGGAAGGATTGTGGAGGAATCAACGGAGATACTGGGAAAGATTTGGAAAGGAGGAGGACTGCCAGAAGAGTGAAGGAGAGGGAAGGTCACGCCAATCTACAAAAAAGGAGATAAGGAGGAGTGTAAGAACTATAGAGGAATCACACTCATGGACACAGGATACATAATATATGCGGAACTGATAAAGGGAAGATTAGAGAAGAAACTGGAAGAAGAGGAAAAGTTAAGTGACACGCAGATGGGATTTAGAAGAGGGAGAGGTACAACAGACGCTATATATGTGGTGAACAAGGCGGTGGAGCAAGAACTAAGGAAGAAAGGAGGGAAGGTATACGCGTGCTTCGCGGACATGAAAGCAGCCTTTGACAAAGTAAACATGGAAGAAGTGTGGAGTATGATGAGAAAGCTGGGAGTGACCAGAAGGATAAGGGAAAGGGTAAAGGAAATTTATGAGAAGACGGAGTGTGAAGTAAGGATAGGGGAAAGGAATGTAGGCAGTTTTGAGACGCAGAAGGGAGTGAGACAGGGATGCCCGCTAAGTCCACTGCTGTTTAACGTGGCAATGGCAGACTTGGAAGGAGAGATGGGAAAGGTGCAAGAAGGAGAAATAATATTAGGGAGAAGGAAAGTATGGTCAATCTTATATGCAGATGATGTAGTAATGCTCGCAACAAACGCGAGCGGTTGAAACAAATGTTAAGATGATTCAAAGGATACATCAAAAGAAAGGGATCGGAGCTGAACACAGAGAAAACGAAGATCATGATTTTCAGAAACGGAGGAAGAAGGAAGAGGGAAGAGAAATTTGAATGGGATGGAAAGGAGATAGAGGTGGTGAAAACATTTGAATACTTGGGATACACGATGAAAGAAAACGGGAAAGAAGAAGAACAGGTGAAAAACGTGAAAGGAAGGGCAAATGCGCTGATAAGTACTCTGTGGGGCCTAGGAGAGGCAACGTTCAAGGACAGCTGGAAGATGAGGATGAAGCTGTTCGACGCTCTAGTGCAGAGTGTAATAGAATATGGGACGGAAATATGGGGTTGGAAAGGGCAGGAGGATTTAGAGAAGATACAGAGAAGGTACATCAAATGGGTGCTGCACCTAGATAGGACCACGCCGGCACATGTGAGAAAGGGGAGAATGGAAGGGAAGAGGGAAGGACATGAGGAGAATGGAACTGGAAAAGTGCGGGATATCGGCGGATGATTATACAAGAAGAATGGAGGAGGAAGAGGGAGTGGAGGAAGAAATAGAAAGGATAAACAAGGACACACAATGGCAGAAGTGGAGAGAGGAAATAAAGGAGTCTAGATATGCGGGTGAGATAAGGAAGGTAATGATGGAGCAGGGAGAAATACCAGAGTACCTGATGGAAGTGAGAGAATACAGAAGAGGGGCGCTCAGCGTTACGGCAAGGTCCAGACTAGGGTGTGAGACAAGAGGGAACAAATACTGGAAGAAGGAAGAAGAAAGGGTATGCAGGCTGTGCGGGAGAGAGGAGGAGACGCTTAAACACGTGTTCGAAGAATGTGTGGAGACGAAGATAGAGGGGAAAAAGTGGCAGGAAGCAGTCGGAGGGAGAAGAACGCAAGTGGGGAAACTTTATAGCACTATATGGAAGAGGAAAAATAAAGAAAGGCCGCAAGAATAAAGGAGAGGAAGGCAAGGAAGGAAGGAAAAGAAAGGACAAAGCAAAAAAGAGATTTGAAAAGCGCGCGCAAAGCATGCGAGGAATTCTAGGGAAAGTCCCTAGGAGGAGAGAGAGAGAAAGAAACTAGGAGGGTCGGTAAGGATGGTAGGTGGAATCAGACGGAGGGAACAGGGAGAAGAAAGAGGTCTGCTCTCCTCACACATGGTGAGGAGAGCAGAGTTTATAACAGGGAGAGAGAGAGAGAGCGTGCAAAGTCAATAGAGATAAAAAGAAGATAAAAAACCAAAGGCGACAAAAAGTAGGAGAGAGAGATGCGGGACATGAAAGAGGAGATGAAGGAGTGGAGGGTGAAGCTGCAATTGGAGAGAGGGAGAAGAGAAGCGGCGGAGAGAAAGATGATGGATATGGAAGGTGATGTTGAAATTTTGAAAGGAAAATTGAGAGAGGAAAGGAGAGAGACGGAGAAGATGCAGAGAGCAGTCAAAGAACTGAAGGGACTGGTAGAAAAATTAAAATGGAAAGTAAGGAGAGAGGAGAGAAAAGGGATAGAAAGGGAAAGGGCCAAAATGAAAAGTAAGGTTAGGATTGTGAACACCAACAAAAGAAAGAGGACGGAGGGAGGGAGGAGCAAAGTAGGAGAGAGAGGTGTGATCATCCACAAAGGGACAAATTGGAATGAGAAGAAGGTGCTGCAGGACTGGCTGGACGAGATCCTGGAGGAAACGAGCTGGGAGCTGGAGGAGACCGCAAACCAGGACACAAAAAAAATCATCTTTGCGGCAGAAGAGGAAATGGAGGAGATTTGGAAGAGGAGAGAGGAAATTAATGAAGGGGGAAAGGTGAGAATGGAGCAGTGGATGAGTTGGGAGGAGAGAAGGGCAAAGAAGGAAGCCATGGGGATAAGAGAGAGAAGAAGACAGGAAGCAAAAAAGAATGGGGAGCTGCCAAGGAATGGGGATTTCAAGGTGAGAGTGGACGGAATCCTGTACGAGTGGAAGGAGGAGGAGGGAAGGATTAGAAGGGTAAGAGAGGAAGAGAAGAGTGAAGAAGAGGTGAGAGATGGAAAGGAGGAAGAAGGAAGAGTAGTAGGACAGATAAAATAAAAAAAGAGAAGAAAAGAAAAAAAATGGGAAGAGGCGTATTAAGCACACACATGTAAATATATGTAAAGAAAGCATTGTAAAAATACTTATGTATAAAATACAATAAAGATTTATTATTATTATTATTATTGTGAGCAGTTTGGCTTTACTGAGGTTTGGACGTGATGGGATTGCTCTAGCCATGGGGCGTTTTTTTTTTGTGTCGTAGCCCGTCCGGGCACGCGCAAAAAAAAACAGTAAAAAAACGTCTTAACCCACCGGGTCCAAATCCGAGGCCTCTGCATCTCTTGCTAGTTCGCTCGGACGCTCAATTTTATTTACGCGCACGACTTTTGTTGTCTCGTCGTTTTGCAGCGTTACGTTGTTTGTTTCACAGTTAATCGCAATAATTTCGTACGGTCCGCGGTATTCCCGCGCGAATTTTCCCTTCTTCGGCACGTTTCATAAAAAGACGATTTCGCCTTCCCGGAAAGGCTTTGAGTTTAATATTCGGTCATAGTAGTGCTTGGACCAATACTTCGACTGTACCAGGTTCATAGCAGCTACTGTCTGTAGAGCCGTTAGATTATTCGACATACTCGTTAAATAATCATTGTACGATAAGTCGTCGCTTATTCGGAGAGAACTTGATGGCGTTCTTGGCTTAAAGCCGAAGAGCAACTCGTGCGGCGAGTACCGGGTACTCTCGTGTTCGGTACAATTATATGCATGTTGACAAATGGCGGTCTATTTGTCCCACCTATCAGTGCGCTTTACATATTTTTTGAGATACTCAGTCAATGTGTGATGCATTCGCTCGATTGACCCGTTCGCTTGCGGGTGATAAGCGGTCGTGCAGAACTTATTTATATTAAAAATTTTGGCAAGCTCCTCGAGCAGCCTGTTCTGGAAATGAGAGCCTTGATCGGTGACGATAGCAACGGGAGGACCGAAAATGCAGATTATTCTTTCGGTTAACACGCGCGCTACTTCGTCCGCGTTTGCATGCTTTGTTGGCGTTAAAATTGTATATTTCGTGAGCATATTTTGTGCTGATAAAATATACCTATTGCCGTGCCTGGTTTGCTCTAATGGGCCGTAAAAGTCCAAAGCGAGGTGCGCGAAAGGTGTTGCAGGTGTATTGCTGATGAGCATTGGCAGCCGGGTTTTACCGCGGACCAATTTATTGCTTTGACACATCGCGCATCGAGCGACAAATTGTTTTACATCGGGGCGCATATTCCGCCAGTAGAAATCATTAGCTATTTTGCTATATGTTTTCGACATACCCCGATGTCCGCCCATCGCTGCCTCATGATACTCTTCAATTAACTTAAAGCGACCAGAGACTGGAGGGATTGGCAAATTATTCTTGTACAGAACTGCATGCAATATTGCGAAAAGGTCGACAAAGTTTGCTCATTCAGCAAGCGTGAGTATCGCTAGATCTTTTATTACAGCGATGCAGCGCACCTTCTCTTTAGCTATTACTTTTTTTAGAGTTTTCAGAGATTTTCGAAGATCAACACGAAGCGGGCGATCTTCGAAGCGAGCCTTGATGTAGACTCCGAAAAGCTTAAAGTTCCTGCAAGCTGTGACATTTACTTTGCCTAATTTGAATTGACTATCGGTCAAATCATCTGGGTTCAAATATCCTCGTTCGATCAAGGCTTCTTGTACCTCGGTCGATATAAAATTATCGGCCGAAATTAAGTACACAAGGTTTTCCACGAATCGAAAGGGATACTTGTCATATGACCTCAAGTGGTTAAAAGCTGGAGGTTCTTGATCATCCGGAATTGCCCAAGGCGGCTTTTCACGGGGCGGCCTCGCTTTTGCTGTGACGTAGCGTTTTAGCTTGTCATTGTCAAGTGTTGCTTTAACTACAGCTGTAGCTCTTTCGCCGTCAAACGACGCCTCTTTATCAGAGCTGGCGTTGCATCTATTTAACGGTGAAGCTGCACTGGCATGAGAATGCGACGAGCCGAGCTGCATAGCGGCGTTGCCGGACTTTTCACTGCTTTGGCCTGCGCCGATGCTGTGCCGATCGCTGCCGTGCATCATTGCTTGACTATTTAGCGGCGGATCGTTTTCGATCGACGCAGCTTCTGGCAAAAATTCCAAACTTGCTTGCGGAATTAATTCGAAGTTCGGTTGCATTGACCAATTTTCTGGTGCATTCGCCTCTGCGAAGGCAACCGGCTGGCTCAGCGCTGGCTTAAGCAGCTCAGGCGGAGAGCTATTTCCCGCACCTGCGGCCAGCTGATCACCAATATCGCTAGCTGCGAACTTATTATTGGCGTTCGAGTGCGCCGTGGTACGAGAAGTCTTATTTTCGAGACGCTTTCTCCGCCCACATATTGGCGATTTACTTCGCTCATTTTCGCTTTCACTTGACGGGGATCGCTCGCACCCGGGTTTAGCCTGTTTGGCGGTGGCCTTGGGGGCGCTTACACGTAAATACGACGTAAAATGCTGCCCCGTCACGTTTAAATGTATAGTATCAGTAGCGTTAGCTACTAACACGTGGCAGTAGATCCGCGAGCCACCAAGGAGATCATAGTGTGCGCAAGCGTTCACTTTGAACTCGTGGGCAAAAATAAACACGCAGTCTATGGTGCCATAATCTGAAACAGATTCTAAGATCTTTTGTGCTTCGGCCGGTTCGCCGCATGCCCTGAGCCACGGGGAGGCCAACAGTTGACTGCTGGATATATTGTCTGAGCGCCGTAATTTTGCGTGCGGTTCTGCGCAATATTTTTTGCGAATATATATGTGTACACACGCATCGCCAGAGCTTGCAGACGAATTCTCGTCCGAGGACAACGGCTTACGTTCATAATTAGGAGGAATGCCAGAGAAACTTTTGAGAGGGCCATCGATTGCGGGTGGGGAAAGCGTTCGCTCGCCGAGCGCTTTTCCCACACTTGGCTTTAGCAGCGAGGCACCTTGAGGTGTCGACTTTTGCTTTGAAGTCATTTCTCCAAGGTACGAATTGCGACTCTGCGCATTGGAGCCAATTTTTCCGCTGGAAGCACTCGTGTTGCATGCGTCAGCTATTTTACTTATGTTGACCATGCTTTGAGCGTCTTCTAGAGCCTCTAAAGGATCTTCTCTTATCGCAAGCGGCTCAAGTGCGCGCGTGTGCCGTGGGAGATGTTCAACGGCCATCGGTGCTCTTTTATTTAGCGACGCGGCGGTTGAATTTGTTTCCCAACAATCGATGCGCACTCCGTCCTTCCCTGCGAAATCTTTTCCCTCGATATTCACTCTTAGCTTTTTCTTGGCCTGGTTGCCAGACCACGGCCAAATCATTGCCGACTGGGGCTCTGACGCTTTGGCCGGCGAGCTCTTGACGCCTGGAATATTTTGGCTTTCGGGTGGCGAAACAGTTTCCGTAATAATCGGTATATGGAATTCGGGGGCCGTGGGCCTCAGGACTTTACTCGGTGAGGGCCGGTTCAAGGAGTCGTGCGGTTGCGAAATTTTCGGCAGACTCGAATTTTGCGACAACAAATTTAGCGGAAAAGCGAATGTCTGCGGAGCGTCGATTGCGTTGGCAACTTTACCTGACGGGGATATCCGTATACTCTCCTTGTCGCTGCTCGAGTTGCTGGGCTCGTGCATCTTCTGCGGGGCAGTGATTTGAGCATTTCGCGAGCCGCGAGTTTCACGATCGGACGGCGCCACGTATTTTATATACGGCCGTACTTCGGAGGGAATTATTGAGTCGCTTGATGAGCTTGAAATTGCCGAACTTATCGATTTCATCGAATCGTCAGAATCTGATGATTCTGCGACCTCTGCCGATCGCTTAGGTGGATCTGGAGCGGGAGGATTGGCTCAAAATTCGATTGACTCCCGAAGAATTGCCTGTATACGTGCGCGTTCGCCGGCACTTAAAGCATACTGATCTTTATCCATGCGCTTCAAGAATGTATTTGTTAAAATACAATCGAACCAAATCGCGTCGCGGTAATCCGGCGCGTGCACGTGTTTTTGAGTTTTGTTTTCTGTGAACCACTGAATTTTTACTTTTTCGTCTCCGTGGTAAACGTCATGAAGCGCGCGGCAGATAAAGTAGCCGTTGAACTCATTTCTTACCGCCAGAATCTCGTCGCGCTTATAAATTAGCGCGTTATCTTCTCTGTGCCTTTTACTGGCGGCGCGATTTGATGAGTTTTCGGAACCCGAGGCAGATATTCGAACGTTTCCTCTGGCGGTCTGACCTCGCTTCCTCGTCGCGCGCGCACGGAAAACTCTTCCCGGTGGGGCGCCTGCTTCGTCCGGTGAATCTAGCACCTGCCGATCGGCAAGCTCGTAAAGCTCATGACGCGGAAGGTCCAGATTTATCTCGCCTTCGGCTAGCACTGAGTTACGGGAGAGCGCGTCCGCGTTCGCGTTTTTGATTCCCGGGCGATACACGATGTCGAATTTGTAGCCCATAAGCGCGGCCTTTAGCCTATCAAAGCACAAATCCGACTTTTTTGTCGTATGAAAATGCTTAAGAGCTTCGTATTCGGTCACAATTGTGAATTTTCTTTCAAATAAATAACATTGAAATTGTTCTTTTGCAAACACGACCGCGAGGAGCTCTTTATCGTACGTCGGGTACCGCAAATCGCTGCTCTTCAAACATCGCGACGCGTACGCGCACGGCTGATCTGAGCCTAACTTGCCTTGGCTTAAAATTGCGCCAAGTGCAAAGTCGCTTGCGTCTGTTGTGACGATAAATGGCTGCGATAGGTCCGGAGCCTTTAGGACTGGCTCTTCTGAAGCTTTCGAAGAGTTTCAAACGCATTTTTCTCGGCATCGCCCCATTCAAATTTTATTCCGTTTTGCAACAGCTTGAACAGTGGTAAGCGATTTTTGAAAAATCGGGGATAAATCGCCGATAATAGCTGAACAACCCAATTGCCTGCTTCAGCTTTTTTGCGTCTGTTGGTGTCGGGTAGTTGGCCATGGCGCGAACTTTCGCCGGGTCTGTCTTAATTAGACCGCCGTCGACTATATGCCCGGGTACCTGTGCCTCTCTTTTCAAAAATTGGCACTTTTTTGGCTCGATGGTCATATTGGCCTCTAAGAGTCTTCTTAATACGCGACGCAGGCGTTTGTTGTGTTCGTCGAGAGTCCCACCGAACACCATAAGGTCGTCAAGGTAAATTTCGACCTCATCGCCTTGCAAGCGCTTCATGGCTAGCGACATTGCACGTGTAAACGTGATTGTCGCTTCCTTTAGGCCCATGGCCATTCTGTTGAATTGCAACAACTGATTGCCATGGTTGCCATCCGGGGCGTAAAATGCCGTTAAGTGTGCCGAATCGGGATGTATCTCGATTTGATGGTACCCCCACTTGAGGTCCATCACAGTTATGTAGTTGGCCGACGCGAGATGCTCGAGGATATCGCTAGTAAACGGAAGAGGATGACAGCTTCCCTCTGTTTCTTCGTTCAGGCCCAGAAAATCGGTGACTAGGCGGAACCGTTTGTTGCCGTCAGCGTCCGGTTTTTTCGGAACAATCCAGAGGGATGAAGAGTAGTTCGAGTTGGAGGGTACAACGATGTCTTGCTCTCGCAACTTAGCTAACTCGCGTAGCATGTGCTCTTTATAGCGGGTGGGAATCGAAAGCGGTGGTTCCTTATAGGCCTGTTCGATTTTAACACGATTTTGTGTTGCAACAGGTGGGTCGCGGGTAGAAGTTCCCCGTCGAGCCCAAACACACCAGCGAATTCGTCAATGATTTCGCGAATAAAGCTTTTCTCTTTCTCGTTGCCCCCTTCAAGATCCGCTAGCTTCATAATTTTTTCGACTCGATCGTGCCTTTTTTGAGCATTTGCTTGTAAATCGCGATTCAAGTTAAAAACTTCACGATATTTTTCTTGCTTTTCTGCTTCGAACATGCGCCGCAAACTAGCAGTGAAATTAGCAACATTTTCAGCAGAGCCGTCCTCGTCGGCTTGAAAAAGCGGGTTTGCGATAATTTCGCATTCTTGCAGCTCGACTATCGGGACAGATATGGTGAGTTCAGATTTACTGACGTTGATGCACTCCGCGTAAACACGACCGTTTACGTTATCGGAAATGAAATTGCCGAATAGCAAGTCGGGATGCAGGTCCTTTAATGGGACCCATCCGACTTCAACGTCATCGTTAATTATCGGCGCACTAATAGCCATCTTGACTCGTGGGGGAATAGTGACTTGCTCGCCAGCATGGAATAGCACGCGCGTGCTACCGAGCTTGAGACTCTTGCTCAAAGCATCGACGCAGCCACCGTGAGAATCGATAATATCCCAGCCGATGATTCCGGAATTTTCTATCGGGAAATCATTTGATACGGCTTGGAGATAGCAGCGTAGTCCACTCAGTTGGACTTTCGCTTGGCCGAGTGTATAGGCTGTGCCTTCTGTCACTCCCTGAATTTTAATAATTATTTTGTGCGTCGATAGGATAACCGGGGGCCAATTCCCCGATTCTTACAATTGAAATATCTGCTCCCGAGTCGACGTAGAATTTGCCTATGCGCTTACGTAATTGCGGGCATTCTGCGGACACAATCGGAGGCTATCTACCCGTAGTAATAAAGTTGATTTTTGCTTAAGTAGATTATTGCTTTGCTTCCAGCTGCTTATTTTATTGACGCTCGCCGCTCGAGGAATGTGGCGAACGTGCGTCTAGTTTAAAGCAGCCGCTCGTTCGCTGCCGCTGGAGTTACGGCTGCTACTGTTGTTTGAGCTATCACGTTTGCCTTTATAGTTATTATTTTTCCGGAAATTTCATTGTCTGTGGTCGTTGTGATTACAATTATCGCCGTTATTGCGATTATCGTTATTATTTCCAGGATTGCCGTTATCGCCACCATTACGGTTATTATTACCGTTATCCTGGCCATTGCCATTGTTGCAGCTGTTACCAATATTATTGCCGACACCGTTTCTATTGTTTCGATTCCCGTTGTTATTCGGAAACGGATTTTTAAGTATATGCTGAGACGCATGCCGAATAAAAATTGTGCAGCGATCGACAGCATGATCATGTGTGTTGCAGTAGCTGCAATGCGCAAGAGGATTATCGTCTTGAGCTGATTTGGGGCTTTGCGAATTTTTCGCGCCGTCCTGCTCGTTACTGCCCGGCTGGACTTCCTCTGCCGTTGTTCTGCGCACTTGCGAGGTTTTCCCGGGCGCCGGTGTGGCATTATCGAAGTTTCAGCCGCTTTGCTTGCCCTCAAATTCGATGGTTACGGTTATAGCTGCATTCAGATCTTTCGGGAATCTACAGCGTACTTGGTGATCAAGCGGGGCTTTCAACCCGAACAAAAATTGATCTAAAACGTCGGTTCGCATCTGACGTCTCCGAGCTCGCCTGTCTGGATCAGATAGACCGGGGGCTGATTCGTTGATCGTTATGAAGCGGTTGAATAATTTTTCAACGCGCAAACCGAAGTCGCCTACCGACTCCTGTGCGCCTTGCTTAATCGCACGCAATCCAGCAAAAACTTGATCGGCGATTCCGACGTTCGCGTAATGCAAAGTCAAGTTGTGAAGAAGTTTCTCCACAGATGTATAATTGGTAATGCACGCGCGATAATTTTCGGTCTTTTTCGTTTTTAACTTGCTAGCAATGTGCAAGAGCAAGAATTGTTCGTGGGTTGGATGTGATTTTAGTACATTCAGCACTCCTTTTCGAAAAAGCCCGAGGTTATCCGGATCTCCGTTGAATTCCGGGATACAAGCGACGGCTTCATGAAACGGCAACTTCGGCGAGCGTTCTTTTTTGCTGCTCGCTCGTGAGCTGTTATCGCTATTTTTTACTGACTCACGACGAGGTTTTGTAGGCCAATCCTCGTCATCGTCGTCATAGTCGTCGTCGCCATCGTCCGACGGATCAGAATCCGGATCGTCGTCCGGCGGGGAGCGACCGTCCCTATGAGGCGGTTTGCGACGCGTGGAGATTTTGTCAGGAGCCGAGCGTTTACGATTGTCCGATTTATCGGTGCGCTTGCGCTTACTTTCACCGTCAGACGGATCCGAGTCTGGATCATCGGGCGAGGGAAAACGATCGCCGCCTCTTGGCTGCTATCGACTTGTCAGCCTTTTGCTTGAGGTCGACTTCCTGCGCATATCCAAATTATCAAAACTCTTGTAATTATTATCGTCGTCGGATGTATTTGAGTCCGAATCGTCGTCGCGCGAGATTTCACAATGCGTGTGCATTCTATTCGGCGTCGCGCGCTGCCGCTTATTCAGATTACTGGACCGCTTATTTTTGTTTTCCCCGTCGGACAGGTCTGAAGCCAAGAATTTGTTTTCGTTCGAAATTCGGCGCTGTGTTAATTTCCCATGAGATGCAAGACGGCTCTGCTTGACGGTGCGATAGGCCGATTTATTTAACGGTGCGGTGAACCGGGTCTGAGTATCTAACGATGTCTCGGTTTCTTTACGAGTGTCGCGACGAGTTTTGGCGCTTTTCACGGCTTCCTCTTCTGACTCAGAGTGTAGAACCGCGAAGGATTGAGCTTCGGACATGTCTCCATTTCGTTGTCGGCGATAGTGTTTTTGCACGCGTTATTGCTCGCGCGTTTCGAATTTTGACGCGGAGGCTTTGTATGTCTCGAACCTTAGTACCGCGGCCGCTGGCTCGCGGGCTCTCGGCACCGCGGCTCTTGGCGCGCTGGCTCTCGGCGCGCCGGTACCTGGCTTGATAGTTCTGGCGTTGCGAGATCGTACCATGCAGGATTTCCACCGTTCTCGCGAACGAGTCGCATGATAGCCGCGCGCATTTTCTCGTTTTGGGCATTTTGTAAGTTAGGGGATGCCTTGTACTCCACCCTAGATGTATCGCTGACTTCTATCGAAAGCTTCATGACCTCGGCCTTTAGCCTGGCGTTTTCAGCCTCCATCGCATTTATGCGTTTTTCTAGCGCCGCAAAATTTGCGTCGCATATGCTGCTTCTGCCGCAGCTGCTGTTTGAGCCGTCGGTCACGTTGCTTACTAAGCTCTCGGAGGGTGATGTTGGGCGCTCGGTTTTTTCTCGCATTATAGGCGGTTGTGCTGCGGCTGTTTCCATCGCGTTGCCGTGTGCGCTCACGACGCGCTCCGTGCGCTTTAAACGTACTTTATTTTGATTGCCCACATTTTTAAACGCTTTGGTTGTTTCTATTAATATTAAAGCCTCAAATCAAGAACAAGGGCGAGTATGTTAAAGGAATGACTTGTTATAGTGCAACTTAATTTTGCAAATATGGAGCAGTTTTGTTTTTGTGACACGTAAGCGTGATGGTTCAAGCAATCTTTTGGTTAAACTATCATAATATAATTTATTATAAAAAAAAGAGATTTCATATTAAATGTAATGGTATTGGTCCATCGGGTTGGTCGGTTATAAAAATTGTGGTCCGTTGTTATTTTCTAATTGAAGTTAACGTAGATGTGTTTCCTTCCCCCTCTTCTATGCTTTGATCAAGCAGAGTTTTTAGTGGCTCCTCTTCTGTTGTTACTTCTCATATCCCAACTCTATCAAGAGCTGATCCAGAGGATCAAAGGACATAAGGTCCGGTTGGTCTTCCTGATTTCCGTCTGGTGATGCTGATGTTGCTGGACCACAAGTTTCGTCAGCTTTGCATTCTAGCATGTGATTGGTCCAATCTTTGTATGGTATTTCTACGCCACATGCTGAATGCCTTTGCAAGACCTCTGCGTTTTGCAGACTGCAGATCCTGACATGGTCTTCCTTGTTCCTGATATCTGCCATTTGTCCGCAGACTTTATGTCTCCTCCTATAAACCTGCACACCTTTGGGAAGGTGCCTCCTACTGGCCCACCTAGGCTTATAGGCCTGGTAACACTGGTCCATTGCTCTTATTGTATCTTCGTGCTTGAAGAACTGGACGAAGCCCATCTTCCTTTTAATGCCAGGATTATTCTCTTGGTCTTTCATTATTACTTCATACAAATTGGGTCAATTGGACCCAATTTCATGAATTCTCGCAAGAATCCCTCTGTCGAGTATCATAACGGGATCGGTACGCAGGACCTCAGACCTTGAGCATAGTACAGCTTCCCGGTAATAATTACTGGCTCCGGTATGGGTCGTTGACTCGGGTTCAAGGACTCAATTCTCGTTTTTCTTGCGAGTCATTTTTATTTATTTTTATGATGTCCTGCGCACTTGTTCGTCTGTGCTGAATATTAAAGCAGCGGCTATTGCATCTTCTTCTTCGTTGTAATGGACTTTGATGGTGCATGTGTTGACGACTTGTGCGATCTGAGGTCAGTCAAACACATCCCGAAAAGTTTTAATAGCTCTACCGTTTTGGTTGGACTCCCTGTGAATTCCAGTAAGACCTGCCTTGGGCCACACCTCTCAACCTTTAGAATCCCGAGTTGTTTCAGCAGGCTCCGCTGGTTGGATCTCCATGTCTGAGACATAAGAAATGGAAAAGATTTTTATTATGTGGGTACGGATACGGGTACATATTGTATATTCCTTTATCATGCTTGGTCATGCAAAATGTATCAAGTCAACAATACATGCAATTTGGACTGCATTTTACGGATTTTACGGATATGTATTTTGGTTCTTGGTGGGGTAAGACTATTGAAGACAAGATAGGATATATTTTGGTTGTAGTTTATTCCAAGATTCAGGTTTTCATTCGTCCACATTTATCTGTTCACATATACTCTCAGCATTATTTCCGCTCTTATTCTCAATTGTTGGTGCGGATAGGAATAGAGGGTCTATTGGTTGGTTGACTTTGCTTTCTTCTAGGCGTTCTAAGTACGTCAGCGTGTTCTTCAGTTCATACAGAGTTGGTATTCGACTGCTTTGTGGTGACTGTTCTGAGTCTCTGAAAGTGGTCCACATGTTTTGTTTTTTACAAGTTACTTCATGCAAATTATAGAGATTTATGTTTTTTGTGCAAAATGGATGGAATTTGGTCTCCATCTCGACATTGCTTCGCGTTTGTTTTCTTGGTTCGGCAAAGGTCGCTTTGTAGATGGGGTTGCTTCTTTCTCGCTTTTTCGGCATTCTGGTCCTTCAAGTATTGTGCATAGCCATAGGATAGACGCCCTTTTTTTATCTCGTACTGTTTCGTAGTACACCAATGTTCCAAATTGAGTAAAATGTCTGAAGAATGCTTGGTCTTTCTCTTTGTTCTTGCCTTCCCAGGGTAACAGACAGAATAGTCTATCTTTGCTGAGTTCATTATTGTGCTGCGTGTTGGTTACGACATGCACTTCAGATCTCTCTGTGGGTGCTCTTTTCGTTAAAATCGCCATATTTTCTCTTGCAGGTCCAGCCATTAACCTCGTGCGTCGTTTGGGCTTGTTTTGCTTCATGAATGTAACTATCAGTTCGTTGACTTTTGTTGCTTGCTTTTCAGTGTCAAAGCATACAAAATATGGGTACATGTTTTGTATTTTTAGGTAAATGTCGGGTTTGTACATATATGTCACTTGGCTGGATTTGGTTTCTTGTCCAATTATTAAGGTATCCGCTGTTCTGCCTACGCATGTTGGTGAGATGTGTATAATGCCGGGTTTTTTTGACGTCTTCTTGATTTGGACATGAGAGTCGCAACTAGTCAGCATCTGTCGTAGAAAATAACCACGATTGGTAATTTTCTAGATTTTCATTGCGTTTTGGTACTGGTTTTGTATCTTATATCGCAGGTTTTTAACACTTTAGCACTTTAGGATTTAACAGCATGGTTGCTTCGCAGTTCTGTGTATTTGGTGTGCTCTAAAGAGTTCCTAATATTAGGCAAATGGATGCATTTGGTTGCAAGGTCATCATCAAATTTTATATATTTTTCTCGTTTGAACTTATCACAATATATCTATGCGAGGATTCTATGAAGGCTAGTCCAGTAGTCACGTTGGTTTTGTGTTAAGGTACTGTTTCAGCATGCAATTTGTACGTTTAGTATCGGTCGCTCTCGACTAATGGAATGAGTAGTATAGTACTTTTGTGATTGCCTCTATCCTTAGATGTTCCGTTGGTATTGCGAAATCCAAGTTGCCGCTTGTCGTTTTTACGTCTGTCTTCGTTTGATGTATCATGTTTGTTGTTAAAAGTTTAGATGTATTTTTCCTTCTTTTAAGCATCTCAGTACTTAGCACTTTTTCATTACTCCTTATTAAGTGGTCTAGTGTTGACTCTGAACGTCTCATATATAATATCATTTCCAATAGATGTTTCAGCTCTTCATCTTATTTGACCATATTATTGACTGTTTTAGTTAGGCCGGCTTCAAAGCTTCGGAGTACTTTTTAATGGTTCTGGGAAATATTGTGCAACTCTTCAAATTGCGCTGACACTATGTGCGTATTTTTGTCTATAATCTGTACCATCTTGGTTTAGTCTTGAAATAAGTTGTCTATGTTTTTGTTGATGTCATCTACATCGTCTGTTGTGACTAATCCAAATAAGCTTTTACTTAGAGTGCATACTATGCCTAGTGGTGCTAACCTTTTCGTTCGTATACTTCTGGGGTTTATTGTGTTGGATGGCTGTAATGCCTCATGGTTTTGATTGTTTCATTTATTTTTCTTTGTATGTCGTGTAAGGTTTGATGTCTAAGCTCTATGAGGTACAATCCTAGAGCATGTTTACATTTGTTTTCTGCTATTCTTGTTATGCAGTTGTAGACGGCTTAAGAGGAGTCCAATGGCCTGTGTATCTACATGAAATCGTCGACGTTGATGAAAATTTGGATTTTTCAGTCGGCTTTCTCAATATTTATGGGGTCCATTTTCTCAAAATGTATGCCAGGGTTCGGGTTTAAAGGGTCCAACTGGTACAGGGGTCCATTTTGGGTCATCATGTTTATACTTAAAATTATTGGAATGATTATGTTCGGGTATCTCAGCCTGCAAAAATATAGTGATAAATTTACATGCATAAACGATATTGTACTTTGATTTTTTTTAATTTATTTGATCTAATCAGATCTCGGGTCAGAATCCGCTTCGACATCTTTCAATTTGTCAATGTGTTTTCTAACTCTTTTTTCGTTAGGTATTCAAGAATTACATTCGTTCTACCGAAGAATTCTATGATTTTTAACGGCATATTCCTATAGGAGTCAAATTTGTAGACACAGGGTTCTTTAATTAACCTAGCATATCCGCCAACTTTCTCTTTGAAAGTTTTGACCTTCTTGGCAAATCTTCCTTTGGTTTTAACTTTGTTGCTAAAAACTTCATTTCTTCTAGTCTTAGTACTAAGTCGCGCATGTAGATATTATAGGTTTTTAATTTTTCATCAGATGAGATTCTCAAAGGAAAGCGTGCTATTCTCCCACAAATTAGTTCAAAAGGAGTAAAATTTGTGGCCGTCATAAAATTGTACACTAGTATTATATGTAAAGGTTGCAAATGGCGTTAGGTGGTCCCAATCATTATATCTCTCATTATCAGAGTATATTTTGATGAACTACTTCCCTTACGTTATTTGCACTGTTGGGTGTGGCTATTTTGGCTACTGCTGAAACTTTCACTGGGTTAGGTTCGAATCCTTTCGCACTAATTATATGTCCCAGGAACACAACTTCCTTTCTAAAGAATTCAATTTTATCGGGTTGTAAAACTAATTTTGCTTCTCTTAAGGGGACACACCACTTTTAAAACTTGAAGAAATAATTATTTTTAATTTCACACAGATAAGTTGGATTAATTGAAATTTTTTATACATACGTAACACAACCTTATCTTTATTTGAGAATTTTTCTGGACTATTTGGTCCAGAAAAGCACTGGCCAATCGCACAAGGCCCAATCGTACTGAAAATTTGTCGACATACTCTTAAAAAGCACTAGTTTTCGTATGAATGGAGGAAATTTAATTTAAACGAATAGAAAAGTTTTTAAAAGTAAAACAAGTCAAAAATAATGAAATATAAGCTAAAACAACTAAAGGTTTTACTTGTTTTATTTTTAAAAAGTTTTCTATTCATTTAAATTAAATTTCCTCCATTCATACCAAAACTAGTGTTTTTATGAGTATGTCAACAAGTTTTCAGTACGATTGAGCCGTACATTGTCCTGGAATCGTGTGGACAGTGCTTTTCGGTGTTTTTTATTAGGGTACATTAGGACTAAATAGTCCAGAAAAATTCTCAAATAAAGATAAAGTTGTGTTATGTATATATAAACAATTTCAAATCAAGCCAACTTATTTTGTGTGAAATTAAAAATAATTATTTTTTCGAGTTTTAAAGATGGTGTGTCCCCTTGAACTTTCCATGAGATTTCGAATTCTTCTTTCATGGTCCTTCAAGTTTTTACTATATACTATAATGTCGTATAGGTATACTAACATTTGAACATTCTAGAGTCCTCTAAGAACCTTTTCCATGAGGCACTGAAAAGTGGCGTTCTTTAATCCTTCAGGCATTCTTCTGTACTCGTAGAGTCCATTTATTGTTGTGAACACTGTCTTATAGCAATCTTCAAGGGCCATCGGTATTTGTTGGAGACCACTGGCCAAGTCAAATATCGAAATGTAGGTTGCTCCTCCCAATTGATCCATTATATCCGCAATGTCTGGTAAGGGATATGCATCTCTGATGGTTTTCTTATTTAGTTCTCTGAAATCGATCACCATGCGCCATCTTCGATTGCCATGACTATCTGGTTTCTTGGGTACTATCCAGATGGGTGAATTACAGGGAGAATTGGATTCTCTTATGATTTTGTCTTTGAGCTTTGTGGCTACGCTTTCTCTTAGAACTTGTTTGTGTTGAGGAGGATGTCTGTATTGCTTAGTGTTTATAGGTACATTATTTTCTAAACGTATATGATGCTCAATCATATCAGTGCACGGGAGCCTGTCGCCTGGCAATAAAAATCGATCCAAAAAGTCTTCAATTATGTGGTCCACAATTTCTAACTCCTCTATATTCAAATAGTTTTTTCTGATTAATGCTTTCACTCGTTCTAGCCCCTTGATTTGGGTAACAATTGCATCGCCATCAAAATCACTGTCTGTATCTTGCAAAAAGTCTGGTCCAGTGTCGAAAGGTATTAACTCTTTTGGGTCTACTTCTATCGTTGCATCTTGTTCACTAGTATTTATTGCCATCATTTTATAAGTATTATCCACATTGTTGACTAAGCCTCCTCCCAAGAATACATTGTCATTTCCCACATCTATTCTGGGAATGTAGCCTTCTTTTAGGTCACTCTTGATTAATTTAATCTGAACTACTTGTCTAGTCCTAGCTTTTATTATGTATTTCACTTTGTCCGATGTAGTAGTTTCTCTATTCATAGCGATTTGTTCCATTGACTTAATTTCGTCATCACTCTTTGCTTCTACTCTTAACACTTCATTCGCTTGTTTACATCTGTATCCTCTCCTTAAGTTTCTAATGCTCTTCTTCATATCCTATGAATGGTATAGGGTACATGACATCACCGCTCACCAAGAGAGCGTTCTTATGGTAGGAAATTACGGCTTCGCCCTTTTTCAGATAATTTCTTCATAGCATGTCATCTTGCTTAATGAGAAAATCGTCTTGTACTATCTGATATTTCACTGGGATTCCTCTTATGTCTAGGTACACTGATCCTGCCGTCCACACGGTTTGATCCGTGATGCCTCATTGGTAGGTCATAGTCAATCGTAGGTCAGGTACTCTTATTCTTACAGCTGTTGCTTCTCAATCCACCCAATTATGGTTTTCAAGTCCCTTACAGTTCGTGGAGCACATCCTTGCGATTTCTCGGACCTTGTCAGTTGAAAATACGGAAAGTGTAGCGCAATTCGTGTAAAAGCCGAGAGGAAAACCCGAAAAGCAAGGCGCAACAAGCTTTGTGATTCTGGGAAATCATAAACAAAACGCATCAAGTCCCGTGTTTCCGAGAAGCCGAGCATGGGTTCGCGGGAAGAGGGGAGAGTATAGGCACGAGGCTAAGATGGTAGCCACCGGCGCTACATCGTGATTTTCTGTCTTTCTTTATAAAATCACCAGCTGCTGGCCGCGAGGCCTGAGAGGGGGGGGGGGGAGGCGTACGTTGTACCCGCATGCTCGCGAGGGGAGGGAGCCAGCTAGTTTCTTCTATCACGGAGAAAGCGGTAGCGTCAGCAAGTGCGCGCGCATAGAAGCAGTAGTGCAGGGAATATCAAGCGGCAGAACATTGCTACACCGCACGGGTTGCGAACTTCTGGCGGCTCGCGTTGCCTGCGATGTCTCTCCCTCTCCCACTCCCTCTCCCCCCCCTCTCTCTCTCTCTCTCTCTCTCTCTCTCTCTCTCTCTCTCTCTCTCTCTCTCTCTCTCTCTCTCGATCTCACGTGAGTACGCTTGCCGCCTATTTGTCACGCTCCTGTTCTTAACTGCTTTTCTGCTGCACTCTGCCTCCGAGAACTTTTGCTTACAGTCTCTTGCATGCTCCTTAATGCAAGCTTCAAGCTGACATATTATTCTGCTGTAGGCTGCATTTTGTTACACTACTATCACTCTTAGAAACTCCTCATCTGCAACATAACCTGCAAACTACCTGGCATCGCTTTCTCCTGCTTGGCCTGCCTTTTCGCACTCTTCGATAGCCACGTGGCGACATCTCACGAGACAACGGAACATCATCTTAGCACGGTCTCTCACAGGTCGGTGTGCTCCTTTTCTAGTCTTACTACTGGAACCATATGTCGACGAGCCCAACAA
Source organism: Muscidifurax raptorellus (assembly GCA_020010945.3). Classification (NCBI taxonomy): domain Eukaryota; kingdom Metazoa; phylum Arthropoda; class Insecta; order Hymenoptera; family Pteromalidae; genus Muscidifurax; species Muscidifurax raptorellus. The sequence continues at coordinate 2,364,163 of JAHUUD020000006.1, forward strand.
TCTCATTTGCTTTGTCGGTAACTCTACATCATAGGGTAACCTCACGTGTACTCCACATTATCGACTGCCAGTAAGTTACCGGCAAAAATGAGTATTATTGGAGAGAAGTGTACTAAAGCCTTTACTACCATCTAAAAGGCCTGTGACCAAACCATCAAAACAAAAGACCCCAAGACATTTTCACACAAGATGCATCTCCTTCAGGTCTGTGATGGTGAAAACCGTTGCTACACTCGCTTGTTCTGCCTGCGCTGATGCTCACATCAGAAAGCGACTGAAGTCTTCTCTTAACGACAGTAATATGTCATCAAAAGCCGCGAACAACAACAGCAAGAAGAAGATCCAGTCTGCACCACTATCCCCGAACCCATCACGCAGTCAATCTCCTGCTCGCCCAACAGTCACTATAGCATCAGCACTGCCCACCACCATGGAGTGCACTCTCCAGAATATCCTTGCTGCACTGGCGGACATCCGTGCTAACCAGGATAAAGCGATGGAGGTGCAGCGATACACCTCGGAGAGGATTTCCGAGCTCGAGACTAGGTTAGGCCCCATAGAACAGCGCCTCAAGGCTCTTGATGTCCTGCCCCAGCTATAGTCTCGCATGACAACTACCGAGACATCCATCTCCGAGCTGAAAGTGCAGGTTCAGGAACTAACATCAGGCCGCTACAAACCTTAGCCCGTACAAAGCAGCAACAATACCGACGATCAACCCCTCCTGCTGCCATAGTTCCCTCCAAGATCGCCAGTTTTCGTAGGGAGCTCGAGGCCATCAAACATCGGCAGGAGGCATCAAACAACAATGTTATCGTATTAACTGGGCTGCATTACACCCAGGAGAGCTCTCTTCATGTGCTTGCTTACTCAGTACTCTCTGCCCTTGACCCTACTATCCTTAGGGGGGACATAGCTGTCACAAGGATCATGGGAAAACTTAATGCATCCACCAACACCCCGGTTGCAGACAGCTGGCTACCATCGATTGCTATCACCCTGTCCTCCCATGCCCTTGTTCGCTCCACCCTGGCAGCTAAAATTAAAAAGGGCTGCAAAAAAAATCAAAAATTAAGCTGCACTTTTCCGAGCTCAACACGGAGTTAGTGAAGGAAGCCAAGGCTCTAGCCCCAGACCACCAGGGGCTTATTAACATCAATGAGCTGGTTCCTCCAGATGTGCATAAGCTACGCGTCAAGGCCAGACAGGAGGCTAGGAAGGCACAGGGCTGTCAGACCTACGTGAAGGATGGGAGGCTTTTCATCCATGCTGCTGAGGACGGAGGAAAGAGACCTCCGTACAACAGGAGCAACGACCGCTAAAAATCATTCGCATCATACCACTCTCACCACCATCATCATCTGCATCATCATTGCCTACATCTTCAACCGTTTCTAAGGTAACTCTGTCCAACGGTTTAAGGGCTTGTCACTGCAGATACCACACTACGAACCCAAAACATTTACTTACCGAAACTACAAAGGAATTTGTGCCGAGAGACTAAGGGTTTATCTCGGCGCCTATGACTGGTCATTGCTCGTTACCTCATCACTTGACGCTTACATCACCACTCTCAACACCAACTTGACTAACGCCATTAATCATCTCGCCCCATTACGTACAGTGACTCCTGGACCAAAACGTCACCCACGGTTTACCACGGCTCTTTGTGACCTCTTGAAAGAACAGAATAGACTCTACAAACGGTTTCGCAGATCATGTCTCCCGCTGGATCTGTATTTTTATAGACTAGCGAGAGAACTACTATCACTCACGCCTGTCCTCCCTGACTGACGTCGGCGAGATCTGGAGAGAGCTTGAGAGACTTGGAGTTACCACCTCCAAAGAAAAACCACCCTCTCGCTTCTCCATTAAAGACTTCAACGCGCATTTCAACGGAATCTCCAACGATCCGCTGGCCCCTACCGTAGAGGAATATCTGCGCACCCTGGGGGGTCTGAATTTCCCCGAACATTTCAATTTCAGAGAGATAACGGAATCGGACGTTTTAGATACAATGATGCACTTCGACTTCCAGGCCAGGGGCAGTGACGGCATCCTACAGGTTGTCATTTACAAAACACTGCCGGTACTCGCTTCATTTCTATGCTGTATTTTCAACCTATCAACTCTAACTGTTTATCGTCCGATCTCCCTTCTATGTTTCTTGTCCAAGGCGCTGGAGTGGCTAGTGCACAGGCAAACCTTTAAATATCTCGAATCAAGACTCTTCCTTAATGACCTACAAACTGATTTCCGCACTGGCTACAGCACACAGTCCGGCTCGATCAAGTTGACTGATGATGTCAGGCTTGGCATGAACAAAAAGAAGGTAACACTTCTACTTCTCTTTTACTTCAGCAAGGCGTTTGATACTGTGTGCCACGTCAGGATATTCAGAAAGCTAACCTCTTTCGACTTCTTTAAGCAGGTTATCCGCTGGTTCGCCTCCTACCTTATTGGTAGAATGCAGGCTGTTATTGGTGACAATAATGAACTCTCCACCTTTCAACCGTTAAACATGTGAGTACCACAGGGGTCTGCATTAGGCCCACTGTTATTCTCATTATACATCAGCGATATCGTCCTTTGTCTAGACATTGACGTATCTCATCTCATTTATGCGGATGACTTGCAAATCTACAGCCAATGCCACCTTGAGCAGCTCGATTCCTGTTCCGTGAGGATGAGAAAATAAACGCTCTACATTCTACAGCTAACACCTGCATTAACATAGGAGGAACCAGGGTCGAATATCAATAGTCTGTGCGTAGTCTAGGATTGGTGTTTGATTCTGAACTTACTTGGAAGAAGCACGTTACTCAACTGTGTAAGCGTGCACACTCGCTTATGTATAGACTATACTACTTCAGAAAGAGCACCGGTTTTGAGCTACACAAGCATCTCGTGCAAGCCCTACTGTTCCCCATCATCGACTATTGCTCATTAGTTTACTGTGATATTACGCAAGAACTGGACATAAAGCTACAGAGACTGGTGAACATGGGAATTCGTTACATCTATGATGTAAGGAGGGACGAGCACATCACTCCCTACAGGCGTGAGTTGCAATGGCTCACCACCGCCGCACAATGCGACGGAATGAAAATATTGGTGACAAAATAAAATATCCCCTGCTAGGAGCGACCGATCGGGATGATTTTTTTTTTAAAATGTAGCTTATACTATACAGATTTAGGGAAAAATATACAATTTTTATGAGCCAGCGTTGCTGACTAAGCCAAATTGCTGATATCAGCAATTTTTTGAACCGCAATAGAAGTGTAAAGTGTGGAATTTATCGAAAAATAGCTGATATCAGCTATTTGGCGTAGTCAGCAACGCTGGCTCATAAAAATTGTATATTTTTCCCTAAATCTGTATAGTATAAGCTACATTTAAAAAAAAAAATCATCCCGATCGATCGCTCCTAGCAGGGGATATTTTATTTTGTCACCAATATTTTCATTCCGTCACAGTGTGCGCCGGACGTAGGAAGTATTTCAAGGCCTGTTTCCTTACGAAACTTTTTAACACCGCTACTCTATCTTATATCATGGCCTTTTTTGACTTCCACGTCGCACTCCGTGAGGGGTGAGGTGACCCCTCTGGACATCCCTACCTTCGTTACAAAGACGCTAAGGAATTCATTCAATATAAGCGCCTCATATCTTTGGAATTCATTGCCCACTCATCTTCGCGACAATAGATCACTATCATCTTTCAAGCGGCAGGTAAAGCAATACTTTATTAGTCTAGAAAACACTTCAGCACTGTACAATCATTTTCATCTCACAGTCTCATAATTCATTCTTTCATTCACTCATATTATCGCTCACAATTTTGCTTTTATTTCTATCTGTAAAAAGAAATTTTAATGTATTCTCTTATTGTATTTCTCGTAATGTTTTTTTTGAACAACAAAATGTACAGCAATAAAATTATCTAATCTAATCTAATCTCTCTCTCTCTTTCTCTCTCTCTCTCTCTCTCTCTCTCTCTCTCCGCCTAGCTTCTCTTGCACTCACGGCGCGAGTGGCACGTGTGTGTATGCATGTTACAGCGCAACGGTCAGTCAGCGGCGCGCTTGTACACTCTTTATAACGATGATAGGAAATAGAAAATACTTTAAAGATAGAGATTTAAATTCCAGGGATCAGTGACCATTGAGTAGCATATTTAATAGTATTCTTTAAAAAACCTTTATTGCAAATTAAAAACGGTCTGCAGTTCATTCAAAATCGCATTTTGTGAGGGCCCCACATAATGCGTAACCAGCTTTTGATTAAAATCCAAGCAAGCTGTAATAAATCAATTTAAAAGTCAACACAGTCAAGAGTCAAATAATAGTAAGATTCAGAAAAGAACATCGACCAAAGAAACAGGTTAATCTTACAATATGCCAAGACCGCGCGATTAGAATCGCCCCACTTGATTGGCAGAGCAACAGCATGCGACAAGAGTCGCTCCTCAAGAGAAGAAAGTCAAGAGACATTTGTTGATAAAGACTCCGAGTCAGAGTCATAATTGAACAATTATTATTATTGTTTCAATAATCTAATATATGGATATCTGGAATTATATTCTGTATATACATACAAACAAAACACTTATATGCTAATTAACTCAACACGTGCTGATCTGGAGGAATCCTGCCGGGAATGGGCGAGATCGGAAGCCAACGAGGCGTTCAGTGACCATTACCACCGAGACACAGTCACCCTGTTAAGGAAGAGGGACGGTTCTTTGTACTTCTTAAGGAGCGAACTCCAGCTGCGCAGGTTCGACGAGACCCTGTCAGAAACAGAAAGAGCAGTTATTGACCGTGTGTGGCCGGCTGTAGAGAAGCAGCTTGTGTTCCAATTAAGATGTCCTGTAGATACGATTACCAAGAGTGAGGTATTATTGATGATGCAGAGCAAAACAAGATGTTTCTGACTGGAATCGATATGCTGGTGAGGATCCTCACATTGCAAGGATTTGGACAGCAGCTGCCTTTCCTGAATCAAAGCCCACCAGTGAAATCATTGGCAGTCGAGCCTCTTGGTCAGGAACCAGCCAAATCTACGGGGACTAACCAGACAAAAAAGCCTGCATTACAGGTTGAAGAAACTAGGTTGAAGAAACAGGTTCAAGAATCGAAGACTATCCAAAGGTATCTTCGACTCCGTTAAACAGGCCGCAGAAGTCGCGGTGAAAGAGCTTATTGATATGGATATCGACATGAGCGAGCCTGGAAAAAAGTCGGCAGAAGGTAGGCGGTAGCCTTCCGAGGATAGAGAACTGGGAGCCGAGCATGGCGGGACACGCCGTAGGACATCCCCATGTTTGGCCCGTACATGGCATCTGGATCGCAGCAATTGCAGTCACCGCCTAATCCTGAACACAGGTCAAACTTTCTTCCTGAATCGGTAAGATAAATAAATTATTATCGGTCTGTAGAACAACCAAACAGTCTTCCTTTAAACTTAATTAACGAACTGGTAGAAGAGAAGATCCTTCTTGAAAGAGATAAAGAGACAGAGAATTGAAAAGGAGCAATTGAAAAACGAATTTATAGCCAGTGATAATTTAGGTTCTAGAACTTATAAACTCACGGTACAAACTAATTTAGAAATGTGCGAAGACTACTTGAAGTCGGAATTAAGAAACAAGAAATCACACTACAACCTCGATGAGAGTGTAAGTATGAACTCTACCGTAAATGAATTAAAAAGATCGAATGATGAGATTAAAGTTAGAGAAATTATAATCAATAGAATAGATACAATTTATTATAACAAGAATGTTCCGATCAAGAAGACTGATCCGAAAATAATTCTTGAAAAGTTGAAGGATGTAAAAAGATACGAAACTGGAATAACTAGAATCTCAGCCAGATAAGACTTGCTGACTATTAAATACATACCTTCGAAAGAAACTGCATCTGACTTCTACGATAGATTACAGGAGAATGTCAGAATATTTGAAAATATCCCAGAGGCGGGAAAACTTTCGGAAAAGGGGGTGAAAGATTATTTCGTTCAAGCAGTTGCTGAAGCGGTTCAGCAAATTGCCACTGCAGATCAGCTGTTTAAAGGAACTACCTCTACGGAAATTACATACGAGAAACTAAAAAACTATTTGTTACAGATTGAGTCCACCAAGAGTCGAAACCTTTCCCAACCGACAGTCAGAGCATTCTTACACTCCAGTAAAGTTGTTGGCCGGCTGATATGCAGAGGTCTCAAACTTGGAACATACCTAGCACATGAGTGCAACAAGCGAAAGGCGGATGAAGAGAAAGGGTTGGCAGCAGCAACCAGCTACGGTCCACCCTCAAAGAGAGGCTGGTGGACAAGCCAGGGAAGCAGGTCTACTGCCAGCAGAGGCCGGACACCTGGGACGGGAGCGCCAGGCAGAACTCCTGCTACTCCTGCTAAACATGGAGTGAGAGGTGCCCGGGCACATCAACTCGTGGCAGAGGACATCCCAGGCCTCAGCAGGGGACGTCACTTCAAGCCATTGTTGAGGAGTACCAAGGTAACAAAGCGAACTACTGTAATAAGAAATTGTTAGAATTTATAGCGGACTCAGGTGCAACCGAGCACCTGAGTAGATCAAAATTGTACATCGACAAATTTGACTCTCAGGCGATTACTAAGGTAGAGTGCGCAAACAAACAGAATACTTTTAGAACTGACGGTAGTGGGTAGGGTCATTGCAAAGGATAATGATACTTTTAATTTAAACAATATTTTGTATTCAAAAGATCTTAATTCAAACTGTTGTCTTTGAGACGTTTCGTAGATCAGGGACTTGAGATTTACTTAAATAATAAAATCATTGACATTTATAATCCAGAACTAAATAAAAGCATTTTTATAGGCGAGTACAAAAGACCATTCTGGACTATTAAATGCTTTGAGAAAAGATGCAGCAACTAAAGCTAACTCTAAAATCATGTATGGCACGAGAAGCAGAAAGAATTCTAATAAACAATTAATATGTAAACAAACCAGTAAAGGGCAAGTCTAGTGCAGACAAGACCAGGAAACTTAATGATATGGGAACAGATTTTTTGCAAACGTCTAGCAACAGAAAAAACACAAAACAATTGGTCACGGTGTTCGCTGGATGGATACGGGACGCTGTACCTTCCTTATGGAAATTTTCTGCCTACATGTACGTAGTGGTGCAAAAATAGAACGCCCCGTATCCATTAACGAATGTTTTAATTGTCTTAATATAGTAGCATACATAGTGAAAGAATGAGAGAGGAGAAAAAAATTCGGTTACATAAAAAAAGATTTTTACATTACGTTCGTTTTGTCCGATTTAGCCCGCTTTCTTCTACATTTTCTGCACTCGTATGGAACCCGGTTGACGCACTCCAAGTTCACCCACTTGTTCGCACACACAACACATTTAAGCCAAGCTGACTCGCCATCTGCCGGACAGTAGCACGTTATTTGTTTGCGCTCTGTGCAGGTGGTGAACAAGTCGGGTTGTTGTAAGTGCTGGTGGCTTACTGGTTCCAGTTGTAGTCTATCTAGGACTACTTTCGCTCTCTTCATCTTTGGGGGCTGACTGTTACCCCTTTTTTCGTTCTTCGATTCTTTCTTCCTTCTTCGTTCCTCCCTCTTTCTTAGTCGGACTTTTTCTCTTCTTTTCTACTTAGTCTCGTCTGACTCGTCTTCCTCTCGTCTTTTCCTTTTTCTCTCTTCCCGTTTACGGATCCTGTCTTTTTCCTTTCTTCTTTGCTTTTATTCTTCCGTCTCTACCTTCTTGTTTCGTCTTCTCACTCTATCGAGAGGTTAGTTGTTTCCAATTGATCAGGTGTCGCATCCTTCAAGCTGAAGTTGGCTGGACACTGTCGCCAATGGCGGTCTATCCAGATGAGTATCGCTTCTGAGGGGAATATCTTCAGAAAGCAAGATACTACCATAGCGTTACCGTCCAACTCTGGGATGGCCGGCTCCGTTGCCTCTGTTACTTTGAGCTCGTTATCCCTTCGTTGAGTCGCTAACTCGGCGAACTTATCCTCTATTTCCTGAAGAGTCACGGCGTCTTCGCTTTCTATCCATCTCTTGACTCCCTGCTGGTCCTTGTCCGTCGTGCTGGACACTTGTAGCAAGCTGCTGCGAGGTGGAATCTTGTTGTTAAAGAACAGTGTGAACTTTATGTCTAATTCCGGGATGTACATGTAGGTTTGGTTGGTTTGCACGGTATTAAGCCCGTACAGTATATGTTTGCTCGTGTGTCCGTAGCACTGTATGGGTCATACGGTTCTTCTCTAGTATGTGGCGGTGACAGGAAAAACTTGTGCAGGTCCGTTTAGAGTGATTTGAGCAGTTTCAGATCGGCAAGAAACTTATTGTTGGGGATGATGCTTTCACACTCCAATTTCCCTAACCTTGTTTCGCACAATGTTCTGGTTTTAAATATCTGTTTTTCTCTCCAGGTGATGGGGTCCTTCCAGGTGCTTACGTCAAGTGTCACAGCTACTCGCCATCTGGTCCTTTCAATCTTCACTTCGCCCATGTACTCATAGTAGATTCCTGGGTTGTTCTGGATCGGGGAGATGTTATAGAATACCGGGGCTTCCGATGCCTTGCAGCAATGAATCCATATTAGCATGAGCAGGGACACCTTCGTCGACGGAAACGTCATGATCTATAAGCAGAAAAACGAAGGGACATGACTTTATCGGTAGAATTTTTCTAACTTATCTTTATGTTTTAGAATTTGTTTTCCGTTGGATGATTCTATTACTACGTTGTTATTATCTCTAAATTGCTTGACTATAAACTTTCCGTTATAGTATTTGTCGAATTTTCCATTTTTATACTTTGACTGGACTAAATTTTTACGAGCAGTATGCTGTATCTTCCGTAGACACTCGGTCAACTCTTGTATGTACGTGTTGTATGTTTCTAATTCGAATTCATCTGGTAGTCTATTTGGTGTCCGAGCAGGTATCCCAAACACAAGTTCGAATGGTGTAAAGTTGGTAGACGTGTGTACGGTCTTTTCTACTTAGGTGTTTTACTTATGCATTGCGTACGGTACTACCTTGTTGGGTATGGAGACGGCGATACAAAACTTAGAGAATTGGCATTGCATTGTGAGGATGTGGGCATTCCCGGCTGTGCTCTTGCAAAGGGGTCCGACCATGTCGATCGCCACTTTATAAAATACCTCGCTAGGCGTATCTGTAATCACCATGGGTTCTCTCGTTTTTACGCGTAACAACTTTTGTTCTTGACATAATTCACATTTTCTGACGTACTCGTTGATGTCTTCTTTCATTCCCTTCCAATAATACCTTTCTCTGATCCTTCGGTATGTCTTGCCGATTCCGCGGTGTCCGCCAAACAGACTGTTATGGCAATCTGCCAGGACGGAGCAGCGGTGTTCTGGTGGTATTGGTTTGCATTCGCTGAAGCAGGCCGTAATTACCATCCTTCGGTCTTCGAAAGTGTCCCTAATGCTTTTCAGAAGTGCTCGCTTAGGTAGGGAGTCTGTTAGCTCACCATAACGGGCTATTCTAAATGAGCGCAACTCCTTTTCTTTTACCAGGGTTTTCAACTTGTGCAGACAATCTGCCAGAGGGCTCGGTCGAATTTGATCCTGAGCCTTATTGGTGATGACTAAACTAAATATGTACCTTTTACGGTTTATGGTGACTATAACATCGCCTACGTTCGCTTTAGCTTTTGCTAAATCTTCAGGGTAGATGGCTTCTATAACCTTTAGGAGCTTGTTGGTTCCGCTTGTCATATCGAGATCTTGTGATATGAAGTGCACAATGTTGTCCTTCAAGAAGGTAACGCATTCTCTCTTGCTGGCCAACTTGAGTTTATTATTTAGGTTTTCTGCTTCCTCAAAGCTTTGCGGTCGGGCTGTTGCTGGGGCATTTGACTGGGGTGGCGTTCGGGTTACTAATTGTAGTGGCCGTACTCCCGGGGCTACTGCTATTCCGCTAGCATTTAGATGTTGGTTTAAGCGGTTCGGTCCCGTTGTCGAGTCACTTTTCGGCGGTGATTGGGCTATTTCTCTGTTCACGGTTGTGGCTTCTCTTGAGGTGAGGTGCTCGTCATCGACATCTGATTCTTCTTCACTATCCTCTTGTTCAATAGTTGACAAGTTGTGCCAGTTCGTGGACTCTGTTACCTTTTCAGTCTGTAAGGTAGAGTTGGCTCGGGGTGTTTTTATTGGTGATTTAGCTCTTATAGGGTGAGCATTTACTTCAGCATGCTCTATCATCCATTCTCGTAACGTACTGCTCGGCACTTGCTCGTTTGCTTTAGAACTGGGTGTCGGGGACTCGGACTTAGCTCGCCTTTCTGCTAACCGGCTGCTCGCGTTGGTTATATCTAATTCATCGTTGTCTTGGTTTTCCTTATAGTCTTCCCTGTGGGTAGTATCAGGGTATCTGTCCATGTAATTATCCCAACAGAGCGACTGCTTGTGTTCCGCTTGTGTGCGATCGATAGTAGGATCTACCACGGTGGCGTTTTCAATAGTAGGTAGTTCATGGTACTCCTCCCTCATCGGTTGTCCCGGCGTTGACCTCCTCATAGTGGAATGTAGAGGTGGGTACTTCCCCTTCGTTGCTCGAAGAGGAGGAATCTCTCCTTGTCGATCTTATTGAAGATCGCGTTGGCGGGATGGCGGTCGGTTCTTTATTCCTCGATGGCGGTGGCTCGCTGTTTTTCACTTCATCTAGTTAAATTTCGCCCGGGTGTTCGTCGAGAGAGTCCTCGGGTGAGTTGGCCTCCGGGCTTGGGTCTTGTGACAGTGAATCAGTCGGGATTAAGCTGGGTAGTATTGATCGGTTGGACAAAGGTATGGGTGGCGCGTCGGATTGGTCGTCATCCTGCTCCTCCGTTATCGACAGCTCGGTTGAGTCGTCGCTCGGTTCGGACTCATGTCCTCCGCTGCTTTTGGGCTCGGGATTTTTTACCCGGGCAGTATCCTTTGCCTCTACCTTCCGTTGTCGCAATCTTTTTGCTATCGTGCTTGCGCCAAGACTACCTTGTCCACCTTCCATACTTGGTGGAGCTGCCGGTAGAGCGTTCTTGGATCCTTTCTTACGTCCTGGCCTCTTCTTCCCAGCGTTGGGTTTACCTAATGTTTCGCTTCTTGAGTCAGACTAAGGTTCTTTCTTGCCAATGATGTCTTAGTTGGTTTTGGAAGTAACAACGGAAGCTCTCTCGCCTCCCTCTTTGGAAAGCGTTACCTTCTGGCTCTTTATTCGTTTTCTCTGGGATGTCTTCTTTATTTACAGGATTCCGTGACAGGGCGTCAGCATTGGTGTTCAATCGCCTAAACTTATATCGGAAGGTGTAGTAGTAGTTCCTCAGCTTCAATCTCCAACGATTGAGCCTACTAATTAGATCTTTCAAGGTATCAATCCAAGATAGGTGTTCGTGAACTCCATAGATGGTGAAGTTTTTACCATACAGGTAGTGGCTGAAATGCTTAACCGCCTTTATGACAGCTAGGCACTCTTTTTCCGTGGTGGAGTAGTTTCTTTCGGATTTGGTAAGCGCTCGTGACATATACGCCACCGGGTGATCTTCGCCTGGCTCACCTTGGCTAAGGACGGCTCCCACCGCTCCATCACCAGCGTCGGTGGTTAGTATAAACGGTTTGTCTGGGTCGTATAAACGGTTGCTAGGATGCTTCACATAGTGCTCTCTTCAGTACCTCGAAACTGTCCTGTTGTTCAGCAGTCCATTACCATTTGCTATTCTTAGCTAGCAAGGCGTTCATTGGTTTAGCCTTTTCTGCGAAGTCTTTTATAAACCGTCTATAATAGCCCGCTAGTCCTAAAAATTGTCTTACGTTAGTCTGGTTTTTCGGCGCAGGAAACTTCATTACTGCATCCAGCTTGGTTGGATCTGGGCGCACTCCTGTACAGTCTATTATATGCCCAAGGTAGTTTATTTCCGGCGCCAAGAACTGGCACTTGTCTATCTGCAATCTTAGTCCGGCAGCGGACAATCTATCAAACAACTTTTCCATCTTCGCCTCGTGTTCTTCTAGAGTGTTCGACTACACCACTATGTCGTCCAAGAACACGTAGAGCTCAACCCCTTGCAGTCCGGACAGCACGTGATCCATTAGCCGTTGGAATGTCGGGGGCGCGTTGGTTAGTCCGAACGGCATACAGACGTACTCATAGTGTCCATACTTGGCGTTGAACGTCGTTTTTTCGATATCTGACAGCTCGATCTCGATTTGGTGGAATTCCATGGCTAAGTAGAAGACCGAGAAGTATTTTGCGCTGCCAATCTGTTCTAAGATTTCCGGTCTGGTCCGGGCGTCTTAGGTACGATTCGGATGGGGCTACAAAAGGAGCTTTTAGAACGTCTAATCACTTCGGCTTCGAGCAGTTTTTTTCAGCTGGCTGGACAGTTCTTCGTCCATATCTTGTGGTCCTCGTTTATATTTTACTCGAACTGGTTCGTCGTCCGTGGTGCGTATCTTATGTCTCACTACTGATGTCCTGAGAGGTGGGTCTCCGGGCAAGTAGAACAAATGGGCGTACTTTATCACCAGCTGTTTTATTTGCTTGAATTCTGCTCGGTTGTGGTGCTGTTTCACTACTTTACTCAGAATAAACTGTACTCGCTAGTTGTCTTTCTTTTGGGATTCACCCTCCAGAGGAAAATTTAAGTAATCATCATCGTCGCTAAACTCAAAAGGTTCTAGTTCTTGAGGGGCAATCTCGATTTGCACAGGTTCGTCTCGGGTGTTGGTAGCCATCGCGTATCATTTCCCTTCTTTGTTGGTGACAATAGCGTCCCCTAGCGATACGCCAGGGATCGTGGTAATGCTGTGTAAATAAGCTTCCCCTTTGACTGAAGACGGAGTGACTGGTATTCTCACTTGGACGCTTGTCCTAGCTGATAACTTGAAAACGGTCCCGCTTCTAGATTTAAAACTCTTAGCATGCTTCTTCACTTGTCGCAAGTGGACTGGCGATGTCTGATGTATAAAGTGTATAGGTGTTATCGGTTGGCTCTCCACTACGAGGGCTCTATATCCGAACATAACGTTAACTTTCTCGGCGTACAGGAACGGATTTCCGAGTATGATGTCCTCAGTTAAGGGTGTTGATTGCGGGAGTACGTGGAAAGGGTGTTCCTTTCCAAGTATCTCCAACTTAATTATCCCAAAGAAGTTCACTGGCTGCATTGAAATCCCTTTTATGGTAATACTGCTGGTGGTATCTATTAGTGCATCTGGTCTTAACGAGCTCTACTTCACCGCATTAATTTCCGAGCCTGAGTCAATGATGCACACTGCCTCCGGCTTTATTAGCTTGCTGGCCTTTAGCTTAACTGCGGGAGACGCTCGGACGGCGGGTGTGCTTTCTAGGTTCTCTGGTGATGGTCGTTGCGAGGCATCGGTTTCGGGCTGACTGAGCGCTGTTGGTTGGTTGAGCTCGTCGCCGCGCCCTTCTGATGAGCTCCATTCCAGTTTAAAGCTCCCTTGTTTCCGTGGGCAGGGGAGTAAGACCTAGCTCCACCATGTTGATTGGTCGCAGGAGGTGTTGCTCCGTGCTGAAGATACGATTGCTATCCGTAGTCAGGCGCCGGATACTGAACTTTTCCTGGCATGGGTGGATATCCTAGTAACGGCAGATATGGAGGATATTGAGGATATTGCGGATATTGGTTAGGATATGGATACTCATATGGAACGCCTGCTGGAGGCTCGTAGTTATAAGGATACTGTGGAGGATAGGGGTAGCTCATCATTGGTGGTTGTACTGTGTAGCCATACTCCTGGACACCCTGTTGTTCCGCTGTTGGACGTGGACCGGGGGACGAAGTGCGTCCGGCGGAGCGTAGCTTAGTTGCGGTGGGCCAAAATTCGCCCGTTTTCAACTATCGTTTTCGGGAAAAATGTGTCGTTAGGATCGTACACATAAGGGACTTTATCCCTTTCATTCGTGACTTTGTGGAAGTTTACTCTCTTTGGCTGGTTGTCCACGGCCGGATCCACAGCGCGTACTCGTACCGATATACCTGGTTCCGGTGTTAAACTTGCTTCTGTTGGACGCTGGTCTGGATTACAGTAAACATATTTTACTCGCGGGTTGGGTTGAGTACTTCCCCATGCCCATTGCCTGGCCCTCTCGAAGACCAACGCTTTGGTGTATGCTGCGGCCAGTGTTTGGGGAGCGGAATCTATTAGCGGCAAATGCCATCCGTCCGGGATGCCGTTCACGAATGCTTCTAGAGCTAAATCTTCTAAGTGGTCTCTGTTTTGTAGGGCTATTGCTTCGGTAACGCTGCCTTTTAGTGCGGCGACAGCCGAGTTGATCAAGGAGTTTAATCGTCCGTAGAACTGTCGGACAGTTTCTCCTTGCTTCATCGTCGCTGATTGTAACTCTAGTAGATAGTATCCATACGTTTTATATGGCACGAAGCATTCCTTTAGATGATCTAGTAACTCCTTAACGTTTTGGAAAGTGTTCCCCTCCAATGCCTGCCGGGCCTTGCCTTTGAGACGGGCGATGACAGCACGAAGATATTCCGGCTGTAGATCTTCTGTGACCAGGGTTAATCCGTTTTCCACGTCTTAAATGAACTCCTTCAATGGTGTTGTACCGTCAAATTCGCCTATATGGAGAGTAGCTCTTGTGAGGTTTTGTATGTGTGTCGACTCCTGGATGCTTCTGGACATGGTCAGTAGATGCTGATCGCGTTCCGCTGTCTCAACATCGTGAAACTTGGCTAAGGCTTGCAGCCGCGTATCAATGTCCGGGATTTGTAGGATCTGCGCTCTAGTACTGTTCATGCTAGCGTCCATGATTATCGCTAAACACCAGCGCATAAAGCTTCTAAATTCGGCAAAATTACTGCTTCTAACTTCTTAACGTAGTACTCTGGGCTCTTATCAATTTTTGGACGAGCTTACTTGATACTCTGTAACAATGGACTTAGTTCCCCACAAGGGATGCCATTTATAAAGTTCGGATTTATACGGACCGAGTTGTGAGTGTCCAAGGGAACTAGCCTTGGCTCGAGAGCCTTCAGCTACAGAGTAAAGATAGGATACGAAGGTGAAAGAGTACGCGGACGGGACTGTGTTTGGACGGAGCGATACGTACAGTAACTGAAATACACAGGAATGAAGTACGATTTGTTATCATTTTATTTGGTCCAAGCCGTCGGAACACCAGAGTACATCTAATCGTTGGTTGTTACGTCTTTATTATGCTTATATTGTTGTTGAATATAATTTGTAATTATGATGAGTGTGTTACTCTATATCTCGGGCGGAGATACATGACTTAAGCTACACGGACGACTGCCGTGGCGAAGTTGATTTTACTAAGGGTAGTAGCTGCTGTGGCGATCACTGACGCCGGGTTGCTAATATCGGCGGGCCTTCTGCGGGCTACTACACGTCGAGAGTGTACTGCACAATCTTATGTTTGTGTGCGTCGTCTAAGTTATACAAGAGTCTTATTGTATACAGGTTTCGATTTATTACTTACTATTTAACTTACTCTATATCTCGGGTGGAGATGTGCGCCTAAACCTACACAAGCTATTGTCGTGGCAAGGTTGGTTTTTCTAAGGCTAGTAGCTGCTGTGACGATCACTAACGCCGGGTTTCTATTATCGTCGGGCCTTCTGCGGGCTACTACACGTCGAGAGTGTACTGAGTCCAGGTCTGTGTCTCGTGGACTGAATGTTAGCTTAAGTGGACGGTGACGCACTGTTCTACTAATCGTTCAGGACGATCACTGCGTCCAAACTCCGGAGACACACGGCGTGGGTAGTGCACGTAGAGAATACGTAAAAAGGCGCGATGCGGAGCCTCATCGTGACTTACAAAGGCCCCGGGAAGCGTCGCGTGGCTAAGATGGTGATCGTGGGGGCAGCCACCAGCTAATAGCAGATCTCCACCCGGGGATGAGCAAGGCGTGATTTCGCGTTAGTATTGCTGACGCACAGGTCAACGCACTCGTATGTTGGTTTCGAAATGCAGTCGGTTGATGTTCGCTTTTAATACTATACACACACGCATGCACACCCACTCGCTTACATACATGTGTGCGGGACGTTACACTGGCACCTTTGAATAAAATCTTACTTAATCAGTCTAAATGCGTGAGTCAGGTCAAGCGCTTTGGATGTGCAGCTTATATTAAGATAGCTCGCAGCACAGATACCAAGTTTTCACCCCAAGCGATAGTTGTACCAAGCGAGAATAAGTTATATGACTGTAAACATGTTAGGTTTGCAGAAAATTTAACATATAAAGACTTCCGAAGTAAAATCATAGAAAATAATCAATCCGAATTGAACTTTGAAAAGGAATCAGATTCCCAAACTGCGAAAGAATTGACTTTCGAAACAGTAGAATCAGTAGGTGAAGTCAAAGAGACAGTAAGTGAAGTAAAACGGAAAAGGGGTAGACCCAAAATGAATCCTGTAGCAATGTGCTTTTTAACTGAAGATTCAAGAATTTGAGATACAAGAATTTGATTTTGATAGAGAATTTAGCGATCTTAAATATCATGCTCTTCTAGCGAAAATCTTAGGTGGTCTACATACGTTTAAGCTGTTAACTCACCAGAGAGAGAACTCTGAACTAGATTCTATTAAAGAAAAACAAGTATACACTGTAGTGAAAAAATCTAAGGTATCAAGGAATAATTCAAGACCAAATATAATCGACTTCAGATGGGTCTTTAAGCGAAAAACGAATGAACAGGGTGAAACCAAGTTCAAAGGTCGATTAGTTATTCGGGGATTCAAAGATAAAAATGTGTATGAATTGCGTGAAACATATGCTCTGGTATCCAATATGTCACTCATAAGAGCCTTCTTCTCGATAGCAAATAAATTAACTGCATTTTTGTATAGTGACCTATCAGAGGACATTTATATGGAAATTCCAGAGGGAGTACAGATTACCAGCGATATTCGAAAAAAATTTCTATGGAAATTAAATAAGTCACTCTATGGATTAAAAATAAGTCCTAAGAAGTAGAATGGTAAATTCTCCAGGTTAATAATTAAGCTAGGGTTTACATTAAATGATATAGATCCGTGTTTATACATTAAACATTCAGCCGTAGATTCGATCCTTGTTGTACTGTATGTTGGTGAAATACTATTAGCTAGCTCAATCAACGAAGTCTTGAACAAGTTGAGCAAAAATTTAAGTACTGAATTCAAAATCAAAGATCTCGGTACCCCCAAAGAGTTTTTAGGGATCAAAATAAACAAAGGTCTAACAAAGCGAGTTATCAAGTTGAGCCAGACTAACTTTATAGAAAAGATGCTGAGCAGATTTGGTTTTGAAACCTGCAGACCAGTTAGTACGCTGATGAGGCAACTTGAGGTTGTAAGCCACGATAGAAAAGAGAGGGAGGAAATTGAGTACACTCTGGCTGAATCAGGAAAAGAGCGAATTCCCAATAGACTGTACAGGGAATCTGTCGGATCTCTGCTCTATCTGGCAAACGCTTCGAGGCCAGACATTGCGTATGCGGTAAATGTACTTAGCAGGCATCAGGTAAACCCGACTATTCAGGAATGGAATATGGTTAAGAGAGTGTTTCAGTATTTGTCAGGAACACGAAACTATGAGTTGACCTTCAGTCGAACAGATGAGGGGTTGATAGCCTACTCTGACGCCAGTTTAGCTGATTGTAAATATTCGTTGACCACGTGTGACTACGTTATTCTATTGTTCGGTAATACTGTGGAGTGGAGAACACACACGCAGAGTGTTGTTTTGTCCACATGCCAATCAGAATATGTCGCCATGAGCGAAACCCGTCAGGAGATTATGTTGTTACATAACTCAGTGGCAATTATGCTAGAGCGTAACTTATATCCGCTGACATTGTATTGCGACAATATGGCAGCCATTTCTTGTGCAAACGTAAATGATGGTAATTGATTAACCCGTTTCCTTCCAAACGGCCACAAATTTTGTGTTTTTCAAGTAAATATTTTTCTGTGTAATGATGAGTAAAAAGATTCAAGAATATTTTCTAACGTATTTTTGTCCTTACTTTTCAAATATGCTATTAGTTTTTGTTGCGATTATTCATTTTTTCAAAATGGCGGCTGTTTCACCAATGCGGTTTTTATTTTTTTAAAATTTTTTTAACGAACTGGCTGATCATGTTTTCGTCATTGGATTGATACGAGCGTGTGGATTGGGTGGAATAATTGCCATAGGTTTAATTTGAGCCGTGAAGGATGTCAAAATGCAAAATGGCTGATCAAATATGGCGGCTTTTACACGTATTTTTAACATTTATTTCATTTTTTTCATGTCATCCTTCCTTAACGAAGAAAATGTCATCTTCTTGTACCGACATTACCCTAAATTCAAAATAAAACCAAAAATAAATATTTATGAAAGCCGCCATATTGGAACGGCCATTTTGAATTCGTATATCAAATCTAGTTTTCATCCATTAACAAACATTAACGTTGGGTAATGTCGGTACAAGAAGGTGACATTTTACCTATAAATATATACGAGTTTTGAAGAAAAAATCGATAAAATTAAGGAAAGTGTGATTTTTTTCCCGCCATTTTGAGTTTTACATTATCTTATTTCACTATTTTCTCGCATAATTAATATAAAAAAGCTATGGCAATTATTCCACCCGATCCACACGCTCGTATCAATCCAATGACGAAAAGATGATCAGCCAGTTCGTTAAAAAAATTAAAAAAAAATTAAAACCACATTTGTGAAAAAGCCGCCATTTTGAAAAAATGAATAATCGCAACAAAAACTAATAGCATATTTGAAAAGTAAGGACAAAAATACGTTAGAAAATATTCTTGAATTTTTTTATTCATCATTACACAGAAAAATATTTACTTGAAAAACATACAAAATTTGGAAGGAAATGGGTTAATCAATTACCACCATTTACTTTTGCACAAGAAATGGCTGCCATATTGTCGCAGTACAATGTCAGCGGATATAAGTTACGCTCTAGCATAATTGCCACTGAGTTATGTAACGACATAATCTCCTGACAGGTTTCGCTCATGGCGACATATTCTGATTGGCATGTGGACAAAATAACACTCTGCTGCTTGTGTGTTCTCCACTCCACAGTATTACAGAACAATAGAATAACGTAGTCACACGTGGTCAGCGAATATTTACAATCAGCTAAACTGGCGTCAGAGTAGGCTATCAACCCCTCATCTGTTCGATTGAAGGTCAACTCATAGTTTCGTGTTCCTGACAAGTGCTGAAACACTCTCTTAACCATATTCCATTCCTGAAAAAATGAAAAATCGCAGAAAAAAACTAATAGCATATTTGAAAAGTAAGGACAAAAATACGTTAGAAAATATTCTTGAATTTTTATACTCATCATTACACAGAAAAATATTTACTTAAAAAACATTCAAAATATGTGGCCGTTTGGGAGGAAACAGGTTAAGACATTTGGTCGAAAGAAGGGAACATTTCGGTCCCTTTGGGTTTTGAAGGATTCGGCACAGCCGTATCCTTTATATCTTCCAGGCTGCCACATTCATTCCTCCACCCTTTGGGTCTGGCCTTCACGATTTCCTCTTTATATTCGCGTCTCGCTTTCCTATATTTCTCCTTGTCTTGCGTCCCTTTCGTGAGCTTGGCTCTATTCTAGAGACTCCTCGCCTTCTTGTGCAGCCTCTCTAGGTGAATATTCCACCACGGGCCTCCTTTTGATACTTTTATTTTCCTCAGCTAGCTGTTACTTTCGTACGAGCTGATTATTATACCTATTAGTATTTCACAGCAGTACTCTAGGTTCTCCACTATCCCGTAGGATCTGGGAAAGGCCCGGATCTTTGCCTTTACTTCCTCCCTATAACCTTCCCAATTTGTTTTCCTAGGGTTTCTTCTCAGCTGCTCAACCGTGCTCGATCCCCCAAACCGGAAGGTGATTACATTGTGACCCGAGAGAGAAACCTCCCCTAGTACTCTCCAGTTTGTTACCTTGTTCTAGAGTCTGTTCGATATGAGAGTGATGTGAAATACTTCCTCTCTTATCGAGTTCTGGAACGTTGGCTCATTTCCTCTAGTGCAAATGTCCATATTTGTGGAGGCGACTCCAACAATCTTTGCCTTCTTGCATTTGAGTTAGAGCTACCCCATATTACGTGGTGTGCATTAGCATCGCAACCCACGATAAGGTCGGCTCTCTTTTCCTCGCAATCCCTAAGCGCTCCTGCTTCCGTAGGTGGGCATTCCGTCGCCTCGAAAGGGACGTATGTCGAAGCGACTAGAAGTTCCTTCATCGCGCCGTCCTTCTCTTTATACTTAACCCTTGCCGTAGTCAGATCTCTGCTACAGTGTTTTGGTACCGTTTCCGCCAAGAGGCCCATTACTATTGAGCACGTCCCGGCGTTTTCGGCGCCGCCACCGATTCGAGTTCCGCAGCTGTTCAATCCTGCAATTTTACCTTTGCATAACCATGGTTCTTGGATTAGGCATATGCCTGTATCTACTTTTGCCGTTCGCCTGGCTAACGCTGCCGAGGCACCTTTGCAATGCTGTAAGTTGATCTGCGTGAATCCGATTGTGGGACTCGGTATAGTACCAGCCCCTCTGGTCGAATCTACGCCAGCACTCCTCCCTCCACTATACAATGTGGGAGGACTCCCCACTCATCCCTTCCTTTTCACCAGCGTTGACCTCTACTACCATCTCTTGGTCAGGGTCATCGCCGGTCTCTTTTTCCACCTTTTCCTTTGGGAAGACGGCACGGGCCCTGCCTCCTCCACAGAAGGGCCGGGAGTCGAGGGCTTTTAATGCCTCAACCTCCGACCTCTCCAGGAGCACCCTAATGGTCGTCTCCTCCGCCTTCCTCTCCTCGGTCCCCGTGGTCACCGTCCTTGCTCCCAGGACCGTCAAGCTTCCTACCTTCAAAGTGGGGTTTTACCTGCCCTGAGACTTTAAACAAGTTCTCTGAAAGATAACTACACAACCATTCTTATTTAACATCAAAATGTCTAAGAAGCAATAAGTCTTCTCAGAATTTTTTGATAAAGAATATTATTTCAAACTTCACTATGTTTGTTTGAAAGAAATTGAAATTTAAAAAATGAAAACATAAGTTCTATTTCAGATGTGGAGTAGCATTTAATGCATTATGGCATTAAAAGACGAAACACATATAATCGTTAACAAATAAAAATCTAAATAAATCCAATAGTGTCAATTCAATATCAGGCATTCCGGAACCACAAAAATTCTTAAAAAAGGCGACAGGGTTTCAGTCGAAAATATATTACGGCTACTGAGCCATATGATATTTTCGACCGGATCAAGTAAGCGCTCGATAACGGCGTCGTTTTTATGGCTGTGCAATGCTTAGTTGCCCTGTTACAATACATGATTAATAAAAGTGACGCATTTTATTAATGGATTCGAAAGGTAACAGGAAATGTATAATTTTATAGTTATATAGCGTAGTATAACAGTATAACTTTTATTTCAGTTTATGATTTTTGTTTTTCATTAATAAAGGCTTGGTACTTTCAAAAGCATCTAAACAATTTTTGAAATTAATTTCAGATTTGTGTTCAATAATATCTATCCTGGCAAGAGCATAATCTGATATATCAAATTCTGATTCGGAAGATGACTGAGCAAGTTTGGCAACTATATCTGTAAATAAATATAAATTTATACTGAACTGAAAGTTATAATTATAAGTAAAGTTGTGATATAATAATTTTAACTTACCCGGTAATGGTCTATGTGGACTTTTTCTAGGCTTGGCTCTATCTATATGCATTCGAGAATTTTTGCTTTGAGTGTGTACTAATGAGTTCATTGGTTTACTGCCATAATTACTTTTAATGCCAATATCATTAGCATTAAATAATGTACCTTTTGAAGATCTTTTTCTACATAGTTGACGTGGTGATATTGGGAAAGCATCCCTAAAATTGTTTGCAGATCCTTTAATGTAATAATATAAAAATAAAAATTCAAATATGATTTAGATACAATTATTGTAAATAATAATTTATTGTTTTTCAAAAGTAGATAAGCAATGCGGATTCCAGCTCCCCCACCACTCTACCCTCAGCACACCTGTGCAGGTGAGAATAGGCCCCGCCCCCCATCAAATGTTCTAGAAGCTTCGAGCCATGACCTCATCAGCACACCTATAAGTCGGTAAAACAGAACACCAGGTGTGACTGATTAGCACTCCTGTTGGTAAAACAGAACTCCAGGTGTGTGGAAAGGCTGGCACCAGGGGTCGGCTGCTGGGAGGAAGATGTATCCTCCAGGTAGTATACTCCTTGCACCAGGAATCGGCTGCTGAGAGGGAGATGTATACTGCTAGCACGAGGAGTCAGATGCTGGGAGGGAGGTATATATTACTAGAATGCAGCGCAGTAAGGTCAACTGCCGGTACATCCGCGGTAAGTCGCGCGTTGAGATAGCGCAGATCGGGTTACACCTGCTTGTTCTTCTCTTCTCTTCTCTTTATATCTACATATTCGTACTTTTATCGAACGCGATAGCATATACGCATCTTATTAATGCAATATAGCTGCTGCGTATTATCGGGAGCTCTCGCTTTTTCTCTTTCTCTTTCGTGCACGCTACAAGTATACTATGCACGCCTACCGTGCAACGTTTTGCGGTGACGTCAGCGGCCTATGAACTGCATCGCATTACAATAGCCAGCATCTTTTCGCCGCGACTTGGAACTTGTTTACAGCTAAAGTATTTCGTTATGGAGCGAATTTTCTAGAGCAAGTGCGCATTGATTTCCTACCAATTAGCTTCATGACTTTATACCATAGCGGGTTTCTGGTTTCACGCTTGTTTTTTCGAGACGATATAAATTATTGCGTTTATTACAGCGTATATTACAGTTACATATTGGTTGGCTATGTCAGTCGGGGATGTCAGATTGCAACATCTTTATACCGTGATTGCTGTTATTCGTTATCTTCTACAAATATATAGTTTAAATGATTGCATGTATAGGGATTAGGAGAAGCAAAGGTTAAATAATAATAATAGTCGCATGTAAACAACATTTTTGTTTATTGATCAATATAACCCGATCGATATAATAAATTATATCTCATTCTATAACACCTCCGATATACTGCAAGTATATTTTTTTAATTGTACATTATGAGCAAAATCCCTTTAAAAAATCTTCAGCTATTATCTTGCACATTCTTGAGGGTAAAAAGACGCCAAACGAATTCTCCAGTTCCACAAAGACTTTGTGGAACTCCCATACTTGAGTTGTCTTGAGTTCTTTCACACTAGTGATTCAATATTTTTTATCCAGCTCAAGACTCGATAGCTTCTTCGTCGGAAGGAGCTCCTTGCGTCCAAGACGATTAATCTCGTTGAAATCCATATTCATTAGATACAATGTTAAGCAATGAACGATGGGTGAAAAACTGACTGAAGTTAATGAGTTTGATACACTTATATAGTCGAACAATTTCGTAGTGGAAGGGGTAGCATTGGTATACTCCTCCCACCATGAGAAGTAATTTTGTTACCTTAGGGGGCATGGTGGAGATTATGCACATAAGAATTGTGCACATAAATAATTGTACACGAAAAATATTATGAATAAAACTATTCACAAATATTTCTGTTTGTGCACAATACTTTTAAATTGTGCACACGAATTATGCGTGGTATTTGTGCACGGAGCTATTAGGCACAAAAGATCGCCGTGCAGGAATTGTTGTGCACCCACAATTTTGCTCAATGTCATCGTGCACAAACAATTTATTGGAAAGTTTTAATTCTGCACGAATTTTTTTTTTTTAAATATTATTATGCACGTACGCAAAGAACACAATAAAAATTGTGCACTAGATACTTTTTAGACATTAAAATTGTGCACAAAATAATTTTTGGACATTAAAAGTTTGCACAAGATAATTGTCATACATTAAAATTGTGCACAAGATAATTGTCATATATTAAAATTGTGCACAAGATAATTTTTATGTATAATAATCGTGCACAAATCATACGTTGTTGCAACTTGGTTGTGTGCACAATCATTGTGCACAATTTTCATATTGCAAAACGGTTTTGTGCACAATAATTGTGCACAATTTACATTTTTTTTAACGTGAATTTGTGCACAATTTACAGGTTAACTCAATATATATTTGTGCACCATAATCGTACACAATAAGCAGCCATTACGAAAATTTAACTGTAGGTTTCGCTCAAGATGCACCTTCTACCGCTTACAGTTTCAATTTAAAAAGTACCGTTTTCATTTAAAAATTGGGCTATACATGGGAGTGTCTATATTTACATTGTAATTAAGGGAAAGAGAGGGTGAGAGAGAGAGAGAGAGAAAGACCGAAAGAGTTGCAGCATTGACAGGCCGTTTCCTCGACAATCATTGTCACTCTTAAAATCATTGCTTGACGAACGGCAGTCCAGGGGGGCCCTAAAGACTTGACTACCAGTAAAGGACTTCATAAATTAACAACAATTATTTTTAAGTATAAATTCTTTTTTTGATACGAGCAGGAAATCATTGTTTCTTTTTGTCAAACAAACATGTGATTTTCTACCCTTAAAAAATTTTTCCAAATTTTTTCAAAGCGGTCCCCGGCGACCGTTAAATTAATTAGTGAATTCCGGCCCTGTATTTTTAACTTCGCGAGCGACGAATGAAATTCGGTCAATCAATGTCGCAATGTTTGTGGTTTTAAATAAATCCGTTAGCTGAGCCTCTCGGTATATATATCCCTAAACACGACACATAAAAAAAAGAAATTTTCTAAAGCATAAGTCAATCGCAAATTTGCACAAAAAAAAAGCAAAACGTATATTCGGAGAATCAGCGGCAACGGCTGCGTGTACGGCAACGAGTCTCTCCATCACTCTTACTCTCCCGCTCTCCGCTTATGTATAGGTGCAGCAACAACGTGCTCTATCGACGCTACGACTTGCCGGACGGAAACTTCAGTTGACTTGCGATCTATCGTCCTGTACGCACTGTCTACAACATAGAGTTATTGATAAAAAAAAGTCTAGTTTTTTACGCACACTGTGGTGTGCTTCTCCGTATTCTTATTAACGTTGGGATTGAGAAAGAGATAGATAGATAGATAGATAGAGAGAGAGAGAGAGAGAGAGAGAGAGAGAGAGAGAGAGAGAGAGAGAGAGAGAGAGACGAAACGAACCGCTGCTTTGACAGGACGTTTCCCCAACGAACATCGTCTCTCTCATAATCCTTGCTTCGCGAAAACCAGTCCAGGGGGGCCCTGATTATTTGTAGCGAGCTACGGCATTGTTCTATCCACGGTAAAATTGATCTACTATTATTTATGAATTTATTAACTATATTGTTAGTGACTTTATCGACCTGACACGGTCCGAATACGTGAAGTGTTTTTTGCAGAATGCACGGGAGACCATTGTCCCTCTCGACGAATATACATATAATTGTAACGAAATTAATAAGAAATTAAGTCGTTCGGTTTGTCAGTGTCTGCCGGCCTTGTTTTTAATTTCGCGAACAACGCAAAAATGCAATATTGAGCATTGTCGCAATTTTCGTGGTGTTTTGTGCTTTCGCGATTATTCAATGCTTTTCGAGACATATCGAGCCTTGCCTTGTCCTCGCGTACAACGAAAAAAATGCCGTCAATCAGTCTCGCGAATTTCTTATAACTATTTTGAGTGCAATAATTGATAAGTACTTTTCGAGGCGCTTTTAGCCTTAATTGTTGCGTCTTATACGGCAAACAAAATTCGGTTTATCAGTGCCGTAATTTTCACGCCATTGCGTGCTCGTAATTAATCATATATACAATTTTTCAATTGTTAAAATTTTCGCTCTTACGAAGCCATTTTCCTTGTTTACCATCTTGCCCTGGAAGGTAAAGTCTTTGCAAGCCCAGATTGCGGCTTTACCTGAGGCGTCAGATTCCCAGGATGGTTCATTCAAATCTTTGTACTGCTCACTGACGAGAGCGACATCGAACTTGTGTTCTCGTACAAACTGACAGAGAAGGTCTTGCGCAGTCTCACAATGGTTGAGATTTAGCTGGACTATTCTCATTACCCTTTCCTGATTTTTTTAACCGCTGCTTGGTAGGCTGGGCACAAGTAGCTACCAGTGACATGGTTCGTCGGCATGTTGTCGCCTTTTTTTCGGCACAGTAAACAACACGGTTCATTACGGCAGATATTTGCTTTATGCCCCGTCTTACCGCATTTGTAGCAGCATTTGCTGCTATCCTGCGGATCAGTACACTTGATAGCGACGTGGCCGAAACCAAGGCATTTATAACACCTAAGCGGCCCCTTACTGCGGTTCGATGTACGGATCCTACAGTTGACCCATCCAATTTTAATTTTCTCTAGCTTCGTGAACTTGGTCGCTATTTCTTTCGACACTTGCACAACAGCTATTTGCGTATCTCCGTACGCTTTTCTCAGCGATTTTACGGCAGTGATCTCAATCACATCTCTTTCTCCTATTTCCCTTTGCAAGGCCTCCAGTACCTCCTCTTTTGAAGTAAGTATGTCGAGGTCCCTTATTTCAAAGGTCTCCTCTTGCTGCAGTGTTTTTATTGTGGTTCCTTCCACTAGTACAGCTTTAACCGCTTCTTGGAAGTCTGCGGTTTTAACTTCTTTTGTGCGTTTGAGCTCTATGAGGAGATCTCCCGCCACCGTTTTGCGTATTTTGTTTACGCTATCTCCTATGGCATTCAGTGAAGGAGCAGTTCTCAATGTTGACAAAATGTCCACGTAGCTCCTTCCTTCCGGCGCCTTAATGATAAGAGCGTCCGGTCTGGTCGGTCTTGCCCGCTGTGTTTTGTCTCTACTGGTCCTACCCTGGTTGTTAACGCCAGGAGCCTTGTTGTTCTCCTTACTTAACTGTTTCTCCTTTTTTTTTGCCTTTCTTGTAACGACCTCTTGCCAAGTTGCCTCTTTAAGTCTTTTACTCTCTTTCTCCTCTTTGTTACTCCTATCCTGCGGAGTATTTAAGGCCTCCCTTGGTTTATCCGCCTTTTTCGGTTTCAGACTTGGTGTTGTCTGAGTTTCCTTGCCTTCCGTTCCTGGACGTTGGCACTGTAGCAGGTCATCCTCCGCGCTGCACAAACTTTTATACATGACACTAATGCTTCGTGCCATGTCCCTGATAGTTTTATGGACGTTATTTTTGTCCCTTATAAACTCTCTTAGTTCCTGGATCTTTTCTCCTAGACGCTCCAGCTGGTCATTTCTTCTTTCAAGGTTGTAGTCCCAGTTTGAGTTACTGCCTCCTTGATTTACCTGCTCTTGTTCCGTCCGTATTGCCCTTTCGGAAATAGTCTTTATTGGACTACACTCCATGGCAATCGTTTCTCTACTGAGACTGCTGTTATCGTCCGATCTCTGGGTAGGGAACCCAGTTTCTAAGACACTTTTTGGGGTATCCGAAGTCCCCAAGTTTAATTTCTTTGATGTACTATGCATTTTATTTTTGTTTATCCTCCTCTTCCAACTTTACTCACCTACCTTCCACTGAGCTCTCTCCGCGAAGCTATGCTTCACAGGTGTGAATTCTGGCCTCATGCCCCCGCGCAAGTCTTCCTCAGAAAGCCTCCGGGAAAGGGTAACGAGGCCCCCCCTCTGACCACAATAGGGCCCGTTCCGGGCGCCACCCGGCACTATTGAGATCATTGGGATTTTCGCCGGATGATAGGGCAGCTAGGGCGTGTCGGCGAAACATCCCCGGGCCCCTGTACTTTCCGGCAGCCTGGGAGTGTCAGAACCCAGTTTGTCTCGTATCCTTTCCCTTCAGCAGCCGAAGTCGAGTCGGACAGCGGCAATCGGCGAGCGCCTGCTTAGTAATAACCCTAAGATCGAACCTTGTTTCCGGTAGTGACAGATCTTCAAAAAGCTGCTTGGTCCGCGGGAGATATTTTATTTCTCTCCTACCCTCTGTTTGCAGCACTACGTACGTAGTACTATGCGCTTACAGCGAGCGTTCCTCTATCCGCCACCCGAGGACGCGCCACATGGGGTACAGCTCCCCCTCGTGGCGGTGTAGCGGAGTTTGTGTGTGTGTGTGTGTGTGTGTGTGTGTGTGTGGGTGTGTGTGTGTGCGTGCGTGTGTATAGAACTACTAAGTCAATATCAATAAAATTTGACATGTAAAGCAGTAACTTTTTATTCTGCTAACTAGTTTTCGTTTTATGACCATTTTTTGATTTTTGAAAAACACTTTTTTGCATTTTTTTTCGATCATCCCGTTATCACAAATAAGTCAGCTATAATGCATTTGAAAGAGAATAAAATTACTTACTTTTTCCCGTTTGATCCTCGGGATCGACCACACCGTTTGCCAGCAAAAATAAAAAAGGTGTTTTTTTGTTTAAATTGAATTATTTATTTTTTTGAAAAATTTATATTTCTAAAACAACATAACCTCAGGACAAAAATCATGTTGATGAGTCACGTGTCAAACTATGTCCCATTAAAATTTCAAGTTATTTGAATATATATTTATTTAGTAATAAATCGTAAACTGAAAAAAAAAATGATTATTTTTTGTTCTTTGATTACGGACGTAAAAAAGCTTTAATGCACTTAAGATTTTAGAAAAAGGTAGATATTGGCAAGATATTTCATGTGTCTTAGCTAAGTTCCTTGCGCAGCTTTTAAAACCTTATAGTTTCTAAGATATGGTTAATTAAATTTAAAAACAATTTCTTTTGATTCTTTGTATTTTCAAAACTAAGCAGTAGACTGCCTCAAAAAAAATTCTTTAATTTACCATAGCAAAAAGTAATTACTGTTAAAAATTTAAATGATTTTGTTATTTGGTTTCTAAGTTATAAGCTAATCTCCAAAATTCCTTTTTCTATACAATTTCGCTTCCTCATAAAGGAATCTTTATAATAGTAAAATGTTCAGCTACTATACATACTACTATACATTAAAAAAAGATTTTATTTATTAGAATTATTAATTAAGTTGGAGGAAGCTACGTGCCAATGAATTGGCAGCGGTTTTTTCTCTTTACTTCTCCAGTTTGGAAAAATAAAGAGATAGAGAGAGAAAGAGACAGGCAGAAACAGCAGGGACAGACAACGAGCAATGCTCTAAAAGTTACTTTTTCTAGACAACAAAGCTTGTTGCTGAAGGTTGATAAAATTTGGTGTGCAGGTATATTTTGATTTTGATTAAGAAAAAAATATAGGTAAATTTTGTTTAACGTTTAAATTCTTGAAATAAGTTATAAATACTTGCTCAAATTCTCATATATTGCTTAAACTCTTAAATGTATAAACCTCATTATTTAGATTGCTTTCAAATTTAACAGATTATTTTTTTTAAAAGTAACAAATGATTTAATACTATTATACAATGATTTAGAATGTGTTGATAGTAGTAATTCAATAAAAATCAAACGATGCCATATTTAACCTTGAAATACAAGGTAAATTAACTACCACGCGTAAGTTATTAATTAAAATAATAATAATTATAACTATTATATTATATAATTAGTTTGTTCATCATGTATAGTTATAATTTTAGCTAATTCATATTTAGTATTAATATATTTGCTGAGTTGACTGAAAATAGAATACTCGTAATGTTAGCGACCCTTCATATGCCGTGAATATTACTCTCGCAACGCTCGGGCGCTATATGTATACACACCGTGCAATAATGAGCTAGTTAAATAATATGTATCTTAATATACTATTACGACACGCCGTGGCGTAAACCTCGACTTATGCCACGCTCGTGCAAAACTGTACTCGCTAAATCTCGGTTTACGCACGTTGTGTCATAAAATATCGTACGATACTACGGAGGTAAAGGGATTTCAACATACGAGGTTGAACTTACTTTACAGCACTACTATCCTAATATACTATTAATGATTCTCCCGGATTACTAAAGTATTTATCCGGCATAAGAAAGTTATTAAAAAATGTAAACTTTAAAAGTAATACAACATTTTAATAGTAGCAACAGTTGTACGTTATCCCCACACATACCGAGAAATCGAAAATAAATATTGTTATAAAACAATATATACATGGAATGTACCACATGTAGAACATCATTAAACGATATATTGATATATAACGTATATAATATTATAGGTATCAGGCATTGAGTAATCGTCCTGACGTACAATTTGCAAAGTACAAATCATTAATGCGAATTGCCAGAGCTAATAACGTACCCCCAGTACCTGGAACTTTGACGGCTCTCGCTGAAACATTAGAAAATTATTATCCTATGAGAAACTTCTATAGAGGATCTGCAGTTGGAACTGACAACTCTATTGGTCTCATTTTCATTCATGATAAAATGATGCGACCCCTTAGTGAATGCAGACAATTGTTTTGTGACGGAACATTTGATGTAAGAACTTTTTTTCATATGAACGTTAGCATATATACGTTCTTTACAAAGAAAATATTGCTTTGTTACAGATGAGGCCTAAAGAACCAAGCACCTCTCAAGTTTTTACGATTCATTTCCGGAAGATGAATTTCGTAGGTTTTCCCGTTTTTAAAACCATATTTATATAAGCTAAATTATCTCCACACTTTCTGGTGGAGATGTCGCCGGGTTTCTCGTTGGAATTGATAATAAATTTTAGAAATTCAGTTTAGTCAGTTAATGTAGTTATGGTCTACTGTTTTAAGCGCTGTATTGGATCTTATTGGGTTACTAAACTTTTAGTAACCCAATAAGAGTTTAAGGCTTTTTAAAATCGTTAGGTGAAATTTGTTATCAGATAACGCTCGGACAGGAATCGTCATACTCATAAAAGAATGAGCTTTCTCGCACAATATTTAAAAATGTTTTGTTACGGCTTACGCGCTTAGCAATTAAATGCACTACACGTTACATTTACTGCGTTATGAATCAAAATATATAAGTAAAGAATAATTCTCAATTTTTTCATGATTTTAAATCGGTTTTGATATTGATTTTCATGTTTTTGTTTGTCTAAATTTGGCGTATTGTTTTTATAATTAAATTGATAGATTATAATTATTGTACACTATTAAAATATTATAGTATTTTCTCACTCTTAGTGAGTTAATACTGGACCTTTCTTAAAACTTTGTTGCTACTTACCCTTAAGTGATTGATCACTCGCAGATAGAGTATAAAGTCAATAAGTCCTAAAGAATGTAAATTTTTTTTATTTATTTATACTTTATTCTATCTGCAAGCGGACTATTACTTTACGTTATGGTAGCAATTCATTATAGGTTAGATTAGCAAATCACTCTGAAGAGAGTAGTCTCGATAATTATTAATAGAAGTTAAAATTGTTAAATATTTCAACTTATAGGGATTTGCTGCTATTTACGTGCTCACGAGTGCAAGAACTACTGCTCTTTACGATGCTGTCTGGGATAAGATCTTTGAGATTATCCCAGTTCTAAGAGATCACGTCGAATCAGTCAGTTCCGATTTTGAGAGGGGGCAAATAGTGTCTGCGAAAAAGAAGTTTCCTAACGCAAGGATAACGGGGATTAAAAAAATCATATTTTTAATTATAAACTCCTAATTTACAAAGAGGAATTAAAGTAAAAATCCTAATAGAAAATTGAGCATTATCTAGTGTGCATAAGTATCTGTGTATATATATTTTTATATGCATTTAAAATTCGCGTAAACCTAACAAATGATCACTTAAAATGTGAAAAAACTTAGATACTTTATATGCAGATAAAAAAAGTATAAAAGCATTTTTATTTCGTAAAATCATGTAAGAAAAACGTCTTGTATTTTTGGTATAGTATACTCAGCTACATCAGTGTACAAGTACGTTTTTGCACAAACGACCAGTGCATGAAAGTCACATTTACTGGCAAGTTTCAATTTAGTACTGCAAAAAAAATCCATTTAAAGATTGCTGACTGTGGGCAAACACTTTTTGCACCGTTACTGGCATGCAACATATTTGATGCTCGAATAGCATTGTAGAGATACATTTTTTTGCATTGCTAAATGTCGATAAGTATATATAAGATGTCTTTATGCACAAGTCTGCGGGAGGAATTGGAAATCATTGTACCCGCGTGGCTTACGATATTTTTTGCAATTGCTGTAGAATTCTATGCCTATATATAAGCCAATAATAAATTGCAGTGTAAATTCCTGCGCGTAGTAGCAAATCCTACCTAACAATTGCGCTCCCTATTGCACTAATACTCGGCTAGATCACTGGCGGGATAGGGAATGCCATTCCCTATACCATTGTTTTTTAAGAGACCTTTAACCATGTAAATTATTTCTTATTAGTATTTGGTAATAAATTAAAGAATTGATGTAATCTTATTTTTTATCATCATATGGTTTATAATCTTTAATAGAACGAGAAAGTCAAGGCTCGGTGTTTAAAAAAATCATGAATAAATAAAGAAACTAACTGCTTACTTTTGTTTATAAATCCAAAAATAAAACAAATAAATACTAATGAGTTAATGAAAAAAGCAAAAATTATTACTAGTATAAATTTTGTTCTTATGTTTGTGTAGTTGCCGGTTTCCCACACAGGATTGCAAGAAATATTTTTGAGCAATGAAACTTTTTTATAAAGTAACCTTATGTTTATTTGAAATTAATAGCAGAATTTTTTATTTACTTTTCTTAAAAATTATACTATAAAGAATTACAAAACCTCATGTGTAGTAATGATCAATTTTCTATTGAGGACAAAAAAGTTTTTTATATACACAATAACGTCATTCAACACCTATTGCAATTTTTTTTACAACACAATTTTCATAACACAACATTTTTTGTAGGCCCTAGCCAAAAGATGGGGGAAGTTAAATCTTCCGATGGAGTTTGAATACATTCTGGAAAAAGCTTATGCACTTGCATATTTGCCAGCTGTAAATATGCAAGACGGTATGCAGCATTTAACAGCCTTAGTTGATAATTTAGTGGCAAATATTCAGGAATCCTTATTTTGGCTACCTATAGCCGACGTACTGTCAGTTTACCAGAGACCTATTAAGACAAATAACACTTGTGAAAATTTTCATCTGCATGCTGCTAAAGCCATAGGACGAAGAGAAAACATTTATAAAATGTTAGGTAAATTAAAATTTTGAACTATATAAATTAGGAAATAGCGACTCTCCTTATATCCATAATAAATTAATTAATAAGTATTTTCTATAAGCCTAATTAATCAAAATATAATTAAAAATCAGAGAAATAGTAACACAATATTTTACAATCTTACTAAATACAATTTTGGTTTAAGTTCTTAAATGATATGAAATTTTACAAAAACGCGTACTGCAGTGGCACAAAATAAGTAAATGTTTACTAGGTTTGAAAGGAAAATTATATTTTCACATTAGTTCATTCATATTTTAAAATAGTACATTGTGCATCTAGGGGGGAAAGTTGGATTTCGAGATGATTCGAGTCTGAAAAATCCAATCCTTTGTTACATACCGTATTTTTTCTTTTTTTTAATAAGGGCATGCATAGGCCCTTTTTTAATCAGGGAAAATGAATGGGAAATTAAGAAGTAATTAGCGTATTGCTTTTATCAAAATGTTTCAGAAATTCCAAAGTTTCAAATTTTTTAAATATTTGAAATGATACTATTTTAAGGAGAGGAAGGAAAAGTACTTTTCCTCCCGATGACGAGAAAAACTAGATTTTCCATTCATTTTTCATGCATAAAAATGGGCCTTTTTCATGCACGTATTAAAAAAAATATATATTTTTTAATATCTGTCCTTATGTAAAAATACAGGCTGATGTTTTTTCAAGAATTTTAAAATCGATGAAAATATTAAAAACTATTCAATTATTTGAAAAAGAAAAAACATTTATTAACCGCTGTAGGTCGGATACAATTTTTTTTAATAAGTGCATGAAAAACATTTTTTTCATGTATGTATTTAATGCAAAATTAAAATATCCGACTACTGGGGTGTCTGATCACTGGTGTTTCTACCCTATCTCTTTTTTATTTAAAAATGTTTAAGTAAAAAATTAACTTATATTTTGATTGATAAAATTACAAAAGATAATACTTATACTTGCAGTTTTATTGTTAAAAAATTAACATTACAACTTTTATGCTCGTTATAGCTACACTGTTGTGGAGCACTTAACGTACATTGCTGGATTAAGGCGTTGTCAATTAGCTAGAGGTTGGTTTAAAGGAAAATTTGATTGTAAATATATATAATATGACTACTTATGAAATTGTAGAAATTATACTGCGGTCATATGTGTATTATTCATATTCTGTTAAAAAAGTTAGATGTTAATTTATGATCTTAAGTAATAATTTATATATAATTGAATTCTTCGAAAACTAAACAATTGTAAACATGCCTACATTGATTTACTGTTCATAAGACCTCCAAGCAAAATAATAGTATATTGTGCACCATGAGCATAAAGTGGGATTTTTTTTAAACCGAGTACTGCAACCCACCTAACCCGCCATACACACCATAGTTTTTGTAACGCAAGGGTCTGATGCAACTTTTTTCAGATGCGTCAACCACACACTTACGAAATAATTTTTAAAGAAAATTTTCTAAAAAATGAAAAATGCCCGCTGTTGCAAGAAGTGGGCTTTTTCAATATTTTTTGCCGACCGATCCGAAAAAAGTTACCTTAGTCCCGCTTGATAGGTCAGAAAAACGGGAACATCGTGCTTGTGTTATTAAAAAAATAGTTAATTAAATTGGTAAAAGTAGGCAAATTTGAACATAATAGTTTTCACATAAGGAACATAAAGACCGAACTCATCTTAGTTTATTTATTTTATTATTTTATTATTCTTACAATTTCATTGTACAATATTGTCTTAATGAATTGAAAATTCTACATTAATTTTTCATAGTTTTCGAATACAACGAAATGTTGCATCTTCAACCCGAGCTGCCTGAAATTGAAGAAAGTTTGCAACTGACCAATAACGTTCTGATTCGCATATAAATCAGTGATGAAGCAGGGTAGATCTGGAATCTGTACATTGCTTGATTTATATTTTTATCATAGGAACTAGAGTATTTCAGTTGTTATACCCCTCTCTTATTTATATTTTATTCATGCAGGCAGAGAATTCGAAAACGAAATGGTGGTTCGCCGGAGAAACCGACTTCATTATAGTAAGTTTAGAAAAAAATTGATGAAAATATTGATAAAGACTCGTATAATTGATAAGTTTATTAAGTGCATAATTTTTAGAGTCGTTTCAAAACGTATTATCAACTACTTTAACAATAATTTCTTTGGTCATAAAAATTACAATTTTATAAAATTTACTGTAGTTCGAGATCAGGACCAAATAGACCTATAGTCCCAGCTCGAAAATTGCAACGGGAAAAGGGTGCACCAGCAAACCCTCCAGCAGCTAACCCTCCAGTAGCAAACCCTCCAGCAGCCAGAAGAAGGGGCAGGCCTCGCCGGAATAATAATGAAGCACCTGAGCAGGTTCAGCCTGCAGGAATTCAACGTAGAAGGCTGAGGCCTCGTCGCAATCGGGGTGCAGAGGCAGAGAACGAACCAATTGAGGAAAGAGATTCTTGAGTGTCTGCAGCTGTCAATCCTTGGCGCCTTCCAGCCTAGGCTCGGTGGTTCAGGTTACAGCGGTGGCTAGATGCACTAGAGGTGACGGCTCGTCCTTTTGATGTGCGTAGTGTAGATCGTAGGGAGTCAACTGCCTCTGTTGCTTCTTCTTTTCAGCAGGGGGTGGTCTTCGGAAAAGATGCCGATGGATGCACTCGCTCGACTGAGCGACTAAGTCCGATACTCTTATTTTCGCAACGCACGAGTAGCGTATACTGCGTGATGCTAATTTTTATATGAGTGGTCTGGCGACGAGCAGAGTAACGTTCTGCGAGAGATTACTGACTGATCTGACGACGATTACCCTTTGCTCCCGGGCTTTATATACTCGCATATCCCCTTGTTTTTCTCGGGCTAGGGATTTCCATATTGGGTCACCTTGCTATTTTCCTCTCTCAACATGAAGGGGATCGTGGCAGGTCAAGTCATAAACATCATAGTTTATGACAACCACTTGAGAATTTGTCTCTTTTAGAACTCTCCCGCGATCTCTTTTTCCCTACTGGAGATCGTACACGTGTTTCCAATGGATTTCCAGATCGTCGAATATTGCGCTTCGGTTTCTCTCCTCGCTAGTTTTTTTCTCATAGTTATGCTTATCTTCCCGCGGTGGTTTGTCGTCGCATTACGTGGAAACGGCCACGTTGTTCTCGTGTTTAAAAATACGAATACGCGGTTCTTATGAAGCTCTCATTGAATTCTAAAATATCTCCTAGCGTTCTTTTGACCCCTTCGAATTTATTGCTTGGTTCGTTGGAATATAGCCTATTTTTGTGAAGGTGACGCTCGTACGTATGAGTAGATTTTTCTCTCTCCTGGTTTTTGCACATCCACTTCTTATGTGCCGCTTGCTCTTATAAGTGAATCTCTCTCTCTTTCTCGTTCTTGTCTTCCTAGGTGCCGCTTGTACGTATGAGTAGATTTTGCACATCCACTTCTTATGTGCCGCTTGCTCTTACAAGTGAGTCTCTTTCTCTTTCTCATTCTTTTCTTCTTAGGTGCCGCTTGTACGTATGAGTAGATTTTGCACATCCACTTCTTATGTGCCGCTTGCTCTTACAAGTGAGTCTCTTTCTCTTTCTCATTCTTTTCTTCTTAGGTGCCGCTTGTACGTATGAGTAGATTTTGCACATCCACTTCTTGAGTGCTGCGATGACGTACTAGTAAGTAAGTGTGTGTGTGTGTGTGTGTGTAGATATGATATGTATAGTAATGGTAGGGTTTTGGATGCGTAATGGAATCGGTGATTACATTACACCTCCCGGCCCGAAAAAGAACGGACGAGTGAAACTCGACGTTCGCTAAAGATTTGTATACGTGTGTTATTGTATGTATTTCTTATAAACAATGATGGGTATTATCATTCTCCGCACATCATTATTTATTTACAATATGATTTATAAGGTACTTTTCGTTGCTACAATTTTTTTGTTTATGTATTTATATATAATTTTCTTTGTTTACGATCATACATTCAGTTTTTACATACTAGATTACATATAATATTATTTAAATTTTATATTAATATCGATACAAAATGAAAGAAGCAAAAAAAAAAATTTTTTTCAAGAATATGTGACATGTGTATGTAAGGTTCTGATTTACTATGCTGAACCGCGCAGTAATTCTATATACAAATAATTATTTATTTGAGTATAGGTGAACTAGCCTTGACTCGAGAGTCTTCTGTTACTATTAAGTAGGTTATGATTCTAATAAACTGTCTCTTTATGGTACTTCTTTGTTATGACTTTATTTAGATGAAGGCCCAATGCTTTGATACAGATGTTACACAGATGTTTTAATCTAATCTTTATGTTTGTTCTTAATGTTACGTATTTACTTATTTCTATATTGGTTCGACTTACAATCCCGTTCGGACACTACTAGTAGATTGCACGGTCGATGACTGGGCGGTGTTTAGTATTATCCTACACGGATGGTTCCGTGGCGTGTTGAGAGTAAGATCATTAACTAAGCTGCCGAAGCTAACGCCAGATAGGTTGACGGTCCTTAAGCCTCGTACTGTACCGACTCACGTCCAGAGTATGAAGAATTCCACCGGTTAGCTTCCACGGAGTTTGAGTGGTTTCTAAGCACCCAATAGACGACGCGAAGGACTAAACGGCACTCGTATTCACACACCAGGTCCAGCAGGTACAACACTCGTTGTCCTTGTAAAAAGAGACTTCACTAAAGGCAATATGAGGACTGAGTGCGGGGCTTATAAGGCTTGGCGGATGATCTCAATGTTAGGGTAATAACCAATCACTGATCGCCACTGAAAGTGTCTTACAATATAGGTTGGTGATGGTGCAGAATAAGTAGGTTTTGGGATTGCTGACTCGGGGGTCAGTTGGTTTAATTAGTGGGACGCGTTTGATGTCGTAAACGCGGTTGCGGAAATGCTTACATTGTGATTATCGTCGTATACCTGCGCCTGTACACATACACGCCGTCATACATCATTCTGTATACAGTATATTCATACATATAATTATCTTTTATGAACATGGGACGTTACACCTCCCCCCCAGAGTATTGCTGTCCCCAGCAATGGGTGCTGGTGCAAAAAAAAAAACGTGCGATGTTCATTCACAATATGTTGTTACATAAGTATGTTGTTTAAGAACTTTTCATAAAGTTAATAATATAATGCTGACATATGCATTATCTCGGAAGATTAATAAGTGAATAAAAAGAAATTTTCGGTATTTTGATCTCTAATACTAGTTGTAAAAATTTTTTTTTGTTTTGATCCGATCATAATTGCGATTTTTCGTACTTTATTTACAGGATAACAATGTAATTATAAACAATTTGTCTAACTTTTATTACATTATTAGTTCGGAGACTCTTAATTGCAAAATTACAAAAAGGTTTGGTTCGAATCCGACCATAATTTTTATTTATTTATTTATTTATTTATTTATTATTATTTTTTTTTCGTAGGTCGATAGAGTATCCTTAACTAACAATTTAGGTACAAAAATAACAATTTTCGTACTGTAATTTTTCGAGTTACAGGTCTATAAACATTTGATTGTTGCTACTTATTTTTGGGTGTATTTTGACTTCCTAA
Organism: Muscidifurax raptorellus; assembly: GCA_020010945.3. Taxonomy (NCBI): domain Eukaryota; kingdom Metazoa; phylum Arthropoda; class Insecta; order Hymenoptera; family Pteromalidae; genus Muscidifurax; species Muscidifurax raptorellus. The sequence continues at coordinate 2,402,849 of JAHUUD020000006.1, forward strand.
TGTGCGGTCGAGTGCTAAAAGTCCGAAATTATTATTATTTTGTTAGATAATGCCAATTGTTGCTAAATTGTTTATTCCGCATGTTTAGTATTTGTATAATATGAACCCCTATGTGGTCTTATTGTAAGTCCGCTAGATTGGAAAGTGCATGTGTGTAGGTATAAGCCTGTATGCAAGTATAACTGGTCTTATGTATACTTATATATACTCTTACCCGTCTTTATGTACACTGATATATATACTCGCATGTCCATACGTTATGTTCATTTATATATATACTCGCTGCATATATATAAGTATAGTATTGACTGCGAGTGTGACGTACTGCATTCCTGGGTGGGTCGCATTCCTGGATGGGTCTTTTTGATTCTTCAAGTATCCGGTCGGTGGCAGGAGTTACCGCGCTTTGGCGCGAACTCGTGCTTTCGTCACGCCTACATATACGCGCGTGCTGTGTAAGTTTCGGCGCGAGCTAACAACACGTGAGCGCGAGTGCATTGGCTTCGGATGGTAGTAGCCGCAATGCTAAGTTCGCTGACAATAGATAGAGATAGACAATAGGCCGAAAATGAACTGCTTATTTTCTTGTTTTGTTTGCCTAATCTTAAGTATTTGTTGTTACGTTTTCTAAGATAATAAATTTTATTTAAAATTAATCTTTAAGTGAAAAAAAAATTTCTTTCAAAAATAGAGTTTTATTCCAGTAATTACATTGAACCCACGATCCTATGTAGGTAAGTTTAAAATACCGTGTCTTGAATTTGTAGTGGTCTTGTCTGGTCTACTCAGCGATAAAATTTCTCTAACTTATCTTTATGCTTTACTATAAGTTTTCCATTAGATGATTCTACTATGACATTACTATTGTCTTTAATTTCTTTTACAAAAAATTTTCCATTATAAAATTTATCTAATTTCCCATATCTGGGTTCCTTTAATACTCTCACTTCGTCTCCGACAGAAATCTGTAAAGGTCTTGCCTTTTTATCATAGTACTCCTTGTTCTTATGTTTTGATTGTATGAGATTATTCCTGGTTACTGTTTGTGCATCTCTCAAACATTCAGTTAGTTCTTGTATGTAATCGTTGTAAGTTTCTAATTCGAATTCGTTCGGCAAACGATTGGGTGTACGGGCTGAGGTAGAGGAGTGTAACCCGTTGATGTATGTACGGATGTATTATACTCATGAATAGCAAAGGGAATTATTTTATCCCAATCTTGTTTGCTTGATGATTTATTTCTTAGAAAGTCTGCTAAGACAGCGTGACTTCTTTCTAAGGATCCATTAGACTGTGGATGGTATGCAGTCGTAGTATTTAATTTAAAATTATAAATTTCGGATAACTGTGACAATAGATTGTTTTGAAAACTGCGTCCTCGGTCGCTTAGAATTATTCTAGGTACTCCAAAATGTACAAAAAGGTGTCGGGTCAAAGCGTCTGCGATTGTAACTGCTTTGATGTTGGGCACTGGTACTGCTATACAAAATTTTGAAAACTGACACTGCATAGTTAGTATATGCACGTTACCTTGCGTAGATTTGCATAAAGGTCCAACTGTATCTATGGCTACTTTATAGAAAACTTCACTTGGTGTATCCGTTATTACCATTGGTTCTCTTGTCTTTACTCTAACCAGCTTTTGTTCTTGGCAGATTTCACATTTGCGTACGAAATCATGTATATCTTCTTTCATTCCTTTCCAATAGTATCGTTCTCTTATTCTTCTATAGGTTTTTCCCATACCACGATGTCCTCCAAACAAACTATTATGGTAATCGTTCAGAACTATTAACTTGTATTCAGGGGCTAGTATCTTACACTCACCGTAACATATCGTTACTGCTATTTGTAAATTTTTCAGTTTTTCCTTAATTTTATTTAATAATACCCCTCGTGGAAGAGTGTCAGTTAGCTCTCCGCTTCTAGCTAATCTAAAAGACTTTAACTTTTTATTCTTAATTTCGTTTGCTAATGTACTTAAACATTTCGATAAATTATCTGGTGTAATTTCGTCTTTTTCTTTATCCGAAATAACTAAACTGAAAATGAATCTTTTTCTATTTTGGGTAACTATTACATCACCGATGGTTATCTTAGCCTTTGATAATTCATCGCGATAAATAGCTTCTATGTCAATTAGTAATTTGTTGGTTCCATATGATAAACTTAAATCTTTTGAAATAAAATGTACTATATTATCTTTTAGATATGTTATACATTCTCTAGTTTTTAAAAATTTTAATGATTCTCTCAAGTTCACATCTGAATCTACATAGTCGAAAAATACAGATGTTGGTGTGTTTCCTAATCTTGGAGCTGTACTGTCTTCCTTCGGTTTACTATTTATATAAGAAGTATTATGGTTGTTGGTAAGTGTTCCGCTTGTGGGTGTTATTATTGTTTTTGTCGTTTTAGGTGGATTATTTTGTTTTTTGGGTTTAGATAATTTTTTTCTTAATTCTTCGTTAATCTCATCCTCCGATTCTTCTTCACTATCCTCTTGTTCTATTGTGGAGAGGTGATGCCAATTGGTGTTTTCGGCCATCTCTTCAGTCCAAGCAGTAGAAGATGCTCTAGGTTGTTTTATGGGTGACTTGAAACGAATCGGATTAGACTGACTATCTGCGTATTCTAGCATCCATTCTCTCACAGTGCTGCTGGGGACTACTGCCTGTGAAGCTTCTCCTAGTAACGTAGGTGGTTCTGAACTCGCTTTCTCTCCTTGTTGTAAGGGTGATGAGCTTTCAATATCTTTCATGAGGTCCCAGTTCTCAGTTGGAGTTTCATGATAGAGCTCTAAGAAATTATCCCAGCACATCGAGAGTGGTTGGTTATTTGTAGTCTCGCTTGGGTTTCCATTAGGATTAATCTCTTTTTCCTTTGCACTTTTGTTTAATTCAATGCTAGATAATTCTTGTAGTTCTGAATTATCCATGAGTTGACCTGGTATTGATCGTCTCATAGTAGATTGTAAATTTGGGTTTATTAACTCTTTGTCATCACTTGATGATGAAGAATCTCTAAATTTTGTTTCAATTTCCGGACTAGTTTGTCTAGAACTAGTAGGAGTTTTATTCTTTTTGTTGTTAGGATTTTTACTCTTGATCTTATTGGGTTTATTCAATATTATCTCATCAAATTCACTTTCACCTGGATCCTCGTTTGACTTGACCATAGTAGAATCAGTTTCCTCTTCTGACTCTGTATCTTGATTCAACAGGCTAGGAAGCAAAGATTTGTTGCTTAGTGGTATTGGTGGAGCATCGGAAGATTCTGCAATACTACTCTCGATTGAGTTGGTTATTTCTGAGTTATCTGTTTCACTCATTGATGGTGGTTCGGAAACTATGGGTTCTGCAAAAACTACTGTTTTCTTTTCTGTAGTGGCTGGTTCGTTCTTCCTCATTCTAAGTCTCTTCGCGATTGTACTTGCTTCTAGGTCGGCTTGCCCTCCCTCCATACCTAAAGGGATAGTGGGGTTATCAAGCTTGATTCCTTCCTTACGACCCGGTTTCTTTCGATGTTTAACTCCTTCTTTAGAGGTTTCGTTTTCGCTTTGTAGTTGAGTACGATTCTGTCTGGCTAAAGAAGTTTTAGTCGGCTTAGGTAGGATAGGCAGTACTCGTACCTCCCCCCCCCCCTGTTCTTGTTCATCTTCTTTAATTAGTTGGTCTCTATCAACTGGATTGCGGGAAAGGGCGTCTGCGTTAACATTTAGACGACCAGGTTTATACTTGAAAGTATAGTAATAACCTCGTAATCTCATTCTCCAACGATTTAACCTACTGACTGGATCTTTTAATGATTCAATCCATGTCAATGGTTCGTGATCTCCGTAGACGGTGAAATGCTTACCGTAAAGGTAGTGGCTAAAATACTCTATGGCATTTACTACGGCTAAACATTCTTTTTCTGTGGTAGAATAATTTCGTTCGCATTTGTTGAGAGATCTGGACATATAGGCGATTGGATGTTCTTGACCTGGTTCACCTTGACTTAGGACTGCACCTATAGCTCCATCACTTGCATCCGTAGTTAGAATGAAAGGCTTACTATCATCCACTGTTGTTAGTACAGGGGCTTCACAAAGTGCTTCTTTTAAGATCTTAAAACTTTGTTCTTGTTCTAATTCCCACTTCCATTTTACGTTTTTGGCTAATAGGGCGTTGATGGGCCCTGCTTTCTCTGAGAAGTTTTCAATAAACCTTCTGTAATAACCAGCTAATCCTAAGAACTGTCGGATTTCAGTTTGGTTAGTCGGCCGCGGGTAGTTTTTAACGGCTTCTAACTTCTTAGGGTCCGGTCTTACTCCATTACTGTCGATGATATGACCTAAATAATTAATTTCTGGTACAAGGAATTGGCATTTATCCATTTGTAGTCTTAAGCCTACCGCTGACAACCTTTCAAACAATTTAGCGATTTTCTCCTCATGTTCTTCGAGAGAATTTGCATAAATCACTATATCATCTAAAAAGACATACATTTCTGATCCTTGTAGACCTGTTAGGACGCAATCCATGAGCCTTTGGAAGGTTGCAGGCGCGTTGGTAAGGCCGAAGGGCATACATAGGTACTCAAAATGGCCGTATTTGGTGTTAAAGGCAGTTTTCTCAACATCCCCAGGGTCAATCTCTATTTGATGAAAGCCCATGGCGAGGTCAAAAACTGAGAAATATTTTGCTCTTCCAATCTGCTCAAGGATTTCCATGATGTTAGGTAGTGGATATGCGTCCTTGATGGTTTTCGCGTTTAACTTTCGGTAGTCAATTACCAACCTGTACTTTTTCTTTCCGTCTGGTCCTGGTTTCTTAGGTACGATTCGAATAGGACTGCAAGATGGGCTCTTTGAATGCCTGATTATACCGGCTTCCAAAAGTTTTTGTATTTGGTTAAAAAGCTCGTCATCTAGTCCTGTTGGTCCTCTCTTGTACTTAACTTTGACGGGTTCTTCATCGGTTGTCCTAATCTTATGCTTAACACATGATGTTCTTGGTGGCGGATCTCCTGGCAAATAAAACAGATGAGAATATTCTTTTACCATTTTCTTAATCTGCGTTCTTTCTGGTCTTGTGTGATAGTTGGTTAAAACTTTTTCCAGGATTGTTTTTACGCGGTCTTCTTCGTCTTTTGGTGGTTCCCCTTCTAACGGAAACTCGTAGTCATCCTCCAAGTCATCGTAAAAGTCAAATGCTTCCAATGGCTGTGGAGTAATTTCTATTTCGACTGGGTCAGGTAGAGTATTAGTGGCCATTACATAACAGTAGCCTTTGTTATTTTTAACGGCGGCTTCTCCTATAAAAACTCCTGGGACGGTATTTATTCGTCTTAAGTATGCTTGGCCCTTAGCTGAATGTTTAGTTGCGGGAATTCTTATAGGAACTTTTGCTCTGGCCGGTAACTTAAATACGGTTTTACCATTGGATTTAAAACCTTTAGAATTAAAATTCCAATTTACTGTATCTATAGATTCCGGTTCTATCTCGCGTTCGGCATATGGAAATTCAAACTCAGGTTCAATCTGAACTCTTTTTACTTCCGTGTTTCGATATGCTTCCTCTGGATGTTTATCTTCACTAGTTTCTGGTATTAGTTTATGAACGAAGGGAACGGGTGTTATCGGATGACTTTCCGTTACTAGTACTCCCTCTCCAAACATGATGTTTACTTTTTCTACAAGTAGAAAAGGGTTACCCAATATAAGTTCCTCTGATAGTGGCGTGCTAGATGGTAACACGTGGAATAAATGGTCCTTTCCTAAGATTTTTAATTTTACAGTTCCTAGAGTCCTTACCTCCTGCGGAGAAATACCTAGTATAGAGATCACGTCATTTTGGTCTACTATAGCATTAGGACCCAATGCATTTTCTTTTACTGCATTGATTTGGGCTCCGGTATCCACTACACATAAGGCTTCTGGAACTGCCAATTGTTCTATTCTTAATTTTATTGTGGGCGAGGATTCGACTCTTGACGTGAGTCGAATAACTTGGGCTGGTTTCCCGACTTGGCTGTGGGGCCGGGACTGGTTGAACGCTGTGGAGTCGTCCCGCTCACTGGTGCGTTCTTCCAGTGAACGTTGTCCCAGTTTAAATGATTTTTATTTCCACTGCGAAACGGGATTGGCGACTTCGGCTTTTCTCCGTAATAGTCTTGATTTCTGTTAATTGCGGATTCTTGATGGTGACATGGTTCCTGCATTGGGACTGGTCTGTGCGTACACGTTGGTGGATTTTGATGTTGGTAGCCTCCATTTTGAGGTGGGTACCAATATCCGGCTCTCTGTTGATTTTGAAAGTATATATAACATGCAGCACAGTTACAGGGTCTGTAATCCAGATATAATGGTGCCTCTGGTGGTATAACATGTCTTTGTACTGGTGGTCTTACTGGCACCATAGTATTCTCAGTATATTCCCTCTGGAGTATACTTGGATGTTTGATAGGCTCGGGTACTGGCTTTTTATAACTCAATTGTGGTGGTGCGTGTATCTTGCCTCCTTCAAAAGTCATTTTTGGGAAATAGGTGTCATCCCGGTCTATTGAATAAGAAATCTCATTTCTATTATGCGTAGAATCATGAAAATTCACTCTTCTTTGCCCTCCTCTATCTCCTTCCTCATTATTCAATGTTCTTACTTGATGTATACTTTCGTATATTTCTCCTGAACCAGGGGGTGAATCCCGTGAACCATGTGGACTTCGATCTTGTGTATCGATATGTGTATGACTTACTTGATGAATACGTGGATTGGAGTAATGATTATTATACATGGTTACTTTACCCCGTTCATATTTCGATGCTAACGCGAACGCGTCATCCAGTTTTTCTGGTGCTAACTCGATAATACGGGTTCTCCAACCATCTGGTAATCCATTAATAAATGATTCTAAGGCAATGATTTCGATCTGAGGTTTTAAATGATCTCGCTGTACGTTATTTCCCAGTACTTCCAACGCGGCGTTAATTGCGGCATTAACTAGCGCGTTTATTCGACCGTAAAACTGTCGAATATTCTCTCCCTGCCTCATGGAAGATGATTGAATTTCGTGTAAGTAATAACTATATGTGCGGGGCGGTGCAAAGCAGTCTTTTAAATGCGATTTTAAATCATTCCAAGTTTTAAATGTGCTACCTTCCAAGGCTTGTCTGGCTTTACCCCTTAATTTTGATATAACGATTCTTAAAAAGTGTGCTTCTGAATCTGTAGAAATCATGGTAAAGCAGTTATCAACATCTTGTAAGAATTCTTTTAGATTCATATTTGTTCCATCGTAATCTGCAAGATGTTGAGTTGCTCTTTCCACTGCCCGAAAATTATTTGACTCTAATATACTACGTGAAAATTCTAATAATTGTTCTTCTCTTTCTGCCTCTTTAAATCTATAAAATTGATCTAAAGCATTGATTCTTTGTTCTAAGTTGGGTAATCTTAAGATTTCCTCTCTAGTTTGATTAAACGCCATTATGGTTTATTTCGTCTAAAAAAATACTGACCCTAAACTTCTTCTTAATAATGAAAATTCTAAACGAGACAGTTGGTACTTTAGTAACAATGGCTTAGTTCCCCACAAGGGATGCCATTTGTAAGGTTCTGATTTACTATGCTGAACCGCGCAGTAATTCTATATACAAATAATTATTTATTTGAGTATAGGTGAACTAGCCTTGACTCGAGAGTCTTCTGTTACTATTAAGTAGGTTATGATTCTAATAAACTGTCTCTTTATGATACTTCTTTGTTATGACTTTATTTAGATGAAGGCCCAATGCTTTGATACAGATGTTACACAGATGTTTTAATCTAATCTTTATGTTTGTTCTTAATGTTACGTATTTACTTATTTCTATATTGGTTCGACTTACAATCCCGTTCGGACACTACTAGTAGATTGCACGGTCGATGACTGGGCGGTGTTTAGTATTATCCTACACGGATGGTTCCGTGGCGTGTTGAGAGTAAGTTCCTTAACTAAGCTGCCGAAGCTAACGCCAGATAGGTTGACGGTCCTTAAGCCTCGTACTGTACCGACTCACGTCCAGAGTATGAAGAATTCCACCGGTTAGCTTCCACGGAGTTTGAGTGGTTTCTAAGCACCCAATAGACGACGCGAAGGACTAAACGGCACTCGTATTCACACACCAGGTCCAGCAGGTACAACACTCGTTGTCCTTGTAAAAAGAGACTTCACTAAAGGCAATATGAGGACTGAGTGCGGGGCTTATAAGGCTTGGCGGATGATCTCAATGTTAGGGTAATAACCAATCACTGATCGCCACTGAAAGTGTCTTACAATATAGGTTGGTGATGGTGCAGAATAAGTAGGTTTTGGGATTGCTGACTCGGGGGTCAGTTGGTTTAATTAGTGGGACGCGTTTGATGTCGTAAACGCGGTTGCGGAAATGCTTACATTGTGATTATCGTCGTATACCTGCGCCTGTACACATACACGCCGTCATACATCATTCTGTATACAGTATATTCATACATATAATTATCTTTTATGAACATGGGACGTTACATGTATATGACCTGTGTTGAGTCGGCTGTAACATAGAATTTCTGTTAGTATATTGATAATTTTTTTATTACCGATGTATAATTTTATTCAAGCTACTTTTCTCTTTATGTCTTTTTACTCTTTATCTTTCGTGTGGGTTGTTGCTTTTTATATAAAATTCCACCCCACCTGAAAAAAAAGAATGTTGAACATGGAATTTCAACATTCTTCTTTTATAGCGAGAAGTATGTGAATATTTTCCGTTTTGAGTTAAAAAGATTTTGTATTATTTTATTTCCCATGACCATTTCTACTTTAGGACACATGTGTTTTTTTTTTCTTTTTGTTTTTATACTTGTTCAGGTTCTATATATGAAACTCTAAGTCTATTAGCATTAACAGTTTTAATTTTCTTATTTTTCATTCTAATTTTTATATTTCGCTGATTGTTAAATACATCTACAACAGTGTATGGTCCTTCATATTGATCGGCTAGTTTATACTGCTTTCCTCCTTTTAACAACCAAACTGTATCTCCTATTTTAAATTCCTTTGGATTAATTTTTTTATCATAATAATATTTTGATCGAATTTTTGACTCTATTAATTTTTCCCGTGCAACTCTCTGAAGTTCATTTAATCTTTTACTAAGATTAATTACATAATCGTTATAAGTGGGGATCAGATCTTCGGGCTCAAGTGGCTCGTTTGAAGGAACACGTGCTAGTCGTCCAAAAACTAACTCATAGGGTGTAAACTGATGCCCTTCATGTGGCACCGTGTTGTAACAAAATGTAGCTAATTCCAAACATTCGTCCCAAGTTTCGTTATCTAGGGCCGTTTTAATATATTCGGTTAGTGAATGATGTGATCTTTCTAAAGAACCGTTAGATTGCGGATGATAAGCAGTAGTTTTTACTTGTTTGATGCGAAATTTCTTGACCACTCTTCTCATTAAACTTGACATAAAATTACTACCTTGGTCTGTGAGGATTGTAAGAGGTGCTCCAAAAATACAAATAAAACGTTTTATTAACGCGTCTGCTACTGACTCCGCTGTGGAATCTTTTATAGGTATTGCTAAGCAATATTTCGAAAAATTGCATTGAATTGTTAGTATATTATTATAACCATTTTTAGATTCAGGAAAGGGTCCAACTATATCGAGACTAATCTTTTCCATCGGTGATTGAGGTGTGTCAGTAATTTGCATAGGTTGTTTGGTCTTGACTCGAACTAATTTTTTTAACTGACATGTGAGACATTTGCGTATAAAATTTTGTACGTCTTCTTTAATGTTTTCCCAGTAATATCTTTGTTTAATCCGTTTATAAGTTTTAGTTACTCCTTTATGTCCTCCTATAGCTGTACATCCACTTCTTATGTGCCGCTTGCTCTTATAAGTGAATCTCTTTCTCTTTCTCGTTCTTTTCTTCTTAGGTGCCGCTTGTACGTATGAGTAGATTTTGCACATCCACTTCTTATGTACCGCTTGCTCTTACAAGTGAGTCTCTTTCTCTTTCTCATTCTTTTCTTCTTAGGTGCCGCTTGTACGTATGAGTAGATTTTGCACATCCACTTCTTATGTGCCGCTTGCTCTTACAAGTGAGTCTCTTTCTCTTTCTCATTCTTTTCTTCTTAGGTGCCGCTTGTACGTATGAGTAGATTTTACACATCCACTTCTTGAGTGCTGCGATGACGTACTAGTAAGTAAGTGTGTGTGTGTGTGTGTGTGTGTAGATATGATATGTATAGTAATGGTAGGGTTTTGGATGCGTAATGGAATCGGTGATTACATTACACAACTGACCTCTCAGACATGTACACTCGACGTGCAATACATCTGCAAAGAACAATTTGAAAATTGTATATAATTCTTAAGAAGCATAGCTAGTTACTGTTTTTGCAGTTGAATAGATTTATCCCATTAACGTATACATTATTAGATTCCCAGTCTAAAAAAATATGAAGTTTAATTTTTATATTTAAAACTAAACCATATGATTTATTATTTTATTAATTTATTATCTTTTTTATCTAGAAAAATTAAAAGTAAGGTATATTGTTAACATTTTTTAAAACCATTCATGACTTTTTTACAATTTTTTTTCTTTAAATACATCAAACATACAAAATATGTATATTTAATAATTGATAACAGTGATTATACATCAACTTGCTTTTATCATCTACTGATACTGTCCATCGACGTGAAATTACTAAAAAATGCGTATTTTTAATAATTTAAAACGTTTTCTGTACTGTGAGCTTGAACTGTATAGTCGTAATAAATAATCATAATAACTTCTCTAAGCACTGTTCATTCAATACAGTTAAGAAAAATCGTTATTTTTGAATATTCAAATACATATAGCCATTATAAGATGAAGTACTAGTAAGAGTTCTTGAATAAATAAAATGCTGAGATGTTAAGTGCAATTTTGAGTGCAAGTTAATATGCTTATAATTTATTAATCGAGAAAAGCTATGCTGTTGTTTTGTAACATTTTTTTCCGTTCGTTTTTGTGATTAATAACAGTTAAATTCAACTCTTAATTATAAAATGTGAGTTTTTTATTCACTAAAACAATGTTCTTTATAGTTCGGGATTCTTTTGCTGCCAATAGCACTCTATTCTGTTAGTTTTCATGATAAAAAAATTCATTGCAAATAATTATAAATTATTCATACCGGTATAATGTTTTGAAAATCTTTTTTGAGTATCTATTATTGTCCGATGAAATTTGTGTTGCCGTCTGGCACCATTTTTTATCGGTATTCATGATTCATGATAGTTCTGATTATATTTTAATTAATTACAAAGTTTTAATAAAAAGAAATATTTCCAAATAATTATAAGCATGTCTATATTATCGTGTTATCGATGAAAACTGTGTTGCCGGCTGGCACCAGTTTTTATTGATTTTCATGATACACGACAAATAGAAAAAAAAACTTATTTCAAGTCTTATTTTCATACAAAATAAATGTTTCGAGATAAAACTTAGCATGTCTATATTATCGTGTTATCGATGAAATCTGTGTTGCCGGCTGGCACCAGTTTTTGTTGATTTTCATGATACATGACAAATAGAAAAAAAAATTATTTCATGTCTTATTTTTATACAAAATAAATGTTTCGAGATAAAAATTAGCATGTCTATATTATCGTGTTATCGATGAAATCTGTGTTGCCGGCTGGCACCAGTTTTTGTTGATTTTCATGATACATGACAAATAAAAAAGTATTTTAATTGTTATTTTTTATACAAAACAAAAGTTTTGAGATAAAATTTAGCATGTCTATATTATAATGTTATCGATGAAGTCTGTGTTGCCGGCTGGCACCAGTTTTTGTTGATTTTTACAGTATGTGACACTCAAACTCTTATGTAAATCAACTATTATATAAAATAAAAAATTTTTATAGAAGTAATATTTGTCAATATGAGCACTTTAATTTTAAAATTAAAATTAGAACTTTATTTTTTCATTCTATGTGTAATCTTGTAATAAAAAAATTAATGGTTATATATGTTTGGAAAAATCGATGAAATATGAGATAATGTTTGTTTTTTTAAATTATTTTTTTACACTTTTACAATTATAGTCGATTGAATGTATCGTGATGATGTTTTATAGAATTAGCTACATTTTATCTTACAAAATTAACGTAGTAACATCATTATTTTCTATAGATTTTTTTATCAAATTAAAATCATTTTTTTCGTAGCTCTTCAAGAACATTTCTAATAAGCTTCAAATTGCCTATAGGCTGCTGTTCATGCCTAATAGAGAGGCCAAAATTATCAAAGCTGCGACCATGCGGGCATCGAATGTGTTTCACCTGCGTGCGGTTATGTATATCGCGGACCTGCCCAGTATGTCGCGCAGTCATCGACACCTACATGCCTCGTGCCAAAATGGGTGGCGAGCGATGGAACGAGGGCATCCCTCAACTTCTAGATGACGAGGTCTATCACCAAATGAACCAAGACTTGATCCAACAATTGACAGCTTCTGATCGGTTTGATTGTGCGTTCATCATATAATCAATTTAATTTCATATAAGATACTTAAATATTTAAAGTATATTATTGACAGCTTCTGATCGGTTTGATTGTGCGTTCATCATATAATCAATTTAATTTCATATAAGATACTTAAATATTTAAAGTATGTTATGCAATTAAACTTGACAATAAAACAATGTAAGGTAACCTATTTTTCCAGAAAAACCAATCTTTATGAGTTGTCGATAAAGATAACTCGTCCACAACGTCCGAAAACTAAACAAGGCTACCAAGAACTACTAGAGGACATCGGGGACAACGAGACACAACTACAGGACATCGGGAACAACGAGGGACAACTAGAGGACATCGGGGACAACGAGAGACTGCGAGTACCAATTGGAGGATTTCAGGAACAACGCGGGACAATGAAGGGCAACTAGAGGACATCAGGAACAACATGGAATACAAGATGGAAATACTTATCATTATAGTCATTAATAAAATTTGTATCCGGTGAGCAAGCTATAAAAAATTAAATATATATTTTTTTAATAATTAAATTTAAATATATCGTCTAATAACGTATTTTGTTAAGCCAAGGATAACTCTCCACCCATCCCGAGGACATCAGAGGACATCATCCCAGATAAAGGACTTCAAGGACCGCAGATAAGCAAATCATTAGACAATTGGTATTTGAGTGAATGTGCGTATGACTGAATATGAATAGATCTGAGTGAACGTGCGTCTGACTGATTATGAGTAAATGTGAGTGAGTGTACGGGATATTTAACCTGTTTAGATTAATATTCTTATTGTTTTAGATCTGCCTTTTCGGATAGTAATTTTGAAATTTCAAGTTTATTATCAGAAATGGCAGATCTTAAACTATAATGTGCATTAGGCCTATGCTATGTTGAAATATTTATCTTTTATTTCTTTTCATTTCAGTTAAATTGATTAGTTTATAGTCTATAGTAATATGTTTATAGTTTAAAGAAATATATTTCAACAAAGTAAGGGACACCACGTAAAAAAAACGCGCTTATCTATATACCTCCTGGGTGGTGTGGAAAATAGACTAACTACTTAATACACTTATATTTGAAATTTTTCTTTTTTTTATGATTATTTTATTATGATTAAAATATGTTTTTATTGATTTCCATAAGAATGATTAATTGAATGAATAATCAACTATTTTAGGGAGTTTTAGAATATTTTTAACAATATAATTGTTTATAAATATAATTAAACACGTATTCTAATGTTTTAATTTTAATTTGTTTCAGAATCATAAAAAAATATTATTTTCTTGTAATATTGACATATTGTTTAAATATATTAATTAAAAAATCGATGAAAATATTACTAGGGACCGTTAATGTATTTATAATTAAAAACTTTGTTATGAAATAAAAATTTACCCACTCCTATATTTTAATTAACCATTTCAATAAAAACTCATACCATTTGATTGTTTTTAACATAAATGTTGTATTTATTAATCCTACATCCTAAATCCCAAATTAAATACGAACACTTCGTATTCTCATAATTTGTTTTTCGCGATTCACTTTATACGGTGATTACATTGTTCGTTATTATAAATTAGTGCGTGACAGACGGTCCGACAAGTTTTGACTGTTAAATTTGTACAATATTTAAAATTTGAGTTATAGCATAAATATCGTTTTAGTACTGAAAATGAAACCATGATGTGGCGAGAGAGGCCACAGAAATTTTAATACGTTTTCACAGAGATAATACGGTTTTGTGCACAATTATTGTACACAAAACCGTTTAGCAATATGAAAATTGTGCACAATTATTGTGCACAAAACCGTTTTGCAATATGAAAATTGTGCACAAATATTGTGCACAAAACCGTTTTGCAATATGAAAATTGTGCACAATGATTGCGCACACAACCAAGTTGCAACAACGTATGATCTGTGCACGATTATTATACATAAAAATCTTGTGCATACTTTTAATGTCCAAAAATTATTTTGTGTACAATTGTAATGTCTAAAAAGTATATAGTGCACAATTTTTATTGTGTTCTTTGCGTACGTGCATAATAATATTTAAAAAAAAAATTCGTGCAGAATTAAAACTTTCCAATAAATTGTTTGTGCACGATGACATTGAGCAAAATTGTGGGTGCACAACAATTCCTGCACGGCGATCTTTTGTCTCTAATAGCTCCGTGCACAAATACCACGCATAATTCGTGTGCACAATTTAAAAGTATTGTGCACAAGCAGAAATATTTGTGAATAGTTTTATTCATAATATTTTTCGTGTACAATTATTTATGTGCACAATTCTTATGTGCATAATCTCCACCATGCCCCTTAGGGCTTAGCGTTTTACAGACACACCCCCCACCACAAACGCTTAATAAATGTTTAAAGAAGACTTATTTCTTTTTTTTTATCAAGCCTCTTGTAGTTGTCACGCTTAGGAAAAGATTTTGTATTTCTCGAATATTTCTCAGTAAACGATTTCCACTGCAATGTTTCTTTTTTCTTCTCCTCGTTCTTACACGAATATTTATTTTACTGTATCCATAAGGATAAAGGATTAAAATGTAGTAGTCACAATTAAAAGGAATAATACATTTATTCAATATTACTTTATATATAGCTCATTTAATTTTTTCTCAAGTACAGACAGGATAATTTTACCAGTTCTTTCAATTCTAAAGCTAAAACGCTTTGGATCTCGGGCAGCTTGCTCCCACTCTCCACATCGTGCACGTTTATGTGCATATGTCCATGTATACACTAAATGAACAGTAGGCGTTTGTTGGAAACGAACCCGCTTATTCATACTGCTATTTATTAATAACATTAAATTTACAGTGTACGCAATCTCTTATCAAATGTGGGGTTCCATTCTCGATGCTGTTGTGCTCATGACAACGTAGACACTCCAAAATTTCAGAGTCCAGCTTCAAATGTTCTGGCAGTTTATTCCAAGCTTGCTCGATACTATTTGCCGCAAATGTTATGAGAAATTCTCTCGATAAGAAAGCAATATCCGTGGGAGTCAGAAATGACAGGTGCTCTGTGCGATAAATTGTTTAAGCTATCTCTCGAGAGATGGCGTATTGTCCCGATAAAATTTTTTTAGCAATAATACATTTTTGTGCGCACAGTTTGCCTTGAATGCTAATTTGTGATGTGGACAGAGAGGCTCAAAAATATCATATTTCAGCCTTTGTAGTGAAGGAAAGCCAATCTCACCTATGTCGAGCACATGAAAATTGAATTTCTCGATGTAAAACTGTTTTCAACACATTTTCAAGCTCCTCATAGGCTAAATCCCCCGAACTCCGGGATAATCTGTGATAATTGCGCTCCAACCAGAGATTTTCACACCTGTACTTGGCGGTTAGTCTGCACCACGGTATAAGCGGTTTGAATAAAAACACCAAGGGCGTGAGATATGTGTTGAGTAGAACTATGGTAAGTTCCTTCATGACAAACTCGTTTACAGGCTTTTTGAAACCTTGTACATCGAGCACGTATTCCATTTTGACTGACTGCCTACCACAATTTGCTGCTCATTTTATACCATCATCCCCACCACCCTTTAAACGAGTTTTCGTACATCCACACTCATGGGATTCTACTCAACTATACGATCATGTAAGATCAGACAATATGCAGAGGTATGAAGTGGAAAATTTGCTCTAGTCTTAAACTCGAGACGTACATCCACCGAAGCTTGCTTCCGTGACTCATTTTGTTTCGAACAATCAATCACAACAAGAGGAGCATACTCGAGATAATCTGTCTTTTTCAGCATTGGTTCAGCCTCTTTGTTGTAGTAGGCATTTTCAAAATTGGTATACATGTCGTATAGAACAGCATACTGATTATTCGTTACATTGAAATTGAGGTTTCCATAGGGATAGTGTTAAGAATTGAGAAAGAGTGTTGCGTTGCTAATGTTGCAATGATCAAAACGACTGGCATTAACCGTTTTTTGTCTAGCAGTCTTTACAGTCCACACATGTTTCGATGTACTGGGCAGTAACGGATACTCATATAGTTCCCAGCTACGAAAGCTCATGGTGACAGGTCTATCCTTTTCCAGATAGTTGAGCAATTTAATTTTATGCTTATCCGAGCGTACTACGTACGGCATCAGCCATTCAATTTTGGTGATTTAAATTTTAAAATCCTCGTAAACTTGTACACCAGCCACTGCTATTTGCGTCTGTATAACTGAATTTACATCAGAATTTGATCTTGTGAGAATGAACTCATGTTTGGCATTCACAACGATTTTGCAATAATCCTCAGCAAAGCCTAGGATCATACTGAGTGGAATTGATACATCAAAGTTGCCATTATTATCGAGCCAGCCAGCATTTTCAATCACTGAGCTTTGACTAGGGCTGAACCATACGAATCCTTTCAAAAGACTTGTTAAGCCCACATTCTTGCATCGATCAATTGTGATAGCGTTGAGTTCGTAATGAATTTCTTCAAACAGATGACATATGGCGTTGTTTACGAACGTTGTACCTGCGACGGCAGGGCCATCTGCTTTTTGCAATTTTCCACATATGTGCAATTAACTACGTGAAGGCAGCACACATAGAGCTTGATGTTGTATACCTATGCGAATTTTGTCGCTGTTGTTGAAATTTGACAAAGTATAGGGCTGATGCGCATGAATCTCGTAATGCAAAACAGATTCGTCAAATACGACAGGTGATTGTATGCTTAGAACCTCGTCCATTACGTTGAAAACAGCAAAATAGTATATAGCTTAATTTTTTGCAACTCTGAGACCCAGACTTTTTAGAAACTTTATGTTTTGACGTGTTAGCGCTTTCAGCACTCGTTGACGACTGATTACTCGATGGCATTGCAAGTTATTATTATAGCCTTTACCAGCTTTGGTATTGTACACAATGCCCATTATTCTTAGACTGATTTAATGTGTAATCTAATTGTTATGACTTCACCGCGAAAATTAAGTAAATGTCCGTCTTGACAGTGACTGGCAGGTAAATAATAGGTCATGGAACTTCGATGATCTTATAGCCTGGATAAATAGCTGGGATGAATTCGTGTTTGGTGTGCACCTTATGCTCGTTTATGTATGCCCCAGAAGGAATATTACATTCAACGTGTAATGCGTTAACTTTCAATATGGCTACTGGCAAATCAGATTCGTGATTAATATTTGGCGATAGTACGCGACTTGTGAAACCCAACAATTTTCCAATAGAATCTTCTGGCCGGAAATTGATTGGCTACACTTGACCATGCAACGAAGGGTGTTATTGTTCAGCTTGAGTTTAATTGTCATGCCTTTTGATGCTAGAGCCTCTTTCAGAGTCTTCTCAATGTCTTCAATTTCGTAGCTGCCTGAAGGCAAAATGATGACTTCCTCTCGTACGTAAAACTTGTTATTGCCTCTGTCTATGTTGGGTATCGAATTAAATGTGAGCAGTTCCACAAGTCCAAGAACGTAATTTTTACTTGGCGAGAGTTCAAGCGGTGGAAAATATTGAGCTTGCAGTACAGAAGATGTTCCAGATAGGCTCAGTGTTAGTGAGTCTTTCATGACTATTCGAACAATACTGGGTAAACCGGAATCTCAACCAATACTTATATAGCATTCAAAAGAAATTTTAGACAAAGATGGCCGCAGTTGTAGGTGTTGTAGTCTTGGTAATGTTTCTGATTATACTTGACTCCGTTCACATTCCAGTATTCCATAAGATCCTGAGCAGGCTGTAAATCTCCAAAACTATCAAAATACACTACATCGTTGCCTCGTTTTTGATATGCAACCCAATACGTGCCAGGTCCACTTTGGTCGTCGAGATTGACGATAGCTGATTAACGATAATGTGGTCCACTCGCTGGTAGTGCATTTCGCATGTAAACACCTCGAAAATATGGAATTTCCAAGATGCGTGCATATTTTATCAGATCAGCGTCAGTTAATGCACGTTGCGGTAATTTGAAGTTTTTTTTCCTCAAGCCTTGTCCATACTTTTTTAAGTATATACCATAGCCCTCTTTGTAAGGTCGCAGATATATACCTCTGCCGAGCGCAATAGCTTCTATTGTTTTGTTATGTCTTTGACTCTCCTCAAGCTGTCGTTTAGCACCACTAGCATCGTCACGGCTTTGCCGATACCAGCAGCGCCACCTGCTAATGCACCTGTTGCACTCAAACCAGCAAATATCGGTATAAGGAATGGTAGAAATCCTCCAATTTTGGATGGGACTGGTAGCACAGGTGGAATGCGGACATTCTTCTTGCCTCCAGCCTTGTTTACAGCTTGACGAGCAGCCTTTAGAGCGCTACGAATGACTGTGTGAGAGTTGTTGCTTGAAATAGCAGAAGTGGAAGCAGCTTTGATCATTTTGGCCAATGAAATAGATGGCTTCTTTTTCTTCTGTTTCTTTATTTGCCTTTTAAGACCCATTCCAAACTTGAATTTTGCCTTCATGGTGCCTGCTATGGCGAGAGCAGCTGCTTTTTCTCAAATACCCGCGTCTGACGCCCGGACTCTCTCCCAAGCTTTTGCAGCTAAAATCTTATCTGCAGCGTTTCTTGCTTCGACGTTTTCTCGATTATGTGGTAGGCAATATCGTGCTCTTTACAAGCTCTATCAAGAGCATTGATTCCAGGATCTCCACGTGCTACTCGTTTTGCTAGTTTAGTACCAGGTACACAGTACTGATATCCTGGAAGATGCAGCTCTACTGAAAGCTTGTTGATAAGTGTATTCAGTACACCACGACCTTTGCGTCGTTTCTGCTTATGTACGATTATGATGCACGAGATGACAGCTCTCGACTGATCTTGACACATTATAAACATTTTATAGCTAAAGTTATAGTCGCCCTTAGGCTGATGAACCGTTCACATGGATTTCCAGCAACAAAAAATCAAGCTGCCAGTGTCGAATTTCGATACTCTAGTAGAGCAGCAGAAAATGTGAAAACGTCATGGAGAACTACTGCCTGACAATATTCGAGCAATATTCTGTGGACCATCAAATTGTGGCAAAACTAAAACATTGCTCGCTCTCATAACACATCCCAATGGTCTCAAGTTTGAAAACGTGTGCATCTATTCAAAGTCGCTGAAACAGCCCAAGTATAAGTTTCTCGAGCAGCTTTTACAACCCTTGCCCGGCATAGAGTACTTCCCTTTCAGTGAGCATGATGCAGTTGTGGCACCTGACGATGTACTCCCTGATTAAATCATGGTTTTCGACGACGTCGCCTGCGAGAGACAGGACTACATTAGAGCCTTCTTTTGCATGGAGAGACACAAACAGGTAGATTGTTTGTATCTCTGTCAGTCGTACGCTCACATTCCAAATCATTTGGTGCGTGATAACGTAAATGTGCTGGTAGTTTTTCGCCAAGATGATGTAAATCTTAAACATATATACGATGATCATGTGAATTCTGATATGACATATACAAACTTTAAAGATTTATGCTCATCATGCTGGAATGATGGTAAACATGGATTTCTTTTTATCGACAAGGAGCGAGCACTCAACGGTGGACGTTACAGAAAAGGCTTTGATTGCTTTGTCAAATATATAACTTACAGTAGAGCCTGAGTATTTGCAGTAGACTATAAATAGTCGAAGAGTCAACATGGCAGACATTCGACGTGAAAAAGGCATTCTTCAACAAATTACAAAAGCTCGCGAAGCAATTAGACGCAAACATAGATTGCTAAAGCAAGGTAAAGCTAGCATGGAAAAAGCTCTTGGTGAAACTTTTAAAACTATAGTAGATCCGCTGGAAAAGCTAGTGAAAGTAAAACAAGATTTTTTGATGATAAACTTGATGAGGAACGTGATGATAATAATGATAAACTTAATGAGGAACATGATGATTTCGATGATACACTACTCAATGAAACAGTTGATGCTTCATATAGAAGTGCCAAAACTGATCATATATTAATTGCTATAACCAACAAATTCAAGTCAGTAACAAGATAAGCGTTGATGTGTTTGGACGTTCCTGGTGTTGGCTATAAAGTCACTGCCGACGGTCACTTCGACATTGGAAGCAAAAAATTGTGTAATATAGCGGAACGAGAGCAACCAAACGATGCGGTGAATTTAGCAGTGCTTCAACGTTTAATTCAATCGGAGATTCACTCTGTTCACGCAATCACGAGTGATCTGAGAAAAGCAATTGACGCTATAGAATTAGCTATACAAATCATCAAGGATGAGGGTGCGGAGAAACAGAGAAAAATCGATTTGGCTATTAGTGAATTGTACGAAATTTTGTTTAAAACTTCTCAGAATAATAACACATCAAAAGGCTAGACAAGTAGAGGAGCTTCATAAACCAGCTCGACGTAATTATCAGCGGCGAAGGTTTATAATGCGTGGTTTAGATGATACCTGGCAAGGTGATTTGGTAAAGATGCTACCTTACATACAAGAAAATAGAGGTTACAAGTACCTACTGACAGTCATCGATGTATTTTCAAAGTACGCCTGGGCCGTACCTTCAAAGCAGAAAACGGGAAACGAAGTTTCAGCAGCAATGAAATCTATTCTAGAGCAAGGTCGAGTGCCACAAAACTTGCATACTGTTCGAGGAAAAGAATTTTGCAACTCTTCGTTTAAAGGTTTCATGAAACGTTATGGCATCAATCTATACTCAACATATAGCAATTTGAAAGCTTTCAGCTGTGAGCGCTTCAATCACACGCTCAAAAAGAAGATGTGGAAGCAATTTATTTTACAAGGCAACTATAAATTGGTCGATATCTTACCTGATTTACTGGCAGAGTAGAATAACAGCATACATCGCACTATCGGTATGAAACCGAAAGATGTCAGTAGAGAGAATGAAGCTAAAACGTTTCTCTCACCAAGAAAGCAAGAAGAAAGCTAAATTTAAAGTTGGAGATAAGGTGTGAGTGAGCAAAATGAAGCAAGTATTTGAGAAGGGTTATACGCCCAACTGGTCAACAGAAATTTTTACCATTAGTCAAATTGTGCCAACGTATCCAGTACTAACGTACAAGCTAAAGGACTATCAAGATCAACCCATCGCTGGCGGTTTTTATGAACAGGAATTGCTGAAAGCCAAATATCCAGATGTTTATCTTGTAGAGTAAGTATTGAAAAAACAAGGAAATAAGCTTTGGGTAAAATGGTTAGGGTTTGATAATACGCACAATAGTTGGATAAATAAATCAGATTTATAAATAAATATTTACAAATTTTCTTTTTATTCACAATTTATTCTTAATATGTCTACATAATCTTATAATGGCCACAAGGTAAAGTATCAGTTTCGCCTCGTAGCAAGTACCTTTTATCATCGTGTGGGCTTACAGCTACTTTTACTTGCTTTTCACTAAATACATTATGCGTGTGAGACCGAATAGTACATTGTTGACGAGACTGCGTAGACATGATCTGTAAACACTGTATATAATCATCAAAAGTTATTGAATTTTGTACTACAGCAGTTTTTACACCTTTTACTTTGTCACTTGTCCTAACCTTCCACTCGAATACTGTACATTTTACTGCGCAAACCAACAAATTTAGTCATTATGCGTCCGTTGCACACGTCTTTCTTGTTTGCCAGTGTCATTCCAAAGGTATTGTTCTCCGAATAGTCCGAAGTGTCAAAATGTTCAATATCCCGCTTCATAACTTCACATATATCTATATTACGTAATTCGTATATTAAACTATCCGAGTCTGTATACAGCAGCTTACAACTATCACCAAACTGCTTTTTCATATAATCATAGTGAAAGCTGTATACTAACGTTTTTGATCAATCAAGTACACAGAGTCCACCATAAATAGGTTTATTCATATTAACTTCAGTTTTAGTTAGTTCTATAATTGGTCATCCCATTTGGTAACTATTTTTAGGTCAACTCGCTTTCTCACGTTTTCCATAGTTTTGCCAAAAACTGCAATATTCATTAACTTGTAAAGATTTTTTCAAATTCATTTTTCGCCTCCTTTCGCATGCTACTATTCAAATCTATGTAAGTTTTTAACCATTGTCTCTGATTAAACTGTAAGACTCTATGTATTCGTTGAAGTTGTAATCCATTAGCAAGAGCTTGCTTTCAATTTCGATAATGCAGAACATATCACTCTTTTGAGTGTAATGTCGTCATGACTTTCGAGTACATTGAACCTGGTGGCTTCATGTGCTGAGGACATAGAAGCAAGTCTCTATGATCGTCATGAAGCTGCTCTGGAAACTCTAAATCCACTTCAAGAATGTAGCTAATAGGTGAATCATCATCTATGCTTGAAAAATCGATTCGACTAATTGCAGTCTCAGTCAGCCTCTTAAAGCCTCCATATGATAGTGATTGTTGCATTGCCCATCCATACAAATTATTAACATCGTAATACATTAAATATTTAGTATCTTTATCACTATCATAGTCGGTGCCCATATAAACGTTATTCGCTTGAGAATAGCAGTGGCAGCTTTGACTTATTCCTCCTCTTATTCCACGTTCAATAAACATCACTTTGTCAATGTCAATGAGTAGTTCTAGTTTAATATTTGTATATTTAAGCATTGCGTCCCAAGTTAAACCTGGTGCTATATAGTAGTGCGCTGGGTCCAAACCATACGCTTTCAAACAGCTGGTGCGAAAATTTTCAAAAAATTCAGCTAGCAGCAACACATCTATTTTTAAATAGAGGTCTGAATATTGACCCAAGTTTGAAATATTGAATTTATTCCAAATATTTTTTGCATGTTTATAATCTTCATCTGAAATGTGGCAGTTGTTTAATTTATTGTAGAATGCATCTTTTGGTGGTAGCTCTGGATCGTTAAGTTTTTCCAAAGAATTCACATTATCATAAGGGAAAATGCCCTTTCTCCTTAGCAAATGATATTGCTCTTCAGTCAGCTGGTTATCTTCGTTAAACTCATGATTGAGTATATTTAAATCTTCGAGGTAAGATGACAACTTGTCTAGAGATGATACCATAAATCGAAAAGAGTAGATAAATTTGCAATTGACATCACTACCATCAATGTATTTAGTGAATGATATAAATTTCTCCTTATTTATAGGTAATAGGTTGACTCTGCCAGGTATACATTGAGAAATATCTCTGATTAAAAAGTGTGAATCATATCCACTAAGGTTGTGGAAGATCACTGGAACAGAGCAAGAATCTTGATAGTTTAAGTTACACTTCTCATGGGCTGCTCTTCGATATCTGAAACACATTTAAGTATGTAGTACTTGCCATCAGGTCGCTATCACTCTTATTATGTAAAATATTACCTTCCAATGAGATGGCAATGATCACGTACTCTATCATGCTCCAAAAATTTCTCATAAATGTGACATGATTAAGCTCGATGGAAAGACTGCTCATGCTTCCAAGTCAATGGCTCAATAGGTATTGGACATCAAAATACTGTTTCAATGTTTTCAGCAAGTTGTAAAAGCTCATCAACAAACCATTTGGCAGTATTAGGTCCTCTGTAGCTGCGATAATATGAGAGTGAATCATCGTAACTGCATTTCATATAATATCCTACGCTAAAAGCTTCATGCTGCTGATAAGCATTTCCATCTTTTATATCTTTAAGGATGCACTCAAAGTCAGCGTAAACTGCAAATGGTACTTTTCCTTTGTTATTGAAATTTTTAAATTGCAGAATCGAATTTTTTAAATTTGGCAAGTTTACTCGACATTTATTTAGTTGTGAACAGTCACGTTCATGTGCCTGTAATTGTGATTCAGGTCGGAAATAATGTAAGGAACGATTACAGATGTGAAGTTTAACGTGTTGTCTTGATAATTATCTGGATACTAGACGGGACAAATCTTTGATCCATACGTAATGATAAACTATAAGTTGATCATCAACCTCCTCTTTCTCATCTGCATAATAATTTTGTGCCAGTAAAAGGATAACGTAAGTTTCTCTTTTACAGGATGTCAAGTGCGTTGGTACAGCTTTGAATGTTCCTCCATTTTCTTTAAAGTGTAAACATTAACTGAAATACTACTTTGTTTTTCAAATTTAGGTATATCTTTCGGCAGCACAGGGTATTGTAGATGTTTAAAAACCGGGTCGTTCTCATAATATCATGTTACCCTATAAGAATGATTCTTTGCTGGATGTAATGCTGACAGAATAGCCCATTTGAAACACGCGTCATCGAAATTTTTAACGTTGACACAAGCTCCTCTCCTTTTTATAATATCGGGTAGTTCTACATATGAACTACCTCTCAATGTATTATATTTATTAATGTGCACACATAGATTAAGAATTGCTCGAAGTGTCCATCCTGAGTCACGTTCCTGGAATTCGTCCATATCTCGCTGGATAGGCTACTGAACATTCAAACTAAACCACTGTTTGAGGTTAGTGTTTTGAAAAATAGCTTCAGCCTTTGTGTTAAAATATTTTATCTCAGTAATTTCTTTGTCAGCTTTGGTCATGACGTATTTAGCTTCCAATATTGTATAAATTTTCACAGCAGTCACTTTCTTAAGAGCAGTCTTGATTGAAATAAAATTTGAGAGTCTTTCATAAATGATGCCACATCTAACTGTTTCAAGTTTGTAATTACTCCTGATCTTATACTATCGTTGAATGCTGCCTCTAAATCCTGCCATTTTACTTTATTACTTCGTCGCTCGCGCACACCTTCACCAAGTTTCAACAAATACTTTACTTTGTCCTTGAAGCCCTTGAGAAACGCTATTGTTGATAGAAATGTTTGCTTTTCAGGAACACTTTCAGCACTTTGAAGCATTAGTCTTAAATGTCTTACATTCGTAATATTAAGCTTGATCCACTTATCCACTTTTTGAGGAACATTTTTATAACTTTGAGCTATAAGCCCATATGCTTTTAGCATAATATTCACAAGCTCCTTGCAATTGTACGCAGACATGATGATCATTCTCTAAATGACACTAATAGAATGAAAAGCAATGAAGTCGCATTCCTTTTACAAGGACTGTCCCCTTTGTTCTTTCGGAGCATGTATTATAAGCATATATTATATATTCTGGAAGGTAGTGTCTTATTTCAAGTAAATAATTTTTTGGCGTTTATTATTATTTATGAAATGTACGCATGAATTTTTTAGAGTATATGCAATCTGACACCCCCGACTGACATTGCCAACCAATGTATTTAATAAACGCAATAATTTATATCGTCTCGAAAAAACAAGCGTGAAACCAGAAACCAGCTATGGTATAAAGTCATCAAGCTAATTCATAAAAAATCAATGCACACATGCTCTTGGAACTGGAGAATTCGTTTGGCGTCTTTTTACCCTCAAGAATGTGCAAGATAATAGCTGAAGATTTTTTAAAGGGATTTTGCTCATAATGTACAATTAAAAAAATATACTTGCAGTATATCGGAGGTGTAATGAATGAGATATAATTTGGTTATATCGATCAATAAACAAAAATGTTGTTTACATGCGACTATTATTATTATTTAACCTTTGCTTCTCCTAATCCCTATGCATGCAATCATTTAAACTATATATGTGTAGAAGATAACGAATAACAGCAATCACGGTATAAAGATGTTGCAATCTGACACTCCCGACTGACATAGCCAACCAATATGTAACTGTATTTAATAAAAGCAATAATTTATATCGTCTCGAAAAAACAAGCGTGAAACCAGAAACCCGCTATGGTATAAAGTCATGAAACTAATTGGTAAGAAATCAATGCACACTTGCTCTAGAAAATTCGCTCCATAACGAAATACTTTAGCTGTAAACAAGTTCCAAGTCGCGGCGTAAAGATGCTGGCTATTGTAACGTGATGCAGTTCATAGGCCGCTGACGTCACCGCAAAACGTTGCACGGTAGGCGTGCATAATATACTTGTAGCGTGCACGAAAGAGAAAGAGAAAAAGCGAGAGCTCCCGATAATACGCAGCAGCTATATTGCATTAATAAGATGCGTATATGCTATCGTGTTCGAGAAAAGTACGAATATGTAGATATAAAGAGGAGCGAAGAGTAGAACAACAAGCAGGTGTAGCCCCATCTGCGCTATCTCAACGCGCGATTCACCGCGGATGTACCGGCAGCTGACCTCACTGCGCTGCATTCTAGTGAGCTGCTGCTGCCTTTGATCTTGAACGGACTCCTGGTTACAGCATGCTGCCTGGAGTATACACCCCCCTTCCCAGCATCTGACTCCTCGTGCTAGCAGTATACATCTCTCTCTCAGCAGCCGACTCCTGGTGCAAGGAGTATACTACCCGGAGGATACATCTTCCTCCCAGCAGCCGACTCCTGGTGCCAGCCCTTCCACACACCTGGAGTTCTGTTTTACCAACAGGTGTTCTGTCTTATCGACTTACAGGTGTGCTGATGACGTCATGACTCGAAGCTTCTAGAACATTTGATGGGGGGCGGGGCCTATTCTCACCTGCACAGGTGTGCTGAGGGTGGAGTGGTTGGGGGGCCTGGAATCCGCGTTGCTTATCTACTTTCAAATATATTCTTTTTATCAATAACTGTTGCTCTTTTATCGTAAGGTTAGGATAAAGTAGGAAACTACAAACTCGTACGGATGTAGCAATAGCCTGGAGTGGGAGAGTTTAGGAATGAATTCGCATGCGCGTGAGTAAAAACGTCGTCAGTAGGAGGTAGGCGCCATAGCAGCAGTATGTTAACAGTAGCAGTCGTTATATAAACAGTAGCTAAATAGATCAATTAACGTGATTTATGACCCCTATAATAATCTAATTAGTTATTGTTTATATAAACAAGTGATTAAATAAAAGGGTTAGTTGTGAAGCAGGTAAAAAAGTGTATCATTGACCGACTTAAGAAATATTGATTTATTTATTTATTTATTTATTTATTTATTTACAGAGTTACATATAAACAAAGTTACACATAAACATTTGCAATCCGGTACAGAGTAGCTATTATTTTACACAATAACACACTATAACGTCGCAAATCCTGCAGAGGAATACGAGCATCCCTGTTCGCAGGTCCGGTTTAACAATAAGTAATATAACAAAAGGCTGGTTAATTATGCTGTGGATTACACAGCAATAACCTCCAGCCATACTTAAATCTTCCATACAATTCATTCATTCTTAAGGTAGCAAGTCTCCAAATCGGACTTCCTTACTCAGATTCTACTATCCTTCACACTTACACACATTCGCACGCAAGTTTTGGTTGGGTTACGAAAGCCTTTTTGACTCTCTTCGTCCCAACTCTAGTTTACCTCATTTGTGTGTCGGGATTTAACAGTGATATATAATCTTTTTAACATTTTGTATAAATCCATGCCCGGTAGAAATCATTCAACCCCCCCAGCCTAGACCAGCCAGTAACAGACCACTTTATGCTGTAACTGCATTTAAATGATCTGTCACTGGTCAGTCCCGGCTAGGAAATTGAATGACTTATACCAGGGATTTTTGTTACTTTATACACTAAATTATCTATTATATGCTAAAGATTCTATATTTTTGTCTAATTACTAGTTTCATGACAATGTCACAAAAGTTGATACTTGCTAATAAGATTACATTGCACAACATTATGAGATTCAATATTTCTGTATATTATAATTCTATCTTATCTATGAGATTCTATGTTTTTGTACATTATGTTTCTATCATTATCTAAATGTTCGTTCTTAAGATCTAGTCTTTGTGTTCACGCATTTTAGTTTACCAATTCCTTACTAGCATAGATCTTGCCATTGTAAAAGTTTCTGTTGTTGCATTTTTGTTTCTTGCGTAAGCTATTCTTTCATATGAGTTAAGTCTGGCCGGGCACGTGAGTCCAACTGCACAGGTAAATCTGTAATGTGGAAACATCTTTTTGTGTTGGTTAGATGAATCGCATTTACATGATGAATTAAACACTATGTCATCAATAACTACACGGAGAGAAATTTCGAAGGCTCAGCGCTCCATGTTATTGCGGCCGTACAGATCTCTATCGATCGAGTGTTTTGCCGTCTATTCTCGTCGTTCCCGAATCCCGAAATTTTCCGAACTCTGGCGATACGAACATAAGCGTCTACCGCTTCGACTTTCGAGCTCCAGCCGACACGCTATAGTATCCAAGTTTCGAGGTCTGAGACTGCGAAGCGTCGAGTCCCTGCGGTACGAAGAATCTTGGAGTCCCCACTCTCGCAATTCGACTGCTAATAATACCATGTCTCGCTCCATACATGCACGAAAATCGTAGAGTATCTATACTTCGAATTCGAAGCCGAATCATTCGTAATTAGATGGGACAGAGTACAATATTATTCGTGTTCCCGTAGCTTCGAAAGTATCGAGCGCTGAGCCTTCGAAATTTCTCTCCGTGTACGATGTCATTATACGGTGACTGTTTTTTGAGTGAGCACATCAAGTTCAGGAATATTTGTTTCCCTCTTATTCCTCTATCAAAGTAAAAAATTGCCTTGTTTGAGCCTAGGTAGTTTATATCTCCATATGTCATTCTATTACTGGCTGAGTTGTTATTAGGTTGTCCCGGTGCATCTATTGCCTTTTTATTACTTATTTTTTTGTTATTTTCTATCGCTATTTCATCAATTTTGTCAAAAACCGTTTTTATTGGTTTATATCTTTCTGTGTTAGAATCTGATTTTGTTTCTAAATCATTAATTGTTCCTTTTATGAATTTTATATATTTGATATTGGTTTTTCCGTTTCTTGTTTTTGCCTCCATGCATTTATTATTTCATTTGTTATGTTCCCTAGGCTATTTATAATTTTCCGATATGAGTTGATCATTTTATTGTAGTTGTAATTGGAAATACGACGATGTTGTCGATTATTGTATAATTTACAATTACCCTTGGCGCAAATATAAGTCCTAATATCTAACGTTATGTTATTCAATGCTGAGTTTTTTCTGGTTCCATCCTCGTCATTGATAGTTTCTTTTTTGATTAATGTTGTATTTTTATGTTCAATTAGATTTTGCATTTTAGAGTATATCATACAGTGACATGCACCTTTATCTTGATTGTATATCGATTTTGGCCACAAATTAATTAGCTGGTAGTCTATCCCCATTATTGCATTAACTTTATTCATTGTTCCTAAGCCAATCTTTTAATTTGTTTATACTTGTTCTTTTTTTTATTCCTAACGTTTTGAGATCATTTGGTAATTTATTAAAGATACTGATAGCTTTGATATAGCTATTTTTAGTATTTATAGTTTTGTTATACTTTGGTGGTATTATCAGTTTGTGTCTAGTTTTACTCGCAGAATTGATGTATTGGTATTTAAGATCTTCGTAGTAAAATCGGAGACTTTCATATGCGAAAGATTGCTTCAGATTTAGAGGCATTATTTTTTGAAAGGTGTTTTTATTTATGATTTTTAATATTCTTGTTTGAACTTTTTGCAGTAGTTGTAATTTGTTTTGATATGCACCACCCCATGCAATTATGCCATAATTAGTTAGGCTGTGGAAGAAAGCATAGTATACAATTTTTAATGTATTAATGTCCATAAATTTGGAGATTTTACCAAAAATGAAAATCAGATATCTAGTCTTTTGTATAAGATTATCAATATATTTTTCCCATTTGATTCAATTGAGAAATATTGGTATCTGTTTTATTTTTAATTTTACCAATTTTTTGTTTATGCATGACCAAAGTTTTCTAGGATCATTACTATTTTTTGCTATAGTTTTTTTGTCATGTTTGATTTTCGCTTCCTTTATGACCTTATCTAAGGTTTTCATAAATTGTTTATAGCGGTCTTTTAGTTCTTCATTATCAGGTTTTTGTTTTAGTTCATTATATAGTTTCTCTTTTGTATTACACGAGTTCAATATTGCTGTGGTTATCCAGTCTTTTCTGGGATTTTTCTTGGAATTGCGAATATTCTGTTTTTGCATCTTGATTTCTTAATGCAGGATTGTATATCTTTTATTATATCATTTATATTTTCATTCGGATCTTTTGAATTTTTATATTTTGTCCAGTATTTGTTTCGCCGCATTGAATAGTTTTTTGTAGTTATAGTAATACGTGTCTGTTTTTGTCTCTTTGATGTTTGAGTTGAATTTACCATTTCTTATTTCTAAAAATAGTG
Source organism: Muscidifurax raptorellus (assembly GCA_020010945.3). Classification (NCBI taxonomy): domain Eukaryota; kingdom Metazoa; phylum Arthropoda; class Insecta; order Hymenoptera; family Pteromalidae; genus Muscidifurax; species Muscidifurax raptorellus. The sequence continues at coordinate 2,433,504 of JAHUUD020000006.1, forward strand.
GATAATTATCCGTTATCGGCACCATAAGCGTTAGAGCTTTTGTGTTGAGAAAGTCTGTTTTGATAAAAATGTTATCAATACATGATCCTTCCTCTGTAGTATTATTAGACGGTCTGGTAGTATTAGTAAATCCCGGAAGGAAACCTTTTTCTAATAAATTATTTAGAAAATTAGTGCTAATAATGTTACAGTCTTATTATTACTTTCACGAATAAACTTATATGTTTCAGGCGGTACTTCCATTAGGACTGTGTAGGTCTTGTTCCTTAAATTGGTATACATGTGCAATACCCTTCCCTTGATATTAAATTACTTAAAATTCCTTGCATTAATATCTTTTTCTATTTCATCTTTATCCATATTTGTAGCATTGATTATACGGATACCCGTTATTTTTATTTTCGAACTACCTTGTTGTTCTAACTTGATTTCACAGTTTTTAAGTTTATCTTTTAATGTAGCCTCCACAGTTTCAATACTTTGAGAATTCATACAACTAATTGCGATTTCACTTTCATTTTTTTTTTGCGAATGTACTTAGTTTGTATATTTGTCTCTGCGACAAGACAGCTTGTCAGCAATTCCATAGTGTTTCGCTGGCTGGGGTTGTTGGCCTTCACTCTTATTCTTGGAATCCGCTTCGGTTTGGGTTTCATTTCACTCATCGCTTCAGCATATGTTTTCTTATTTGTATGTATAATTGTATTTTCTAGTTTTTGTAATTCTATAATGTCTTTCTGTAATTGATTTTTATCTTGCAATTTAGTAACTAGTTGTTTAAGTAGTTTGTTTTCGGTTATTAGGTTTTCAATGTCACTTTCTTCACTATACATTGAGGCATTATGTTTCTCTATTGTTTTTATTTTGTAGTTCTTGAAGCAGCTCTCGTCTAATTTCTTCAGTTTGTTTCAATTTTATCAGTGCAATAACTTTTTTTGTCACATTATTTAACTGAAACTCGCAGTGTTTGTGTCTATATCCTTCAGTACATGTTCAGGGCAGATTATTAAGTGTTCACCAACATATTTAGGCACTTTCTTTTTATCGAAATTACTCTTGTGGTATGCATTTTCACATATGATGCAGATCACTGTTTTTACTTGTTTATTAGGATGACATTTGTAATAATGTAAATTGGAATTATCCGAGCACTTAAGATCCTCGGCCATCTTGGCTCGTAGCCTATCATATGTTATTAATCAAGCAAAAATAATCATGTTTTAGGTTTAAACACAAGCTAATTTGTAATACGATTAATATACGACCGCTCTCTTCGAGCGCTGCTGACAGAATGATATTATGACACATATTTAATTGTTTATTTATACAAACAAATAATAAACCTAATTGAGTGCATGTAGTGAGGGTGAAAAGAAAAACTGTGTTAGTAGATCGAGATATTGTATGACCCATTAAAATTTGTTTATAGGAATAAATACTACTCTATATCGGCCCCGACGGCTGTGTGTCTCCTCCCCCTTTACACTATATGCGCCCCTTGATTTCTCGGGTCGACCTCTCCCCTTTTACACCACAGTAGCCCCGGCTTTCGAGTCTGTTCCTCGCCGTATTACGCTATATCAGCCCCGACTGCAGACGTCACAGATTCAGACTCCCCCTCTCTTGAACTCCATAGCAGTCTCGGGCTCTCCCTCTCGCTGCCGCGACTCTTCTTCCACCGCTGTACGCTATACCAGCCCTGAGTATTAGAGGCGCGAGCCATTTCCTACATGGCTTCAGACCCTCTCGCAGCTGGACTACAGTCATCCAGCCAAGCAGCTACCTATCGCTCGTATACCTATACTGTTTATTGCCCTAAAGTCAGCTCTTCTCCCTTCTCGCCGTGTAAAGAGATGATTACTATGTTTTAAGGGAAATAAGGGTGTCCTACTACAAGGTGTCGCGAAGCCTATTCTAAATTTCATCTTAGGGGATCAATTAAAAAATACATTTTTAATGTTTTGTTGATTATTTTAGAGAAAAATATTAAGACTGACAATAATATACATATACACACGTACTCTCATATTCTTAAATACCTAATATTATACGATGACAGTAGGAAACATTTTAAAAACGACTCACTTAATTAGAAAAATATAAAACTTACAGTGATGCATACATACTAAAATTATTTTGCCGCATATACTAGAACTTAAATTTGTATATAGATACTAAGAGATATTAAATAAGCACTAAATTACTAACAGCCAATTCATCTGTAGACGCAAGTTGCTCGTTGTTATTGCAATTGATAGATCAATCCACCTCTGTGAGTAGCTCGTGTGCGAATTTCCTGGGTGGTGTCGGCAACCTATGAAAGTTGAACGATGTACCGCGCTTTGATGACGCTGAACCCTTGTCATCTGGAGATAGTATAGGCGATGGGGATCTTCGGTAGTCCAAATCCAGTACACAAGGATAAGATTGTCCTTGACATTTCCAGCATCGGAATAATAGACACTTCCAACATTGTTTTCACAGATCGTGTTCGGATGTGTTCGCTCGGCACACATGGCATCGTACGTTGAAGGGTACTAAGTGTCCGTGTAGAGCTATCTTTCATTCTTCTTTTTGATGTTTTTTTACAGCAGTATTGACATTTCCAACAGACGTTGTTGGTTACGTTCGAGCTGGCCGTGCACTTTATCCAGGGTACGTTTTTTCCCATCAGTACTGATCAGGAGGTATATTTTTTGTAGCTGATATTTTTGTAGCTGTTACATGTACATGTGTGCTCTTTGCTAGCGTTCAGAGCGGACTGGTCTTCGCGTGTAGTGTCATAAACGTAAGCCTTTGGGCTAAGCGGAGAAATAACCGATGAATTTTAATGGCTTTTATTGTTTTAAAATAGTCTGGCGACGCAGTTGGGTCGATGCTGTAGGAAGGACCTAGGGAGAAGGCAACACGGGTCTATTTGTTTTTGCCTTGTAACGGTCTGTACCGTATTAAAATAGGAGTCTCTCGTAGTATCGACGTGACTGATGTATATACCGATTTATAGAGGTTTACGTTAGATGCTTGAAATTCAACGCTGGCGCTGGCGGGGACTTATCAAACAAAATTTGAGCCTTGATTTTGTTTATCGCGAGAGCTCTTTTCCTCCGAGGAAAGCGAGGTAAACTCTATGATTTGCCAAGAACCCGTCCCGAGGAGGGCCTTATGTTTTCATGCGATAGTTTGCCGATACCCCTTACTAAGGAGGGACTTATTTTTTTGATTATATTTGGCCCCCTCTCTCTTTCTCTCTCTTGGTCAATCTTCAAAACTTCACTGCTCGCTCACGCAGACACCAGTCAGCATTCGTGTCATTGCCATAGCTGATATCCCTCTACTAGTAGCAGTAGTCATGGAAAACGAAAGTGTTGTGCAAATTCGCGATAGTGTTGTGCGTGTTGTTAACGCGATAAGGCTTCATCATCGGGTAGTTTTTCGGAAGTGCAATCGTGCATGGTTTATCAGTTGCGATTTAGGCATTCTGGTGCGGTATTGAGAGTTGTAGACCGATACCTGATGGAGCATAGTGCACTGTTTGAGTCGGTTGATAGAGGATTATGATAAGTTTAATTTTTTAGTTTTTTATTTAAAATTTCTTGCAAAGTTTAATAGTAATATTTTTTATTAGCATTAGTCGTCAGAGCGAGGAGTAAAAAGTGAAAAACGTGGCTAAGAGCGACGAGGAGTTCCGAGTGCCATCGATTCATCATCCAGCTCACAAAAGTTCGCGGCAGCAGCAGGTCCAATACAGGCCAGTGGGTCAAGAGGCCACCTCGCATCAGGGGATTAGGAGATGTCCGCAGGTAGTTTCTCCTCTAGCATTTCGAACGTGTCTGCAGGTAGTCCCTCCCCCACGTTTCTGAAGGAGATAAAGTTGAGGAGGGAGCAACATCAGAAATACTACCGCCCGGAGAGAGGTTTGTATTTTAAGCGAGTCTGAGTAGACGATTAAAACTTTTCCGTTAATAAGTAAGAGAGCCGCGCGAGTTATCTATGATGGTCACTCTGTTGCTCTTCGTATTATTCCATGCCTCTGGCTTTTTTACTGTTGTTTGTCAAGCATTCCTCCTTTGATTTATAGCTTCCGACTTGCCCTGCTCTATAATTATTGTATTTGTGCAGGTGGTCAAAAGGGTTTTTACGTGATTTTGGTAAGTACTTTTACTTGTTCATATAGCTTCTCGGATCTGCCGTTCGTAAATTTAATAAAAGTAGTGATATTATCTAGTTTGCCGTAAATATAGAGGCTTACTGCTTGTGACAAGACTGCTTCTTTCTCGTACCTCTCTTGCATTTATAATAGATGTATTGAAAATGGGACCGCTATTGAAAATTAGTTCCCGCGATACGTAAGTATGGCGATCCGTCGGTAGTCACCAAAGTTATGTCTCCCTGTTGCTATGAAGTGTATGTATCGGAAGAGTTTCCTGCATATAGGTCTTTTTGGTGACTCACGTATAATTTATCGTTATCGCGAGGTATTGCATTTCTAATGCCTGCTTTCCTCAGCTTGCCCTTGACTTCCCTTGTTGTGGTTATGATGTTTTCGTACTTTTATACTTGATATTGAAATGCTTCTAGCGACGTTCGGCATGCTTGAATCCCAGTCTAGTTTTAACTTTCGCATATTATAATTTCGTGACGGATTCGGTTTCGCTGTTTTCACTCTTCTGTTCAATTGTGTTTTATAGAATTTTATGCTCATGTAATAACGTCGTATCGCGCATGATTGTTCGTATTCCGTTTTGCGTATTTGATATATCGATTGTTTTTAAATCAATAACCTTAGTTTCACATACGATCATTTGCCTCTCTCCTTATCATCGTCTCTCATTAAAATTTTTTTATAATTGAAATTAAAATTAACATTTTTAATATAATTGTGATCTCTGCCGATTAGTATATAGTGTCATGTCATTGACGATGTTCTTTTATACTTCAAAACTTTTGTATTTGAGTTTTAAAAGTTAGCAAAAAAGTGTACGATGTACGTACAAACATACATATTTCATAATATCTTTGAAATTCCTTTATCAAAATTTTTTTTTTTTGGCATGTCGGTAGTAAAAAATTGTACACATACAAATGATACACGAGATGTATCAGATGTGGTCCACAATAGTGACGCTGGAGATGATTAGTTTTATTTTCCATGATTTGATCGAATATGATACTCTGACACCATTTTTATGAAGTTGCGATTTTTTTTGTACATTTGAAGTATGGCTGGTGCTCTTCCTTGTAGACGATGTCACGTCGAACTGGGGGTCATCCTGACACCTGGACACCATCTACAGGAAGTCAAGGGTTTTATCGAGTATATTGATGGTTATCTGCTGTTTTGTTGAGTAGATGACGTGACGTCAATTTTGGCGTTATCCTGTCATCTGGATATCGTATATAGCATATCTACGAGATATAAATAATTGTATTTTGAGTATGATGTAATCAATGTAGTTTGGTTAGATGATAAAAATAGTAGTAGTATATTATTGGAAATATATTTATATAGTAATTGAAATAAAATCTCTGCGTTCAACAGGGTTGACAATTAATAGACGTAATATGCTAATAAAAATGCCCGCATTACAATTTTATACAATAGTATGCATTTATCTGTTATATATACTATGTTAGATTTTGAATAAATTGAAATTAATAAAATTTAATAAACACAAAAAAAGAAAAATAAATTCTTAGATAGTATAATATTAATAATAATTAATTTTTTATATATTTACAAATGGAATACTATCCAAAAATACCCTACATTAATTTAACATATATATTCCAATCATTAAATGTAAAAAAAAGTGGCGATAACTTAGTCAATTATACATCAAATGTAAAAGGAATAGTGGCGATACCTGAGCTAATCATATATATATATATATATATATATATATTGTAACGGGGTGGCTTCTAGGCGCCTAGCTGCCTATGTACCCCGTACAAATGCAAAATGTGATCTCCTGCACTTTGCTTTTGCGAGATGCTGTACTCGCTCGTGTGGTCGCCTACCTGCGACGATGCTCCGGTGCTCAGTATGCACTACACTCCTGTTAGTAACTACCTCGGCGGTTTGAATAGGAAGAGGGATCGGGACGACAATCAAATGAACACACTACCGATTCTACTAAAAAGGCGTTTATTCAGTAAGAAATCCGTCGTCCGTGTTGCGCGTATTCGCGTCGCGAGAAGGCCGCAAAATCTACGACCGGATCAACGACTGGGGCCAAATGCCTCACTAGTCGATCGCGCATAAATAAATAGAAATTAAATCCTACTTTCTTTTATCGCGTTGATCAACGTCGTCCTCTGGCAAGGGAGTCTCCTTCTCGACCTCGCCGTGTTGCTGTTGCGGTGGTATATCAGGAGCAGTGGTTGCTGCGGTTGCTGCTGTGCTGCAGTTGCTGCTGTTGCTGCATCTCCTGGTTGCTGTTGCTGCTATCGCTGCTCTCGATGCTGCTGTACACATTCAACTTTTGGCGCGCGTGATCTCAACTATTTGCGAGTGCGGACAAAAGCTAACTGACTCGAATTTTCCTCTAATTGCGAGTGCTCTATTGGCCTTCCCGCGCTTCGGTTACCCGCGCCGGCGTGCGCGTCTCGGCGCCCGTTACAATATATATATATGCCACGAGGGCATCGTCGGAGGCAGACCCACCCGACAAGCACAATTTAAAATTCTATAAACGACATCACGCACAAATTAGATAAAAAAATGAAGTTGAGTTAAGAGTTGCTACAAGAAATACACAATAAAACCGTGAAAAAATTTAATGAGACAGCAATAGAAGATGATCGTGATAAAAACAATATAAAAACACTTTATTAAAGCAAATGGTAAGATTGCTAAAATATAAAAATGAAACAAAATTCATAAAAACAAAGAATGAAAATGAAAACATTGAAAAAGATCTGTCTAAATCGCTAAAAATATGTGAAATAAATATCGAACAACAAAATAACCCCAAAATAAAAATTGTTGGAATAGAAAATGAAACAAACATGAGTGAAACTGAAATAGAGAAAGGCATCATAACAAGGAATTTCCAGCATCTTGAGAACAGTAGTAAAATACTACATATGTACCTCAATGCGAGGAATAAAACCAGCACAGTACTCATGAAAGTCACACCAAAAACGTATAAGTACATAAGAGAAAACAAGAATAAAGTGTTCTTTGGACATCAATATTGCAGAGTGTTTGACCTAATAACATAAATCCTTGTTTCAACTGTGGAAGTTTCGGGCATAACAATTATAAGCATACAAATGAAGCTGCGTTTATAAAATGCAATGGTAACCATAACGTAAGTGAATGTAATAATGATAAAATAACATGTGTAAACTGCCACTTCAACAACCCTAAATACAGAACAAGCTTATTGACTGATCACTCACCAACTGATCGTTTAAAATGCAGTATATTGAAAAACAAATTTAAAAAATACATCAACTCAATAGACTATCCAATTGCACCTACCTTACCAGTAGTAGATGAAATGAGTGCTGCTAAAATAATACAAGACTACAAAAAAAACTAACTGCCGTACCAAAGAAAAACAAGGAATGTGGAAATTACTGACAGCAAGCGAAACGCTACAACTGTAACTAAACAAAATAATTCCAGCCAACGTCAGCAAAAAGATGGAAGCGATGAACGACTTATTCAGTGAAACAGACAATAACCTGATACAGCAAGAGCGAACGTACAATGACCTTGAGACTTTCAATAGAAAAATAAATAAAAATAATAACTTAATATTACACATTAATATAACAAGCCTAAATGCTAATTTTGAAAAATTACTAATATCTATTGAAGGTTTCAGGATCAGACTGTTTGCAATTGTATGTACAGAAGTATGGAAGTTGAATAGTTGTCAGTATTATAATATCAAAGGATACAAAATGTATTATAACTATGGTGAAATTAACAAAAATGATAGAGTTGTGATCTATATAAAGGAAAACATTGAACATACTACTGAAATTATTGAAATTGGAAAACTTAAACGTTTAAATACTACTATATCTTTAAATAAAAATAGTAAAGGAGAAATATCATCCTTATACAGATTACATAGCCTACCTAAAACTGAATTTATACTAAATTAAAAAAATTATTTGCAATACAAAAACAAAGTGAAAAGCCATATTAGTTTAGGTGATTTTAATATAAATATAAGTGAACAAGATGCAATAAGTAATGAGTTCCTAATTAACCTATTGGAAAAAGGTTTCCTTCCGGGTTTTACAAAAACAACTAGACCTTCTAACTACAACACTGTGAAATGCTCAATTTTTCGCTCTTCTATTTTCAATAAGAATGATTATAGATACTAAAAGAATATTATATGCAAACAATAGGACGCGATCCCACTGAGTATAGCGCGAGAGAGAGAGCATCGACGACATTGAGTAAGAGTAAATATCGAATAACTCCGAGCCGAGGAGGTCACGAGAATAAAAGTACAAGCTAACTCGGGAAAGCACATTATACATTCCAAATACTCTAAAAGATAGGAACGGGAGACGATAAGAACAGGAGAGACGAAATGATCGTATGCGGAATTAATATTATTAAAGTAAAATGATTGATATAACAAATATCCAAAACGAAATACGAACAATCATGTGCGAGACAACATTATTATACGAACACAAATTTCGGTACAATACAATTAAACAAGAGTAAGAATAACTAATTCAAATACGTCGTAAGATTATAATGCACGAAAGTAAAACCAGACTGAGATTTGAGTTCATCGAACGTCGCTAGAAGCAGTTCAATAGCGAGTGTAAAGATACAGCGAGTGTAAAGAAAGATATAAACATCATATCCACAACGAGGAAAATCAAGAGACTTTTAACAGACTAACCAACGAATTGAAAACACTAGACATAAAAAAAAAATAATACTAAGAAGTTAAAGGATTTGCTGAACAAAAATGAGTGAAAAAAATACAAAATATGAAAACAAATAAACGATAGCACAAAAGTATAGAATTCACTTAAATACAGTAGAATGATAAGACAAAAAGTGAAATATAATCTTAAAAAATTTATTTATTGTTATTATTATAAGTAAAGAAATATAAAATCAAGAACATATTTGATATATATAATTGAAACTACTTACGCTATCGTTTACACTTGACTACAATTATTGTACTGACGCTATCGTTACACTAAGACTACAATTATTGTACTGACGCTATCGTTTACACTTGACTACAATTATTGTACTGACGCTATCGTTTACACTACGACTACAACTAATACACTGACACTATCGTTATACTAATTATCGTTATCAGACTGACGCTATCGTTTACACGATGACTACTACTATTACACCGCCGCTATCGTTACACCATGACTATCGTTTTCACGCTGACTCTATCGTTTACACTGACTGATTATTACACTGACGCTATCGCTACACTAATTATCGTTATTACACCGACGCTAACAATTATATCACGACTATCGTTATTACACTGACCTTTTCACGATAAAGACAAAAACCACAGCTATACTGACACGCTATCGTCCACGTTCTCGTATGCGACGCAACCATGACCTACACGACGACACAAGGGCACGACTTTCGCTAGTCCTAGGTCGCGCGTTAACTCGCATTAGCTTAAGACTTAGTATTAAGTAAAATCAATAACCGAGCGTAATATAAGTAGGTAGTAGTTGTAGGTAGTAGGTGTTAAGTTAAATATAATTGTATGGAGTGAGTGAGTGTTCGCGTCGAGGTTTGGGCGACGTCACCGGCGCGGCCACGGCGGTTACGCCTGGGGGCTTGCGTACGTCGGGAGAGATTGGTTATCGTCGGGGCGCGGATTCATAGTCTCGTGAGGGCAGGCTGCGACGGACGCTACGGTCGTCGGCACCGGTAGACGATCGGAAGGGCGAGGCAGCTGCACCGTCCGCGCCGGGTAAGCCGCCCGGCGGCGTGTTGACGAACACGCCGCGGCTAGGAGGTTACACCGGCGGGCACGAGCGAGTTCGGCGCCGAATCAGTGATTAGGAATTCGAAACGACCGGATACGCGCCCAGGGCGTGCGTCGGTATTTCCTCGGTCGAACATCGGCGTGGTGGCATGCGAGTCACAGAGCGTGTATGTGTGCGAATCGACGGGAATATCTTAGTAGTAAAGCGCGCGGTCGGAGATCGCCTGTATGTAAAAGAATTAAGGAGGAGATTGTTAAATGAAATACAGAATGAAGTTAATATTGTTCATTCATTCCGTACTGACACCCACGACCTTGTGTGATTGTCTCATTCCCTCTGTGTATAATTTCGTATTCTGGCTAGCCGAGCAAGTGGACGAAGATGATGTTTCGACACGAGGCGGCGTCTCAGGGTAAGGGCGTCGCGGGATCCCTGGCACTCCGGTGCCTGGCGCCCAGGGCCGAGGCGGCCCGCCGCCTTGTATGTATTGAAGCGGTAGTAGGAGACGGAGAATTTCATCGGTAACGCAGTCGAACGAAACCCAGTGCTATTGTACGCTGGGTATACCGTTACAATATATATAACAAACGGCAACGTTTCGTCCTTGATGGGGACCTTCTCAAGCCTTTATTCAAAAAAATATAATATAAAAATATAAATCATTTTTTACAGAGATCAACTTGTCATTGCAATAATTATATATATATATATATATATATAAATATATATATATATATATACTAGGGGGGTAACCCCCTGCTCGCTTCGCTCGCCAACCCCCACGTTAATTTTTGAATGAATATTCATAAAAAATTATAGTATTTTTATATTAAATATTTCTCAAAATTTTGATCAGAAAGAAAGATTAGGCAATTTATTCATATTGCCGTCTACATATATAGGAAGTCCTCGATATTTGGAGTTGAAGACGATTGAGGGTGGATGCGTCTTCGTATACTTCCAATATATTATTTATTCGATCGATGAAGCCGGTGAAATAATAACAACTTAATTTGAGAATCTGATGAGTGAATTTATTTAGACTTTACAGTTTGAAGAGTCGACGAATTCTGATGTAGGCTCGAGTTTAACGCAAACTCATCACCTCGGCTCGCCCTCCCGTTCGCCACCCATCGTAGTGGCTCGCGGAAGGGGCGAGAGGTTGGCTCAGGCTGGCCGAGAGGTGCTGCCGCGCTAATACAGTGGTCTCGGCTGAAGCTGCTGCTTGCGATTATTTCGGCGCTGTGGCTCGTTCCGAGCCCCCACAGGTACTCCCCCGCCAGTGCTGACTGCTGGAGGCAGGAGGAACGATACCGCTCGTCCGTTGGAAGGGCCCTGGTCCGGCGGGCTCGCTGAGGATGGCGCCGTTGATGGAGGCGGCGGCGATGTCGGAGAAGGCGCCGTTGGTGTGACGGACGGCGTAGATGGCTCGGGTGGTGATGGCGAAGGCGCTGTCGAGGGCGATGTCATCGCCGGCGTTGGTAGCGTAGCTGGTGGCGTAGAGGACCGTACAGCGGCTGGCCTGGGCTGTAAAGGGGCCCGGGTAGGTTGCTGTGGGATGTCGGCCGTCTCGACGAACGCTGGTTTGAGCGACGAGGTGGATATCGCCCTCGCTGTCCCGTTGATTTCGATGCGGTAAACTCGATCGCTGATCCGCTCCAACACCTTGTGTGGACCCGTATAAGGTGGCTGCAATGGCTTTTTGACGGTGTCCACTCTCCTGAAAACATACGTGCATGTTCGGAGATCCTGGTGGAAGAAAGGAGCAAGGGGAGGAGCGTGTCGAGTTCCGGGAACGGCGCGTAGTTTGCTCATTAGCGCCCTGAGCTCCGAGATGAAAGCCGGCGCGTTGACTCCTGGGTGGCTCGTGGGCACGAAGAAGTCGCCGGGAATCCGTAACGACGTGCCGAAGAGCATCTCCGCTGGCGATGCCTGAAGATCCTCTTTGAAGGTCGTGCGGAGTCCGAGGAGCACTGTTGGAAGCGCTTGCGGCCACGGCGTAGGTGCGCAGCACATGAGAGCCGCCTTGAGCGTGCGGTGCAGTCGCTCGACCATCCCGTTGGATTGTGGATGGTATGGCGTGGTGCGGATGCGATCGGCGCCGATGATGTGCGTCAGTTCGGTGAAGAGCGCTGCTTCGAACTGCGCGCCCTGGTCTGACGTGATGGTGAGCGGGGTGCCGAAAACGCAGATCCAGTTTTCAAAGAGCGCCTTGGCGACGGTGCTGGCCTGTTGATCCGGGATTGGAAGCGCCGTAGGCCACCTGGAGAAGCGATCCACGATAGTCAAGCAGTACTGGAGACCTGAGTGGAGTGGCAGCTTGATCGTATCCAGGTGAATGTGGTCGAAGCGCGCGTCTGGCTCTGCGAAATCGCCAAGCGCGGTGCGGTTGTGACGATGCACTTTCGACTGCTGGCACGCGATGCAGTTGCGTGTCCAGCGCGCCACGTCCTTGCGCATACTGGGCCAGAAGTACTTCTGCGTAGTTTGGCGCACAGTAGTTCTGATGCTCGGATGTGAGAGGCCGTGAGTGATGTTGAACGCCGTCTTCCTCAACTGGCGCGGAATATACGGCCGTACGGTGCCTCCATCGACTGCGCAATGTAGCGTTGCGCCGTTTATGTTGAGCGGCTGCAGGACGGGCATTGGCGCAGCAAGAAGGTGCGGCAAATCTGCATCGACTTCCTGCTGTTGCACCAGTGTTGCGAGGTCAAGGTTTGCGGGCATCTCGACTGCTTCGACTCGCGAAAGTGCGTCCGCGACTACGTTGTCCGGTCCTTTGGTGTAGGCAAGCGTGACCTGGAACTGCAGGATGTAGTCAATCTGACGTGACTGCCTCGGCGAGGCCTTCTCGGGAGGTTGATTGGCTGCGAAGGTCAACGGGTGTGGTCCGTGAAAAGCGTGAAAGGGCCACCTTTGAGGATGCCCCTGAAGTGCTTCACCGCCGCGAATGCTGCGAGGAGCTCCCTGTCGTACGTACTGTACTTACGCTCAGCTGGGGAGAGCTTCCTTGAAAAGAATCCGAGTGGTCGCCATGCGCCGTCGAGCTCGCGCTGCTCGAGGGTGGCGCCGATGGCGTGATCCGAGGCGTCGGAAAGTAGGCGTCGCGGAGCGTCGTCGCGAAGAAATGTCGTGCTGGCTGCCTGGGCAAGGGCGCTTTTAAAAGCGCAGAAGGCCTCTTCTGCGGCGTCGGTCCAGGTGATGGGCACAGCCTTCTTCTTCGCCGAGATGGCCTTGAGCATCTCGTTGAGTGGCGCGAGAAGGCGAGCGGCTCCGGGAATGCACCGTCTGTAATAATTAATCAGACCCAGAAACCGCCGAAGTTGTGCCGAGTCCTTGGGCGCTGGGAAGTCCTGGATGGCTTCGATGCGGTCTTGCGGTGGTCGGGAGCTCTCGGCGGAGACGTCGTAGTCGAGGTAGGTGACGCGGCTCTTTCCCAGCGTGCACTTGTCGGGGTTGATCCGAATGTTGGCCTTGCGTAGCGCGTCGAAGAGAGCCCTCAGGTGCTTCGCATGCTCTTCTGGGTTCGGCGAAGCGACGATGATGTCGTCAAGGTAGGCGCGTGCGAAGGGCAGGTCTCGCAGCAAGTGATCCATGGCTCGCTGGAGCGACTGCGCGGCGTTGCGTAAGCCCATCGACGACCTGGTGAATTCGTAGAGGCCGAAGGGCGTGATGATGGCTGCTTTGTGCGCGTCCTCTGGTGCAATCGGCTGCTGATAGAACGCCTTTTTGAGGTCGACAACGGAGAACATGTTTCCTCCGAGGCTGAGCAGCAAGTCCTCGATGATCAGCAGCGGGTATCGATCCGGGATGGTGCGGCTGTTAAGCTGACGGTAATCGCCCGTGATGCGGTATGTACCGTCAGGCTTGAGCACGAGGCGCAGCGGACTCGCCCAGTTGCTATCCCAGAGACGGACGATGCCGAGCTCGAGAAGATGACGAAATTCTGCTCTAGCTGCTTCGAGACGAGGACCGAGGAGACGCCGAGCTTTAGCTGCTGCTGGCGGGCCAGTCGTCTGGATGTGGTGCTGGACGTCGATATCAGACAGCAAGATGGTCGTGCTTCCTGGTATGGCGAGGTCTTGGTATTCGTGCAGCAGGTCTGCGAAGATGCCCTCTGCTACGTCGGGTGAGATGTGCACCTCGACGGAGTGGACCTCTGCAGGGAGAACTGCGCCGGTTGCGTGGCACGCGGTGCTGGTGTCGTGCAGTCGTCGGCGCTGTAAATCGACGCTGAGGCCAAAATGCGCCAGGAAGTCGGCGCCGATGATCGGGTTGCTGACATCGGCGATGATGAAGTGCCACTTGAGAGGACGGCGCAACCGCAGGTTCAGAACCATGCGATGTGTGCCATACGTACGGATTTCTGATGCGTTGGCTGCGCTGAGCGTGAGAGGTCCTGGTTGACGCGCTTTCTTGAAGAGCGCACGTGGCAGTAGGGAAACGGCCGATCCCGTGTCAACCAGGAAGCGCAGGCGTGAGGATTCATCGGTTAAGTGCAGGCGCGGTCCGCCAAACATCTGGTGATACCAGCACCAACCAGGCTGGACGTTGGCTGGCGTAGCGGAGCGGCTACGTTGCTGACGGCCGTTGCGCGACGTCGCGCGCGTCGTTGAGCGTCCTCGAGACGTTTGCGCGCGATTGCTTGCAGCGTGATTGAGTGCTGCTGCAGTGTAGCGACGACCTGCGTCATCGCGAGCCGAAGCGCCGTAGCCTCTTGTGGTGGCAGCGGCGAGGCGCTGCCTGATGTATAACCGCTTGATTGGACTGGCGATGGCGCGCTGGAACAGTTGACTGCGTTGACGGCCACCTCTGGAGCGACCAGTTCGTCGGCGAGAGACGCAAGCTCGTCGAGAGACGTCGCCTTGAGCACGCGGCACATCCGGCTCGCGTAAGGTGGCAGAAGGTCAAGCCACTTGACCCGAAGAGCGTCATCGTTGATTGAGGAGCCAGCGAGGCGCCTCATCTGGCGCAGGAGCTGCGATGGCTTCTTGTCGCCGAGCTGGACCTCGTTCAGGAGCTGATGGAGCTGGTGGTCCGAAGAGACGGAAAAGCGCGTTAGAACGGCGTTCTTCAGCGTGCTGTAGCGGTTCTCTGGAGGCGGGCTCAGGATAACGTCTGATACTTCCTGTGCGATGTCTGGTGGCAAGCGTGCGACGAGCAGGTCGTACTTGCTGCTATCGCTCCGAATTCGGTTCGTGTTGAACGCTGCTTCGACCTGCGCAAACCACAATCGTGGATTAAAATTCCAATAAGATGGGAGCGTGCAGGCGGTTGCGGCTTGCACACTGAGCGCGATGTCATCGTCGTCGTTTCGGCGCGGATTTGTTAAACCTCCTGGTGCTGGATTTAGTCCAGGAATGGTGCCGCCTGGATTATTGCTGCCGTTTCCTCCAGATCCCAGGCCAAAATCGATGCTGGCGCCGGTGCCGGTATTGTTTGCGCCGAGCATATTTGGCGATTGAAGCGAATCGGAGTTCTGCGATTCGTTTTGCGTTGCTCTGTCGTTAGCTCCCGACGACGATGATTGCTGCTGGACTGGGCTGCGGTGCAGTGGCATGCCAGAATTACGCCGTTGGGCAAAATTGTACGCTCGACGTATAGCGGTGCGCGACTCCCGCGAGGAAGAGCGCGAGCGAGGAGCGTCTGAAGCCAGCAGTGCGAGTATGCGAAACGCTCAAGCAACTCGTGGAATAGCGTCCAGAAGCGCGAGGAAAGAAAAAAAAAAGAAAAGGCGCGAGAAGTGAGACGCGAAATGCTCTGTACGCTCGTAGCACGAAGCGTATAAAAGGCCGCGCACCAGGTGCCGTAGAAAAAGGACGCGGTGAGGGAAAGGGCGACTCACACGCGTAGCGGCGACGCTGCTAAAAGAAGCGCGAGCCGTGCGGAGAAAACGATGTGAAGAGCGACTCGTATCTCCAGCACGGTCGTTGCCAAAGCGTGCGTACCTGGTTGCGTATGGCTTACGCGAAATTGATGTGCGGTTTTGGAGCGGCTGCGTCGGCGACGTAAAACGCCTTGAAACGGCTGTTGGCGTGGCTATGGCTACTTGGCCTTGCAGCTGGTTGTCTAGGACGTCGACTTCTGTCCCTGTAGCTCGCCGAAAGTTGCTCCTGAGGCGTGAAATCGATGATAAAATCGGTTGAATTGTTGCCAATCGATGTAGGCAACCGTTGGAAATTCAAACGACGGCGTACGTTCGATGCCTAACTCGTTGACTTAAATAGACGGCCGTTAATCGTGTTATTGTTGTTGTTGTTGTTGATCACTAACCGACTTGGTTCCGTTGATGCGTGTTTGTAAACTCGGGGTCACCACTTTGGAGTTGAAGACGATTGAGGGTGGATCTGTCTTCGTATACTTCCAATATATTATTTATTCGATCGATGAAGCCGGTGAAATAATAACAACTTAATTTGAGAATCTGATGAGTGAATTTATTTAGACTTTACAGTTTGAAGAGTCGACGAATTCTGATGTAGGCTCGAGTTTAACGCAAACTCATCACCTCGGCTCGCCCTCCCGTTCGCCACGCATCGTAGTGGCTCGCGGAAGGGGCGAGAGGTTGGCTCAGGCTGGCCGAGAGGTGCTGCCGCGCTAATACAGTAGTCTCGGCTGAAGCTGCTGCTTGCGCCTATTTCGGCGCTGTGGCTCGTTCCGAGCCCCCACAGATATATGCAACAGCATTACCAGGATGCAATGGCAATAGCGAGAGTAAAGTCGAGACCTGATTTGTTAATTACTATGACATGTAATCCTAAATGGAAAGAATTAAAAATGATTTTGAAAAATTTTCCTAGTGGTACTACTCCAAACGATATTCCTAATATTACAGTTAGATTATTTTACGCAAAATTTAACTCATTTTTAAACGATATTGTAAAAAAAAAAATTTTTGGTGAAGTAATTGCTTATGTATTTACAATAGAATTTCAAAAAAGAGGATTGCCACATGCTCATATCGTTGTTACATTGCATCCTAATAATAAGATAATGACGCCTCAATCAATAGATAAATATATTTCTGCTGAGATCCCAGACAATTCCGATAAAGCCTTACAAAAATTAGTTATCAAACATATGTTACATACCGCATACAAATCAATCTCCTTGTATTATTAAAAATGAGACTATTTGTAAAAAAAAATTTCCAAAACAGTTTCGTGATGATACAATTTTCAAAGAAAATGGTTATCCAGAGTATCGTAGGCGAAATAATATTAATGATAATCATCCATATCTAGTAAAAAAATTTAGGAACGTTATTCCAGTTCTAGATAATTCTATGGTAGTTCCTTATAATAGCTTTTTACTAAAAAAGTATAAATGTCATATAAATGTAGAGTATTGCGCATCAATACGAAGTATTAAATATATATTAGATTACATACATAAAGGTGGAGATAGAGCATTATGTAAAATTAAAAAAATTGATGATAAAGATAATAATGATCAACAAAGTCATGTAGTATATGATGAAATCTCTCAATATATTGATGGTAGATATTTAAGTCCAATGGAAGCAGCTTAGCGACTCTAAGAATTTCCAATATGTGGTAGAAGCCATACGGTAACTCGTTTAGCAGTTCATACTAAATTTCAACAAAGAATAGTTTTTGAAGAAAATAAAAAGCTACAAGCATTGCACAAAAAAGAAACTACTTTAACAGCTTGGTTTAAATTGAATAAAATAGATGATTTTGCAAAAAATATTAAGTATGTTGAAATTCCACAATACTATGTATTCAATACAAAATCACAATCGTGGGTAAAACGATCCCGTTCATATAAATATGGCGCCATTGGACGATTAAATAGAGTATCACCAAAAGATAGTGAAAGATTTTTTTTAAATTAATACTAAATCGTGTTAAAGGTGCTACATCTTTTGAAGATTTAAGAACTTATAAAGGTACAATGTATCAAACTTATAAAGAAGCAGCACTTGCAATGGGTTTAGTAGAAGATGATTCTCATGTTTTCGTTATTTTTGAAGAAGCTTGTCATATAATGTTACCATTTCAATTACGTAAATTTTTTGCTTGGTTCATATTAGCCGAAAATATTCAAGGTAATACAATTTAGAATAAATTTAAAAGTTATTTTACTGAAGATTTCAGCGAAAATAGAGAAAATAATGCTTTATCTCACATTCAAAAAATATTACAATCTGAGGAAAGGTCTTGTAAAGATTTTAGTTTACCTGAACCAGATAGTTTTATCAATAATAATGATGAAATATCTTCAGAAGATGTGATGAATAGTGCTAATATTTATAAATGTATGTTCAATAAATTAAATAAAGAGCAACATTCTATTTTTACAGAAATTATGAGTAATGAATCTAAAATGTTGTTTATTGATGGTCCTGGAGGTTCGGGAAAAACTTTTTTATATAAAACAATGATACATTATTATATTTCGCAAAATAAGAAAGTTTTATCAATGGCTTGGACTGGTATTGCTTCTATTCTTTTACCTAAAGGAATGACAAGTCGTAGGACTTTTAGATTACTTTTAGATCTTAGTAGTATAGAAAGTGCATTCTTAGAATTAGAATCAGATAAAAAAAAATTAAGAGAAGTCGATTTAATAATTTGGGATGAAGCATCCATGATTCCTAAAAAAGCTTTAGAAATAATAGACCGCACATTACAAGATGTTTGTTATAATAATTTACCGTTTGGAGGAAAATTAATAGTATTGGGTGGTGATTTTAGGCAAATTCTTCCAGTAATAAAACATGGTTACAGAAATTCAATAGTTGAAGAAACAATTAAATATTCTAAATTATGGATACTTTTCAAAATATTAAAACTTAAAAAAAATATTCGATCTAATGATATTGCATTTTCATCATTATTATTAGATTTAGGAGAAGGTAAACTTAATCCATTTGAGATTCCTACAAATTGGAAGACTAACAATGTTTGTGATCAAATTTATAGTAATATAAATCAAAACATTTCCATTAATAGCGTTATCTTAGCTCCTCATAATAAGGATATTAAAATAATTAACGATAAAGTTTTAAAATTGTTATATGGAGATTCAAAAACATATTACAGTGTAGATTTTGCAACACATAAAGGTGTAGATCAAACTGATGAAAATATACATCTTAATTATCCAATTGAAATGTTAAATGATATTAGAGAGGGTCTCCCACCACACAAATTAAATTTAAAAATTAATACAATAGTAATGTTAATTCGAAATTTAAGTATCACAGACGGTCTATGTAATGGTACACGTTTAAAAATAACAAAATTATACGAGTATAACATCGAGGCAGAAATCATTACAGGAGAAAATATTGGTAGCAAAGTTTTTATTCCACGAATAACACTTACTACTAACGAGTCTTCTTCATTTCCATTTATTCTTCATAGAAAACAATTTCCAATCACATTAGCTTTTGCTATAATGATTAACAAATCACAAGGTCAAAGTTTTGATTCTTTAGGGATTTTCCTTAGACGACCATTATTTTCTCACGGTCAGTTGTACGTAGCTTTATCGAGATGCAAAAATCCTGATAAGATATTTATTCAAAGTGAATTAACAGATTCATCAAACATTGAAAATATTGTATGGCGTGAGATTTTCGAAGGTTAAGTCTATAATAGTTCTTTCTTCTTATTTTTTTATTGACCAATTATTTCCCTTTTTAAATTTACTCTTTTTAACCACTATCAAATTTATTATATTTTAAATTTTTTGTAAAGACTATAGATACACAATACAAAAACAGAAAACAGGCAAACAAATAATCATTTAATATGGTAAGTTAATTTCATATTATTATAGGACATGATGCAATAATATTTAATTAACTCGTGAAAATTATATGATTTTTTGTTCACTTTTATTTAAAAAAAGGTTAAACTTTTATCCTGTTAAAAAATTATGTTTTTTAACAGGTTTATTATTAAAGTATATGAATACACAGTTGTTTTTTAATAAATTAATAATAATAAAGTTAATTAATACATTTAAAACTTTTTTTAAGTAAAAGTGTTTCTATTGGATGGAGGATGGTATGAGGTGGAGTCTTAAGGGAGGAGGTGGTATCTAAGACTCCCGTGGTTATATGGCTCTAGGCGATGATTCCACGGCTTTTTTTAATTTATTGTGTATAAATTTTATTTGTAAAAATGGATGATTATTGAATTTCCTAATGTATATTAACTTTAGATCAAAATCCATTTTTGACAATAACCATAATTTTATATAATTTTATCATGTCATAAAATTATATGAAATTATTGATGATTTTTATACAATAAAATAACAAAAGCAAAACAAAAATCAACGCGCTTGAAGCACATTGTATAACTTTAATACAATGTACTTCTGACAGTACCTCTAGGGAGGTGTGGAAAACTGTCATTCTTAAATTTAAGTACTAAGTAGTATGCATTACCCAGAACTCCTCGATTTAAATCAAGCAAAATTTTTCAATATATAAGGCATAAAATATCACACATCAGAGATTTTAATTATTTTTCTCTATGAAGAGAGTATAGAAAGAGTGTGGAGAGAGTATAGAGGGAATGTGGAGGAAGTGTGGAGGGGTATATAGAGAGAGTGTGGAGGGAGTGTGGAGGGAGTGTGGAGGGACATGTGGAGGGGCATGTGGAGGGAGTGTGGAGGGACATGTGGAGGGGCATGTGGAGGGAGTGTGGAGGGAAGTGAAGGGAGGTGGAGGGAGGTGGTGGCGGGTGGAGGGAGTGTGGAGGGAGTGTGGAGGGAGTGTGGAGGGGGGTGGAGGGGCATGTGGAGGGGGGTGGAGGGGGAGTGGAGGGGTGTGGAGGGGAGTGGAGGGGATTTTGAGGCTCAAAATATCGTAAATTTTGAAACGATTTAACGTTATTATATGGAGGGGGGTGGAGGGCGTGTGGAGGGGGGTGGAGGTTTTTTTTTAAAAATCACGCTTACAACTATATAATATAGGGAGATATATATAAAATGGTCATACCATAATACCAAAAAACTAATTTTAAATTGAGGTATCAATAAAACGATAACTTCTACATCGTCGTAGAATTTTCGATCAAGTGAGTATACAAAAATAACAACAAGTATGCATTGTGACTGCGCGATGAAGAGCTAAGGAAATTCATGAGATCACGTATGATATACTTATTCTCACACATACACTAGGGCTATCACATTAACTCTTTTTTTCAAAAATTCTATATGTACAAAAATATCATCAAGTAACAGTCATAAACATATACGCTAAATGGAGATATAAAATGACAACTCAGAGATATAGTCATTAAGAATATTGAATTAACTTACAATAATAACATGCCTTTTAATAATTTTGATAAAGAATTGTTCTTCGTCGCGCAGTCGCAATGCATACTTGTTATTGTTTTTGTGTACTCACTTGATCGAAAATTCCACGACGATGTAGACGTTATCGTTTTATTCATACCTCAATTTTAAATTAGTTTTTTAGTATTATGGTACGACCATTTACATATATATATAATTATTGCAATGGCAACAAGTTGATCTCTATAAAAAATGATTTATATTTTTATATTATATTTTTTTCAGTAAAGGCTTGAGAAGGTCCCCACCATGGACGAAACGTTGCCGTTTGTTATATATATATATATATTTATGGAGTTTTTATTGTTTTTATTATTGGTTTTTCCTGGGTTGTCCTCCCAATTTTGACAAAAATTGGCTTTATTGTTTCGCGACCAATATTTTTCTCAATTTTTAATGTATTAAATTAAAATTAAATAGGGATATAAATTTAAAATTAATTATAAATATAATTCTTTGTATACATGATTTTTAATTGTTGCACTTTGTCTTTGATTTCCAATATAAATTTTAAGAGAATCCCACGATCTCACTCTAGACATTGATACATATAACTGCCCATGATTGAAGACATCTGATTGCAAATCAATAATTACATTATTAAATGTTTGGCCTTGGGATTTATTAATGGTCATTGCAAAAGGTAATTTTATTGGAAATTGTCTTCTTTTAAATGTGAAAGGATATTCGTTTTCA
Organism: Muscidifurax raptorellus; assembly: GCA_020010945.3. Classification (NCBI taxonomy): domain Eukaryota; kingdom Metazoa; phylum Arthropoda; class Insecta; order Hymenoptera; family Pteromalidae; genus Muscidifurax; species Muscidifurax raptorellus. The sequence goes on from JAHUUD020000006.1 coordinate 2,455,515, forward strand.
CAGTATAATGTAATCCGATGTATAAAGACAATACGACCGGCGTTATTACTACTCAAAATTTGACATTTTAGTAAATGGTTAGAAAAGTCTATGATTCTTAATCTTGTGCCGTTACATAAACCTTCAGTGATACTTATATTTCTAATAAGCATTACAATACAATGTTTTCTTAAACGTAATTCATAAGGAGGTAGGCTAGAGGGATTTAAGTACCAGTATATATACGTTCAGTTGATATATCTAATAAATTTGTTACTTGTTTATTTATTTCATCAACATCTACACTTCGAGCTGACAGTATAGCACATTTACTCATGTCTTCAAATCGTTTATTTTCGATTAATTTACCGAATAAATAGTCAGCTATGTTACAATTCTGAGGAAGTATGCAGTTTTCGGGAACATTAATATTGTCATTTATATCATTTATTGTTCCGTTACCAACTTCTAATAAAAATTTGGCAAATTCAATTTCATTATGTATTACTCTCATATTGGTGGTAAGTTTGAACTTTTTAAAGAATTTCCACAGTTCACTGTATTTAATGCAAAGATTTAAAGTTTCGCATCGTGTTTCATTAATCTTTATTGGAAGAAGTTGTCGGAAATCTCCACCTAGTATAATAACCTTTTCTCCAAATGGTAATTGATTATCCATGATATATTGCAATGTTCGATTTGCAATTTCCAAGGCATATCTTGGAGCCATAGGAGCTTCATCCCAGATAAATACGTCCGCTTCCTTTAGAATTTGACCTTCTCTCGTTTGCGCTTTGATACTTGATGAAGAATCGTGATACATTGGAACTGGTAAACCAAACGTTTTATGTACTGTCTTTCCATGCGGGAGTAATGTTGCAGCGATTCCGGTGAATGCCATTGTATGAACTTTGATATTTTTTGGTATTAATATATTGTATAAAGTTATATAAATAAAAGTTTTTCCAGATGATCCTCGACCATCTATATATATGCAATTATTTCAGTGCAGTGTTCTGTTCAGTGTTTAATTGCATATATTGTTGTAGACCAAGTTCTGCGATTTGGGGTAAGGTTGCATCATTAATATTATCGTCTAATGTATGTTGTTCTACTCTTTGTTCCATAGTAGGAAATTCAGTTAAAGCTCTTCCTTCCATATGTAACAATGCATTAATCTGAGCATAAGCTTGATCATAACTTGTAGCTATATCAGTTGTTCGTGAAAAATCTTCGGATATTGCATCTTTTATTTTTTCCCATAATTCTTCAGGGTGAACAGGTTGGCAGTGAATCAAAATACGAACAAATAATCTTGTAGCACCTTTTACATGTAATAATAGTAATCGTAAATGAAATAGTTCTAACTGAGTTGAACTAATTGAATACATACGACCAATGCAATTAAACTGTTTTTGACGAACTTGCCAACTGGAAATTGTAGAACCATTTATCTTTTGTTTCTTATACACAAAGTAGCATGGAATATCTGCATAGCAATAGTTTCTTGCTTCTGGATTTTCTAAGTTTAACTTGAAATAATCTAGTAACATACTACTTGAACAGTTCAAATTATCTCTGATATCATGTTCATTGCCAGTAATAATAATACAGTGTTCATTTGGTAAATGTATTGCTAATCTTATTATAGTATTATTAAGTATGCAGTAAACTGCTTCAACAGGCCCGACATATCGAGCATCTATAAAATTTTGAATCTCATCGTGGGTTATTAATGTTTCTTCGTTAGACTCACCAATTACTACATTAGCAGCATTATGACCCTTATAAATATATTTGTATAAATATTTAACAGATCTAATACTTGTAACTACTTCTACATTAATGTGACAGTTAAATGTTTCTAATAAAGTTGGACAATATGGTACAACCCACCTGTTATCAACTACATTACCATTATTTTGCTCATAAGAAATCCCAGTATTTTTTCTGCGTTAATGAGGGTAACCATTTTCATCCATGCTTGTTTCGTCTACAAAACTCTTAGGAAATTTTTTCGAACATTTTCCATTCACTTGATATCAGTTACCACAAGGACCATGTACCATATTTTTCAAAACAATTTCTTGCAGTGTTGGTTTTTGTACATCAGGGATTTCAGCAGAAATATATCTATCAACAATTTCAGGTGTGGTAATTTTAAAACCATGTGCTAAAGTTATTAATAAGTGCATATGTGGTAAACCTCGTTTTTGAAATTCTATCACATATATATACGCTGCAACTTGTCCAAAAAAATTGTTTTTAATAATAAAATCAAGTAAACGTTCTTTTTTTAAGTGAAATACTCTAGCTACTATATCGGGTCTATCAGAAGGTTGTTGATGAGATAAAAGATTTTCCGAAATCTCTTGTCACTTGGGATTACATGTCATTGTATGAAAAATGTCAGGTTTACCCTTCCGGTTAATTATGGCTATTGCATCTTGATAACACTGTTGCATGTGACGGGGTGAGCCGATAAATGTTGATGGAAGAATAATTGTTTTTCCAACTTGTCCATTCAGATCATTAGCAGATTGTTGCATGTAATCATGAAGTCCTTGATACGTATCTGCCTTAATTTCTTTTTGGGGGGTTTTGCAGTACATAATTCTATCTGTTTCTATTTTTACATCAACTAAGTATTGTTGAAACAATCTATGTCCCATAATGAAAGGATTGAATTCGTCTGGTCTAATGGCTATTCTGTATCTCGTATAAGCTAAACGTGTTATACGCCGATTATTCGCATCATTATCATTGCTTCTATTTATTCGTTGTAAATTTTGATGCCATCCTTGAGTTCCATAAGGATAAAATAAAGGATAAATCCAAGGTTCAACATTAGGATCCATTGTACTGACATACGGTAAACTTTTAGTGCTTTTATTTCGAATAGTTACATAAGACTCTGGAATTTGACCATCAGCGGTGGTGGAGAACATAGCAGTTACTTAATTAGTTCGTTGAAAATTGTATCTTCGTCTGTTACTACCTAGCTTTAATGTAAATAATAATTGCAACTCTGGAACTGTTTCATTAGCATTTAATGAAGCTTCTTGATTACTAATTTCTTCCTTCATCATTTCATATGATTTAGAAAATATATTATTTTCTCTTATGATTCTTTCTAATATTTCTAATGTTTCATATTGAAGGTAAGCATTTTGCTGCATTCTAACATGTATAGCTTCTAATGGATCAATAAAAAAAAGTTGTCCATAAGAAGGATAATCATTGCCTTGCGGATAAAAGGGCTGTGTTAATCTGATAGTATATTTGTCCTTGAATTTTAAAACAATAAGGCCCTACGCGCCTTGAGTCGAAATTAACTAAGTTAGCATTAAAAGAAGCGAATGATAAGGAATTATTATAGACACGAATATGTTGGAAAAAATCATTCGATTTAGTATGAGATCCATTAAACAAATCAAGTAGATCCTTAGGAAATGCAGGCGTAGATTCTAAAACAACCGCACCATGGCTACAACAATCTTGAAATGATAACTCTTTGTTTGAAACTTTTTCTGAAACAAAGTGTTTCGCATTACAATATCTACAAAGAATATTCATTAGACCTAAATAATCCTGATCGGCTTGTTGATGATTATTATCCAATCTGTTTTCATCATTAGTTGTTGCATTATTTCTAGATTCGTCAATTATAGCGTTACGCGCAATTAGACGTCTCCGTCTTTGAGCTTCAGCTCTTTTTAATCGTTGGTTATTTCCAAATTCATTTTCTTCTTCTTTTGTGCGAACAATTCGAGAACGACCCATATTGGTTTATTGTACAATGAATAAAATAATTAATAGCTTAAATTATAATACCTACACATGTATATATAAATGATATTACTATTTACTAATAAAATTATAAAGAATAAAAACCGTATATTTAATGAGTAACAATTATTTAAACAAATCAACCGTCTTGCTTGGTTTTCTTTGCATAGAGATTTTTAAAACGTTTGATGAAATGAAAAGTGAGCAAAATATTCGTGAATTCAATTAAAACTTCAAATACATTAGATATAATACAGGTACAATTTCAATTTGCGAATGATGCAGGTAATTTAAATTAATAGTAATGGTAATTTTTACAATTAGTAATGGTAATGGTAAAAGTAATGGTAATAGTAGCAGTACTAGTAATGGTAACAGTAACGGTGATTAAGTACGTTCTTTAATATATTTATTTGTAGTTTGGTGTTTAATTATAGTTATAGCTTTTTAATAGTTTAGTGGTGATACTTGTACTTATTCATATAGATTTGTTATAGAAATATTAGGTTTAAAAATTATATATGAATTAAATAAGAAAACAATAGATTATTATAAACTCAAATTTTATTATTTTTAAATATATATTTTACGACAATGACAGTAATAATTATAAAATACGGTTCTTATAGTGGATTCTCCTCCAAAAGCTGAAACAAAAATAAAGGAATCGATTAATGTTTACAAATAATAACGTATGATTAATGAATAACTTAAAGGTAGATCCCAGCTTCTAAATGAAATTATTATTGTTTATTACAATTCAACAAATATTTACAACCGTAAAGTAAAAATAATGTTTATAGGTATTAAACCTTGGTTGTTAATTTATCATTAAAACAAACAATCAGAAGTATGAAGCGAGGTGAAGATAGAATAGCTACATCACCTGAATGAATTAATACATTTATTTTACTACAGTAAAAACATTGTATAACAAAATCTTTATATAGACTTCATATTTAAAAAATTATATGTTACAATTTAGGGTTATAATAATGACAAAATAAATAATCTAGTCACAATTGAAGCAATGTAGTAAAATCCATGTATTGGTAGGTATTGAAGCAATGTAGTATTATCCATGTCATAATCAATATCTAGTCAAATTGCTATGTCAAAATAATCTAGTCACAATTGAAGCAATGTAGTAAAATCCATGTATTTGAAAGCAAAACTTATTGGATTGTTATTTCCCTTTGGTTTACACTTATACTTCTATTAAAAATTATATTTTAAATGTCTATATTTGAACAAAGAAAAAAAACATTCTTAGAAAAAATCAACATCAACATAAACATTCACATATAAAATTTAAATTTAACCCGTTACGTACCTCAATTTTCTATTTAGTACAAATGTTTGAAAATCCTTTGAATGATAGGTGATACGTACTATTAATTTTTAGCCTGATCGAAAACGTGCTTTTAAGGGTCAGGAGGACCTTCGAGTTTCGCACTTTTGATTGTTTCACTCGACGATTATTCAACAACGACCATTTCACAGTGCAATTATCATACTGTGCAATTATTATTCGTGATTATTCGTGACAATACTACAATTATGTATATATTTGACACACGTAGCTTTGACGGGATACGTTATGTATTATGAACTCTATACTCTATAGAAGCATATTACCGCAATGACCTAGTTATTGTTTTTTCCTTTTTAGTCACAAAATCTAGTAATAATTTAAATTCTAGTTTCTATTACAGAAACACATAAAACTTACTATCTTTTCAATTTCTAGTCACAACCTTTATAGCCTTGTAATATTTTATTGTTAAACATAAATATAATAATTAATATAATACGGGTATAATTATATGAATAGTCGTGTACACAAAATCTAATCATTTTTAAAATTATATAGTTCATCGTAATAATACGTAGAACTTGCTAATTTATAAATTTCTAATCAGGAGCTTTCTAGTCAGAATCAGTCCTACTTCACATTTAATTTATACATTTTCTATAAATCCTTATTATTTAATAAAAATAGAGTAAAAATTCCCTCGAAAATATCGATGCTGATATCTGTACTCGAAAGTGGCCTTAATACAAAAGAAATAAAAAGAAAAAGGTTGTTGAATTTAATGGATGATAATAATGTACATAACTCTTACATAATTTATTTGTTTACACAACTTTATCATATTAATATTATCATACATGTTTCATTTAAATTACAAAGTTTAACGCAAGTAACATTTTTTAAATTGTAGTTTACATATACTAACTTCTCGATTAATTCATTAACCTACAATACTTAACAACTACATCACATTAGTGTTTGGTTGGAATTACTACATATATACATAATCGATAACTTAGTATATGTTTACACAATTTTACAGTAATATAAATTGGAGCTCTCCTAACTAAGTCAGTCAAATGCTTAAAAGCATTAATACTTTTTAAAATACATCAATACATCACTCTTGTCATCATTCTTTTTTTAATAGCATGCTTTCTTGGAAATAACAATAAAAAGCATAATTTTTTCGCAGCATAAAGCATAATAATTCTCGGAATTACTTTTTCCGGAATATAACCCAAATCTGATTGAACAATATAAAAAAAATACGTGAAAAAATACAAACGTTTTCTGCATATATAAAAATAGTGAATTATAAATGATAGCTACTAATCAATAGTAAAAGCTCGTCTCTTGAGCGTGTTACCTTCTCTCATAAGATCTACTTCTGACATTGCTGCAATATTATCTCTTTTAGTTATAGCCTTCGAACTTTTACACGTAATTGAGAGTGGATCTAAAAAGTAAATTAATTTAAAACAACTGAAATGAAATGAACATAAAATAATAAAATATAAAATATAATATATTTACCAGTACTGTAATCTACATTCCCAATTAGGGTTACAGGTATTCCTTTCCCAAGATCCTCATTAGGTATGAAGTTTGATACATTCACATTGATTTTATATATTCCATTGGTAATAGAACCGCAACCATAACTTGCATTTTCAAAGCGAAACGGAACTGAGTCAAATTTTGTTTTAATATAACCCTCAATAGCTGTAAGATTACCATTGCATATAAATAAAAATCATCTAGTCACAATCAAAATAATATTATTAGTCAATATTATAGTCACATATTCTAGTCAAAATTACGTATTTACAATCAAAGTAGATATTAATGAGTACTGTATGATGACAAATGGACTTAATGGATCAATGGATGACCGACCACTGACCAGTGACGACTGTGACGCTTGATGTGACGGATGTGACTGATGTTAGCTACGCGAGCCGAGAGCGCCAACTTCACTCCGCGAGTCGCGACTGAAATCGGTTCTGCTTAGAAATACGCTTATGTATTGTATATTATATGTACAATTATAATTAGAAAGTCAAAACTATTACATTCTAATAAAACTATTAACTATTATTTATATCTTTAACTTAAGATAAATATTTACTGCTACAAAAACACTTAAAATACTAATAACTGAAATTTAATATTTTAAATTTCCCGCTGAAATCGACGGACCAATCACGTTCAGAATAAGAAGGCTTCACAACAAAACTCATCAGTTTTTAAGAAAGGATATTTTCATTAATTTTTAATACGTCAGAATTTAAAGGCGATAAGATCACTTTATTTCTCAAAGCTGAGTCGTTTGGATCTATTTTATCTCCAAAAATTTCTGTAATTAAATCATCACTACAAATAAGTTCTTTTAGAATTTTTCTCATATCATATTCTACTTCAAATTTTGTCGCATTTTTATTTTCTTCTACATCGAAGAGCCAATTTTTAAATGCATTATCTATATTTTTCAATCTTAAATTTTCCTTTTATGATAATTTTATAAAAGATGACCATAATTGACTTTTATTCATACATGATTCCATTATTTGTGTCCGGTTACCATGGCGAACTATAGGAAGTGTTTGTCGAAAATCGCCTGATGTAACAATAATTTTACATCCAAAAAAATCATTAATACCGCCAAAATCTTGAAAAAATGTATTTATTGCTTCAAAGGTATGTTTTCAAACCATTGAGATTTCATCCCAAATTATAACTTGCGTATTTTTCAAAAATACTCCATATTTTGAATTAGGACAGATATTACACGTTGCTTATTCATTAATGTTAAGTGGAAATTTGAATATACTATGAACTTACTGTATTTTTTCACTAAATGGTTTGGGAAACTTTTTATTACAATATTGTTTATTTTCAATCATACATACACAATTTTTGTTTTGTGAACCACACGGACCATGAATCTTATTATTCTTTACTATATTATATACTCTAGGATATTTATTCTCGTCAGGTATTTCAGCACTTATGATTTCATCAATTGTATCGGTATTTCGAAACTTATAATCTTGATATAACCATATTAACATATATATATGTAATAATCCACGTTTTTGAAATTCAATGACATACACTGTAACATGGCAGCCTACTGCCAGTTACAAGCGGTCGCGCGGAGCACGGCAACACCGCGGCACGAGTCGGCGAGCGCGCGTTCGGCCGTATTCGTGGAGCCTCGGCCGGCATCGGCTAGGCCCGAGCGCATGAGAGCAAGCGTAGGTAGGCGAGCGACCCAACCTAACGTCGACGGCGAGAGGGGTCGACGCGAGCGCTGGTCATCATCTCTTCCCTTTTTCGTTCTGACGGCCGTAGCGACTGGTCATTCGACACGAGCCATCACCGATCTCAACCGAATCTGTAACTACGTGGCGACGTTGCGTAGACAAAGGCATTGTGAGACGGACTGCTGCTAACTGTGAGTAGAGTGTAAATTATATTAAGTGATGTTCGTGCGATTAAGTGTGCCGATTGCGGAGTAGCGCGAACTCGCGATTATTTTATCGCCACGTGGCCAACATGGCGGCGGGAGCGCGGCGGAGCCTGAGTGCGGTTTTAGCATGCTTCGTCGGCTTAACAGCGCTGAGCCGTTCGGCGGATTTCGCGTACGTTACAACTCGACTGATTTACCGAATAAAAAGATAATTACTGTACACATGACTGACTGACGACAATTATTATTCTGATGCTACCGTATATACTCTACTGACGAATATTATACTGACGCTATCGTGTTGTGCTGTGACTACAATTATTATATTGACGCTATCGTGGCACACTGACGACAATTATTATTCTGATGCTACCGTATATACTCTACTGACGACTATTATACTGACGCTATCGTGTTGTGCTGTGACTACAATTATTATATTGACGCTATCGTGGCACACTGACGACAATTATTATTCTGATGCTACCGTATATACTCTACTGACGACTATTACACTGACGCTATCACTACAACTATTATTGCTATTACACCGACGCTGACAATTATAACACGACTGTCGTATTGCACTGACCGTTTCACGAATAAAGACAAAGACCAAGACTCCACTGACACGCTATCGTTCACGTTTTCGTATGCGACGCAACCTTGACCTACACGACGACACAAAGTCACGACATTTCGCTAGTTCTAGGTCGCGCGTTAAACTCGCATTAGTTTACGATTTAGCATTAAGTAAATTTAATAATCGAGCGTAATATAAGTAGGTGGTGGTTGGGGCAGCGGCCCGTTAAGTTAGATATAATCGTATGGAGTGAGTGCGTAGTCGCGTCGAGGCTCGGGCGACGTCACCGGCGCGGCAAAGGCGGGTACGCTTGGGAACTCGCGTACGTCGGGAGAGGTTGGTTATCGTCGGGACGCGAATTCATAGTCTCGTGAGGGCAGGCTGCGACGGACGTTACAGTCGTCGGCACCGGTAGACGACCGGAAGGGCGAGGCAGCTGCACCGTCCGCGTCGGGTAAACCGTCCGGCGGCGCGTTGACGAACACGCCGCGGCTAGGAGGTTACACCGGCGGGCACGAGCGAGTTCGGCGCCGGAGCAGTGATTAGAAATTCGAGACGACCGGATACGCGCCCAGGGCGTGCGCCGGTACTTACTCGCCCGAACATCGGCGCGGTGGCATGCGAGTCACAGAGCGTGTATGTGTGCGAATCGACGGGAATGTCTTAGTAGTAAAGCGCGCGGTCGGAGATCGCCTGTATGTAAAAGAATTAAGGAGGAGATTGTTAAATGAAATACAGAATGAAGTTAATATTGTTCATTCATTCCGTACTGACACCCACGACCTTGTGTGATTGTCTCATTCCCTCTGTGAATAATTTCGTATACTGACTAGCCGAGCAGGTGCACGAAGATGATGTTTCGACACGAGGCGGCGTCTCAAGGTAAGGGGATCAGGGGATCGCGGGATCCCTGGCACTCCGGTGCCTGGCGCCCAGGGCCGAGGCGGCCTGCCGTCTTGTATGTATCGAAGCAGTAGTAGGAGACGGAGAATTCATTGGTAACGAGTGGAACAAAACCCAGTGTCACCGTACGCGGGGTCTACCGTTACAACACATATTCTTTAACTTTACCAAATATATTCTTTTTCGTATGTTCTATTTTTAAATTTCAATTTTTTCATGGAAAACTAGGGCTATTAAATCTGGACGGTCTAAAGTGGTTTCATGAGGCAATAAAATCTCCTGAATCTCACGCCACTTAGGATTGCAAGTCATTGTTAAAAAAATGTCTGGTTTACCATCGACTTGCAATTGTGCCATTGCATCTAAATAATTTTGTTGTAAATTAAATATAATATAAAATAAAATAAATATTATGTCACCAATAATATTGGATGCGAGCGAAGCGAGTCTTCGGCAGTGTGCGTAAGTGTATGTGTGAATTATTTATTTAGAATGTGATTATTTTCAATAGGGTTGAAATTTGATCTTGTTAAGCATTATAAAAAATTATATGCCGCTGTTGTTTGATATATGAAATAGAATTCGAATCTGAATTTGACCTAAAAGTCTTATAACAGGATAAAAACGATAATACGATTTTCCGAAATTACTCCACTTATAGCAGCATTTGCCACTATACAGCCTGAATACTGATTATTCGGATAAAATTTCCTTACTTTCCCGTTATTAGTGTGCCAAGTTCGATTTTCTAAGTCGATATTCATTTTTAATTTTGGCAGCACGTCGATTTCTAATACGAAATCGTAATCCAGGTTTTTCGGTACTCGTATGAGTGTTGTAATTTCGTTGTTTTCCAATTTAAAATTTATTTTTACTGAACCAAGGATTTGTTTCATGGCTCCTTTAGCCATCACCATATAGCCATCTTCACTGAGTATTTCTACTCCTAAGTCTCTGACGGCTTTTTCACTAATAAAAATGAGCCGACTTCTCCTGAATCCTCCTCCTGATTTCCTGCGATCTGGATATTTAGGTACAGGCACTTGTTTACTGTACCAACCGGGCCTGCTGGTATTTCCGCATTCTCATCATATCTAGCATTTACGTATTAACCTACTATTCGGTTTTAAGTTCTTGACAATTATTGCCCCGGTCTGCTATATCTGGGCCTTCGAGTGTTTGGAGGTTAACCTAGCCCTTATTGTCTTCCTCCCTCTGCGTTTCCCGATTCCTTGGAGCATTTGGGACACGTACGGATCGTTACATTTGCTTTGCTACATCGATAATCAATCTTACCTCTCTTCTGAGGGAATTAGCTGCCCAATGGCTTGTCTCTTTACAAATCTAACAGGGGTATTTTTTCTTTATTTCTTCTTCTGTTTTATTAAAGATCTTCCTATCAGTATTTTCTGTGTTCTTAGGTTGGGTTTCTTGTTTTGGTTTGGCGTTCGACTGATTGTTTTTATTACTATTTTTGTTATTTTCGGCATTTTTTTGTTAATATATGTTCCTGATCCATTTACTTACTAGTGTAATTGTTCATAGCTGCTACTCACTGATCTATTTCTTCATCTAACGATTCGTTTTCCTTGGGATGTATTATTGCAGCTATACGATTTTTGTTTTTTTGGGGGGTTTTGTAAGCTAATTGGAGACAAAGGGACTTTCGGGGGGCGGTGAGGGACGATACAAACTTTTTCTTGTTTCTCACATTTCAATCTTATTTCCTATTGCTTCTAGTTTTTCAAAAGAGTTGAAGTCTAAACTTTCTATTTTTACATATTTTACATTCAAGTTCCTGTGTACTCTGTCTAGTTGTTTTTTCAACGGCAATTCGGGTATGCAACGACCCATTAATTCTCGCATAACTGATATATATGACCCGAGTGGCTTTTGAGGTCCTTATGTTCTATATACGATATCATCTTCTTGTTACGTCCTGACTATACTAAATTGAATAGATAGGAACGTAATGATATGTGTAGTGGCGAGGTTATAAGAAATTGTTAATTCGCGTCTAACACTCCACTGTTAGTAAAATAAAAGTGAATCTTACCTTTACGTTGAACCTGGTACTAGTTGAGTTGATTGCAACTATTGACTCGTACTGGGTAATTTGGATTTTCTCGTAAATAAATATAATTCACAAGATCATTTTTTCGGTAAACCGATCGTTTATTCAGATAATTTTAGAAGTGAAAGTAAATAATCAATTTTATTTGAATATAAAATAATTTTCTCATTTAATTTAAAATAGTTAATACTTGTAGTTTACAAAATCTGTATATTTAGAACTTTATAAAAAATGTGTTATTGCTGCTAGCCGGCTTTCTAGTTTTTAGAGTAATTGTCACCGATTGTCGGACCGGCGCTGTACGAAGCTCGTGACTGACGTGACCAAAGTCGTACAAAGCTTATTTAAACCTTCTCATCCTTCCGAAATTCGGTCATTTGTTTCGCAAGGTAAATCGAAATCATATTACAAAAGTGATTAGTTGACATTTTTCGAACTCTACTCATGAGCGACACTCGCGTATTGGGAAATCGAGTTTCAGCAGTTTTTGTTTAATTTAGGCCATATTGAATTATAAAAACGTATTACAAATAGTGGGCATACGTCCTATGACGTAACACCTGGAGGGGGCAAGTTATTGCGATAAAAGAAAATATAGAGTCGGACGATAATAAGTGAGTTTTACATGTAGTTATGCAGAATTTTATAAATTAGCCGCTTTAACCTTTGATTTTTATTTTATACTTTAAATTACTTATCACTTTGAAATCTAGTATATAGGTTACAGATAAAAGAAAAATTGATAGTGTAGCAATTATTTCGCTTCTATCCCCGCCTAAATATATCCTATTTTTTTTTAAACATTTAAGGATTTGTTCTTATTGTTATCTATCATTGAAAAAAAAATCTATTCACAGCTTAGCGAAAAAATTCCTAGTGATTTTGAAATTGAAAGATTAGATTTGCTTTCTATATTAGTTGGTGGTCGATCTGGAATAGGTGGGGGCAATATTTTTGGGGAAGATATAAGATATAATATATATTTTACATATTTTCCGATATGTAAAATAATCAGAATTATAATGAATACAGATGAAAGAGAACCGCACGCAATCAGTTTTCCAAGGATCATGTGCAATGTACTTTCGACTAGGCGTGTTAGAGTATTTGCGGTGAAAATGTCTTCAGATGTTTTTTCTCCTGCCATCTCTCCAGCAATCACATTTAAAAGTAATGCGTTTTCCATGGGAAACATTAGTTGCTGTTGTAGTGGATCCAATTATTCTTTAGAATACACTCCGCTTGTTGCTAAGGTCTCGACAGATTCATTTTTATATCAAAATATGTGTTCTCGGCGTAAGGAACCATGTTTCATTTCCTGAGAAAGCGTTGACGCGCAGCTATAGCATCTTAGCCGCGTAGAACACTTGAAATCGGCCGGAGACAAGGCCGGTCATATAGCCGCCACATGTTTACAATATGCAGGCTTGCGTGCTATGTGCCGGTCCGAGATCGGGTGTCTATGGCTATTGTAACTATTTATTTGAGTGAGTCACAATTGTCGAAAAATATGGCGAACAAAGGACGGATTTTGAAAATTATACATTCTTTAGATTGTTGCTTTCATTATTTGTTCTTAAAGTTTCATATATATTTAGAGAAGTTTGACTATAGAGAGTGGCTTGATGGCTGCTATTTTTCTAGTTAAAAAAAATAAAATTATTCAATTTACCAAAGCTCATTTTTTATTTCTTAGTATCTCGGAATATGTAGAGATTGACAACATTTCTTCTGGAAAAGAAGTGTTTCTCTAATTTTGTCTTGAAAATAGTGTTTTCTCGTTTATTGGTCATTTTTTCGTCGAAAATTTTTCAGTAGTTAATTTGTCATTTTTCGCAGTCGCGCATATTTATTATCTGCACATAAACATGCAACGACTTAATGAAAGAAAAAGAATTTCACTTTTGATGATGATAGGCTGGGGTGAACTTAGACGATCTTACAAAGATGCCAAAACTCTCTTCAATGAAACTTTCAGACTTGGCCTTACTCCAATTTCTAAATCTAAAGTATCGAGGGCTGTCAGAGGGTTTCATGATGCAGGAAGTGTAAAAGATCGTCCTCGTTCTGGAAGAATGTCTATTACAACAAACGAAGAAAAATCACTAGATGTCTTATTATCACCCACAGAGGATCTCTATACTTCAATACGCAAAATGTCTCAACAATATGAAATAAGCAAGTTTTCTATTCAGAAAATATTAAAAACTATCAAATTCCATCCATTTAAGGTTAATCTTGTGCAAGAGCTGAATGAAGATGATTTTGCTAGGAGAGTTGAGTTTTGCGAAGAAATGATGTCTAGGATTGTTGAAGATCCCAATTTTGCCTCCAATATAGTCTTTTCAGATGAAGTTACTTTCCAATCAAGTGGTACTATGAATAGGCATAACTGCAGATATTGGGCTCAGCAAAATCCTCACTGGATGCGCCAAGACAAAACCGAATATCCCGAAAAATTAAATGTTTGGGCTGGAATATTGAATAAGCAATTGATTGGTCCCTTTTTCATAGAGGGTTATTTAACTGTAGCAAAATATGAGAACATGCTATGGACGCAAATCGTTCCTACAATTATGGAGGTTACGGGAGCCAGTTTTAAACACACGTGGTTCTAGCAGGATGGAGCAGCAACTCACTATGGATGCAATGTTCGAGACTATTTGAATACTGTGTTCATTGATAGCTGGATTGACCGCAGAGGTATTATCGAATGGCCCGCCAGATCATCTGATAAGACTCCTCTAGATTTCTTCCTCTGAGGACACTTAAAATATCGTGTTTATAAAACTAAGCCCCAAATTTAGATGAATTACGGCAAAGGATAATTGATGAAAGCACTATGATTTCGGCAGAACACATTCAAAATTCTATTCATAGTTTTTATTATAGATTAGGTTACTGTTAAGAAACCGAAGGTCATCAGTTTGAACATTTGCTAAACTAATTCTTGCCCTAATTGGTCGGACTGAGTCTTGCCTTAACTGGTTGAACAACACCAAGTCTTGCCTTAAATGGTTGGACAATACAAAGTCTTGCTCAACTGGTTGGACAACTCCATGTTCTGCTTTAAATTGGTCGGATCGATTCTTGCCTTAACTGGTTGGGCCGAGTCTTACCTTAATTTGTTGGATAACACCAAGTCTTTCCTTAACTAGTTCAACAACACTAAGTCTTGCCTTAATTTGTTGGACAGATTCTTACCTCAATTGGTTGGAAAAACCAAGACATGCCTTGATTGATTAAATCACGTCTAACCTTAACTGGTTGGGCTGAGTCATCTTAACTACTTGGATAACACCAGATCTGCCTTAACCCGTTAAGCCCGAGAATGCCCCTTCCGGTACACCGCTCTTTCGGCAATTATAACTCATGCAATTCAACGTATAAAAAATTGAAAGATACACTATTTTGAAGCTTAAGATCTCTCCTTTCCAATGATGTGCAGAAAAATGCGAGAAAAAGTTGTTAATTATTCAAAAATATTGTTTAAATGAAAAAAAACATGATTTAAAAAAAAATTTTTTTTATAAAATCGAGATTCCCGAATGGTTCTCGGTTTGCAATCCACTCGGAACCTTAATAACTGGTGGCATAAATGTCTAAGCTTTCGAAATATATAGTTTTCAGATCGATTTTTCATCTTCGTGTGTTCAAAATGGCGTGTTAATGACTATATTTTTGCCAAGACATCCATGAATTTTTTTCTTGAAAAGTTTGGACTTTTTGAGAAACTCATAAAGAAGAAAAAGTTCTTAGAATGATTCATAGAATACATCTGAATTTTTTCAACAAGTTTCGAGCGATTTTTTTGATTTTGCAAATTGTCAAATTTTGAAAAATGAAAAAATTGCTCGGAATATTCTGAAAAAATTCAGGTGAATTCTTTGCTCGATTCTAAGACCTTTTTATACCTGATAATTTTCCGTTTTAGTTCATTGTTCTCAAGGGAAAAATTCTCAAATGTCAAAATAATTGCCGGACATATAATTTATATACATCCGCAGATCGATCGCCTGTCCGCCGCAAACGGAGTTTACGATGAGATTTACTACTCAATGATTTGAAAAAGTAAAAATCCAATATTTTTCAAGAATCAATTATTCAATGGAATGAATGTTGCAAAATTTGGATTGTCAGGCCACTTACGAATGAATGACAAGCTTCTTGGACACGATCGACTATTCAGGATTTCAATCCCGTATAAATCCCATGATAACTGGATATTACCTTCTGGTATTTTTATCAACTTATGTCCTCACAAAAACCCGTCTTTTTCCAGAATTTTTTCAATAGTATACAGACACACCAATCAGAGCGCGGATATATAGGATTTTACATATTCGGCAATTATTTTGACATTTGAGAATTTTTCCCTTGAGAACAATGAACTAAAACGGAAAATTATCAAGTATAAAAAGGTCTTAGAATTGAACAAAGAATTCATCTGAATTTTTTCAGAATATTCCGAGCAATTTTTTCATTTTTCAAAATTTGACAATTTGCAAAATCAAAAAAATCGCTCGAAACTTGTTGAAAAAATTCAGATGTATTCTATGAATCATTCTAAGAACTTTTTCTTCTTTATGAGTTTCTCAAAAGTCCAAACTTTTCAAGAAAAAAATTCATGGATGTCTTGGCAAAAATATAGTCATTAACACGCCATTTTGAACACACGAAGATGAAAAATCGATCTGAAAACTATATATTTCGAAAGCTTAGACATTTATGCCACCAGTTATCAAGGTTCCGAGTGGATTGCAAACCGAGAACCATTCGGGAATCTCGATTTTATAAAAAAAATTTTTTTTCAAATCATGTTTTTTTTCATTTAAACAATATTTTTGAATAATTAACAACTTTTTCTCGCATTTTTCTGCACATCATTGGAAAGGAGAGATCTTAAGCTTCAGAATAGTGTATCTTTCAATTTTTTATACGTTGAATTGCATGAGTTATAATTGCCGAAAGAGCGGTGTACCGGAAGGGGCATTCTCGGGCTTAACGGGTTAATTGATAAAAAATGGGTGATCCTATTTAGATAAATTAACCTTCAAATCATCAGGAAGGTCATGGTCAAGGTCGAATTCGAGGTCCTAATCAGATAGTTGGAGAAATATTATGAATATTACGTATTAAATGTTGTTTTTTACGAATTCTGGTTTTCATATTATCGTACCAAACCTGAATTGTCCTTGTCCATATCTTCCATGGTCAAATTCTAAAATATTTTAGACCATATTTGAACGTAAAATTTTCCGCTTTTTATATTTTAAGGGTCAAAAATGGAGGCTTCTAGTTAAAAAATCGATTTGACCTTCAAATGACCTTGAAGGGTTATGGTCAAGCTCAAAACCAAGGTCTTCATCAAATAGCTGGATAATTATTATGAATATTACATTTTAAATGTTGTTCTCTACGAGTTCTGATTTTCAAGTTACCGTACCGAAACTGCATTTGTCCTTTAATTGGTTATTTCTCCGTCGTTTTTGTCTTCCGGCTATATTCCCTTTATATATCTTTCAAGTCTAATTAAGTTTACTACTCGCGTTTTGTTTCCTCTATGGATCTTCACATTATGTGTTGAGTAGTTTATGCCTAGGATTTTGCATGGGCCCTTGTATTTAGGCTTAAATTGCCCCACCTTTGGTTCTTTAAGGACATACGCAATTTCTCCCTTTCTAAAGTGTGTTACGTTTAGCTTTCTATCGTAGTAATATTTTGATCGATGTTTCGACTGTACTAAATTCATTGCGGCCATCGTTCTGAGTTGCGCGTAGGCTTCGTAGGCTTCTGTCGTGCCGGCAAGATTGTTGTCGTATATCTGTAGCTGATCGCTTGACGCATGTGAATTCGCTCTATTCCTCCGTTTGAGTGAGGATAATAAGCTGTTGTTGAATATTGATTGACTCTGAACACTCGCGCAAATTCTTCCATTACTCGGTTCATAAAATGTGCTCCCTGATTGGATATTAGTGTTACCGGTGATCCAAAATAACAGATCAGTTTCTCTGTGAATGCCCGGGTTACCTCCCACGCTGTTGCGTGTTAAACAGGGACTAGTACACAAAATTTGGTGAAATTATCTTGAAGTTTGTAACGGTAGACCCAGGGTATTGTAACGCTGGGTTTTGCCCATTGTTGTTACCGATCAAATACTCCATCTCCTCTGCTGGTTTCAATGCATACAAGGCGACGAGCCGCCTCGGCCCTGGACGCCAGACACCGGAGTGCCAGGGATCCCGCGACCCCCTTATCTTGAGACGCCGTCCCGTGTCGAAACGCCAGTCCGTCCACCTGCCCGGCTAGCCAGTATTCGGATAAACATTACATTAAGATGAGACAATTGCAAGGTCGTGGGTACTAGTACTAAATGAATGCATGAGTGTTATCGTTGACTTTCTCTTTATTTATCTTCACGATTCTCTATTCGTCAGTAATCTACATCGATGGCGACCTCCAGTCGCCCATTCTTACAGCCTACGACATCCCCGTCGATCTCACACATACTCACACTGTGACTCGCATGTCACCGCGCCGAGGTCCGGGCGAGAGAATGCCGACGCACGCCCTGAGCGCGTATTCGGTCATCTCTAGGTCCTTTTCTACTTTCCGCCGGTGTAACCCCCTAGCCGTGGCGCGCTCGTCAGCACGCCACCGGACGGCTTACCCGACGCGGACGGGAACAGATGCCTCGCCCTTCCGATCGGCTACCGGTGCCGACGATCGTAGCATCCGTCGCAGTCTGCCCTCACGAGACTATGGTTTTCCGTATCACCGATAGCCATTCTCTCCCGACGTACGCATGTCCCCAGGCGTGCCCGTCAATGCCGCGCCGGTGACCCCGCCCGAGCTTTGGCGCATTCTCTCACATACTCCGCGACTTAGCATCTAACGTAAATGGACTGCTGTCCCTATATCACACTTAACTTACATTGAGTCTTAATCTAATATAACGGTAAGCGTCTAGTCTAATAAACGGTAGCGTCAGTGTAATAACGATAATCGTGGTATAAACGGTAGCGTCAGTGTAACAGCGATAATCGTGTATAAAAAAAAATGCAATAACGGTAGCTGGCTGATAGGAATGGTCGTCAGTAGTCATCGTCAGTCTGTTGGCGATAGATCATGGTATGCGGTAATTTGTTCGCGGCTTAGCGTTTACTGATTCCGTCAAACAACTCGTCGCGTTAACCCGACGAAGCATGTTAAGGCCGAACTCATGCTCCGCCGCCATGTTTCCCACGTGCCGGCTTATATACCCACGAGCTCGCATAACTCCTCAATCGGCACGCTATTTACACAAAAGGGGTCCATTGTACTCACAGCTACGCAGTAGTCTTTTTGGGCCGTCCCTCCTCTAGTCTCGGACATCCAAAAGCCTCCGGCAGCGAAAAATGTGCGTAGTAACAGGAGCACGATACAACGAATAGCGCAAAAACACTTGCTACTCTGCTGGTGGTCCGACGGAAAAGAGGACAAGGTATCGAGCTGCGCTCGCGTCGATCCCGCTCGCGGCCGACGTTAGGTTGGGTCGCTCGCCTTCCCTACTCGCTTCTGCGCGCTTGAGCCTAGTCGAATTCGGCCGAGGCGCTGTGAAGATAGCCGAACGCGCATTCCCCGACTCGTGCCGAGGCGCTGCAACGCGCACACGGTCGCTTGTAACTGGCAGCGGACTGCCATGTTACAAGTTAAAATGTTGCGGTTCCCTTTCTCGGTTGGGGGCATCGGTCCGCAAAAATCGATTGATATTTTGTCAAATGAATACGACGGTGTATATGTTATTAACATTGGTAGTTTTGTTTTTACACAAACTAGTTTCTTTTCTTGACATCCCGCGCAGCCTCGAACAAACTGCCTCACGTCTGCTTGCATGTTTCGCCAACAATACCCGCCCACTACTCTGTTATACGTCTTACTTGTCCCCTTGTGACCGCCGATTGATGATTCATTGTATTCCTTGATGAGCCGGTATCTGTCTTCCACCTTCGGTACCGGTAGATTGTTTTTAAATAACACGATGGATAGTGCCTTTCGTTTGAATATTTTGTTGCATTGCTCGATTATGCTTTCCTAATCTCTGAGTGTTATTAATCCTAAATCTCTGATAAATCTAAATCTTGTCATTCCCTATTTTTCAACCAATAACTTCATACAAGTTGTTATATCTGGTCTTAAAGGTTTGTCATACATGTGTTTTTTCAAAATTATTCTGGACATATACATATCCTCGTGTCGAGTGACTATTATTTCTCCTATTGCGCGCTGTGTCTCTATCAGTTGTTCTTCGTTTACGTATCGTCGTCTATAAGAGCATTTAGAAACTCCGTGTCCAAAATCATATCTTCTGATAGCATGTAGGAGAGATTGCACTTATGAGAAAACTGGTGCGCCTTGATCAGGTCGCGCTTCTGCTATTAGATAGCGCGCCATTGCCTCTTGTACATGAGGGCTTCGTTGGAAGCTCGGCGCACAGTTGGAAGAAATCCAAAAAAGTGATCAAAATTCGTGATTCACTCGAATTAAAATTAATAAATTACTCGATTTTGTCAGTCGGGATTCAGGATTCGGAAAGGGGTGAGGTTAGAAATAACTCCGTTTGGTTAACTTTTAATAATTAGTATATTTGATATTTCCTAAAGTACGTCATCATTCGCCATCTGTAACCAAACAAAGTACGCTTTTTAAGAAGACTTATCTCTTACAGTTATTCCTTATTATCTAGGCGGTAATCGCGGTACTTATAAATTAACGGTACGGTCCTTAATTCTACGGTATTACGCTTGACATTAGTCGTTGCTTACATTTGTTTCGCTTAAACATTCGTAACGCTTATTCGATCGCCGGTATGCCTCGCTTACAATTACTTATCGACTACGCCTCGAGCACGGCGGTTTGGTTGTTACTAGGTGTGTAATTTGTTATTGCGGAGTCCTCGCGAGAACGTGTGCGCACAATCTTGTGTGGACTCTGCACTGGTTCCTAATTTCCCCCTACCCTATGTGCGCACAGCGGTAGGTGGAACGGAGGAACGTCGGCGGGATGTTTTAGTGTACAGGTGGAGTCTCACACGACCTGATTGAGACGTGTGCGCACGACTCAACCCGGTACGGTGGCTGTCTCTCGCGGCTTCCCTTGCCCTGTGTGCGCACAGCGGCAAGTGAAGCGGCAGAGTGGTGAGTGACTGTGTGTGTGTGAAGTGCGGTGGACCACAGGATCTGATTGAGACGTGTGCGCACGACTCAACCTGATACTGGATTCGCTTTCCGCGGTTTCTCTTACCCTGTGTGCGCACAGCGGCAAGTGCAACGGCGGAACGGTGGGGCTGTGTGTGAGCGTGCAGAGTCTGACAGAGACGTGTGCGCACGACTCTGCAAGTCTCTGCAGTCAGTTTCGGGTTCCGGTTACCCTGTGTGCGCACAGTGGTAACAGGAACGGTCGAAACGGTGTGACGGTGCAGCAGTATGTGTGTGGCGAGTGTGTAGATTCTAACAGAGACGTGTGCGCACGACTCTGCTAGTATTTGCAGCCGGTTTCGGGTTCTGATTGCCCTGTGTGCGCACAGCGACAACAAGAACGGTCGAAACGGTGTGGCGGTGCAGCGGTATGTGTGTGGCGGGTGTGCAGATTCTAACAGAGACGTGTGCGCACGACTCTGCCAGTATTTGCAGCCGGTTTCGGGTTCTGATTGCCCTGTGTGCGCACAGCGGCAACAAGAACGGTAGAAACGATGGAACGGGGGTTAGCGGTTTAGTGCGGTAGTTTCGGTATCTGTGCCGTTACGTGTGCGCACGAAACGGTCAGATATCGTCAGTTCCTCTAGGGCCCTAAATTATTTTGGGATACATATTTAATGGCAGTGTGGATTTATAGTAGCGGAGCATTTTTATAACTAGGCCTATAATAAAGTGAGGGTGTATATCTAGCAGTGGCCCAAGTATGCGGGGATATCCAATGTAGCATACTATATATATATAAGATAATCTTTTTTGTCAAGAGATATATGCAAGTTTCCAGATGTGGGCCACAAAGTTGGTATCTTAGGTGGCATGCTGTTGTTTGTAAGTTTAAAGCCCTTATTAGCGAATGAAATAATCAATTCTCTGGCGGGTCTGTCGGTATATTTCTGTCGTGGATCAGTCGTTCAGAGTCATCAGAGTATACGAAAATTCGTTGCGCTAGCTCGTCTGTACCCGCGGTGCTGCGAGGTTTTGGAGTTTGTTGAGATCTGGGTGGTATTTCTATACTTGCATCGGTCTTATCTATGATCGCTTGATTGATAGGGGAGTATTTCATTTCCTCAATGAAATTTTCCCTTTACGTGCTCTTACTTCCACTTGTAGCCATTTGTCATCTGAATCCGGGATATTGCCTGAGCCTGCACTCAGTATAGGCTATGATTCGCCGTTTCCTTTCCCCCGGATTTCCGGAGTCCTCTGATTCGGTGGATACTCTTTCCCTGTCAGCTGCGTCAGCTGATTCAGGAATGGCCCTTGATTTCGGCCATTTCCGTGCTTTTCTAAAACGTAATACGGTTGTTTCTCTCTCCTGTTCTTCGGCTAGCTTGTATAATTCCGCCTTCGGTCTCTCTGGATTTTCTTCTCCATTTTGTAATATAGAGTTTCTAGAGAACGCGTCTGCGTTACCATTGCGAGGACCTGGTCTATATATGATGTCAAATTCGTAGCCTATTAGCTCTGCTTTTAGCCGACTTAATCTAAAATTGGACTTTTTGGTAGTTAGAAAGTGCTTTAGCGATTCGTGATCCGTCACCACTATGAATCTTCGCCCTGCAAGGTAGTGCCTAAATTGGTCCTTAGTAAATACTACGTCTAATAGCTCTCTATCGTATGTTGAATTTTTAAGCTTTGCTCCCTTAAGAGCCCGTGATGCATATGCGCAGGGTAGGTCGCTGCCTACCTGACTCTGACTCAACATAATTCCTATCGCGTAATCTGATGCGTCGGTTATTACTAGGAAGGGCTGCGTTAGGTATGGTGCCTTCATTACAGATTCCTTGCACAGTGATGTTCGTAGATATACGATATATCAATCATTTTTCTATCCTTTAAATCTCTGATAAATTGATATCTAGTATCAATATGTTTTGTGCGATTACTGTTCTTCTTATTATCTATTAATTTTAAGCAACTTTGATTCTTAAAAAATAGTTGCCTGGATTACTTTACTTCTTGTAAATTCTGCAATTAATCTCTGTAGCCATGTACCTTCTTGGAGAGCTTCTGTAATAGATATATAGTCCGCTTCGGTAGATGAAAGGGCTACACATGTCTGTTTTCGACACGCCCAACTTATTGTTGCGTTTATAAACTGCAAAAGATATCCCATATTTAACTTGCGATTGCATTGATCTTCTGCTCAATCTGCATCTGTATAACCAGTTAATTCTTCTAGGCCGTTGCTCTTGAGTATAAGCTTGTAATCCATTGTGCCTTTCAAGTAACGGGACACTCTTTTTGCCTCTGTCCAGTCGGTTGATGTGGGCTGCTTGTTTTATTGACTCAGTATAGTCACACTTACACTAATGTCCGGCCTTGTATTTACAGATAAATTTAGCAATGCTTCCATCAATTGCTGATATAATTCTTGATTTCCCATCAAAGGCTAAACTTTGTTCAATTTTACATATCCTACATCTAGCGGTATGTGCGATGTCCTGGCATTTTGCAAGACAAATATTTCCAAGGTTTCTTCAATATACTTTGTTTGCTTTATACAGTAGAATCTGTTGCTGATCTTTTTGATTTCTATTCCTGCATATTTCTGTAAAAATTCCAAATCAATCAACTTAAACTTGTATTGCAAAAGTGCTGCCGTGCTGTTGATAGCTGCGTGTTCCTTAGCGGCTGTCAGAAAATCGTCTACATATATAATTACATATATAATATTTTCATTATCTCTCTTGATGTATAAATAAGGATCAGCATAGCTCTGCAAAAATTCTTTACTCTTAAAAACCGAATCTAATTTTGCTTCCTCCTAGAGGAAGGTTTGTAATAGTAAAATTTTCAGTTTCGCTAAGTCAATATCAATCAGATTTGACATGCATATCTATTTTTGGATTCTAAATTCGGGAAAAACATTAATTTTTTTATTTTTTCAATTACTTTTTTTATGGCCATTTTTTAACTTTCGAAAAACATTATTTTCTTTTTTTCAATCATTTCATTGTTACAAACAATTCAGCTAAAATGCATTTAAAAGATAATAAAATGACTTACTTTTCCCCGTTTGGTTCTCAGGATTCACCGCTCCCTCGGCAGATAAAATGAAAAAGGTGATTTTTTTAAAAATTCATATCTCTGAAACTAAATATCATAACCTCACGAAAAAAAATATGTTGATGGGTTACGTGTCAAACTATATTCCATTAAAAGTTTAAGTGATTTGACTACTTATTTTTTAGTAATAAATCGAAAACTGATAAAAATGAGTTTTTTTGAGTCTCGATTACGGGCGTAGAAAGGCATTATTGCACTTGAAATTTTGGGAAAAGCTAGATCTTTTTATTACCTTAGTTGAGTTCTTTTTGCAGCTTATGAAAACGACTAATTAAAAAGATATTAAAATACAGTTTCTTTGTCTCTCACCCTGTATACCCCGTATAATTGAAAATTATTACTTTTGTTAAACCTTATAACTCGCTAACCAAAACTCAGAATGTTTCGCCAAAATTCATGGTTTTATGAGGTTATGATATCTATTTGTTGCCTGTCTTAACCCATAGAATCCTATCTTCATCTTGCAAACCATGACCTCCCCCTTTTGTCTTTTATTTGTACGCTTCAAGTTGCTTCATGTAGATAGACTCTTTGAGGGCACCGTTTAAAAACACTGTTTTTGCATCGAAATGCTTTACTAGTAAATATTCTCTAGCTGCGATGGCGAGCAAAAGCTTAAAGATGGTCTGCTTTACAACGGGTGCGAATACTTCGTCATAATCTATACTATATTTCTGTGAGAATCCACGTCAATAAGCCTAGCGTTATGATTAGACTGTTTACTTCGCTTTTTTCGTTCCTTTTTATCTTAAAGACTCATTTGCAGGTAACAATGTTCTGACCCTTCGGCGCTGGTACGATGTCCCATGCATTATTTTGAAGTAGCGCGTTATACTCTTCGTCCATTGCACGTTGCCATACATTTTTATCTGGCCTTGATAACGCCTGAAATCTGCATTTTGATCGTCTTCGACCGAAAGACCAATTCTCACGCGTGTCTTGTCGTCGATTTTGTTCCATGCAGTTACTTTGTCGGCATCGGTAGGCTTTTCTTTCACGATCACATCCCATACGTTTTCATCTATCTCCATTTTGGAACTCCAAACAGCGTAGTTTTCGCCGTTGAGTTGGAGGGAGTACTTTGATCCAGAGCCTTGTACCATTTTCCTCACGATTATTGATATTCACTTTAATGTTCACTGTGTTACAAAATTTACGGTCTATAGTCTTACTCTTTTAACGCGCCCCAAATTCCTGGACCCGTAACCTATTGGTCGATTTAGGAAAATGTGTTTTATTTTTTAATAAACTTTATTTCATTGTAAAACACACCTCGTGATCAATTGGCTTGGAATCATTACCTTTTTGACCATATGGAAATATTGAAGGGTACGTCATAAAATCTACATGATAACTAATAATAGGTATTTTTTCTGGTTTACTTTTTTTAATATATACAAAAATCACGATTGGTCGGTGGTTCTTAATCTTCACTGACAAACATAACTGCTACCTTATTACACGTGGGAAGGTTTTGTTGTTAATCACGTAACCATTCCTATGTACGTGAATCCTATGACGTACCATTTTCTTCTCTTTCTACCTCATACGTCATTTTGTATGCTTTAGCATACGGATTTATTGTTCTAAGTAAATAATCTAACTCTTTTAATAAATTCAACGAACAATCTGTATTCCTAGATAAACGTATATTATTAGTAGTTTCTTTGTCAATGATATACAATTGACCATATTTTCGTTCTTGAGTTTCTTTATAATTTAGAGAATAAGAATTGAGATATATTTGCCAACATATATGAAATATGTTCGGAAGATGGTATGAAGTCTATTTTAGAACCAAAGCTCGGAAATGCGAATATAATATCGAACTAAGGAATTTCTTTTAGATAAATCTTCTAAAAGTTGAGAATATTTTAAAGTATCTTCTATTATTACTTTTCCCTTACGACAACATCTATTAAACTGCTTAAAGGCGAGAATTCAAGAAAAAAATGCTTAGCTTTAAAATTCACACATTAAAACATTTGAACTAAATAATTAACTTAATCATATTTTCATTAGATAATACATTTTTGTTTAAACTTTCATTTTTTATTTTCGTCAAGTCTTTATTTTTTTAAATTTTCATTTTATCATATGTATTTCTCTTTAGACCAGCATCTGATTTTTTTTCTTAATTGTCTACGTCTTTCTAATAATAATTGTTCACGAATTTTCTTTCTTCTAAATTTAGGCATAACTTTTCTTTATTTCTGGTAGAACATTTTCTTTAGTATTTTTTGTTTTTGAAATTTTATTAGAACTTTCGAATAGCATAAATTGTTCACAATTTTTCTTTACTCGTGATTTAAATTTTTCAATCGTTTTTTAATATCAATTTTATTAGACTTATAAGTTTCATATTTTTTACAATTTAGAATATTGTTTGGATCATGAGGTAATACAGAAATATTTTCTTTTATTCGTTGTGATTCATACATTTTGTAATTCATAACTTATTCTTTAAATCATTTGAAAATAAAGACTTCTGTTTGACTTGAACTTCAAATTCTTTTTGTTCAGATTTCGAAAATAAAATTGATTTTTTCATTTCTGTATCATTTAAATCTATAAATGTTGTACTTTTTTTCTTTAGAATTAAACAAATTCTGTGACTTATTGAATAATTCAGTATAATATTTTAAATCTACAAAATTTTTTCTTGGTTTCCGTAATCAACATAATTTATCACATTCCTGTCGAATTCAATAAAATTTGTTGCGATAAACGCATCAATAATATTGTTTAATATTGGTAACATTTGTAATTTATTACTTCAAAACATATTAACTAAATTACTTCGCATATTTATTTCTGCAAATATAAGATTGGATGATCAAATACCGAAAGCTATTGCAGTAGCAAACGCAATAGCAAACAAACCACAATTAAATGGTTTTAGCTGTAGTTTGAATTTGGTAGTTCCATATATTACATTTATAATTTCAGGACTTGGAAACAGACTCAGAGAGAGAGAGAGAGAGAGAGAGAGAGAGAGAGAGAGAGAGAGAGAGAGAGAGAGAGAGAGAGAGAGAGAGAGAGAGAGAGAGAGAGAGAGAGAGAGAGAGAGAGAGAGAGAGAGAGAAGAGAAGCGAGTGGGTGACGCACGACACCATCCTCGGACAGCACCAGTGGGACCAGCCTCCGGCTGGACCAGCCTTCATTACCAGCAACGAGTGTGTGTGTACGTCGTGTGTACGGCGATTTGGCGTGCGGCTGCAAACAGCCAAGTAAGTAGACAAGCGTGTCCTTTTATTATTTGTATAATCAAGCTGGTGGCAGCGGCAGCTAGTGGATCGGCACCAAAACTGCCTTCAGGCGCGTGCAATATCGCAAGTTATTCTCGCGCGTTTTTTATTTTGTATCGAGAACAGTTTTTCACGCAATCTAAAAACTAATTCTGGTCTTATGATTTGCGTATTTATTCGATCGTGTACTCTCTTCCGTTCCCTGTAATCCTTCTTGCGAATTCCGTCGCCTCCGCGGGCGTTTCAGCGTGGTGACACCGTAGCGTCTACGGGAGCCACACGCGTGAGCAAGCGAGCCCGCAGTAGCGAATCCAGGAGTGCTTCGCAATTGCAACGGGGGTTCCTGCGGACGACTTGCCTGTGGTCGCAGCATGGGATAAGCGGTACAGCTGGAACATCGTCGAGTACAAGACAAGTAAATCGTACCTCGTTACAATATATATGTATATATATATTATGACGCATCTTCTGTCAATGCCCCAGAAGATGCGCGCTGCATTCTGGCAGACTTTAACATAGGTTTTATAGGTAGCGAGAAAGAAATCAATCAAGTAATTAAAAGTAATGCTTTAATAAATGTAAGGTAAAATGATTTGACATTATGATAAATACATTTGTTGGGCGCCAGCTACTTTGTAGCACGAATACAATCAAATAAATATAAGTTTAGTTTCGCGCGCGGTATCACACAATACTTAAGTGCAACTTCCATATTCCTTCCTAGCGTGGTTCGTCGGCTCTCGTCGGTCGCACTAGGCTTCGATATAACTAAGAATACGCTATTCAGACAAGGATGTCGAGAACGGAGTCTAGGCGCGCTTTGGGTAGTCCTTCCTAGTCGATCTGGAGCACAAGCTTCCTCACAAGTATTTAGAACAAAGATTCGAGTACGAAGGCGAATATTACTAAACGAGCGGTCACAACAATATCCGGGAACAAAGTGTCGAGTTCGAAGGCGAATGTTAATAACAAGTGATCACGAAGCTATCCGAGGACAAAGTGATCGAGGATATGGGAATTCGGCAGCGGCGTGGTCCGACTGCGTAGTTCCCGTAACAGCCGTTGAGACGCTGAGAGGGCCAGTCACGTGACGGGGAAGGGACTATAGGAATGGGAGTGAGAGAGAGCGAACAAGAGCGGCCATGCTGCTACAGCCTGACCTACGACACGTAGTGCGGTGCGCGTGTACCGGTGTGGTTTCCTCTTGGTGCCGTGAAAATACGATAAGTCAGCTGTTCCTGCTGCGAGTGCCGGGAGTTGGCCGTCCCATCTTCTCCTCGACGATCTGGGACACAGTGTGCAAGAATGCTGGTGGAACTTGTGACAGGATAAGTACATACATAGGTTATGATGCCTATGTATGTTGACTGTATGCTTCTGACAGTCTCTATGTAGTCTATCTTGCTTCTAGGCAGTCTGGTGCCTGCTGTTTCCTTCTCCTGTCAGGGCATCCAGTGCAGCAACATTCTTCGATGGTGACTCCTTGAGCGATAGCAGGTAAGTTTAATTCCTTCTGTGCATCGTATTGAGTCTGTACTAATGTTGTCTTCTTTACAGGAGCTGTCTAGGAGTCGAGGTAGGGCATTCTGTATCGTTGCACTGTGCTAAGTATTTCTCTCTCTCCTGATGATTTACTAATATCTCTTCTTATTTACAGGGGACTAGGTTGGAGTACGACTGGCCTCCCAACAGCTCAACGCCTGCCAGGGCGTTAAAGAAGGAAGGTATAAAAGGGATATGGGTAGAGCGTAGGGTAGTATGTGAGGGGATAGGGTAGCTTAGGCAGATATAACTTAGTTAGGTAGGATTTAGCATGTGAGGGGTCAGGTGTTGGGGGGGTTTGTGACGCATTGGCTGCATAGAGCCTTTCCTTAATCTATGCACTTTGTTCGCTAGTCAGGTTTTCTATCTCAGCATGAGCAGGACTGGTGCTTGCACCATTGCATCCTGCTCTGCTATGTAACACACACAAAGTGTGGCGTTACAATATATATATATATACTCGTTATAATTTGCAAAACATTATTTAACGAAATTATGTGATAAATATTCGAATAATAACGATCATTGTTTCAGAACAATAAAAGAAATTTAGATCTCAAGCTCAGCCGTTCCCAGCTATCCTGATGCATATATGTGCGAGTCATGACCTTTAATACGCATTTGAACTTATCTAACCTTTGCATACATGAATTATACCCTAAAAAATCGATTCTAAAGGCAGCATTGATGGCAGTCTAAAGGTTAAAAAAGGTAAAAAATCTTTTTTCAAAAGCTTAATAATTATATTAAGCAGAAGCAAGATTCTTCCTTGTTTCACAGAATTAAGACATGCCGATCTATCAGCAAAAGCTTAGAAGAGTGTGGATGTTAATAATTAGAGGGGCTAAAGAAGAGTTCCAAAGAGAAAACACTCATTTGTTACCTGCAATGCTTGCACAAGAATTATCCATTATCACCCAACTGCACCCCAACAGGCCCGCTTATATCAAGTGGCGCCCAACGTGGGGCTCAACTTCAGGCGTTTGCCAAGAGAGCGCTCTCGCTCTCCTCCGCTTCCACCCACCCCAACAGGTCCGTTTATATCAATTTGTTATATCAAGGCTTTTACATTTATCTGCCGGAGCCGGTAATGACGAAACTCTCACTATATTATTAAAAAAAGACTCTGCGACGAAATAAACATATGAAATATGCATGGAAACACCGCGTTAATGATTGTATATTGGAACAATAGTTATACGAATATTATTATACGAACACAAATTTCTATAAAATACAATTAAACAAGAGTAAGAATAACTCAACTACGTTGAAGAGGAGAATAACTCAACAACTCAAATACGTTGTAAGATTATAATGCACGAAAGTTAAAACCATACTAAGATTTGAGCATATCGAACGTCGTTAGAAGCAGTTCAGTAACGAGTGTAAACAAATATATAAACATCATATCCACAACGAGAAAAAACAAGAACAATTTAGGAGATGCAGACGCTAGAAACGCAATGCTTCACTTATTACCGACGGACTGCCTTACCTACGCATCGCGGGGCCTAAGCCAACAGCGGTCCCTCTTTCGATACCTATTGCAAGAGAAGCAGCCTTACCCGCAAACTGTAAGAGTTCATATTCACGGCAAAGTAGATCACTACTTTGATGACTACAAGAAGCCTGGAGAAATCATACGACGCAAAGAAGCTCGACCACCTGAACCAACATAGAGCCGAGCAGGACGGAACTATATCCGGGGGAGGGGATGTATGATAAGCTGCAAGAAAATCCAGAGACGAAAAATAGTAAGAAGAGGAGTAGGGAGCGATCATAGATAACTCCATATATGGGAAAACTAATCCCTCCTACTGGAGATTTTCGTTGAGAACATTCAGGAACATTCGCGAGCCCGGGCTATATAAGGTCCCGGATAAACTGCATGGACCCTTCATTCGGACTTAATCTCTCAGTCGGGGTTAATCTCTTTCAGTCGCACTTAGAATCTTGAGCGGGACCGGACACCTGCATTATCACGATCTCAGAAGTTTAATCGGGACTTAGTTGCCGTCGGACAAAATTTAGCCGAGTCGGAACTCGGTTAGGGACTTAGCATCGATGTACAAAATTATTCGTTTCGGGACTTAGCTTCAGTGTGCATAAAAATCATTCGGTCCGGGATTCAAGGTCGACAAGACTTATTATTGAAAGAAATAAGAGCCTCGCGTCAAATTAACGCAAACCACGAATGATTTTCATAGAGTATAAATTTGGACGGAAACCAGGAAATCAAGCCGCGAGATAAAGTAGTTACCGCATAGCATCGGACAAAAAAAAGAATAACGATATCACAAAAGCCTTTCAAACGCGCTTCGGAGTTAAATAAAGTAAAGTCATCTGAGAACCAATCAGAATCGAGTGCATTTTAAATTATTTATTTTGGGTACTAGTAACCCTTTCAGTAAAAAAAAGAATACGATCATTACGTCTCGCACCGTCTCTCGGTGTAGATCGTCTTACCTACAGTTTGTAACCTTAGCATTACTACATCGACTTAGTATATTTCATTAACGCGATAGTCACACTGAGCGTCGACAAAGCTCGGGTAATTGTTATTTCAAGCAAATAAAAAAAAAGTATTTATTGCTATTAAATTACGACTTTTTAATCGAAATCCAAATTCCGAGTCCATGCATATTATCATCATTTAACTAAATAACTTATAACTCGCGTCGACCACTGACCCAGTGATTCCGATCAGCCACCGAGAGGACGAACAGGTAGCAGAGCAACAAAGCAGCCGTCTCGACAAAAGGTAAGTGTAGTATCAACTCAATACAGCGCTACTAGTCCGCCAGAGGCTGCTCTCTCTCACTCTCTCTCTCTCTCTCTCTCTCTCTCTCTCTCTCTCTCTCTCTCTCTCTCTCTCTCTCTCTCTCTCTCTCTCTCTCTCTCTCTCTCTCTCTCTTAAAAGAAACGCTATAGAACTAACGCGTAGCATAGATTATGCGGGGTTTTTCAAATCGAGTTATATTCTGAAAGTACGAAATTAAATTCTTTTTAACTAACAAAAGGTTTCCCAACCAGGCATTTTGCGCTGTTCTTCAGGATCGCGGGAATGTCTAAACACCGAAAGCGCTAGGATTTTCTCATAAAAATTCTCGTCGTTCTCCGTGTTCCCCCATAATAAACTAACCAATAAAAATGTTCCAACCGATGATAGCATCATAGCCGAGGATGGAACAATATTGAGAAGTGTAAAATTCAGGAAAAAGGAAAAGAACAATATAAATTGAAATTTCCGTCATATAGCGCTACTATAAATTACACACTAACGAAATTACAGGAAGGGAGAACAGAATCTGACGTTGAAAAAGAGTTGATAAAAATAACCTACAATTGATTACTGGAGTGATAATGAAAAAGATATCTTATTATTTGAGTATAAATTACAAAAAATCTAAGAACAGTAACCACAAGTAATGAAATTGGGATAAATAGAAATTTTCTATTTATCTCAATCGATAATAGTTATATCAGTAAAAATTAAGCCATTTACCCTCCTACCCCCTCCTTAGCCCCTCTCCAAATTAACCAAGAATTGTTTCAAAATTTACGTTATTTTTACCACTGAAATCCCTGCGACGGTACGTTGTCCATCACAAGGTCGCCTTTCTAAGAGATATTAATAATTGCGTTTTGCAATTATTAACTCGCGGAATTTATGTTTTTATGTGAGTGTGGACTTCGGAGAAGGCAGTAGAGAAGAGTCGAGCATTCTAGCAAAACAAGGAGCACCGAAAACAAAGGCGTAGAGGCTTTTCGACAAAAAAGGGAAGAAGGAGAGGGTTCCTGGAATGAGGTCGCGGGCGCGAACTTGTAACGCTGCTGCGACAATAGACCGTATCTTGTACGAGAGAGTGAGAGAGAGAAAATATCGCGACGTGCGCGGCAATGGCGCAGCCAATGGGGGATCGCGTACGAAGGGACTCGTGGGGAGAGGGCAGCTCGCGGCGAGATAGCCCGTTTTTAGACTTGCAGCAGACTCGCGGAGCTCGTCGATCTCCGTCGCGCCGCGAGAGATTCGCACTGATTGGCTGGTGAGAGAAAGCGGAGGAGAGCGCTCGAGTCGCGAGTCGAGCTTTCGATTAAGACGGACGTGCGTGCGAGTTTTCCTTAAATATCCCTTTGTTCTAAAAGAAATGCTGTAAATTCATCTTGTTGTCCGGTGCATATCTCGCGTAAGCATTCTCGCGTTTACGAACAAGTACGCAGTGATACGACGCGCATCAATCGGGAGATAGCGTGTGACATCCACGCGGAGTGACTTTCGTACGAGAGCTGAAGGCGAGAAGTGTGAGTGTGCGTGTGGCCACCGACCGGATCCAGAGGAAGAAGACGAGGCCAACTTCGAACGAGAGCACACGAGAGCTGAGGAAGAAGACGTGGGCCAAGTCCGACGAGAGGAAGCTAAGGGCGGAATAAGAAGATGAGCGGGTGTGTGAAGGAAGCAAGGCGAGGTCCAGCCAAGGACCAGGATTGTAGGTTATCTTACTCAGGCGTGGATACGGTGAGAGGGTAGAGAGAGTGCGGAAGGCGAGATTGTGATTGTGATAGAGAGTTGAAAGTAAAAATTCGGCGAGGCGTGCGAGAATGGACGCGCAGGCCGATTCCGGGAAAACCTAGGGACCGCGCTTTGTGTTGCCGTGCGAGCGTGAGAGGGGATGGAGATCTGGGCGCGAGAGAGAGTCGCGTGGCGGCGAAGCTTTCCGAGCGCGGCGGTACAGGACGCTGCCTTACCGACCTCGCCAAGCGGTCGAGTGAGTGAGTGAGAGCGGGAGAGGTAGCGCCGAGCCGAACAGAGTGCGAGTGAGAGAGATAGAGAATTGCGAGCGGCGCATTGTGGCGCGTATTCAGAATGTGTAAAGCTTTAGTGAATAAAGAAGAGTTTAACTGAAAAACGAGTGTTTATCATTCCAATCACCTTGAGTAACCCCACTTGGGGCAACCTAGCGGGGCCTCCTCCGAGATTTTGCAAGTAGGGAATCGGAATATTAATATATTATAGTGTCGCGGATTCGGGACCGAGAAAACGATAGAGAAATTCGTCCCTCGGGTTTGCCACGTCACAAATGGCGCCAAACGTGGGGCCAAGCTAGATCGCGATTGGAATTTTTGATTGTTTTGAATTTTTGGGGTCGAGTTGCGCGTTGAGAGTGAGAGCTTTGTGTGATTGAGTCGCGGAGAATAAACAGTAAACAGTTGTGTGGAGTGTTGGGGAGAGTTTAGAGTAAGTATACTGAGAATATTATTTTTAAAATATATATTGTGTTTGCATGCTCACTCCTTATTGCGCGACGAGTATCGTGAAATAGAGGGGGTGGTGAGAGGCTAGTGAAGTACGGCGAGAGATAGAAGCTGTGCTAAGTATAGAGGTAAAGAGCAGGAAAAATTTCAGGAATCATAGTGAGGCACGACAGCGCAATGGGAGGGATCCTAAAGGACAGGCGAAATCAGACAATTGAGTTCGAGGTGGCACGACGGGCGGCCATCTGCCGTGTTGATAGGAGAGTTATCAAAGAGACGCTGTAGCACCGTGGGGCTAATTGAGACGCTGCGCGACAGATTAGTGTGTGCTATAATTCGGGAGAACAATCCGACGGATGCTCGCGTTCCGTGGTATGCAGAGGACGAGGCTGAGCCGTCGCTGGCAAGTCAGCCGTTGTAGTTCGACGCGCACGAGACGCTGGGGCAAGCAAACGTAGAAGCCGCAAGTCGAGCGGCGTTGCCAGAGTCGGAGGACTCGAGCGACGGAGACGCGTCCAGGGTTTCGTCTCCATGGATCGAGGAGCATCGGGACGATTGCGGAAATCTCGAGTAACACCGTGAGACGAGTGATGATAAGTACGCGCATGCCAGCAACTATGACTACGTCGATAATTACGACGCAGGCGAGGTCATCTGAACCCGTGGTAGCAACCTCAGAGAATTGCAGATCCTCACACGAGTTTACACCGCGACTGAGCACACAAAATTTCGGGGTGCCACGTGTGGCTGTCCGGGAGACTTGGTCGCGATTCGAGATGCCTTCCACGCAGCATTTCCATTATTCAGCGCATATTGTGAGAGGTGGAAATGATGGAGTGGAGCGATGAGTGGAGTGATCCGTCGGAAAGCGAAGTAGGTTCTTTTGGCAGCCGGAGAAGTCGAAAGAGAAAGTCGAAACTAGAGTACCGCCACGCTATTGGTGACAAAGTGATCGAGTCGCTCGATGACATAGAGCGCTACGGCCTACTGTACGATCTATCTTCTACACGCTATCATCCGCCTCCGTCGGCTGATAAGATGTGTGTACCGGGAGCAGCCTATACGGGATCGCGAAAGCCTAAGGTAGCTGCTGTGCAGGAGGAAGATGAAGCGGAAGCCGCGGTGGTCAAAGATGTAGAGGTCGTTAAGGAGGGACGAAAAAGTAAGGGTAAGAGTAAGGGGGTAAACAAACCTCAAAATAACACGACAGCAAACCATGTACCTGCGAGTATTTCGAGAGAGGTTAGGCCTGATCTCACTTTCGGAGCGGTAGCTGCGTAGGATACTAGAAAGGATGAGCTTTGGTACCGAACTCCCCGGTGGCGTCGCCGAGCAGAAATCTGCCAAATCGCGATAACCGAGTCGCGTTGCGACCAGGCGCGGCGAGTCCAGGGGGCTACGCACGCCCGAGTAATTTTAGTGGAGTTCGTGGACCAGGCGGAGCGGGAGAGGCGCAAGCAGGTACGCAAAGAGGAGAATTTCTGGGAGCTTGTTATACGTGTCAAGCCGTCGGACACCGTTCGTCAGAATGTCCGGAAGTTATATGCGTCGCGTCTCGCGAGAAGGGGCACACCAGTCGAGGGTGCCCAAGTCACGCGAAGACGTCGCCGGAGGCTTCAACTCACTCGCGTGTGTTTTGTCAAGGCTGCGAGAAGCCTGGAGTGAGTGTGAGGTCGTGTCCGTGAAGGGGCTGAGAGTAATAAAAAAGAGGGAGTAGGTGAGAATATGCGGCTAAATAGGAGAAAGTAGGCGGTTGTGTCGAATAAAAGTGAAAATTCGAAAAATGTGGCCGATGCGAGAGAACAGCACACCGGTGTGGAACGGTGTGGAACGAGAGAGAAGGTAGTGCGATTTAGCTTGGGATTGCGATCAGCTGATTCTCCTCCTGCTTCCGAGACGGAGTTGGGGCAACCAGCGCACGAGAAGAACGAGTCAGCTGATGTACTCCCGAGGACAAAAGATCCGCTACAACTACGGCAACGGTTAAAGCAACGTGGTCTTTGGCAACTTGATTCGAATAGCGTGTTCGCAGATTCGGTGCCACGCGTAGACGGCTACCCTGCGTTGTCGGAAGACGAGTACTCGCAAAAAGAGAATAGAGTCGTTGCGAGCACGAGTCTCGGCGCGCGAGGAAGAAAATACGTGAATACGAGGGGAGGGGAGAGGAATTCACAGCCGAATGAGAGTGTCGCGAACGAAGCGGAGGCTGAGAGTAATATAGAAGAAGGGGACGTTATCGTGGCTGGAGTGACCGCAGATAATAGGAATCACGTATTCCTAAATTTAGGCGGTAAGCGATCTCTAGCGTTGCTAGACCCAGGCGCGACTTTATCAATGATCTCGCCGCGTAAAGCTGAGCGATATCAAGCTAAGCTGGAGCCTATCAACATGCGTGTGCGTACGGCAACCGGGAAAATAAGTAAAGTACAGGGAGTTATGCGCGCGACCGTAGAGATAGATACGCCTGCAAGAGACATTGATTTCAAGGTGTGCCCGATCTAGATCGCGATGCGATTCTCGGGATGGATTTTTGTGAGAAATTCGATGTTGACACGAGACACGGAAAGAAGTTGTGGTGTGTGTATGAGGGGCCGTGGCATGGTTTTGTGTCGGCGACGAATAATAAAAATACAGTTATTTTCGTGGAGTGCACAGGAATTTCGGAGGTAGATGATGAGCAGAGAGAAAGAGTACAGAGGCTAGTGGATAGAGTGCTTGCGGAGCAGCCTGACGGTCCAGGTTTTACCTGGATGGCCGAGAACCATATTTTCGTAACAGATGCGACCCCGGTGAGACACCCGTGGCGTCGACGATCGCCAAGTGTCATGGAGTGGTTTATCAAGGAGATCAAATGATTGTATGGCGAGAACATTATCGAGAGATCTGGGAGCGATTATTTCAGTGCACCAGTGCGAGCTGCCAAGGGCGACGATACATTTTGGTTTTGCGTAGATTATAGAGATCTGAATAAGAAAACGAGAAAGGACGCGTACCCCATGAAAAATATCTTTTGGATAGACTGAGGAAAGCACGGTATCGGTCGAAAATCGATTTAAGGCAGGTGTATTTTGAGATTCTGGTGGCAAACGAAAGTCAAAAGTACACGGCGTTCGCAGTACCGGGCTCGGGGCTTTGGCAATTACTCTGCTCGCGCCAATGGCTCTGCAACGTTTGCTCGACTTCTTATTCGGGCTTGAATTAGAAACATTCGTGTTTAGCTACTTTGATGATCTCGTAATAGCAACCGAAACGTTTGAGGAACATTTAGAGTATATAGAGCGCCTGTTGAGGAAGTTGAACGAATCTGGTTTGGTTGTGAATAAAAAGAAGTGTTCGTTTTGCGTAGATAAAATTCAATACCTGGGGTTCGTACTAGATAAGGACGGACTAAGGCCGGACGCGGAGAAGGTAGAGCCAGTATTGAATTTTCCGGCGCCGCGAAATGTGAGACAGTTGCGTTGGTTTCTGAGGATGGTAGGGTGGTATTCGAGATTTATTGAGGGAGACTCTGAGCTCAAGATACCGTTGACGAAGTTATTGAGAAAGGGACAGCCGTGGCAGTGGGGAGAAGAGCAACAGGAGAGGACGGCGAGGATTCGATCCTATACGTTAGTCGTCTCTTAAATCCGGCCGAGAAAAATTATACGGTGACAGAGAAGGAGGCCCTAGCGGTAGTCTGGGCTGTTAAAAAGTTACAACCGTACTTAGAGAGATATAAATTTCGCGTGATTACCGACCACGCCGCGCTAAAATAGTTACAGAATTTGCGAGATCCGACGGGGCGACTAGCGAGGTGGGTACTCGAGTTACAGCAGTGGACTTTGAAATAGTGTATCAAAAGGGGACGTTCAATCAATTCCCCGACGCACGTGCTGATGAGTCAGAGGAGGTAGTTGCAAGTTTTAGCGAGATCAAAGATGAGGAATATGTAAAATTATTAGGAGAAGTGGAGAAGTTTTCCAGAAAATACGCAAATTGGCGAGTTGAGGTTGGGAAGTTGTATAGATTCCGAGTGTTGGCGATTGGTCCTTCCTGTGGAGCATCGCGAAAGGGTTATGGAGGAAGCGCATTGTACACCCTTCACAGGACACTGGGGGGTTGAGAAGACGTATGATAGAGTAGTTCGTGAGTATTATTGGAAGGGATTTGATCATGACATCTATAACTTCGTGAGGGAGTGCGAACCGTGTCAGAGGTATAAGGTATCACAGACAGGAAAACCGGGATTGTTAGAAAAGCGAATCGTGGAGAGGCCGTGGGTGGTTGTAACGGCTGATTTGATGAAATTTCCTCCGAGTAAGTCGCAAAATAAATACTTGATCGTTTTTCAAGATTTATTTACGCGCTGGATGGAAGTTAAACCGATTAGAAAAGCGGACGGAAAATCAGTTGCTCGAGCGTTTGAGGAGTTAATATTGTTTAGATGGGAGATGTCCGAGTATTTCTTGTTGGATAACGGGAAGGAGTTCAATAATAAATATCTAGAGGGGGTGTTGAAGGAGTACGGAGTTAAACATGTGACTATGCCACCGTATCATCCGCAAGCGAATCCGGTAGAGAGAAGTAACCGTACGCTAAAAACGATGACAGCTAGCTTCGTTAAAGAGGATCACCGTAATTGGGACGTGCACGTGCACGAGTTTCGACACGCGGTTAACACGGCAGTGCAGTCGTCTCTCAAGGTCTCACCCAACGACGAACCCTCTCGAGCTACCCGAAAACCCGGAGAAGTGAGCATGGTTGAGGCCGTAGGAGCTTAGAGATTGGTTCCAGAAGACAGAGGCGATAGCCAGAGGGGCGATTCCCAAGGAATATGGGGAACTTCGCCGACCTCATGCTGAGTTGCAGCCGACAGCGAGGGTTGCAGCTTGCCAGGAAGTTGTAGGCAAGGAGAATATCCCGGAGAATAATAGCAAAGAGACGAAGGAGTGCGAAGAAGCCAGGACGGACTTGGATCACTACCTGGGAGAAGAATCTTCCCAGCCAGATTCAATGGCCGCAAGCAGGAGAGAAAGGAGTCCGGTAAAGCAACAGCAAGTGGTAAGAATACCGTTTCTCCCTCAACCCAAGCGCCGGGCTTCAGCTCCACCTGTCAATCCGACGCATTGTGCAAAGAGAGAGATAGTGAGAGAGACATCCATCACTAATACGTAGAAATCGTCGTCGCATTATGATGCAAAACAACGATACCCACGAATCCTTGTCATTTTGGCAACGATTGATTTGGATCATCATATCTCTTTGCACGACATTGAGAGACGTACTGGGATTCCGAGATCGACGGCCAGCATAATTTTGCGTCTTCACAGATTCCATCCGTATCAAACCACGATGAGCCGAGCTTTAATGCCCGGTGATTTCCGCCGTAGAATCAACTTCTGATATTGGACACAAGCTAGAATCCGTGAAGATCCTGAATTCTTTAGATATGTAATGTTTTCAGATGAGGCTACATTCCATGGTAACGGGCTACTCAATTGGCATAATAGCCATTATTGGTCTATCCAAAGCCCTCGATGGGTACGTCATGTTAAAAATCAGCATAGATGGAGCCTTGAATTTATGCAAAAGAACCAACGACACGGCAAGATATGGTGCAACGCATTACATAAGTTATTCCGCATCACGTTCTGTTGTCATAGTTGGAAACTTTAAACATAGAATTCAACATTGCATAAACTTGAACGGGGGTATTTTTGAATAACTCATGGGATAAATTTTTGTGTTACGACCTTAACCATAGCTGGCTAGGTAGTCAGTCTTACCTTGATCGGTTGGACATCATTTTTTCTCAGAACTTGTTCTTTTCGAGATATTTGATTGGCTTGTTTAAAATAGGACACCCTGTATATATGTGTGTGTGGGTGTGCGCAGTGCGGGCAACGGTCTGAGCGCGTAATACCCTCGTGCCCGTACATATAGCACTTTTTACTCCCCTCAATCGGCACGTCATGCCCTGGCGACTGTCTGCTGCCTTCAGGGGATGTCTTGTCTACTTCCCTCTGACTGAGGCGGGCACAGGCGCGTGCGACGACCTCTTCGGCCTTATGCAGCTCCTGGTGAGCCGCAGCACGCTCCGCGCAAGCTCCTCCTGCCGCCGCCGCTCACGCTCCTTGCGTTGGCGGCGTAGGACGCCCTCCCGGCGCGTCTTCTCGGCCGCCCCGATGGCCTCTTTGCACTCCTCTACCAGGGTGGTCCAGCCTGGCGCAGGAATCCTCCCTCAAAGCGTTTGTGGGCCTGGTCACATTTACGGTAGCCCTCACGCTCGAGGGTCCGCGGATGTAACAACGCATCCACGGCCTCGGCCACCTGTGGCCCAAGGGTCGCCCATGCTGTAGCTGCGGTCTCCTCGACAGCAGCTGGGCCAGGTCCTCGGGCGCGCTCCAAGCGCGCAGAGACCGGAATAGAATAATAGAATAATAGAATAAAAATTTATTTTGCACAAGTCAAAAACATTTTGTACATATCATAGTCATATCGTAGTCAATATACATTTCGTCGATATGACTTTACAATGCGCAACCTTTATTCATCGTCAACCCGGTACATATAACGGCGTATTGCTGTCCTAAAACTACTAAGCGACGGAAGACTTCTCGATTCGCGCGGTAGCGAATTCCAAAGTCGTGCACCCTGGGAACTGAAAGACTTCATCCCAGCCTCAGTACGCGAATTTGGGACTACGAGTTCTTTGGGGTCCCTGCTCGAGGTCCTAGACTGGTTTCTCTCAAAAAGAGCAGCAAGATATGGAGGCTGCCTCATAACTACAACCTTGTACAGCATGACCGCGGCAAAATACTCTCTCCTCTCTCGAACCGTTATCCATCCCAATTTCTTTCTGTACGTGAAAATATGCTCGTCCTTCCTAACACAACAGATATACCTTATACAAGAATTCTGCAGCCTCTGAAGTCGAGACTCAAGCTCCCCTGAGATATTCATATAAACAAGAGAGCAATAATCCAGATGAGAGATTGCTAGAGCACTAGCTAACCGCTTACGAAGCGCCTCCGTTGTGCAGGATCTGAAAGATCTGAGACCATATAAAGCCCTATTTACTTTACGACCAACTGCATCAACCTGCGGCTTCCACGTCATTTTCGAGTCCATCACAACACCAAGGTTAGTCACAACGTCAACAAATGGAACGAAAACGCCACTTTCAACCTCAATGCCGGGCAGCTCTAGACTTTATATTTTATTAATGTTATATTCCGAACCAAATATCACAGCTTTTGTCTTGCTAACGTTGAGGCGAAGGGCATTCTCGGTCGCCCACGCCGACACAGCTGTCGCCACCATCGACAAACGATTCACACCCTCCACAAGATTGTCTCTAGCTACCTGAGTATATGTTTGGAGGTCATCCGCATAAAGCAAGTGCCTAACACCGTCAGATAGTGAACCCTCAGGCCCCTGAAAATTGGCCAAAACATCCTGAAGATCATTTATGTACAAACTGAAAAGCAGAGGTCCCAACACCGAGCCCTGTGGTACTCCAAGATTGGTAGTGAGCCAATCTGACTCGCCGTTAGTTTTTGTAACTACTCGATGGTTACGTCCTGTGATACACGATCCAATCCACAGAACCACCAACTTAGAGAACCCTAACCTAATCAGCTTGTTAAGGAGTTTAGAGGGAGAAATGGTGTAAAACGCCTTGCTAAAATCAAACAGCAGAAGAATAGTCAGTAGCTGCT
Source organism: Muscidifurax raptorellus (assembly GCA_020010945.3). NCBI lineage: Eukaryota > Metazoa > Arthropoda > Insecta > Hymenoptera > Pteromalidae > Muscidifurax > Muscidifurax raptorellus. The sequence goes on from JAHUUD020000006.1 coordinate 2,497,681, forward strand.
TCTTGCTGTTAATGCCCGCTCTGATATCCTCCGTCAAGCTTAGAAGCGCCGTCTGCGTGCTATGGAACGGGCGAAAGCCCGTCTGACGGGAATCAAGAAGCTTCTTCGATTCGATGTATTCCGAGATCTGATCGTGAACGATCTTCTTAAGTACCTTGGCGAGGAAACACAGCAGAGCAATTGGACGGAAGTCTGAGGCAGTAGATGGAATTGCTCTTTTCTTCAGAGGAACAAGATGCGCCCTCTTCCATGCCGCAGGAAAAACTCCCTTTGACAGAGAAAGGTTAAAAATTGTAACCAGATGATGACCCAGAACCGGAAGAGACTTTGCAATGATATCCTGAGGAATACCGTCTACCCCTTTCGCCTGTGATGTAAAATGTGCAACAGCCAGAACAACATCAGAAAACGTTACATCACGAACCTTAAAACCATCTTCACTGGCCGTTGCAAGGACAGCATGCAAGTCCTCCTCACGCTCTGACTGAGAAATGGAAACACCCGCAAAATGAGTATTTAATTCATCTGGTGAAAAGCCATGTAATTCCTCTCTAGTCCTACTTAATAGCCCAAGGAATGGAAGGAATGACCTCTCGAGGCCTTTCTGGAGCTTGCGGTCGCCGCAGCAGCGGCCTGGGCTCCTGCAAGATGGGCGCGGCATCTGCCTCGAAGACGCGCGCGGACTCCACGTCCTCGTCCTCGCATAGAGAGGGTAGTTGGACGCAGGCCTCCTCCTCAGCCATGCGGTCGAGGACACGCCATAGCGCACCCTCTAATTCATGCTCGATGGTCTCATCCATCTATATAAATGAAAGACAGTTATTATCTTTCGGAAATTCATCGTCTGGGCCATAAAAGTACAACTGTCCCCCGTAAATCTTGTACAAGGGGTTCTCATTGGGCTTTTCTTTGATATCACGGACCTTTCAACGGTAGCACTCGTCAAGTGTGTTGTTGGCCCAGCCAACAGCGCTCACGGGTGCATCGTAGATGCGCGACAGCACGTCCAGTACGGCGTTGAGCTGGCCTTTTCTGTGTTCCACGCTGTAGACATTCCCTTGCATCTCGAGCGCCCATCTTGACGGGCGGCCCGTAAGATTATGCAGGCTGCGTAGCCAGTGCGAACTGTTATGGTCCGTGATAACCTTGAATTTATAGCCTTCTATATAAAGCCTGAACTTTCTTATCGCCCAGATCACAGCGAGCAATTCCCTCTCCGTGACACCGTAATTCTTCTTGGCCTGCGACATGATTCTGCTAGCAAATTCCAAGACTCGCTCTTCCACATTGATCATTTGGAAAAGTACTGCGCCGAGCCCCATGTCATTCGCGTCCGTCTGTACGATGAACTGCGTCTCAAAGTCTGGGCGGTGGAGAATTGGCGCAGATGCTATCAGCGCTTTCACCTGTAGGAGCTTCCTTTCCCCACTCGTACCTCTTATTCTTCTTCGTCAGGCGATGAACTCACGCAAGAACTTGCGGTACCAAGACCCCATGCCCAAGAAACGTCTCAACTGTTTGAGGTTTTTCGGCATCGAATACGCCATTATGGGTATATAATTTGGCGAAGGAATATATATAAACAGCTTTCTCCTATTGAAATAGTATCTTAGATACAATGGAAAAGACGGGAAAAGTATTGATCAAATCACGAATATTAGGTGCCGTATGGGAAGCGGGAGACCTTTCCGATAAGCAATATGGCTTTAGAAAGGAACAACCCTAGGAGCAATTATAAAGGTAACAGATGCAGTAAAGAAGGTGGAAGAGACTAGACATGCGACTAGCGACATTGTAGTGTTGGTAACGCTAGTTGTGAGAAACACGTCTAACTCAGTAAGATGGACTGACATACTAGATGCCTTAGAATCATTCGATATGCCGCAATTTATCATGCGTCTGATGGAAGATTACCTGAGAACCGAGTTAATGAGTTCGATGACACCAAACAAGGTCCCAGAAAAAGACCTATAACAGCAGGGATCGTGCAGGGTTCGATCCTAGGGCAGTACTTCTGGGGCATCCTGCAAGACGGACTTCTGAAACTCAAAATGCTAGGTGGTGTGATGTTTGTTGAATACGCGGATGACGTGGATGCGGTTATATCGGTACGGAAAATGACCATCGCGCAGGCGAAGCTAGATGCAACTATGAGCAGAGTACTATGGTGGATGTCAGAACATGAGCTAACCTTAGCGCTAAATACGACTGAAATTTTTCTCTTGACAGGAAAGTGGATACCTACCATCATACCAATGAAGGTAGGCAGCAAGATTATAACGAAGAAAACATCGGCACAGTTTCTAGGGATAACTCTAAACACTAAACTAAACTACGCAGAACATCTAGATCGCGTCTGTAAAAGAGCCACGATTAAGATCGCGCAACTTAGCCAACTCTTGGCCAACGTCTGCTGACCGAGACCAATGTTAGGCGGTTACTCATGACGACCACCAACTTCAATTGCGGCTAAGGCATCGATAGTAATCGCGGAGATTATCTCCGAGGATGTTCTTACGACTGAACGCAAGCGCATCTACGAGGTTCGTAAAACATCAGATAGTATCTCAATCTCCGTGGAAGAAAGAGAAACAGCAATGCGCAAATGGGAAACTAGTTCCACAAAATGCTTAAAAGCAAGGTGGACTAGGATCTTATTAAAGAAGTAGGACCGAAGGTGGACAGGAAGTGGAAGGCTAATTTCCACCTTACCCAGTTTCTCTCCGGCCACGGATATTTTAGGAGCTACCTTCTCGTGATAAACAGAGTGGAAACACCGGATTGTAAATACTGCGGTGCCGAACGGGATGACACGAGACACACGCTTTTTGACTGCCCTCACTGGACTGAAAGACGTAGAGCACTAGGACTGATGATAGAGGTGTTCATACCCGAGACAGTAGTAGAAACGATGCTTGACAGCAAGCAGAAATGGGACGAGATAACGGCGTACGTGGAGACGGTTATTCGTGCAAAAAATAATGACGGGTATTTACAAGATTAGTTTACTGCTAAAATAGTATAGGACAAGTGTGGGGATCTTCGCGGCCTAATGAGAAGTCGAGTTTTCGTGGGTATGTCTGGCGTTGTTCCGCGCCAGGACAGTCCCACACGGGGAGCCTTGCATATATCTTGTCACAATGCATTAAGCATTTCTCTAACTCTCTACATAAAAAAAAATAAATAAAAGTGATACTAATTGTAATTTACCTCTGCATCTCACCAGGACTATGTGGCCCACAGAGTCCTAAGTCTAAGATAGTAATAATAATAAATTCTAACTATAATTCTAATATTGATTCTCTCTATCTCTCTCTCTCTCTCTTTCCGTCTCTTTCTCTCTCTCGCTCTCTCTCTCTCTCTCTCTAATTACTCTGCGGTTATTCCAAAGGTATCCTCATATACCGCATAACATTGCATAAATTAAATATCCTACGCGAAGTTCAAACTAAAGAATTACATTACTGTTTCCCTTTGGGTTCACTCACACTTATATAATTACATGTTTTGTTCCATTTGTCCATGTTCCAGCTGCTACAATGGTTAACATATGTATAAGCTCAGAGAATCGGGATTTTCTTACAGTGGAGTAAATTCGGTGTCCTAACTTTTCCAATGACATAATTTTGGGATTCCGATTTTCATGCGGTGCAGTAGAATCCAAATTATTTATAGAAGTGTATACAAAAGATGGAGGGAGCGTGCGATCAGAAATGCTGCGGCTATTAATTATTGGATTCAATATTTCACTGACTGTTGATAAAATTGTAATCCTAAAATATAATATCGATAAAATAGGGATGCCAAATTTACTGTACCCCAAGAAAAATAATATAATATTATAATTAAATTTAATCAAAGATTAAAATAGCTCGCCCATCATATTTTGTAAAGATTATTAGCAACCCAACCCGTACATACTAACCAAAAGCCGACAATACTGTCATTTTAGCGCCGGAAGAATTAGGATTCCGTTTTACTGGAAAATAGAAAATGTCGCACCGCATAATGATAGGTACTAAAATTTCACTGACTATCAAGAACATCGGAATCATAAGATTGTGTTATCAGAATAATCATGATTACAATTAACTCCATCGTAATAAAATTGGAATCCCCCTTTTCTTGCGCCGCAAGAAAATAGGAATCTTAAAAATATGGATACGGATATGTCAGATCCAAGAAGAATTTATTATCTAGAACAATAATTTCGGAATCACGACATTATTTTTTACTGTTAGAAAATTAGTATCCCAAAATAATAACCCATAATTAATGAATTCCAATTCACTGTTTCACAGGATAGTTCGAATCCCAAATGCACTTCACCGTAAATCAAGAGCGAAGTACAGTTACTGTGTGTATTTTACGGATTGCAAAATCAAAAATATTACCAATGCATTATCCATTTTCCAAAGAATGGTCTAAAAATTACATTAATATCAAGTATTATTAAATTTCGATCATTACAAGAATTTCTATAATGATACTAACAATGGTAATGACTCTCTTACTCTTCTTTGCTTCTGTATTCAATTAGATACATATTTCTCATATTCTTAAGCATATATATTTATCAATTTAATAAATATAGAAGAAAACTTACCATATATTTCTATGTTACTCAAAATATCATATACACGCTTGACTTCGTTAAATGTTGCTTTCCGAGTAGGGAATGGAAGGGGTCTTAGTCGAGGATCATTTTTATCAAGGGGTGCATTTTTTCCACCAAATAATTTGGAACGATTGCGTGGACCAACTGCTCGATAAAGTATCAACGATGATTTCGCAATATAAGATGTCCAAGATTCCAGAACTTTTTGTATTTGCTATATGAAAAAGATAGTCTCATAAATAAGAGCGACAATCAGATATATACTATAAGATAAATAATATATCGATAACTATATTCATTATTTTTTGTTTCATATAGTTTGTTTATAAGAATTGAGAGTAACTTTAATAAAAATTTACAAGCTATTTGTTGGCCATGGGTAGATAATTCTAATTAAGAATTATATAATAGTATATTGTGTACAAAGTATGGCTGCAGCGGGAAGTGCTACGGTGCGTGTCGGTGGTTCGACTCAGGATGCAGCGGAAGCGATGCTGCAGGGCAGGACTCGAGTGGCTGTATGCAGCTGGGTCGCAGGCGGCGACGATCGGCACGCCTCGTGGCAACAGGTAATCCTCTGGAACGGAATGGCAGGCAGCAACGCACGTACCCAAGACTACTCGACAAACTCTTCCCTTCGCACAAAAGTCTTGACTTAAATACTTTAGCTTAACAGTGCGTCGCGTATTCAGATGAAAGGGTTCCACTGTTCGGATCGGCGGCTAACTGCTATGTCCCGATAGCGACGACGGCGCGGCAACTCGGTCGCGGTACTCATCCGCATACTGACACACATACATGCACGCGGCTCTCTCTCTCTCTCTCTCTCTCTCTCTCTCTCACCTACGGGCCTACTGGAGCACCGACTCATCGTCCTAAACGACTTGCCCTTGCTCCAAACTCGCATTACTAATGCTGAGCAGACGATCACGAAGCTAAGGGCACAAGTTGAAGTTCTGTCGTCCAGGTCCTCTTCTGCGCAGCCCCCTCACAACACCTCGTCCGACAACTTCTCCCCTGCCATTATCATCCCCTCGGAAATTGCTAATCTCCGAAGGGAGCTGCTAAAGATCAAGCAGCAGCAGGGGAACACTAACAACAACGCTGTCGTACTAACGGGACTGCGCTATTCGAGGGAAACATCCATCGACCTGCTGGCCTACTCAGTGCTTTCTGCCCTCGACCCTACAGTCCTCAGAAGGGACATAGCCGGTGCGAGGGTCATGGGGAGATTGAACGCGGCCGACGCCATCCAGACCGCTGACAGCAGACTATCACCAATTGCTGTCACTCTCTCCTCCCATGCCCTTGCACGCTCTACCAACAGAGCCAAGATCAGGAAGGGCAAACTCCACACTACCAAGCTCGACGCGAACATCTTGGAGGAAGCTAGGGCCCCTCGCCAGGAGGGGCTCATCACCGTAAACGAGCTGCTGTCACCAGAGGCCCACAAACTTCGCGTCAGGACCAGGCAGGAGGCGAGGAGGACAAGCGAATGCAGGTCCTACGTCCGAGGCGGGACCATCTACATCAGGTTCGCAGAGGATCTAGAGAGGGCAACCATCATCGGCTCTGAAAAGGACCTGGATGATTTTTTAGCACTGAGGCCACCAGTCAGCTGCAACATTAACAACAGCAACGGTTAAAGAGGACGACACACATTTTTCATCCCACACCACCTACATCTTCATCACTCTTAACTACACCCGCATCTTCCAAGGTAACTCTGTCCGAAGGCATAAGGACCATTTCAATGCTAACTCTCTTACGGGTCACATTGAGGCGGTTAGGCTCTTCTTGTCCACTCGTCCCTTCTTTCACGTGATTGCTGTAACTGAGACCTGGCTAGACGACAAGATAAAAACCATCCCTTTAATTGACAACTACATACTGCTTAGACGGCACAGAAACAGGAACGGTGGGGGTGTGGCCCTCTACATTCATAACACTCTCACAACCAAAATCATTTCCTCATCCGACGGTACTTGGTCGGGCAAGCCAGGGAGACCGGAGTATCTTTTTTGCGAAAACTCCGCAAAAGGACTCATCCCTATCTTCGTCGGCGTTGTTTATCGTCCACCTCATGCCCCTTTCATCCAGGGGAGCGACTTCATAGAAAATCTCTCCACAAACATGCATAACTACTCAACTAAACTGATAATGGGAGATTTCAACGCCGATCAACTCTCATCATCTGAAGATGCCAAGTTCATATCAGGGCCTTCATTGATGAAAACTCCCTTCAGTCGGTTGCATATGGTGCAACGCATCACAAATCGGAATCCGACACTTGGCTCGACCTCTGACTTATTGACGGTTGGATCGCCTGCTCGCGCACTGGAAGACAGACACTCCTTTCATAAACGGTCACGACCTAATCACGGCCACTCTCGACGTACAGATGCCACTACACGTACCTCAAACTTACACCTACAGAAACTACAAAGGTATCTGTGCCGAGAAGCTAAGGAAATTCCTCAGCGCGTGCAACTGGTCATTGCTTCATACTTCATCACTTAACGATTGCATCACCCTACTAAATACAAACGTAACAGACGCTATAAACCATCTCGCCCCATTACGCACAGTGACTCCTAGACCGAAGTGTCACCCGTGGTTCACCACGGCTCTTCGTTACCTCTTGAAGGAACGGGACAAGACTATACAGACGTTTCCGCAGATCACGTCTCCCTTTGGACCTGTACTTTTACAGACTAGCTAGGGATGATGCTCATAGGCAGGTTGAGAGTGCCAGGCTGAATTACTACCATTCACGCCTGGCATCCTTAACTGACGCCGCTGAGATCTGAAGAGAGCTCGAGAGACTTGGAATCACCATCTCCAAGGAAAAACCTCCTTCTCGCTTCTCCAATGAAGACGTCAACAAGCATTTCAGCGACATATCAACTGACCCGCTGACACCTGCTGTTGAGGAATATCTGCGTACGCTTGAGAGTCTGAACACCCCCGAACATTTTAACTTCAGGGAGATAACGGAATCGGACGTGATAGCTGGAATAATGCACTTTGACTCCCAGGCAAGAGGCAGCGACGGCATCCCACAGGTTGTCATTCACAAGGCATTGCCAGTGCTCGCTCCCATTCTCTGTCGTATTTTCAACCTGTCTCTGAGTGAGTCATACTTCCCCTCTGACTGGAAAAAGTCATTAGTGCATGCGCTAAACAAAGTCAGCTCTGCAACAGCACTGACTGACTATCGCCCGATCTCCCTTCTTTGCTTTCTGTCCAAGGCACTGGAATGGCTGGTCCACAAACAAATCTCTGAACATCTTAAATCAAGGTTTTGCCTTGACGACCTCCAAACTGGCTTTTGCTCTGGACATAGTACTCAATCAGACATAGGACTCACTAAGCTAACCGATGACGTCAGGCTTGGCATAAATAGCAAGAAAGTAACACTTCTGCTTCTTTTCAATATTAGTAAGGCGTTTGACACTGTGTGTCACGTTAAACTACTCAGTAAGCTAACATCCTTCGGCTTCTCTAAGCAGGTTATCCGCTGGCTCGCATTATACTTCACAGGCAGAGAGCAGGCTGTCATTAGTGACAACGGTGAACTATCCACCTTTCGCTCACTCAACACCGGAGTGCCGCAGGGATCCGTCTTGGGTCCCTTGCTTTTCTCACTGTACATCAATGACATCAGCTACTGCCATGACCCAGACATTTTTCACCTTATATACGCGGATGACCTGCAGATTTACAGCCAATGCCGACTTGAGGAGCTCGATTCCTGTTCCGCGAGGATAAGTGCTAACGCCGATAGGATTTCAGGCTGGGCTGCACAGAATCATCTCAAACTCAACGTTCGCAAAACACAGGCGATCGTCCTAGGCTCCCCCTATTACATAAATGCTTTACCGACGCCTGCTAATACCTTTGTTAACATAGAGGGAGCCCGGGTCGATTACCAATCACATGTGAGTAGTTTAGGGTTGGTGCTTGACTCTAAGCTCTCTTGGAAGGAAGACGTTATACAACTGTGTAAACGTGCCCACTCGCTAATGTATCGACTCAACTTCTTTAGAAAAAGCACTGATCTGAAGCTGCGCAAACATCTCGTGCAGGCACTCCTGTTTCCTATCATAGACTACTGTTCACTTGTGTACTGCGACTTGACGCAAGAACTAGACATCAAACTAGTAAACATGGGAATTCGTTACATCTATAGTGTAAGAAGGGACGAGCACATCTCCCCTTACAGGCGAGAGCTGCAATGGCTCACCACCGCCGGGCGTAGGAGGTACTTCATGGCCTGCTTCTTAAGAAAGCTTTTTAATAACGCCGCTCCATCTTACATCTTGGCGTACTTTGACTTCCACGTCGCACTCAGGCCTGTGAGGGGGGAGGTGATCCCCTTAGACATACTCCCCTTCGCCACTGAGACACTGAGGAAATCATTTCATATCAGCGCCTCATATCTATGAAATTCTCTACCATCTCATTTAAGAAACACTACATCAGTATCACTATTCAAATCACTAGCTAAAAAACATTTCCTAGCTCTAGAAAAACCATAGCGCAAGGTCGATTTCATGCAATCTTCTCATTCATACGTACTTAAATCGCTCACATCTCATTAAATTCCACCACACTCACTACATTCCATCTCATCTCACACCCATCAATTTCATCTAAATATCTAAGATCTCCGAACTGTGTAAATATTGTATAATATAATGTACAGAAATAAACATCTTAAATCTCTCTCTCTCTCTCTCTCTCTCTCTCTCTCTCTCTCTCTCTCTCTCTCTCTCTCTCTCTCTCTCTCTCTCTCTCTCTCTTTCCAGGTATGTACATAGTCACGCAGACGGATCGCTCCGACTTCGTGCACAATTTTTCTGTATATTAAACTGTTCGGTGCGAGTCTGGACTGTTGCAGAAACTACCGGCCTCCCGCAGGCTCCACGAGCAAGGAGCATTAACTGCAAGGCTTCTTTATTAGAGCCAGGGAGACCGATTTTAACAGTAACCGTTTCCTGAGAGGTTATGTGCGGCAGAGCACTTGAGCGGGAGTTTGTTGTTTTCTCTCTTCTCTGAGGTTGGTGGACCTGTCGAACTCGAGGCAAGTTAACATCGGCGCCAAGTTCGAACTATTCAGCATGAGTCCTGCGACCAAGAAAAGTTTAGAGGTATATCCAGAATGTAAGGATGACTCGACACCTCCGACTAGCACGTGTCAGACATGCCAGCTGCGCTGTCACTCGCGTTGCACGGGTAAAAAATTAGGAGGACAGTGCGATATTTGCCGTAATAGACCAAAACCTACAACAGCCAGGTCTGTTAACGCAGGCAAGCGTGCCGCTCCTGGCTCTTCGCAGCGCGCGGTGTCGGCAACTCAACGCATGAAGCAGCCAGTCCCCACCATCAAACAACAGACGCACGCGAGCATGGACCCCCCACTGCCTTCCCCGCTGACGCCTGGGACCAGGAGAGAGGAAAAGCGCGAGTCGTCCCTCTTACACTCATCACAGAACGGTACGCCTCAGCTGGCGCGCACGCCTCCGTGCAATCGAGGGACTTCCCCGGCGGGAAATTCAAACTGCTTGAGAGAATCTCTTTTGAGTGTAATTAATGCGGGACCAAATTAAATTATTGACTGATGGCCTTAGTACTCTCCGGATGAAATCCAACTGCGAAAAAAATTGTAACAATTTAAATGTTAGTTGTAAGAGTGGTGCCGACGCATTTTCGCCTATCATGGTTGCATCTCACAGCGATGGCCCCATTAGTGAATCTAAGGGTAACCCAGGGGATGAGGGTTCTGAGAGTCGCGAGGTTGTTGTACGCGGGATTCTTAATGATAAAATTGCTACCTCTCAAGAGGCTTTAAAGGATATTGCCTTCGCGGTGCTCAGCACCATCCTCCCCTCTCTCTCACGCGAAGATATTGTTAATGTGCGTATCCTTATGCCTCGTGTCAGCAGGGATAGCTCTCGACCGCATGCGGAACGGACGGCACAGCCATCATGTGTTGTCAGGCTTGCACGGATGGGACTGGCTCGGCTCTCCCCGTCAGTCCGCTCCACGACGTCTGTATTGGCGCTGAATGCGACGCCGTCGCGTGCGTGCCGAATACAGTGTTTGCCTGTCCTGCAAACTGCGCCTGTGCAGGCGGTGGCTCATACCGTATCGTCGGTATGCTCTGCTGCCTGAATGTGGAGGAGGCTGGGGCGCGAACGTGGCTTTTCTGCCCTGTCGCATTTTGCGGCGCTTTCGCGTGCGCCGTGCTAGGCGTTGCGCCTCCTTGCTGGATGCCGAGTGTGTTGCCGAATTGCCACGTCGGCTGCGTTGCCGGCGTTGTCGTCACCGTCGTGGTTGTTGTGGTCATCGCTGAGGTTACTGGCATTATAACGGCTTCGCCGATGTCGGTGAGTGGCATTTGCACTTCCAACTGTGCCTCTGCCTGCGCCTCTACTTGCGCCTCTACCTGCGCCTCTACTTCATATTCGACGGCCGAGGCGTCGTGTTGCTGTCGCATGTCCGTTGTGGCCTGCAGCAGCAGCTTCAATGGGTGAGGCGCTGACGTGTCGTAGTCCGGATCCGCCAGCGTTCGTGACGACACGTTTTCTGCCGTCATATCAAGGTAGGACGTCCTGCGTCCTTCTCGCTTTATCCTCACTGCCATTGGGTCTTCTCCGACGCTTTGCTCGAAGTCTGCTTCGGAGTAGTCTCCGAAGAGCCATTTCTGCAGTCGGTAGACCTTTTCTAACCGTCTACCGTCTTTGCGCAGCTCCAGGTGTTCTAGCGCCACCTGGAGTTCTTCTCCGTCAATCCCTACACACCAATCCTCGACGGCTTTCTCTAATTCGGGATTCATCGCGGTCTATATGCCTCGCGAGTGGTCTCAATACAATCCGTATGCGGGCAGCAGCAGTATTCTCTCACACGCCGAGATAGCTGAAGTTCGCGTATCCGTGCTTCAACGTAAGCTTGCAGATGTGCGAACTTTTCGCACTCACACTTCACTCCTATCGGCGGATCGACTTGCGGTGCGTCTTTAGACGTTAAAGGGTGGGTCGCACCGGCGCGAGTGTCTTTTCCGGCGATTGCTTGAGCGAAAATCACCGTGTACCGAGAATCGCGGTTCGCGTTCTCTCACACACTCGCGCTCACACACGTCGCTCTTCTTCTTCTGCGGGAAATACTGCTCTCGGTCTCGAGACCGTATGTGCACGCACTGCGTGCTGCTGCCCTCGCTGCGCTTTACTTAATATCTACGCGCGCGTTGATCGCTGTGCGAAAGTTTGAGTTTACTATCCTCGTCAGACGCCTACTAAGTCCCAACTTGGACGTGACGAGGGTAAGTCTCTCCCGGTCAACCCGACACAGAAAAAAAAACGATTTTCTTGTCTCGGAGAGCGTATCTACTATTGCTGTCAGCTCGCAATGCAGCCGCTCCGAGACAATCCGAATCAACTTCGGACAGCACGATCCGCGCCGCTACTCTCCGGCAGGGGTACGCGGCGCTAACCGCACTGTCAACTTTCGCACTGCTCGTCCGAATGTACAATATTTTTCCTCAGTGTAAACAGTGAGACCGCTGTTTGCACTGGTCGCCGTTGCCTTCTCGCTCCTTCGAGCTTTCGCTGCTCGCGCTGCTACGTCCTAAACCGTCGCGATACGCGGTGTTTACTTCGACGGCGCGCGCTAAACCGACTCTTGTATATTCAGGACGTCGGTCCGTGTCCTTTGATTGCGCCTCTTGCGGCAATTCTAAATTTCTTCTTTAGAAAAAAAAATTTTAGGCGCAATCCTCCCGAAATTACACCACGATGTTGGGCGCCAGTTGTCACGGGGCGTTTATGCCGATGCGACGGCTCCAACGCTGCGCCGGAGGCTCGACTCCGGCGTGAAGATTCTCTTCTTCCCGTTCAACGGAGAGATACTCTCCTTGATGCGACGGCGATTACCTGCGCCGTCGCTCGTGCAGCCTACCGCTGCCGTGCCGCCGTGGCACTCTGCTCGGCCAGTCAGTTATCCTGCAAATCGCGAAACACGCGATTTACCCGCGTAGGCTGTCGGGGTACTCGGGAATATAAGGACGTTAGGAGCGAACGAAATGTAAACACTCTGGTACAAGCGAATGTTTGTTTATTGCAAGTTCAAATTACACGAGCTAACAACCGTTATATCCGCACGACGCGAGAAGGCAGATTGCGCACGCCGATAATAACTCGCTCGCGGCGAGTTCGATCGCAATAATAATTGAAGCGCGACAAAAGATGATTGTACTTACAATCTCGCAAAGCGCCGCTCCTGCGTGGTGCGGCGCGCGCAAAATGGCGGGAGCGTCCTCCCTCAGGTACACTGAGTGGTCTGCGAGTCGGTGGCGTACCGACTGGTTCGTCGCTGGCTCGCTGGATGAGTCTTTATCTAAAGCACGTGTTGCTTCTCTCGTGGCCGGAATCTATCTCCCATTGCGCCGATCGCGCTCGCGACGCGAGGTGTCCGAGCGCCGCGCGCAGTGCCTACGCGCCGAACCGCGGCGACCCTGCGCATGACATGCGCGCGCGATTCAGATCGCTGGATCGCTTACAAACTATCATAAATTTAATATTGAATGTTTTATTTTTGTCTCCTAACTCTACATACGGTATTCCTGTATTTTTATTTATATTGGTATTAGCTCCGATAAATCTAGTAAATTTTCCATCTGACGCTGTTCTTGACTTTGGTTCTTCGGACTCGCGCCTGTTTTCTGAAGAACTCTGGAGTTTTCCGACTCTCTTACTGGTCATTCCCTAATAAAATGTTCTGGTTGTTTACAATAAAAACACATAAATTGATTACTATTATTCTCTTTACTTGCGTACGCTACAGTTTTTGTTACTGCTCTGATTATTTAACCTACTACACGTATTTGCCTTATGCCCCGTCATTCCACATAATTGACATTGAATACCATTTCTTACTGTTCTGCAAGTATTAGCGCCATGACCCCTAATCCCACAAATTTGACATATAATGTTTAATTTTCCCCCTGTGCATTGCTTAGCCTGATGTCCGGCAACTCCGCATAATTGGTATGCTTCATTGCTATTACTTCCAAATCTACACTTACTAGTCGGATGTCCCATGCGATTACAAATACTACAAATATCATTACCTTTTTTATTACAATTTTGTGTATCGTGTTCATTATTTCTACAAATTTTACAAAAATATACTCTTTTCTTCCCAATTGATTTACTATTTCCGCTTTGATTTATTCCACGCAAGGCGTTTTGTGCATTTAAAAGTCTCTCCGCGGTAATCACATTTTTCACAATGTCTAATACAGTGTCGGCCACAATCATTTTTCTCTCGATTTCCGGTTTTAATCCGTTTTTAAAACATTCAATTATGTTGTCCGTTGTCGCTTTTTTAAATTCGTCAGTTACCTCCGCGTTCGTTGCAACTCGCTTAGCTTCTAATATTTTCGTTCCCAAATCTCTCATTCTATTTGCAAATACTATAACACTCTCATTTTCCTTTTGATATGAACTACCTAACTCTCCTTGTAATTGATGCACGGTTTTAGCAGGTAAATATATGTCGCGAATATAATTAGTCAACTCATCTACTTTTTAAAATTTTTCTCCTAATATGGCTTTCCTAGCCTCGCCTACAAGCTTACCTCTCAGAACTTTTGTAAGATTTTCCTCTGCTGTGGTAGGAATCATTTCCTTTGCCTCCTGACATCTTTCTAAAAAATTAGATAACTCCGACAAATCTTCACCAAATTCTGGCACTACTTTAAGCGCGTCCTTTAAACTAATATTAGTCCCTGCTGTCGACATGTTGTCTTCGTCTTTCACTGAATTTGTGCTATCGTCTAAAGTAATTTGGTCTATTACCGTTTTTTCCCCGGTCGTGTTATTTTCCGTTTCGTCAAAAATGTCTGTGTTCAAAGTGCTATTGTGTGATGTCGCTGAATTAAAAGTATCTGACAGTTCTGATTCGTTTCCAAGATCTTCGTCTTCTACTTGTCTAAATTGTTTAAATTTATCTATCTCTTTTTGCAACTCTGGATCATTTTTTGATTGGTTCCGCGTAACCCGTTTATCACTCATGTATACATTTCATTTTTAAAATGTCTTTAATATTTTTAAATAATAATTTTCCTCAAATTCAATTCAACTAAAACTGCTCGTGGCAAATTATTTCTACCAATATTCACATATAATTTTCCATATAAATTTCCAAAATTCCATTTATTTTATTCTTTAGTTATTCTTTAACCAATTTTAACTTTATTTATTTTTTTTTAAAACTTCAGTTTCCTTTATTTTAATTACCTTAGTTTTCTTGATTTCAAATCCTTTAGTTTCCCGTTTATTTATAATTTTCTTTTTAAATATATTCTTTCATAAAATTCATTTAAACCTTATTTTCAATTATTTACGATTTTCTTTTCTTTTAAACTGACAATATAACCTTTATACTTTATATTTTATTCAAACAAATCAACTTTAAATTTTCTTATTTTGTTCACTTAAAACTTTAAACTATATTATTTTGATATAAAAATATCTCACTAAAACGTCAAACTAAATTTCAAGTATTTTATTCTCAAATAAACCATTTGAACACTTTTTCATTATAAAAATTTCACTTGAGACCATATAGAAATCACCAACACTAATTTTCAATAAAAACCGAATAAAACTGAACAAACTCTACGCGTTTTTTTGTTAAATAAAATATTAGAAACGTTATGATCCCGGCTGAACCCCCAAAATTTGTTACGTCCTATAGTCGGCGCACAATGTAATATGTCTCCGTTGTGTAGCTGAATCAAGGCGACACCCCCATGTTCAAAAAAGGAGATGCAGAGTCATTCATAGACTTGACATTTGTCAGTAACTGCCTCGTAAGGCAGGTAGACAAATGGATCGTGAGTGATCACTACCCAAATAGTGATCACCAAGCTATAATAATGGAGCTAGGCGGACCAATGTTACGTCCTATAGTCGGCGCACAATGTAATATGTCTCCATCTTGAGTCAGCTTCCGCTGAACTCGGGATGGAGTCGTTCCTTATTGTATTTTAAAAATTCGCGAGAGTTGAAACTAAAAATCCCTTCGGATATTAATGAATAGGTCTAGTTAATTTGTAGGTTAAAGAGCCTCCGACAAGCGAAGTCCAAATAACCCACCAAACACCAAACAAATTCTCTCAAAATTTTTGTAATAATGAGTGGCAGCGTTCAAACCCTGCTCATTATACAAATTCCAAACCTTTTAATAAAATTCATTCATAAAAACTTTTACTTACTTCCTTTTTAGAAGATGTATCAAATTCAAATTTTACAGAATTTTTATGAATTGATATAACCTCAAAAATTAATGTAATCAAACTTCACTTCAATTAAGTTTTTGTATTATATATATTTTAAAATCTTTGAAAAATACTTCTACACATTTTAGCCACCACGGCTTAGAAAACAAAATTAGAAACTTAAACAAATTTTCGGGAGCAGCCACCTCGACTGAACTCCTCAACCAGACTGAAATTTTCCTCGCTCGCAATTCCTGGCTTCACCCTCGCGTCGCGTCCTTTTCCCTCTCCAACCCGATTTTTGCTTAGGCCCATCGCTTTGGGTCTGCGTTAGCGCCCTCAATATCGGTCATTGACCTATAGCGTCGCATCTTTCCGCTTAGCTGCCGCCTCTTCCGGTCCTCTTCCGCTCCACCTTTGGTCCCACCCACGCTATTCTCCTAGTCTTGCCGATTTCCGTTAGATGTCCCTACCTGTATCATTTCTGCTTTTCCTAATTGTTATTTTATAATAATTTGTTGGTTTTACAGTTTTTGCTTGTATAGTAATATAATACTTGTAAACTATGTTATTGATGACTTAATATTTTAAAACTTTAAAACTGTATTTCTTAAACTCGTTATTTTTTACTTATTATAATAACTTAAATTTTATTTCTAACAACTTTCTAATAAACTATATAATAGCTAATAACTGTCTAATAAATTATCTAATTAAGATTATAAATAAATCGTAAAATCTGCACGAGCAAAATTTTATCTCTATGTCACGAATACGAGTTCTTCATTTTAATATAAATAAAAAAATATGCACAGTGCTATATTTTGTTATTGTTCAACTGTTCATACTTTTTATGAATCTAATTTTATATTTGTTTCATCATAAATATTCCATTTTTAATATAAATTTTGCTTTGCGCAGCCTCGTATTCTGCGGCATAGCACATAAAAAATTTAAGGCGCCAGATTGTCGCACGCAAATTCTTCTAATGGTTGGGTTTTCCCTGTCTGCGCACAAATTTTACGATAGGGCCGCTGCCCGTTGTATACCGATCCCAATCGCTATACCTACGCTCGCTTCTAATTGCTATTTTTTCAGACGGCCTAATTGCTCTGTCTGGACGCTCGCTTGCTCTTAAGCCCTACGGTCCATATTTCTTTGGGACGCAGCTGCGTCGATATTTTAAAATTTTTATATTTTCCTTACATATCTAATTTTTATCTCTGACGTAACACCAAATAAGACATTCTGTACAAATTTCAGTAGTACAAGAATTAAATGGAAAACCGAAGAGTATGACAAGGAGTTATTCTTGACGATGTTGGGCAATATTCAATTGACGGGATCAGCAGACGACGAGGCTGCACAAATGACGGGCCAGCTCACCAAAGCGTGCGACGCGGTAATGCCGAAAAAAGTGTCCAGTCAAAGATGGCTGTCAGCATATTGGTGGAATGACAAGATCAAACAAGCGCGCAGCGTTTGCCATCGATCTAGAAGATTGGAACAACGGGCAAGGAGGAAATTATACCGAACCGGTAGAGGAATGGATACGGTGGAGAACTGTAGCGAAAAAATGAAGAAAGCTAAGCGCAACCTTAAAAGGTGTATAAGAGAGAGTAAACAAAGATGTCTAAGAGAGCTGCAAGATGAGGTCAATGAAGACCCTTGGGGCCGACCTTATAAAATTGTTATGAAGAAGATCAAGGGAAGTTACATACACTCACCAAAGTGCGCAGAGATACTAAGCAGGGTGGTAACAACACTCTTCCCAAATCAGCCCGACATTCCAAGTGCTATGATAGAAGAAATAGATGTAGATAATATACCCTTAATTACGGAGGAGGAGCTACTATCAGCCTGCCGGAGGGTTGGAAACAATAAGGCTCCAGGACTTGATGGCATACCCAATATTGAATTGAAACGTGCCATCCAGGCTCACCCAGTAGAGTTTATAGACTTGTACGACACTTGCTTCAAAGCAGGAACGTTTCCGTTATACTGGAAAAAGCAAAGGCTTGTGTTGCTACCAAAGGGTAGCAAGCCACGTGGAGAAGGATCGTCATACGGGCCGCTCTGTATGCTCGATACGCAGGGCAAAGTATTAGAGCGCATAATTTTCGTTAGGATGGAATGCACAACCAAGGAGACAGAGAGGCTTGCGGAACACCAGTATGATTTCCGTAAGTGCCGCTCAATATTAGAGGCTATCGGCTTAGTGGTGAATACAGCACGGACAGCCATAAGTAGAAAAAGGTGGAAAGGCGGTGCGAAAAAGTACTGCGCGATGGTTACACTTGACGTTAAAAATGCATTTAACTCTGCAAATTGGTGCAAAATTCACAAAGCACTAGTGAGACTAGGAGTCCCTCCGTATTGAAGAAGAATAATGTTCGACTACCTCAAGGACAGAACTGTCTTGCACGAGACCGAGGAGGGCATGGTGAATGATAAGGTTACCGGGGGAGTTCCGCAGGGGTCAGTACTGGGCCCATTGTTGTGGAACATTATGTACGATGGCGTACTCAAGCTAGAACTACCAGAAGGAGCAACGATCGTAGGATTCGCAGACGACATATCTTTGTTAGTGGTTGCAAAAGAGAAAGAAGAGGTAGCTGAAATTGATAGTGAAGCTATCGTTAAAATACAGAAATGGCTAAATAATGTGAATCTAGAGCTTGCAGGCCATAAAACCTAGGCAATCCTAATATCTAGCATAAAGAAGACGGAGACGATAACCCTGACAAAAGGTGGCCATGAAATTACTTCTAAACCAAGTATTAAATATTTAGGTTTATCGTTAGACGCAAAGCCGACCTTTAAACAACACTTGGAAGCAGCAGGAGAGAAAGCCGCAAAAACTACCGCAGTGTTGGCGCGGCTGATGCCAAATGTGGGTGGTCCCACACAGAATCGCAGAACGCTACTGGCAAGCGTTAGTACATCAATCATGTTGTACGGAGCCCCGATATGGACAGACGCTATGCTGGTGAAGGCATATGGACGAAAGCTCTCCTCAATGCACAGGCGAAATGCACTTAGGTTCGCGTCTGCTTACCGTACGGTATCGGACGAGACGGTCTGCGTTATTGCAGGTCTCCCGCCAATAGACCTATTAGCAAAGGAGAGAAAATCAATCAAAGAAGAAAAAAGACGAGACGGCGGCAAAACCAAGATAGAAATTTGGGATGCCGCTAGGAAAGTAATAATGACAGAGTGGCAAAAGCGATGGGACTCTATAGTAGTAAGGGACGGTGGACACACCGCCTCATATCAAGTGTAGAAGACTGAACAAAAAGAAGGCATGGGGAAGTAAACTTCTACCTAACACAGTTTCTGAGTGGACATGGATGCTACCGGGCGTATCTGCACCGATTTAAATTGGAGGATTGCCCGGATTGCCCGACGTGCTTGAATGCAATCGAAGACACCGAGCATATATTCAGTGAATGCCCACGCTATAAACAGGAATGAGAAGAACTTGAGTGCTACCTGCAGACCAGAGTAACGTCTGAGTCTATTATGGTAGCTATGATGATTTCGGCCAACGGATGGAGCGCAATAAACAATTTTGCTGCACACATCCTTAAGAAGGTCCGAATGGACGAAGAAAAAAGAAAAAGAAGACGTGAGATGGTGCAAGAAACAGACGACCGGATGATGCGGTTAGAAGTAGACGGCACACGACAAAGAAGATTTATGACGAACGGCTGCTCAAGTGACAGAAACAGAGAAAAACGTGATGACGACCACATCAACAGACGAGGGCGGTAGCCCAAAGTCCCCCCGAGAAGCAATTCTCAAACAGTGTTACCGCGGGGAAGACTTATTGGAGAAAGAGCCAGGTCCAAATTACTTCTGATGGGTAAGGAGGACGGAGAAGATTCTCTTGCCGTTGAAATTCAAAAGCTAACGGTAGCGAAGGGTGAGAGTCTCACACAGGTGGTACCACTCGGTGCCATATCGTCCATAATAAATTTGCCTTAACCTCTCACTCTATAAAGAAAAAAAACATACAGGGAAGGACCAAGCGATGCGCTGTTGCATTGAAAAACGCGTGATCCGCTGCACGTGCTCTCTCTCTCTCTCTCTCTCTCTCTCTCTCTCTCTCTCTCTCTCTCTCTCTCTCTCTCTCTCTCTCTCTCTCTCTCTCTCTCTCTCTCTCTCTCTCTCTCTCTCTCTCTCTCTCTCTCTCTCTCTCTCTCTCTCCTCTCCTCCCTCCTCCCTCCCTCCCTCCCTCCCTCCCTCCCTCCCTCTCTCTCTCTCTCTCTCTCTCTCTCTCTCTCTCTCTCTCTTCTCTCTCTCTCTCTCTCTCTCTCTCTCTCTCTCTCTCTCTCTCTCTCTCTCTCTCTCTCTCTCTCTCTCTCTCTCTCTCTCTCTCTCTCTCTCTCTCTCTCTCTCTCTCTCTCTCTCTCTCTCTCTCTCTCTCTCTCTCTCTCTCTCTCTCTCTCTCTCTCTCTCTCTCTCTCTCTCTCTCTCTCTCTCTCTCTCTCTCTCTCTCTCTCTCTCTCTCTCTCTCTCTCTCTCTCTCTGTCTCTCTCTCTCTCTCTCTCTCTCTCTCTCTCTCTCTCTCTCTCTCTCTCTCTCTCTCTCACCTCCGGCATCAAATTTTTTACGAGCCAGATAGCCTTTGTGCTGTTGCGACATGCGCGCGCGTGCTTTATCGTACCCCGATTTGTTCCACAGCCGCGGCGATTCCCCTCCAAAGCGCTCCTTTCCACCCCATTACAACGGCCGCCGTCGCTTCCCCCTCTATCTCCCCCCTCTCTCTCACACACACACATGCCTGCCGCCATCGCCGCCACCGCCACCGCCTAGCTGGCGCCAGTTCCCCCTCACCCTCGCTTTGGGTCATCCTCAGTTTGCAACACTCTGGGAGTGTTTGGGTGCCCCAGAGCAAGGGGTATACTACTATTATTCGCACGATGGGCTGTGGCTCCATCTACTTCTTTTCTGCTCGTAGCCGTCGCCTGTTTCTCCTTGTTTGATAAGGAAGTTTTGGTAAGATCTAGACAGCTTTGTTATGATTTCCTTCTTATTCAAAAGTTCGATTTTTGAATAATCCAGATAACTGGTTATTACTTGAAACTCTTGCACTCCTGTGTCTGCGCCAGAGGCCTACAAGGGATGCTAACTGTCTCAGAAAAACTGGGGGTGATGGGAGGTGCTCTGGGAGCACAGCAAGAAACACAGGAATAAAGGTGACTGAGTTTATTGGGGCACAAGACAGGAGCTTTGCTCCCAGTCGTAGTCGCTGGAGATCTGCCCGCTCCACCGTCAATGCGACGCGTCGACGGCGAGCGATCGCACGAGTTAAGTGTACGTATCGCAGTGCGCACGTATATTCACAGGTAAGTAAAGAAATTAGATATTGGTTTTATAACTTTTATTGATACGTCCTCACAGCTTGGTAACCCGACAGAGATTGGCTCGTTGCCGATGCACGAGCCTGTTTAAAGATCTGTAATTTTGTTTATTTGATCCTTCTTCTATTGTTCTCCATGCATGCTCGGTGCGTGCTTCGCTGTACGTGTCAATGTTCGAAAGTATAAACTTCTTATTGTTGCAGGTCTCGGAATCTGAGGCGATCGATACGGCATATGGAAAGTGGTCGACAACAAGACTAATATGGCTCTTATAACTGGTTTATATAACTCCTCCACGCCCAAGTTGAATGACGTCCTCGTCATTTTTTTTTCGGTATGTTTCATATTCTTTTTTGGACTCCTGCCTCTACATTTATATTTATAAATAATGAAAATTATTCCAATTATTAAAATTAGTATGACTATTATAAATGATGTTATTGACGTATGGAATTCGATTCCGAATTTTGTAAATTCTGGTGTCTCCATTGTAGGTACTGCATGTATTTTTAACGGTTCGAATCTCCGTTGATGACCCTCGATGATTAATGGTTGAACTTCCGGTATCTTTAATTCTCCCAGATTATCGTCCACCCTGTGTCCTTGTATCAGCAAATTGTTTCCTCCAAAGATTTTTGTTCCGAAAAACGTGACCTTGTTTTTGTTACTCTCAACCTTTATTTGATAATTACTAGATACTAGCGTCAAGTTGTTTTGGTGTGGATATGCCAATGCTAGAGGTGAATTTGTTGAAATTTTTGTTGCCTTTGCGTCTTCTGTGAGGACTTGATAACATATGTAGTCGCCCTGATAAATCAATTGACATCTTCTTGAAAATAATTTTATTATTGAGCCATCTAACTTCCATGGTATAGTTATAATTTCTGTTTGATTATTATGGTTAATTATAGCAAGTCTTTGAAAAAGGGAAAATTCGATGGAATTAAGGATGGGAATTTTTATAGTATAAATTATGGAATCATGGATAGTTACGACTGATCCCTGAGCAAATCGAAAATCTAATAAATTATGGTAATGTGTTATAAACTCTTTTTGGGAATAAAGTTCTAATAAATGTGTTTTTATGTTTAGTATTTGTTCGTGAGTTAATATTTCCAAGTTGAATTTTTCATTGTTGAAAACAAATGACCTTTTTATCTTTCCCAGTAAATTTAAAAAATGTTGCTCTTGTACAATAAGAGTTACAACTGTTTCGATTAATTCAAATCGCGTATTTTGATCGTTAACGGTTTTCATAAAATTTCGTAAATTTTTATTAATTATTTCAGTATTGCTATTTATCGTTCTACTAATTTGATTCATACAACTTATTGTTTTATTCAGAACTGTAATATCTTCATTTTGTTGTTTTTCAAAATTTTCCAAATAATTATTTATTTTTTCTAAGTCATCTGAATCTGGATTTCCAAATATATATTTGATCACTTTTCCTACTCCATTTATTAAGCCTCTCTTTCTTCTTCCGCTGAATGGTGCTATTTCTTGCAAGTCCTGATAGATTTCCTGACATAATAATTTTGCCTCCATTAATAGACTCGAATTTTTGAGTTCTTTTCTTGAAGACAGTATGGTGTAGTCGGTCAGAATTCTGCCATAAGTGCGTTTAAGTGACGATGTGTTTATGAAGAAATGTATATAATGATAATTCTCTATAATTCTTCCAACTCCTTGCTGATAATCAAAGTGCGTCGCATCAGGGTTAATTTCCTCGTTTTTTACGAGTATCATCGAAATGGCTATGATCACTGTCATTCCCAGGGTCCTCATCATTTTCCTGCAAAGAAGAAGTTTTTCTTAATCTCTTAGCACTCCTTAGATTGTAACGACGTGGTTGTCCGTGTATATAACATTCCAATGAAGGGCCTTGTTGTTTCTTTATTAATAATTTTTGATAGCGAGGTGCGATTTTATTTCGTTGTTGCTGATGGGTCTTAACATATACTTCCTTATTCTTCAACTCATTTCCAGATTCATTTGGTAATTTTTGTTTTTCTTTCTGTCTTTTATATAATTCATCGTAGAACGGTAAAATTTCATTTTTTCGTATTTCATTATATTCTTCGGTTATTTCAACTCCAGGTTCGATGACATGTTTATGCAGTTCTTCATACGGTCCATACAGTAAAGTAAACGGTGCGAATTTCTTTGACGAATGAATACTCTGATTATATATTAGGATTGTTGTTGTCATATGATCCCTTATTGTTTCTCGAGGATTTTTATCAACTAAAATACTTAATTTCTCCCTTAAAGTTGAATAGTCTCTCTATTGGCCCATTTGACGTGTGTCTATTGATTGTAGTTTGATGATATTCAATTTTGTGTATTCGACAAAATTCTTTAAATACAGTTGAGTTAAATGCACTTCCATTATCTGTAGTAATTTTATCTGGGAAATTATGATGTGATGCAAAATGCCTCAATTTATTCAATATTGTTATAGCATTCCCATCTGATAGGTGATAGGCTTGGGCATATTTCGAAAATATATCGATAATTGTTAAAAACTTTTCTTTCCCAACATGAAAAATGTCCATATGTATGTGCTGTAGGGGTCTATTAGCGATAATAGGTCCATATTTTCCTGTTTCATAAGGTTTCCTCTCATATTTGTGTTCCAAGCATAACTCGCATTGATTAATATAATTTTGTACGAGTCTATCCATATTTAGTGTATACAATTCTTTCTTAAAATGGGCTATTGTTTCTTGAATTCCATTATGAGTTCTATTATGATATTCTTCAAGTTTCTTTAAAAAATTATTTTTGTCTATTACGGGTGTATAAGTGTTGGTTTTAATTAATTTTAGTTTTTCATTAAAATGTTTTAGCAATACTCTGTAAGCGATCATTTCCAAATCATCATTTGTAAAATAAACTCCGTATTGTTTGTCCGGCTTTATGTTCTCATTTAAGAATTTTAATAATTGTGTCTCGGCTTCATCCTTGTTAATCTTTACGATATACTGAACCTTGAGCTTATCTTTAGTTATTTTTACATTGTAGTCTCTTCCTGATTTTATTATGATACTATAATTAAATGCATGAATATTTTTGTTTGTTATAGGTAATGCAAATACTGGATCTTCTATAGCAGTGTGAGCTGTTTCTAAGTCATCATCGGAGTCTTCATCCACTTCCTCCATTCGGCTTGCTGTTATATCTGAGGTTTGGGGAACCATTGAAAGTGAGTCATCATTTTCTTCTTGATTATTTATTTCTATTCTGCTTAAGGCGTCAGCTACATAATTTTCGTTTCCCTTCTTGTATTTAATCTCGTAATCATATTCTTCTAATTTGATTTTCCATCTAATCAAACGTGAGTTTGGTGTTTTCAAAGACCAAAGCCAGGTTAGTGGTTTATGATCCGTTTCAATTGTAAATTTTCTCCCGTATATATATGGTCTGAAATGTCGACATGCCTCGACTATGGCCAGTAGTTCTTTTTCGATGGTCGAATAATTTTGCTCAGCTGAATTCAGAGTTCGTGAAAAACATGATATGAGGTGTTTATCTTGTGATAAAACAGCTCCTATAGCGACATTTGACGCATCAGTTGTGACAGTAAAGATTTTTGTAAAATCTGGATAAACTAGTATTGGTGCATTGACGATCAATTCCTTAAGTCTATTGAATGCTTCTATATATTTTCTATCTTCTATATTTATTTTTTCGTCTTTTTTAAGTGCTTTCGTCAGTGGTTTTGATATTTTAGCATAGTTTTTTATGAATTTCCTATAAAATCCTGTTAATCCTAGAAATGCTTTAATTTCTTTTTGTGTTCTTGGGATGGGATACTTTACAATGGCTTTGATTTTATCCGGGGTTGGCTTAATTCCCCCTGGTGTTATTATATGTCCTAGAAAAGGTACTTCTTTCCTTAAAAACTCACTTTTATCTAATTGCACTTTTAAACCGTATTCTCGAAGTTCTTCAAATACTAATTTTAGATGTTGTAGATGCTCCTGAAGAGATTTTGAAAATATGACTATATCGTCCATATATACAAAACAAAATTTGTCTAAATATTTTCTGAGAATTTTGTCCATCAATCGCTGAAATGTAGCTGGTGCGTTTTTCAAACCAAATGGCATACGACAGTATTCATAGTGTCCATTTTCTACTGTGAATGCTGTCTTCTCCACTGAGTTTCGATCGACTGGTATCTGATGGAATCCCTGTGCTAAATCCAATGTTGTAAAATATGTACATCTTCCCAAATTTTCTAAAATATCATCCATTCATGGCAATGGATATTTATCCTCAATTGTTTTATCATTTAATTTTCGATAGTCAATAACAATTCTCCATTTCTTCTTTCCACTTGCATCTTGCTTTTTAGGTACTATCCAAACAGGTGACGAATAAGGTGAATTGCTTGATTGAATAATTTCGTCATTTAATAATTTTCTCACTTGATCTTGAATAACTTCCTTCAGATGATATGGATATTTATAACTTTTGACATAAATCGGATTTTCATCTTTTGTCCTTATTTTATGTGTGATTGCATTTGTGGCTGTTAATTTTTCACACTCATTATAGAAACAGTCTCTAAATTTCTGACATAAAGCTATAATTTTCCCTTTTTCTTCCTCATTCATGTGTTCCGTTCGAATTTGCACTTTTGCTTCCTCATGGTTGCTCAGTATAACTATTTTACATTTATCTGGCATGTTGTTTAAATAATTGATTTCAAACTTCGGTGTGCTAAATATTTGAGTTCTATAATTAATATTTGCTTTTAAATTTTGTAGATCTCTGTGACCTATTAGACAATCATATGTAGAATGCCAAGGAGCGATTAAAAATGTAATTGGTGTACTGTCACCTAACTCTTGTAAAATTGGAAAAGTAAGTGCATGTGTTCCCTGGGTTGCTTTATGCACGGATTTAATTTCGAATTTATATGGAAAAATATAATTCGAAAATAGATCGTAGGCTACTTTAGGGTTAATAATCGATGACGATGCTCCCGAATCTATTAATATTTTAAGCGATGGATTCGTAGTTATTATGTGTGGTAGTTCAGGCGAACTGCCTATGTTATTTAAATTTACTATGTTTCTCCGGTTGGGTCGGAATCCTGCTGAAAATTTTCATTTTCCGAATTCTCTTGATTTTCGTAATTGTCATCATTCACATTAATATCGTCTTGCTCTTCGTTATAAACGTCTTCCTTCGGTTGCTGTTCTTCTTGATAATGCAACTCCTCGGAAAGGAAATTCGGTGGTCCAGTACTCCTAAAGAATTTATTTTGAGGGGCAAAGTTATTTGACTGATTATTTTGATTATTATTTGATCGATTTGTGTTTCTGGTATTAATCGACATCGGTGTCGGTTGATTCTGCTGAGTAGGTCGCCCGAAATTATTCGCGAATGTCGGTACGAAATTATTTTGTGCAGTTGCGGGTCTAGGGGCAAATGAAAACGGACTTTTATTCGCTCCAAAAATATTGAATGGACTATTATTCTTCTGATTCGTAAACGGATTTGTGCTTTTTGAATTATTGGGTTTTGGTTTATTTTCGCGTTGTCTCGCGAAATTTAAACATGCAGCTTGTTGCTCGTGATTGTCAAGCTTCCTGCATTTTATCAGACAGGCTTCTATATCTTTTAACTCGAAATGTGTAAGATGTGTGTGATACGGCTCTTTTCTTCCGTTTATGAATGTATTCTTTGCAACATTTTCATAAAATTCAATCTTCGTATTTATTAAGTTACGATCTTGGTTATTTAAGTGTATATGCTCTTTTAGTTTATTTAAACGTTGTTTTATTTCACCGGAGAGCCTAGTGCGCGTCCCTGACTAGAGTAAAGGCTGTTATGAATAAAAATATTTATTAAATAAATATAGGTCGTAAAATTACACCGATACACTACACACAACCCTTTCACTGACCTACATTTGTTTATTAATGTAAATAAACAAATCGTTGACATATATTTTGTAAGTAGGTCAACCCTTTTAATGACCTATTTACATAAACAGTAGCTATATTTATGTTATTATATACGAGTACAGTGAAAATAAAGAGAGATGAGAAATAAATTTTTTGAATTAAGTGATTGATGAGTTACTTTAAAATATGAATTTATCAAGATCCATTACGTCATAGATAGGTTATGCATAACTTATTTATAGTTATCCCAACTGATCCACCAGCGTTTGGCATTTCTAAAAACATATTTAATAATTAACTTCTGATTATTAGTTCAAAAGTTATTTGAAAAAAAAAGATTTCATAAAATACAACAGGACGTAATGATCAGAAGTTGATTATTAAATATGTTTAAAGTTAAAGGCCAAAATTTGTAATTTACAAAAACATATTTGAAGTTGGCATTAGAAAGTCATAAAAATTTTGTAACAGCAACATAGGGTTTCGTTTAATATTTTGTTAATTACAAACAGAATTAAGGCTTTTTTCAAAATTGTATAACAAGTACTCAAAAGAAAAAATCATATCAATTGGAAATTACACCTTTGCATAATGCATAATATTAAAAGAATCTGTGGATAATGTATATACTGTTTCTAACAGGAAATAAATTATAATCATAAAATAAATTTTTTAAATTGAAGATATTTGAAATGTACAATATTTTAATACTGTCAAAATATCTCTAATTAAAAATTTAAATCCTACAAAATGTATTTATGAAATGTATATGTTTAAAATGTATTAAAGTTAAGTAAGATAAAATGTATTAAGTTACTAATGTAGTAAAATAAGCGATCGAGGCAACTGCTGCTAGCATTAATATTACAAAGCTATCTCTAGGAGGAAGCAATAAAGACAAATACAAAAGTTGTTCGTTATTAAATTCTATAAAAGAAAATCAGCGGTAGCAAGCTTCTAGAAAGATGCCGTAGTTTGATGAAAAAATTAATGTAAACGAGAATTCTTATACAATGTTTATACTTTGCATAGGTAACTTCAATTTTTATG
This sequence comes from Muscidifurax raptorellus, assembly GCA_020010945.3. Classification (NCBI taxonomy): domain Eukaryota; kingdom Metazoa; phylum Arthropoda; class Insecta; order Hymenoptera; family Pteromalidae; genus Muscidifurax; species Muscidifurax raptorellus. The sequence goes on from JAHUUD020000006.1 coordinate 2,525,923, forward strand.
CCAAATTTTCTCGTTAAAAACAGATTTTTAATTTACCTGTGTTAAATTATATTCATTCTGACGTCGAAAATTTGCTCCAGTACTTTTTATGACATTTAATGAATGACGGTTGTCACGAGAACTCTGAACAAAACCTTGCTTTGCACGTATTGTATACGTATGTATGGTCTTGTGCACAATCACGTTTCCATCTGAAATATTATGCTAATATATTTTTTTATTTTTAAATATTGTATATGATACATTTTACTTGCTATATAATGACTATATTAGAGCTTAGTATATATTACAACCTAACTTGTACTCAGTCCACCTGTAGCATATTTTAGAGGAGGATAATTCTTTTTTTTAATTTACTAGACCTTTAGTAGATAAGCCATGGTGATTCGAAATACGGTGTTCTTCTGGCATATGCCGCTGTGCTAGAATCCTTTAGCAGAAACCGTATAGCATGCTTCATAACACCCCTACACACCGCGGTATTAGAGTTCCCACAAGCTATTATATAGATATTAATACACGCAAAGATACAAAGCGCGCATATAACGTACGTACAATAATAAAAATGTATTAAATCTGCTTGCAGGCAAAATACTAGAGGCAATCATAATAGTAGTGTAAGAGGAAGAGGATATGGTAGAGGTAGAAGCAGAGCAAGAGGCAGAGTGCGAGAAGAGGAGAAAGAAAAGTAGGAATTTTTATATATCAATATTATAATAAATAAAAAATGTATACACAGTATTTTAATGCTACAAACATACACGGTTATATCCGAGCAAATATGAGTATATCATCGGTTAAGGTAAATAATACCCTATCTGAGAGCCCGCTTCGAGAGCGCCTTATCGGATCAAGCTTGTTATTAAGACTTATCTACGCCATTTCTATTCCAAATCCGATTAATTTTCTGCAATTTTTTATGGCAGTCCTGCGAACTTAAGGGGACAAAACAGTCCTATTTCTTGAAAAAATCTATTTGCTTATGTGATATTTTAATAGCGAATTACACGTAGAATAAGCTTCCGAAACCTGTTTTTGAAAAACAAATTTTATTTAAATGTTATAAACTAAATACTGAGCCTATATTTTTAACGCTTTTTCGGAAAATCACGTATTTTTAATTTTTCCTTAATAAACGAATAAATAAACAAATAAAAATTATGACTTGCAATATATTATTATTAATACGGGTAATATGTAAGTCATATATATTTTGTACGTGTATTTTTTTAGTAAAAAATTGCACGTGTATACGCATAAATGAAATAAGTTAAGCATATATTAAAATATTGAAAATATCGCGCCTTTTCTATACAAGACGCACCTAACAGTTTGAAAATTGAAATTTGAATATCTGCGCGCTTCGTACCTTCTCTTGTTAAATGTTAAAGCGCATGCGCGATAGTATTGTTGGAAACTCAGTTTTTCGCTGCACATCTAACCTAACCCATCCGGCACAGGCGCCATATCTACAAATATTTTGAAATATACTTGGGATCATTTGTCCCAGTGATTGTAGTGTTTTATATATATATTGTAACATGGCAACGACTCGGCACGAGTCGGCGAGTGCGCGTTTGGTCGTCTTCGTGGCGCCTCGGCCGACATCGACTAGGCTCAAGCACGCAGGAGCGAGAGTAGGGAAGGTGAGCGACCCAACCTAGCGTCGACCGCGAGCGCGATCGACGCGAGCGTTGTTCGATACCTCGTCCCTTTTTGCGTCAGACCACCAGCCGAGTAAGGAGTTTTCCTTTGTTCACCGGCTCACCCGCTACCTTATCTTTTGCACGCTTGACTGTCGATGGATTTGGGCGACGTTTTGGTAAAGGAGTACTGCTCGCCAGACTACTGCGGTACTGTGAGTAAGGTGTAACTTTCTTGTGATTGTTAGTGTGCCGATTGCGGAGTTACGCGAACTCGCGGGTATGTAATCCGACATGTGGCCAATATGGCGGCGGGTTGGGGCGGAGCATGAGTGCGGCATGAACAGGCTTCGTTGAGTCAGCGCGAAGAGTCGTTCGATGGGTTAAATACACGCCGCTACTGACTTACGGCATACCGTAATTACTGTACACTGACTGACGAATACTCTTGACGACAATTTTTTACCGACAAGTTATCGTTCTCGCTATCGCTTACACACTATGACTTTGGACTCAACAAGACTTTACATACAGACTATCGCTTTCACTCTGAAATTCATAACTATCGTGAAAGTGACTTTCAAGTTATCGCTCTCGTTTTCATGACAATGACCAAAACCGAACATACACTAACAAGCTATCATCCTCGCTCTCGTATACAACACAACCATGACCTACACGACAGATACACGGTCACGACTACCGCTAGTTCTAGTCCTCGCATTACTTGATATTAGGTTAAGACATCGTATTAGATTAGATTAAAAACCGAATATAATTTAAGTGTGGTAGTAGGGACAGCGGTCCCATTAAGTTAAGTATAGCGGTATAAAGTGTGTGAGTGGTCGCGTCGAAGTTCGTGCCAGGTCACGGCCGCGGCAACGGCGGGTACGCCTGGGGTCCTGCGTAGGGAAGAGGATGGTTATCGTCGGGGCGGGAAATCATGGTCTCGTGAGGGCAGACTGCGACAGATGCTACGATCGTCGGCACCGGTAGGCGATCGGAAGGGCGAGGCAGCTGTTCTCGTCCGCGTCGGGTGAGCCGTCCGGCGGCGCACTATGGGGCATTTTGGAAATTTTTTTAAAATAACATATCTCCTTCCAGTATTGACCAAATCGAACGATTTTTTCTTTGTTTTGCAGGTTATACTCTACAGAATACGAGAAAAGTATAGAAATTAAATTAGCAATTGTCGCTGGCCCAGGAAAAATCGTATTATACGCAAATTTTGGAAAATTCGACATTTTCTGCTTGCAAATGCGAGATATTGCTTACATATTCAGAATATGATTGAATTAGCAATATATATATATATATATATATATATATATATTGCTAATGTATATATACTAATGTATATATATATATATATATATATATATATATATATATATATATATATATATATATATATATATATAGACGAGCTGACGAAGCCATTGGCAAGGTCAGACGTGTAGTAAGGGGGTGTGCATAATACGCAGCTTTTTTTGTAATAGGAAAGGTAAACAATAGAAAGAGGAATACAGAGTGAAAGAGGAGAGAAAGGTGAGTAAAACAGGATAATAAGACAAGAAAGAGCGAGAAAGGGACAAGGGAGAGAAGGGAGAGAAGGAGAAAGTGCAAGGAGGAGGTTAGGAAAGGTAGAAAAGGACGGAGATAGAAGAGAGAGCGGCAAAGCCGCTAGCCATGAACGATAGAGAAGAGGAGACGGCAGAGGTGACGATAGGGAAGCAGGAACGGAGGAACGAAGAGGAACAGGAATTTAAGACGCCGAGCGGACTGGAACGGGAGCCGGAGAGAGAAATTCAAACGTGCAGGTGGGAAAACACGCCGAAGACAGGGAAGGGAAGAAGAAAGGGTAGCGGAGGAAAGAGGGGAGCGCAAAGGCAGTTGGTGCTCCCAGAGAGCTTCAAAGTAGATAAAACGGAGAGGGGAAAAAGGAAAGGAAGGTCACCGGGGGAGAAAGAGGACAAGAAGAGAGAGAGAAAAGAAGACAGGAGAGAGAGAGACAAGGTAGAGAAGAGCGGATCGACGGGGAGAATCACGCCAAAGAAAGAGGAGGGAAAGGAAGGTGAGGACGAGGGGGAGATGGAGAAATTCCAAGGAACGCTGGAAAGGATCCTGAAGACCTTGGAGGAGGAGAAGGAGGAAAGGAGAAAGGACAGGGCAGAATGGGAAAGAAAATGGCTAGAAACAGAAGAAAGGATGAATAAGAAGCTGGAGAAGGTGAGAAGCCTAGTGCAGGAGGAGAAGAGGGAGAGGACAAGGGCGGAGGAGATGATGAAGAGGGCAACCGAGGAGGAGAGGAGAAAGAGGGAAGAGCGAGAAAGAGAAATGGAGGAGAAGATAAAGAAAATGGAGGAAGAGGCAAAAACTAGGCAGATAGAAAGAGGAGACCATAGAGGGGAAAAGGGGTCAGAGGAAAGGGGGCAAGAGAAGAAGCAAATGAAGGAGTTAGAGTGGAGAATTGAGGAAGGGGAGAGAGAGAGGAGAAGGATCAATGTGGTGGTATCAGGGCTGAAAGAAGGAAAATGGGACAAAGCTAAGGTGGAAGAATGGGTAGATGCGAAGCTGGAGATTTCGGTAAAGGTGTAAAGGACGTGGGTCATCAGAGGAAAAGGTAAGAGCAAAATAGGAGTGGAATGTGAAAATAGAGATGAGAAAGAGAAGATTGTGGAGGAAAAGAGCAAGTTGAAGGGGACGGACTGCTTCATCGACCACGATCTGACGTGGCGAGAGAGGAGAAATAGAGAAAGGTTGAACGGGCTCGCAAGAGAATGGAGAAGCGAAGGAAAACCAGTGAGAGTAGGAAGAAACAAGTTAACGGTATGAGACATGACGTACTTCTGGAACGAAAGAGAGGATAGGCTTTTTCGAGAGGAGGAGGCAAGATGGAGATGAGAAGGAGAAAAGGGAAGAAAGGGGAAAAGGGAAAAGGAAGGAGAATCTGAAGGTGTTGAGCTGGAATGTGGCAGGACTGAAAGGAATAGAAGAGGAAGGATGGAGATACATATTAGGATTTGATGTCATATGCCTACAGGAAACGTGGGCAGAGAGCGGTGAGGAGGAAAGAATAAGGAGGAGAATGAAGGGCTTCGAGACAGAGGTAAGAGAAGCGAAAAAGGGGGGAGCAGACGGAGATTAAAGGGTGGAATGGTAAAGGCAGTTAGGAAAGAAAGGAAAGAAGACAAAGTTGTATGGTTGAGAGAAAGATCAGGAGAAGTCATGGTGGATAGGTTCGACATACATGAGGGAGGAGAAGGACAGGAACTATGAGGAAATAGAGGAGATGATAGAAAGAGCGGGAGGGGAAAAGATACTCTGGTGTGGAGACCCAAACGCAAGAACAGGACAAGAGGGGGGTTTTTAGATGAAAAGGCAGTGGAGGAAATGAGGGAGTCAAAGGATAGAGTAGTGAACAAAGAAGGGGAAGAGCTGCTAAATAGGCTAAAGGTGTGGGGGCTTTCAATCCTAAACGGAAGTACAGAAGGGGATGAGGAAGGGGAACTCACGTATGTGGGGGGAATGGGATGCTCGGTAATAGACTATGGGATAGTAAATGAGGAAGGCAGGAGAAAGGTAAAGTCAATGAAGGTAGAAGATAGAATGGAGTCAGACCATGGAGCATTAGAATTGGAATTAGAGACAGGGAGAAGTTCGGAAGGGTTGGAAGAGGAAATGAAAAGAACGATGTGGACAGAGGAGGCCATCAGGGAGTATAGAGGTTGGCTAGCTAAAGGGGGGGGAAGCAAAAACATGGAGGGAATTAAAGATAAAAATAAGAAACGCGATCCAAACAAAGAGGGGGAGAAGGAAAAGGAGAGATGACAGCAGATGGTGGGATGAGGATTGCAGGAAGAAGAGGGCAGAAATGAAAAGGGCAAAAAAGGGATAAAGAGGTGGGGAAAAGACAGGTTCACGCAGGCGAAAAGAGAGTTAAGGAGCATGTATAGGAAAAAGAAGGAGGAAGGGATGAAGAAAGAGCTAAGGGAGGCAAAGGAGGACAGGTCAGGAAAAAAATTCTGGAGAATGGTGAAAAGGAGAAGGAAAGGCAAAAGGGAGCAGGTAGATAAAGGGATAGAAGATAAGAGTTGGATAGAGTTTTTTAAAAGGCAACTGCGATAGAGAGAAACGCAGGAGAGAGGGAGAGATAAGGAGGAAGAGTCGGGGAGCGAAGAGGAAGCAGAGGAGGGAGAGATAGAAGTAGAGGAAGTAAGGAAAATAATCAAGAAGCTAAAGGAGAAGAAAGCACCAGGAGAAGATGAAATTCAAAATGAGGCTTGGAAGCAGGGCGGAGGAAAGATTGTGGAGGAATTAACGGAGATACTAGGAAAGATTTGGAAAGGAGGAGGACTGCCAGAAGAGTGGAGGAAAGGGAAGGTCACGCCAATCTACAAGAAAGGAGATAAGGGAAAGTGTAAGAACTACAGAGGAATCACACTAATGGACACAGGATACAAAATATATGCGGAACTGATAAAGGGAAGATTGGAGAAGAAACTGGAAGAAGAGGAAAAGTTAAGCGACACGCAGATGGGATTTAGAAAGGGGAGAGGTACAACGGACGCTATATATGTGGTGAACAAGGCGGTGGAGCAAGAACTAAGGAAGAAAGGAGGGAAGGTATACGCGTGCTTCGCGGACATGAAAGCAGCCTTTGACAAAGTATTAGGGAGAAGGAAAGTATGGTCAATCTCATATGCAGATGATGTAGTAATGCTAGCAACAAACGCGAGCGGGTTGAAACAAATGTTAAGAAGATTCAAAGGATACATTAAAAGAAAGGGATTGGAGCTGAACACAGAGAAAACGAAGATCATGATTTTCAGAAACGGAGGAAGAAGGAGGAGGGAAGAGAAATTTGAATGGGATGGAAAGGAGATAGAGGTGGTGAAAACATTTGAATACTTGGGATACACGATGAAAGAAAACGGGAAAGAGGAAGAACAGGTGAAGAAGGTGAAAGGAAGGGCAAATGCGCTGATAAGTACTCTGTGGGGCCTACGAGAGGCAACGTTCAAGGACAGCTGGAAGATGAGGATGAAGCTGTTCGACGCTCTAGTGCAGAGTGTAATAGAATATGGGGCGGAGATATGGGGTTGGAAAGGGCAGGAGGATTTAGAGAAGATACAGAGAAGGTACATCAAATGGGTGCTGCACCTAGATAGGACCACGCCGGCACATGTGATTCACTGGGAGACGAAAAGGTTTAAATTAGAGACAAGGACAAGGAAAAGGACGGTAGGGTTTGAAAGGAAATTGAGGAGGGCAAAAGAAAATACTTTACTAGGAGAATGCTGGAGACTGCTGAAGAGAGAGGGAGAAAGGGGAGAATGGAATGGAAGAGGGAAGGACGTGAGGAGATTGGAACTGGGGAAGTGCGGGATATCGGTGGAGGAATATACGAGAATAATGGAGGAGGAAGAGGGAGTGGAGGAAGAAATAGAAAGGATAAACAAGGACACACAATGGCAGAAGTGGAGAGAGGAAATAAAGGAGTCCAGATATGCGGGTGAGATAAGGGAAGTAATGATGGAGCAGGGAGAATTACCAGAGTACCCGATGGAAGTGGGAGAACACAGAAGAGGGGCGCTCAGCGTTACGGCAAGGTTCAGACTAGGGTGTGAGACAAGAGGGAACAAATACAGGAAGAAGGAAGAAGAAAGGGTATGCAGGCTATGAGGGAGAGAGGAGGAGACGCTTAAACATGTGTTCGAAGAATGTGTGGAGACGAAGATAGAGGGGAAAAAGTGGCAGGAAGCAGTCGGAGGGAGAAGAACGCAAGTGGGGAAACTTTATAGCACTATATGGAAGGAAGGAAAAGAAAGGACAAAGCAGAAATGAGATTCGAAAAGCGCGCGCAAAGCATGAGGGGAATTCTAGGGGAATTCCCTAGGAGGAGAGAGAGAGCGGTATTTAGGTAAGGAAGGTAGGTGAAATCAGACGGAGGGAACAGGGAGAAGAAAGAGGAACGAGAGGAACAGAAAGGAAAGCACATGGTGAGGAGAGCAGAGAGGTTATAGCAGGGAGAGAGAGAGCGTGCAAAGTCAACAGAGAGTAAAGAAGATAAAGAACCAAAGGCGACAAAAAAGTAGGAGGGAGAGATGTCGAAGCATGAGAGAAGAGTGGAGAGAGAGATGCGGGCTATGAAAGAGGAGATGAAGGAGTGGAGGGTGAAGCTGCAATTGGAGAGAGGGAGAAGAGAAGCGGCGGTGAGAAAGATGACGGACATAGAAGGTGATGTAGAAATTTTGAAAGGAAAATTGAGAGAGGAAAGGAGAGAGAGGGAGAAGATGCAGAAAACAGTCAAAGAACTAAAGGGACTGGTAGAAAAATTAGAAGGAAAAGTAAGGAGAGAGGAGAGCAAAGGGATAGAAAGGGAAAGGGCCAAGGTGAAAAGTGAGGTTAGGATTGTGAACACCAACAAAAGAAAGAGGACGGAGGGAGAAAGGAGCAAAGTAGGAGAGAGAGGTGTGATCATCCACAAAGGGACAAATTGGAATGAGAAGGAGTTGCTGCAGGACTGGCTGAACGAGATCCTGGAGGGAACGAGCTGGGAGCTGGAGGAGACCGCAAACCAGGACACAAAAAAAATAATCTTTGCGGCAGAAGAGGAAATGGAGGAGATATGGAAGAGGAGAGAGGAGATTAATGAAGGGGAAAGGTGAGAATGGAGCAGTGGATGAGTTGGGAGGAGAGAAGGGCAAAGAAAGAAGCCATGGAGATAAGAGAGACAAGAAGAGAGGAAGCGAAAAAGAACGGGGAGCTGCTAAGGAACGGAGACTTCAAGGTGAGAGTGGACGGAATCCTGTACGAGTGGAAGGAGGAGGAGGAGGAAAGGATTAGAAGGGTAAGAGAAGAAGAGAAGAGTGAAGAAGAGATGAGAGAGGAAAGGAGGAAGAAGGAAGAGTAGCAGGAGAGATATAATAAAAAAGAGAAGAAAAGGAAAAAAAATAAAGGGCGTATTAAGCACACAATTGTAAATAAATGTATAGAAAACATTGTAAAAATACTCTTGTATAAAATACAATAAAGATTATTATTATTATTAGTATTATTATATATATATATATATATATTGCTAATTCAATCATATCCGGTATATACACATTTCTGGCTTTCAGATGTATGCAGATATATTGCATATAGTATCAGAATATTGATAAAATTAGCGATAAAAATGTTTCGATACATATTTTATTTGTTTAATAATTATCATTCCAAAAATATTAAATGTTATTAAATATTTTATGGAATATGAATAAATGAGCAACACCAATATTGAAAATTCTAACATTAATTGTGGACGGAATAATGTGAGAGAAATGTTCGTTATTAATGTCCGGTTCATTTTCTTCTCCACATTATGTTAATCTTATTAAGCTTATCGTCATACAATTTCTTTACTCTAAGTTTAATATTTTAGTATTATAGAAAAAATCCGTAATCATCAGAATCTTCTATTTCTTCAGTATAATTTTCGTCCTTAATAAATACAACTTCATTGTCATATTGACCTGTTTTTAAGCTCTTCCGGAAAATAAATTATTAAAGGAAATATTATAAATCTAAGTAAATAGTTTCTTATTAAAGCTAAATTTTTATCGATTTGTTTCAGTACATTTTAAATTTATAGTTTTTTTAACATTTAATCTGTTTTAAATTAATTCAAAAATTTAGTTTATGAACTTTAAATTACTACAGTAGAATAATCTTATTCAAAAACCATTTAAAAATATTACAAATTATCTATTTACCAACCTATCTTTCATAAATATCTTGGTATCATTAATGAATTCTAATTTATGTTTCTTTGTGCGATCATTAATATTTATAAGAGAAATTTTTGGATCGCTTAAATATATCATATGTTAAAATACGTCAATAATTCGGAATTTACAACTACTTTGACGTGCATGCTGAATCATGTATTTCTTAAAAAATGTATGGTTTGTTTCTAGAGCATCTTCGGCATAGTATGCTACTGGTAAAGGAAATTGCTTTATAATGTCACATCCATGCATAAGTGCTTTGTGTACAGTGGGGCTCATGCGCGCCCATGGATACAAATTAAAATAAATTCTTATTGTATCATTACATAATATATCAACAAAACTTAGATTTAACGATTCTTTGTATCGATACAACGATATTATATTGGCTAAGTTACAAACCAATCTTTCATTAAGTTCTAGACAATTTGCAAATTCTCTTGGATAATTTAAACATTTTCGAGCTAGATTACCCGTATTAGTTGTGCCATGCCCTTGAACAACTTGATCAACTCTGATGCCAAACTTCAGTTTAATTTTTGCTTGTACTTCTTTTTTACGAAATTCGAATCCATCTACAATATGAACAGATTATATTAAGATTTTATAAAAGTTTTTTTCCTCCCGCTGCTCAAAAGTTTACTCACTTTACTAGGCGTACTCGTTTGCTCGCGGAGGCGAGCGGTTTGGGATCTCTGCACCAGGTTCCGCAGAGGCGATGGCTAGTCAGTTCGCACGCATTTCGAGAAGCGAAATGCGTGCCTGCGGAGGCGGCTGGGTTGCTGAAATACGCGAAGCGGCAAGAAAGGCGATAATGCATGCAAAATGAATAAAATAAGTAAAAGCGATAGTTGACGTTGCAATACACAACTTATTCAGTAAAAGACGGATATTTACAGCAGCGTGGCAAGCGAATAAGCTGCGTGAAAAACGTGTAAGCCGCGTGAAAAGCGTGTACTCGTGATGAGCTCGAGCGAGGTCAGCGAGAGCGCGAATGCACTGGTGAGCGAGCAAGTGAGAGAAAGAGAGCAGGTACTTACAAATCGTAGCCGCAATAAAAGGCAAAAACTGGCACCTGCAGCAGGCGGGAAACGCAGGCTGCAGTCGTCGAGTCAGTTTCATAAAATCCTTCACGAAGTCGCACAACACTACTATGATCGCTCTTGACCAAAATATATCCTTCCGAAAGGTCTTACTCGTGAGCTAGTCGAAACGTATCTATCACTCTAGTCGCGTATCGCGTTGCTTTCTCTCTCCCTAATCTACTCACCTCTCGCTCGCCTCCGCTGTCTCTCCTGTAAACACATGTAGAACTTAACCTATAGGAGCATGCTGGGTTAGACGAGGGCTATCGCTCTCGTCACAGGCTAAAATATTTAAGTTTATAAATTGTCATTTTTAAACTGGCTTGATTTTACTAATTCGTCAAAAATACGTCAAATCAAAATTTGACAATTATTACGATTATTGAGAAAAATTTTTTTTATAAGAAACAAACATTTATACAAAAAACTTTACTAGAACTTTTTATTGTTTATAATAATGAAATTTGTAAAAAAAAAATTATAGTGTATAATGTCGGCCCTTATCAAATTTTGAAAATTTAATTCGCAATTTTCATTTGATTAGTATTTATAGCAGTTTGTCGTAGCGTCAAATTTTTTATAACTTACATTTTTAGATAGTTAAACAATCATATTTTCTGATGAAACAAAAAAATATGATTGACACAATTAATTACATGTACCCAGGTGAAAATTCATTGATCTAAAAACAGCTAATAAAAGCTCAGACATTTTATAATAAATTTATAATATATGGATTTTGGATTCTAATAATAGTTTAAAGCTTTTATTTGATTTTCTTAGCTTTTATTAACTTTTCGATATTCTAGCACAAAATGCAAATAAATGCGCAACCTCCAAAATAGCTAATACCTAATTATAAATTTAAAAAAATATTTAAACATAAGAATTTAGATTTACGGGTATTTATAATTCTACTGATTAATTAGTAATATAGTAAAACGTTTTTAAAAATCTGTCAAAAACACTGTCGAAAACTTTGAAAAATTATTATAAAATAAATTTTAATTTCTCTCCTTATATCATGATTTGAAACTTATGTTTATAATCACCTGTTTTCGTCATTTTTTAGAAATGTTTGGAAATAGTAATAAAAGTTAGAAAAATTTAGTAACATTTAATAATAGTTATTAGCTTTTTGCTTTCGGTTATTTTCACGTATAAAAAAAACTAATAAGATCTAATAAAAGCTTTATAAAGTTTTTATACAATTTTCAAAATGCTAATTTATGCTCACAGACATTATAAAATGTTATAATAACTATTATTAAAATCTAATAAAAGCTAATAAGTTTTGATAAGTTTCAATAAGTTTTATACGCATAGGATTTTTTCCGCCTGGGTAGTTTTGTGAAATATTTATTTATATCAAATCTTGATAATATTAAATAGAATAAAATATTTTATGGAAACTATATGTAGAATAAAGATTTAATTAAGTTTCATAAAGTTTCATCAAATTTGAATAATGAAAGGTGATCCAACGATGAAGGTGATCCAACGATGCATAAAGTAGTTTTGATTGAAGATGCACTGTTGAATTGAGTTCCTCTTAGAAAAAAACAATTTTAAATATATCAGCTGTGTAACAAAATCTATCAAATCTATTTTTATGTCCACAAGATTATTATACTCTGTCTTTTTACACAGTTGGCTCTTGTGAATGTGTTGTGCAAAAAGGTTGAATACAATAACTTTCTGGATATAAAAATTTATTAGAATCAAGAAGTGTCGCAGCAAAATTGAAGCTACTTATCTAATTGACGCTGCTGGTCCTTGTTTGAATGTCCATCACTTTGTTGGCTGATGTCCAAATACTGCTTTAATCTTGTACTAATCCTGCAAAGTAAACAAATTAATAGATCACACTTGAAGCAACAAATTTATATAATGATTCAAATAACCAAACAATTAATCTCAGTTTTATAAATGCTTTTGATTTCAGTAACGTCAGTAGATTCTACACTTAATTCAATAGTTGTAGTTGTCAATGTTAATTGTTTTAATAAAAGACCCGGCTATTGGCATTGGTGGGTATGAAGTTATATTACTAGCGATGGGTACAGACTTGGTGGTTGAGCATCAGCATTGCATTTTGGTTGTTTCCGTCTCTTAATAAATATGAATTTTGCATGGTCCAATTGTGCAGGCTCTTGGAGAGAGTCAAGAGGATAATCTCTGTGTTTCTTTTTACAAAAAAACTAAGACGATAGTATACTTGTGTAACACACTTACTATGCAAGGTTAAGATTCTCACAAGTATTAGAATATTAGCAGAAACTTCACAATAATTTACAACACGCATGTCATAAATTTTAAATTATTTATACATATTTTTTTATAAGAGTATGACTGAGATTGATTGTGAGGTGACGTGAAAGTATACATACTCATGGTTGTTTTTGAAAACTCTAAACTGCACACAAATCAAAACTAAGAACTGCACTGGAATCAAAATTCAAACTTCCGCGATGCACACCTAAATTGTCGCATGTTCACGAACAACTTTTGTAGCTCCTGCAAATATGTTATTATTGTATTACTGCTCCGAGCATTGACTGCAGTATACGACGGTGCATGGCATCTTTGTATCGCTCCAAAACAGCTGGGACATCACTAACTCAGTTCAGTGCACTAACTCGGCCGAAATAAAACTCGGTAGAACTGCATTAAAAAAAGTACTTCGTGTAATAATAAATATTAATAAACAAAATCATAAATAACACTGGTAGTTACTTGTGCCCAGCCTACCAAGCAGCGGTTAAAAAAATCAGGAAAGGGTAATGAGAATAGTCCAGCTAAATCTCAACCATTGTGAGACTGCGAAAGACCTTCTCTGTCAGTTTGTACGAGAACACAAGTTCTCGTCTGTGAGCAGTACAAAGATTTGAATGAATCATCCTGGGAATCTGACGCCTCAGGTAAAGCCGCAATCTGGGCATGCAAAGACTTTACCTTCCAGGACAAGATGGTAAACAAGGAAAATGGCTTCGTAAGAGCGAAAATAGGCGGCATACATGTATACAGTTGTTACGTCCCACCTAGCGCATCAATAGAGTAGTTTCAGCAACTACTGGACCGGCTGGTACAAGACGCTACGAATAAAAAACCAGCTATAATAGCAGGAGATTTTAACGCATGGGCGATTGAGTAGGGTAGTAGCAGAACCAATAAACGGGGACGAGTGCTACTGGAGGCATTCACGCTACTAGACTTGGTGTTGCTGAATCAAGGCGGCACCCCCACGTTCAAAAAACGAGATGCAGAGTCATTCATAGACTTGACATTTGTCAGCAACTGCCTCGTAAGGCAGGTAAGCAAATGGATCGTGAGTGAACACTACACAAATAGTGATCACCTAGTTATAATAATGGAGCTAGGCGGACCAAATAGGAAATTCTGTACAAATCCCAGTAGTACAAGAACTGAATGGAAAACCAAAGAGTATGACAAAGAGTTATTCTTGACGATGTTAGACAATATTCAATTGACGGGATCAGTAGAGGACAAGGCTGCACAAATGACGGGCCAGCTCACCAAAGCGTGCGACGCGGTAATGCCGAGAAAAGTGTCCAGTCAAAGATGGCTACCAGCATATTGATGGAATGACAAGATCAAACAAGCGCGCAGCGTTTGCCATCGAGCTAGAAGATTGGAACAACGGGCAAGGAAGAAATTCTACCGAGCCGGTAGAGGAATGGATACGGTGGAGAACTGCAACGAAAAAATGAAAGAAGCTAAGCGCAACCTTAAAAGGTGTATAAGAGAGAGTAAACAAAGATGTCTAAGAGAGCTGCAAGATGAGGTCAATGAAGACTCTTGGGGCCGACCTTATAAAATTGTCATGAAGAAGATCAAGGGAAGTTACATACCCCCACCAAAGTGCCCAGAGGTACTAAGCAGGGTGGTAACAACACTCTTCCCAAATCAGCCGGACATTCCATGTGCTATGGTAGAAGAAATAGATGTAGATAATATACCCTTAATTACGGAGGAGGAGCTACTATCAGCCTGCAGGAGGGTTGGAAACAATAAGGCTCCAGGACTTGATCGCATACCCAATATTGCATTGAAACATGCCATCCAGGCTCATCCAGCAAAGTTTATAAACTTGTACAACACTTATCTCAAAGAAGGAACGTTTCCACGAAACTGGGAAAAGCAAAGGCTTGTGTTGCTACCAAAGGGTAGCAAACCACCTGGAGAAGGGTCGTCATACAGACCGCTCTGCATGCTCGATACACAGGGCAAAGTATTAGAGCGCATAATCTTCGTTAGGATGGAAGACAAAACCGAGGGGCCAGAGGGGCTTGCGGAACACCAGTATGGTTTCCGTAAGTGCCGCTCAACATTAGACGCTATCGGCTTAGTGGTGTATACAGCACGGACAGCCATAAGAGGGAAAAGATGGAAAGGCGGGGCGAAAAAGTACTGCGCGGTGGTTACACTTGACGTTAAAAATGCATTTAACTCTGCAAATTGGTGCAAAATTAACGAAGCACTAGTGAGACTAGGAGTCCATCCATATATAAGAAGAATAATGTCTGACTACCTCAAGGACAGAACTCCCTTATACGAGACCGAGGAGGGCACGGTGAATTATAAGGTTACCGGGGGAGTTCCACAGGGGTCTGTACTGGGCCCATCGTTGTGGAACATTATGTACGATGGCGTACTCAAGCTAGAATTACCAGAAGGAGCAATGATCGTAGGATTCACAGACGACAGAGCTTTGGTGATGGTAGCAAAAAAGAAAGAAGAGGTAGCTGAAATTGCTAGTGAAGCTATCATTAAAATACAGAAGTGGCTAAATAATGCGAATCTAGAGCTTGCAAGCCATAAAACGGAGGCAATCCTAATATCTAGCAGAAAGAAGACGGAGACAATAACCTTGAGAATAGGCGGTCATGAAATTACTTCTAAACCGTCTATTAAATATTTAGGTATAACGTTAGACGCAAAGCTGACCTTCAAACAGCACTTAGAAGCAGCAGGAGAGAAAGCCGCAAAAACTACCGCAGTGTTGGCGCGGCTGATGCCAAATGTGGGTGGTCCCACACAGAATCGCAGAACGCTACTGGCAAGCATTAGTACATCAATCATGTTGTATGGAGCCCCGATATGGGCAGACGCTGTACTAGTGAAGGCATATGGACGAAAGCTCTCCTCAATGCACAGGCGAAATGCACTTAGAGTCGCGTCTGCTTACCGTACGATATCGGACGACGCGGTCTGCGTTATTGCCGGTCTCCCGCCAATAGACCTATTAGCAAGGGAGAGAAAATCAATCGCAGAAAAAAGACGAGATAGCGGCAAAACCAAGATAGAAATTTGGGATGCCGCTAGGAAAGTAACAATGACGGAGTGGCAAAAGCAATGGGACTCTAGTAGTAAGGGACGGTGGACACACTGCCTCATACCAAGTGTAGAAGACTGGACAAAAAGAAGACATGGGGAAGTAAATTTCTACCTAACGCAGTTTCTGAGTGGACATGGATGCTACCGGGCGTATCTGCACCGATTTAAATTGGAGGATTGCCCGGATTGCCCGACGTGCTTGAATGTAATCGAGGATGCTGAGCATGTATTAGTGAATGTCCACGCTATAAACAGGAATGAGAAGAACTTGAGTGCTACCTGCAGACCAGAGTAACGCCTGAGTCTCTTATGGTAGCCATGATGACTTCGGCCGACGGATGGAGCGCAATAAACAATTTTGTTGCAGACATCCTTAAGAAGGTCCGAAAGGAAAAAGAAAAAAGAAGAAGAAGACGTGAGATACAGCAAGAAACAGATGACCGGACGATGCGGTTAGAGTAGTACCCAGGCAGGCATTACTAATCCTGCCGTCGATTCCGATCGGGTATCAGCCCCGGTGGTCGACGCTCGCCTCCTTGGGGATAAACCCCTTGGATCTGGGAGAGGCGAAAGTACGCTTTCGATTCACAACACAACCTGCCCCGTTGTAGGTAACCTGGCACGGGAAGGCAATGGTAATGCTACGGGAAAGAAGGCAGAGACTATGGAGGTAGACGCAGATGGCGACAAGCGAGCAGAAAGCGCGACCTCCAAAAACGTGCACCTAGATCGCCTTGGCAGCAAAATCGATGAGCTGATCGATTATGTCAGAGACAGACACAATGTGCACAAGCAAATTAAGGATCTCGCCCAGAGCATAAGGGCCAGCTACAGGGCTCTCTGCTCTGCAGACGATAACCTTATGCAGTGCCAACGGCCAGGGACTAAGGGCATGGTGACCCAAACAAACCCTGGCCTTCTGGAAAGGGCAATTAGCCTAGCAGAGGCGAACGAAGTGACCCCTAAGCCGGTCGGCAAGGGGAAACCACAGCAGGCTAGCCGCGTTAGTGGGGCGAGCTCGGCAAGAAGAGTAGCCGACGACAATGTCCACCAGAGGGAGAAAGACTCGTGGCAAGAGGTGGTGACAAGGAAGGCAAAGAAGAAAAAAGAAAAAAGCGTAAACAGGAAGGATAACACTGGTGCTCGTGGCCAAGACCAAAAAGGTACCAGAAAAAGTAGGACGGCAAGAGCAAGACCTCCTAGACCTGACGCCTTAGTCCTCAAGGCTGAGGGTGGAAAAAGATACGCCGAAATCCTAAAGAAAATGAAGGCAGAGCCTAGCCTAGAAAAGTTATGAAACAGCGTACATAGAATACGCAAAACGATAGCAGGAGATCTGCTACTCAAACTACGACGTTCCAAGGAGGTGGAAACAGCTGAGCTCCAGGAAGCGGTGAAAGCAGTACTAGTGGAAACTGCTACAATCAGGGCGCTGCATCATGAAGAGGCCTTCGAAATTAAAGATCTTGACATGCTGACCACTAAGGAGGACATAGTGGACGCACTACGCAAAAATAACGAGGAAGGACATAATTTTGAACCTACGGCAGTTAAGTCGCTTCGTAAAGCCTATGGAGATACGCAGAAAGCAATAGTACAACTACCTGCCCAGATAGCCCAAAAGTTTATCAAGGGTGAGAAGATAAGGATAGGGTGGGTTATCTGCCGAATAAGAGCAATAAAGCGAGACACCCGCCCGCTCAGGTGCTATAAATGCTTGGGCTTCGGCCATACTGCTGCAAGCTGCATTGAGCAGCACGACAGAAGCCGCTGCTGCTACAAATGTGGCTCAGCGGGACATGTAGCGAAAGACTGCACAAACCAGCCCAGCTGCATTCTCTGCAGAGGAAAGGACGACGTAGAGAAAAGCGACCATGCCGCAGGTAGCTATGATTGCCCAGCGTACCAAGCGGCAGTGAAAGCCACAAAACAAAGAAGATGAGAATAGTACAGTTAAACCTGAACCACTGTGAGACAGCTCAGGACCTTCTCTGTCAGTACGTCCGTGAGCAGAAGATTGATGTCGCTATAATCAGTGAGCAGTACAGAGATCTTGAACAGCCAAGGTGGGAATCCGATGGCTCCGGTAAAGCAGCTATTTGGGCGTGCAGAGACCTTACTTTTCAAAGTAGGATGAAAGTCAAAGAAGCAGGTTTTGCCAGCGCAAAGATTGAGGGTATACAAGTATACAGCTGTTATGTCCCACCCAGTGCGCCAATAGATCAGTTTCAGCAGTTCTTGGACCGGCTAGTACGAGATGTCAAGGCTAAAAAAACCAGCTATTATAGCTGGGGACTTTAACTCATGGGCGGTTGAATGGGGCAGCCGAAAAACCAATAGAAGAGGACAGGCCCTACTAGAGGCATTCACACTTCTGGACTTGGTGCTGGTGAACGAAGGCAACGTACCAACCTATAAAAAGGTGGACGCTGAATCAGTGATCGACTTAACATTTGTTAGTAGATGTCTGGTAAAAGAGGTGAGTAAATGGACCGTAACCGAGCTGGGCACACAAAACATGGTACACTGTACTAACCCTATAAGTACGAAAATGGAATGGAAAGCCAAAGAGTACGACAAGGAACTATTTCTGATGATGTTAGGAAATATCCAATTGACGGGATCAGCGGAACACAAGGCTGAACAAATGACAAAATGGCTCACCCGAGCCTGTGACGCACTTATGCCAAGAAAAGTGCCCAATCAAAGATGGGCACCAGTATATTGGTGGAACGAGAAGATTAGATCAGCGCGTTCCGCCTGCCACCGAGCACGAAGGCTGGAGCAACGGGCAAGGAAAAAGTTTTACCGAACCGGTATTGGAAGCGAAGCTGTAGAAGAATGCAGCAGAAGAATGAAAGAAGCCAAGTGCACCCTCAAGAAGTGCATCAGTGAAAGCAAGCAGAGATGTCATAAGGAGCTGCTAGAAGATCCATGGGGCGGGCCCTACAAAACAGTTATGAAGACACTCAAAGGAAGCTATATACCCCCACCGAAGTGCTCAGAGGTACTAAAGAGGGTAGTGACAACACTTTTTCCAAGTCAGCCGGACGCACCATATGCTATAGCAGAGGAAGTGCGGGAAGAAGATATACCTCCAATTACAGTTGAGGAGCTACTCGTAGCAAGCAAGAGGGTAGGAAACAATAAGGCTCCCGGTCGTGACGGCATACCAAATGTGGCGCTGAAGCATGCCATCGAGGCTAAACCTGAAGAATTTGTTGCCCTCTACAATGCATGCCTAGCAGAAGCGAGATTTTCGACGAACTGGAAAAAGCAGCGACTTGTGTTGTTACCTAAGGGTAACAAAGCGCCCGGAGAGGAGACATCGTACAGACCATTATGTATGATGGACACACAAGAAAAAATACTAGAGCGCATTATCAGCAGGATGGAGTGCATAATCGAAGAGACCAAGGGGCTTGTCGAGCACCAATATGGCTTTCGGAAGTGCCGATCTACTTTGGACGCAATCGGCCAATTGGATTCTATGTTCGGTCGCAAAACGAAGGGTTTTAGTTGGTGAGAATCCAACACACGGTGGCTCAGGCCATGTCATGGTCTATTAAGATTTTTCCCTCCAACCTCTTTCTCCAAAAAAAAAAAAACCATATATATATATATTGCTAATTCAATCATATTCTGAATATGTAAGCAATATCTCACATCTGCAAACCGAAAATGTCGAATTTTCCAAAAATTACTTTTATTACGATTTTTCCTGGGCCAGCGACAATTGCTAATTTAATTTCTATACTTTTCTCGTATTCTGTATAACCTGTAAAACAAAGAAAAAACCGTTTAATTTGGTCAATACTGGAAGGAGATATTTTATTTTGAAAAAAAAATTCCAAAATGTCCCATAGAGCGCTGCGACATTTTGAGCAAAAAATTCTTTGATGTATCCCGCAAATACGCCACTGTTCCGCTCTTCTTGACTGTATTGCGTCATTTCGTACAGCCAAATTTCATAGACAGTCTTGACGATGTATCCCAACATGACAGCAACCTTCACCTCCTCTGAAACCCAAGTTCCTCGCAGTATACGCTCTTCAGGATCTTCACGAGGGCAGTTTTCTTGAATTAATTGCTAGCACCATATCTGACATAGACGAAATATCAATTTACCATGCATTTTTACTCGCAAGAATGGATAATATAGATTTTGTGGTGGTAGTATATCGCACGCGATCAACCCGTTCACTTGTGAAATGTCGTTACTCGACCCTATCAGCTGTCCACACTCTTCTTGACCGATATAAATTTTCGGGTAACCAATGGGATAGTTGCCACGTTTACAAATAAACGGATAGAGTGAGCACACGTCAACATACCTGATCTTCTCTTCGCCTTGACAATCAAGCCCTTTGACTGTGTTACCTGTACTTACACCGAAAAATGCGTCACGTGGATCATCTGCTTTTCTTTTTGCATCACCACATTTTCTCGAACAAAATGACAAAGTTCTTCATTTTGTGAGACCTCATTCTTAAACTGTCACTTCCATTTTTCAATCAACTGGTAATTTAACATCTTTAGCTTATAGCTAATGGGCAATGTTCTTTCGTATCTAGCATCCATCGATTCACCACTTTTCAAATCTACATCTCTGTTTATCCTGTAACATCGGGGGTATCCGTGCCAAAAACAGCCTTGAAACGGAATCACATTACCGTTGTGATCCTCACCGTCTTGGGGTGCACTGTAACCATTGACCAAGATATTCTCTAGCTGTCTTTTTTCCTGACCTTGTCCTGCATACTCGATCTGGCGATGAAGAACTCGTTGTTCCATCTAGGAGAGCCAGTTTAGGGCAATTTCAGACTGATTGTCTACCATTCTGTAACCACGAGGTGATATAATACCAATTTGCGATTTTTTTTAAAAATTTTTTCTAAACACTCGCATACAATATGATGCAATAGTTGTAGTTTCGACGAAAGGGTCCACACCAAATTTCATGAATGATTTTCGGAATGCTAAACATGCTCATCACAATATTGTCACGTCTTACTTACAGTATTTCACTATTTCACACAAGCATTTTGTGCTTGTTCGTCGTACTATTTCAAAAATTTCTCTCGCTCCTTGATGGCCATCGAGTCTGGTGAATATGAATCAAGAGGTGGTAGAGGATCTTCGTAAGTCTGATTTTCCATCGTATTGAATAAGTGCGGAAAAGCACCTTTCTCCATTTCGGACAATCCATACGCTTTTGGTAAACTACTCAAAGGCATTTAAAAGTAATTTAAACTATCAATGAACTTTGCATGTAGAACCTCCATTAAAATTATTTTTGAACCATTCATCACTAACGTTGGCACGATTTGATCTTGATTGAATGTTTCCACAATGTACTTAAATATGCTAACCTGCTGAAATTGCCTTCTTGGCGCCAATGCCAGATCAACAAGCTGCTTCACCGGGTCGCGATTAAACATGTATTCCCGAATACCGCACATCTCGCATCTAATTGAAATATCTTCAATCTCTATGCAATTGATACATACTTGCTGTACAACGTACAAATTTGGAACATGAACTTTTTTCTCATCGTCACCCAGCACCCGACGCGATTGTTGGGTTTCAAAGTCGTAAAACAAAAATAAGACTGGTCTTACACGCTGTGTCTGTTAGATCGGTTGTACGTAAAAGGTGTCTAATAGGTAATCTTGATTTACACGTTTTACAAAAAGATACATTACACTCATGCGGCTGACTTTTATTTACTTGAACTATTTTTAAACAAATTTGACAGTCTTATTTTACTGCATACATTACTGCTTTTATTATATGATCATATTTTAAGATGATTTTGAAAACAACTATTGCCAAAAAATAATCTTAAACAAGCATTACATTTTTTTAGATTTTCTGCTGTATTACACGGTGGCACGAACATGCACTTATAGCACTTGTTTGAACATCTATGTTCCTCGGCTCGCCAATAACTAATACATTATGCGTAATATGTGTGTAACATCACCGTGATTTTCACTGACATATTGTGTGCCGTCATAGATTGGTGGATTTCCACGAGCGAACGATAAAAAATTATGAACTACGATTGCTGTACCGCTAGTAGCGAAGAAATCTTGAAAATTACGGATTTCTGCTAACTCACCGGCACTTGAACGTTTGCCAAATTCATAAGATCTGTGGCTGCAGTTTTTTGAATTCTTTCTTGTGATTGACGAATCTGGTTCCAATATTTGTGAAGCAGTCCTGAGCGCACATGACCTCTGACGGTATAGACATAAACAGCAGCTAAACTTCGCGGTAGATAAAGATTGTCATTATTATTGATGTTTAATATAGATTGTTTTTTCACTGACTCTACGGTTAAACGAACTCGTCCACGACTGGTCACATCTCTGACAACTCCGCAATTAACGGATAACCGTTCATTTACATTGAACTCGTTCGCACTTTGCATAGCACTGTGTTATATTTCTCGAAGATCTTCGAATTGAAAATCCTGTACAAGTCTGAATGATAGCCAAACGGAACCATGATTGAACTGGTCTGAATTGATGGTTACAGCAACAAAATCCATTGGTCCACTTCTCTCACAAAGCTGCCGATGAAGGTCCTGCATGCGACCCTTTAACCAGTTGTAAACATGGGCATTGGCTGGTGGCTGCGGTAGGATTCTACGGATCTCTCTAGGATCATATCTAAAATATCGATAAAAACACGTTGCCTTCTTCTGAATCACAAATCTAGGTCGTTGTCCTCCTTCACCGATCTGCAAATGAACATCTATAAGATCAGCCGGTTTGTACATATACTTTATTAAATTAAACAAATTTAAATAAGAGTCTCACCTTCTTTGTCAGCTGTATCAGTGTTGTTAATGCTATTGGCATTGCGGGTATGGTACTGCTACTACTACTGCTACTGCTGCTGCTGTCACTTCCGCTGCTACTGCTACTGCTGCGGGTAAGCCTTCTGCGTTTGTTTCCGTCGTCATTGTTTCCATTTCGATTACGCTGGTGCCTCTCTCTAGAGCTCTCGGTCTCAAGCAGTGTCGTTACCGAATTTCTTTTACTCTGTTTTTGATAACACCGTCGCACAAAATAAAAAAGTTGTCTGCGCGAGAAATCAGATTTATCTATCTTTATGTTTTTCGGGTCGCCGAATTCGAATATAAGGTCAGTTAGGCCCCATCAAGTCAGGTTCAAGGGTAGTTGGAGGTCAAATTAAGAAGAAAATGTTTAAAAAAATTAAAATGCCATACATAGAAGATGTATGGCATTTTTATTTCTTTTAACCATTTCTTCTCAGTTTGACCTCGAACTGACCTTGAACCTGACGTGATCGGGTAAAACTGACCCCGGATTCGGACACAGCGACCAAAAAAAAGATAAATGTATGGCATTTTAATTTTTTTAAACATTTTCTTCTTAATTTGACCTCCAACTACCCTTGAACCTGACGTGATGGGGCCTAACTGACCTTATATTCGAATTCGGCGACCCGAAAAACATAAAGATAGATAGATCTGATTTCTCGCGCTGACAACTTTTTTTATTTTGCGTGCCGGTGTAATCAACGAAACACTATGAATAAGGTAATGTAGCTGCGCTGTTATAGCGAGCAAAGCATGAGTAAGAAAATGCAGCTGCACAGTACAGGCTCTAATACACGTGCAAATGTTTTTGGAGCTAGTCAAAGATATTGTTCCTGAATTTTGAAGCATCAGAAAAAAGAGGATGAGCAAGATGTGCTTGTAGTGTGGGATCGCACGTGTTCAGGGCTAACAAAGTGTCGCAGTAGCGTATAGACTGGTTGTACAGCATTAAGTTTAAGGTTTTGATGTGTCCGCGTTGTATTATCAAGAAGAGGCAGCTATTAAATAAAAACTTTTAAATAAATAAATGAACAGTTGAATGCGTGTATAAATAAAAAATAATTTCGTTTTTAAATAAATAAATGAACAGTTAAGTGTATATATAAACAAAAAATAATTTCGTCGATTATTGGTGCATGTGCGCGTATAGAAACGATTATGCTCCCGCATGATGCTAAAAGTGATGCCTCTGCTCTCGAGGCTGATTCACCTGAAGAACAGATCGAGCAGCAGATAGCAGTGTCCAGTTCTGTTCGCGCGCTCCCGTCGTTCTCGCCTCAGGGACTAGTTATTGTCTCGGGGGGACAGCGACGGTGACTACGTCTCCGCTGTTTTTCCTTGAGAAACTCCGCTACCGAAACTCGCTACCGTTTCCCTGAACAGCACCAGTAACACGCGTGCGATGGAAAGCTGGTGTCCACACCGGTGGACTGGGGTTTACCCTCATGGTTGGTCCGCACACTACCGCTTCAGGGATCAGTTACCGTCTCGGGAAGACAGCGACGGTGACGACGTCTCCGCTGTTTTCTTTCGAGAAACTTCCGCTACGAAACTTGCTACCGATTCCCTGACAAGCTCCCGTATTCGCGCGCTACCATAATTCTTAGGCTAAGTTCTTAGGTTAATTTTAGGATTAGTTTTCCCGTATCTCACTTCGAATAAATAAAGATATAGGTTAAGTTCGGTTAGAATTGGTATGTTCGGGAGGCGGTGATTCGGCTTTCGAAGTGGAGTCAAGTACGCGCAGAGTCGGGCGACGTGGTGATTATATTTTAAACACAAGCATAATCAAAATACAACCGAGATAGCGTAAGCGAGCGAAGTATCAGTTTTTAATTATTTTCCATTATTTTTAGTAATTTTCAATTATTGGGTTATTTTAGTTGTTATCAGTTATGTTTAGTGATTTTCAATCATTTTCAGTCATTTTTAGTTATTTTTAGTTATTAGTATTTTATAAAATACATAAAAATTTTTGTAAAAAATTTAATTTTTTCAATTATTCCAAAATCTTGACTTGTTGGAGCAATTCTATGACCATTTGGTTCAGTTGTATTTAATACATGCAAATATTATAGTTTCTTTTTTTCTGGGCCTATATAATTGATAATAACTAATAATTACTAAAAATAATTGAAATTAATTGAAAATATCTGTTAATTTTGTCTAAATTTCTACCTTTTTAAATATTTTCTAACAGATAATTTTTGTTATTTTTATTTATTAACAGTTATGTTCATTTATTTTCAATTACTAACAGTTACATACAAAAATAATTTTTATTAGGGGCAATACGTTGCTGAAGAGAAATTTTCCTGTACTAAAATAGATAGGATTTTCAATTTAGAATTGAACTTAATTATTGTATTTTTATTTATAACTTTAGTATGGTTAAACGAAAGCGGAATTATCGAGTTGGTCGGCCAAATAAACGAATAGCACATAGTTACAACGGTGGGAGAAATCGAATTATTCTTGACGATGGTATTAGTATTCCAAAAACTACGTTATATCGACGCACTCACGAAAATCGTGATTTTATAAATAATGATATTACAGTACTGAAATTAGTTATACGGATATTTGAGAATCAAAATAATGTAGAACAAAGTGTTGATTACGAATAAAATAATTTGCGACATACAAAAGAATCAGCTCTTGCATTTTATTTAGAAAATAATTATTCTAAAAAGAAATACGAAGCTTCAGTAAAAGATAATCATTTAAAAGACTGCAAAATATATCCGTGTTATGATAAAGTGTATGAAACAAAATTAAAGTGCCAAACAAAAAATTGTAAATTGTCTGAAGTTGAAGTTACCGTACCGCTTCAAGAATACTTAATAAAGCTGCCGAAAGATTCTGCAAAACCGTTGCTTTAGATTGGAATGAATCAGAGTTAAGTAATTTACAGTTGATTGCGATATCAAGATTTGATAGTTCAGCTGAACATATAAACCCACCTCAATCCTATCAAAATAATACAAATCAATGTACGGGATCTCATCAAAATTTGTTTGCTACTTCTGTGCTTATTGCTAAATTAAGTAGTAGTACTAATGGTCAGTTAACAAATAATTGAGTGATTCATTTTTATAATATTCTATTACAATCTTTTTCCCATAAAAAAATTGAAATTTCGTCCTTTACATTTTATTATTATTTTTTATTTAGAAAACCTTTCATGGTTGAATCCAACTCCTCAAAGTGATAGATTCTGCCGACCAATCAGAATAGCGTTTGAAAAAGAAACAGAGAAAACAATTATTCATAAGTATAATAGATTAATACCTGAAATAGAAGCAATTGTTCCACATGAATTTGTCACGTCTAATAAGAAAAAAGCAAAGGTAACATTTAATATATCAGCAACAATGTTTGATGGGAAATGCGACAACACAATTGTTGGTAACCCAGGCACAGTGAGATGTCCTATGTGTTTAGAGTCCTCTCACAGATTTAATGAATTGAAAAAAGATTTTACTCCAAACGAAGGTTCTTTAAAGCTAGGGCTTAGGTCTTCTGCACGTCCAAATCAAAACATTTAAACATCTTCTTCAATTATCTTATAAACAAAGTGTTAAAAGTTGGAATATCTCAAGAGAACATAAAGGTATTATTGAAACGTCAGAATGAATCTTACATAGTGAACATTTTTATTTTTGTCAAATATTGCTTGTATGACTTAAGGGAGTACCTCCGGTAACAGATCTAAAAGGGAGAATCGCTTGAAATTTAGGTGACAGCTTGATTAAACTGTACTGAATCCCTGGTTAAAATTTTGGGATTATTGAGAGCATCAAACGCGAGAAATTAACGATTTAAATTAAAATGTGTTCTTATGGGGAAATTAACGTTTTGTAGTATACAAAAGCATCTAAAGTGTAAAAATTTTGAAAAACTTCTGAGAGATGTTAAATTTTATTTCTGATCCACAGCTACTTTCTAAATTATCATTCAGAACCTGTAAGACTAGAAATTAAATATTTTCGGTCGTAAGTGTACGTTTAACCTCAAAAAGTGAATCAAATTAGCTTATTTATGGAACTTGTTATTGAGAATTAGAACGATTAGAATTAATTTAATACTAACGCATGATTATTTTTTGGTGTTAGTTAATCTATATAGTTATTTTACCAACTATATATCGCGAATAAACTGAAAATAAATAATGCACTCATTTTAACTAGCCCTGTACCGAGGGTACTCGCTACTATTTCGAAACTTTCGAAATAATGCTTGAAATAAAAAAACGAAGAGCAGAGTGTAATTCTTTTTAGTCCAATGAATCAATGTATCAAAATTAAAGGTTGATCAAACTTTTATTTTATTTTTTAATTGTTGAAAACGTCTTATTTTACTGCAACGAGACGTCAGACTCGTGCAAAACACACACAAAACGGCCACACACATGAGCGAGAGAAGGGCGAACCCGCACGTAAACAACGCGAGCACAAGCCGAATGCTTATGTACAGCACCACGTGCTCGATCGACGCGAATACAGCCGCGGGTAAAACTGACGATGGGCGCAAATTACCGCACACACACCAGCGAAGAGAGCATGAAAAGCACCACACGAATACACACACAATACTCGACCCACTCACCTCCAGAGGGCGTTGGCGCCAGCGACTGGGGCTATATAAGCCCAGCCGCGACAGCACAGCGGGCAGTTCGGTTAGAGCTTCCGATCCAAGCGTTGCCGTGAGTACATCACACCGTTAGGAGAGCACTAGAGAACTACCGACATCTGGCCGTTTCGTGCGCACACGTAACGGCGCGGATATCGAAAGTCACCGCACCGCTATCTGGATTACCGCTGTGAGCACACAGGGTAATTCAGACCCACTAGGTACCTGAAGGAGCGCCTTCGTGAGCACACGTGGCGCAACTACAGGCACCAAACTACCTCCAACCACCGTTCCACCGTTTCTTCGTCCCTGTTACCACTGTGAGCACACAGGGTAATAGGGACCAGAACCGACTGCAGAGACTTGCAGAGTCGTGAGCACACGTCTTTGTCGGACTCTGCACACACCTATACACACACCTCCACCGTTCCGCCGTTCCACTTGCCGCTTTGCGCACAAAGGGTAAGAGGAGCCGCGAAAAGCAATCACAGTATCGGATTGAGTCGTGCGCACACGTCTCAATCAGATCCTGCAAAATAAGACACGGCACGCCACCACACACACCTCCACCGCTCCACCGTTCCACTTGCCGCTGTGCGCACACAGGGCAAGGGAAACCGTGAGAAACGGCCACAGTACCAGATTGAGTCGTGCGCCCACGTCTCAATCAGATCCTGTGGGACACAGTCAACACACACCAACATCACTCCGACGTTCCTCCGTTCCGCCTGCCAATGTGCGCACACAGGGTAAGAGGAAGCCAGGAACCGGCACGGAGGCCGCACAAGATCGTGCGCACACGTTCTTGCGAGGACTCCGTGATATCAAACACACACCTGGGTGTTCCGCCATTCCTGCTGTCGCTGTACGCATACAGGAGAGAGGAATAACCGAACCGCCGTGCTCCAGACCGAGCGTACACGGTTTATATGTAAGCGACGGAGTATTTGTAAACGCACGGGATAGATGTTAAGTACCGAAACCGCACCGGATAGATATTAAGTACCGTTACCGCACCGGATAGATATTAAGCACCGCACCGTACCGGATAGATATTAAGGATAAATTGTAAGAGACAAGTCTTTTTAAACAAGCGTATTCTTGTTTGGTTTGGTTTCAGGTGGCGAATGACAGCGCGCCATATTGATATCTAAATATATATAATTACTTAAACCAAAACCAAACGGAGTTATTTTTAACCTAACTTCCCTCTCCGAATCCTGGTCCCGACTGACAAAACCCGGCGCGAGGGAAACGCAACCGTTACATTACAAAATAATTTTAATTAAATTTAAAGTATCTTTTTCGCAAAACTAAAAGTTTAATAAAAAATTATACACGAAACACCTCCAGGCAAATTTAAAAAGTTACGGATTCGACGTCCTCTTAAGATTTGAATTATTATTAGAAATTGTTTTTACTAATATATTTGAAACAAAATTAAAATGTATTTATGATATGCATGAATTAAAAGAGTAATAAAATTTCTTACATTTTATTCCTGAAAATAATTAAATATAATTGTTATAATTGCTGTTTGATTTAGAAAAATTTGAGACTCATAAAAAAGAAGTGCAGTCAAAAATTAAATTCAACTTTGGCGTTAGAGTTGATCAAGTTCTTCAAGGGCATGGAACTACTAATACGGGCAACTTATATAGAAAATGCTTTGATAACCCAAAAAAATTTGCTGAATCTACAGGTCTTAACGAGAGATTAGTTTGTAACATAGCAACAATAATATCAATTTATCGATGCAAAAAGTTGTTAAAACTAAATTTTGTTGAAATATTATGCCAAGACACAATAAGATTGTATTATGATCTATATCCATGGGCGCGAATGAGCCCTACTCTGCATAAAGCATTGTGCACGGGTGAGATATTATAAGACAGTTTTCGTTACCAATAGCATACTATGCTGAAAATGCTTTAGAATCCAGCCACAATTGTTTAGGAAACACATGGTCTATTTGAGCGATCCAAAAATTTCTCTCATTCAAATTAATGATCGCATAAAGCAGCACAAATTAAAACTAGCAGATGATACTAAGATATTTATTAAAAAATGGTTAGTTGATGGATAATTTTTAATATTTTTTGATAAAATTATTAAAAACATAAAAAAATTACAGTACATACAACTTTTTATAAATAATTTAAGGTGACGAAATATTCCTTTAACCTGATTAATAAATAATTTTTGACTTTACATTAATGATTTCGATTGATTTAAAAGTGTTTACTTATATAACAGAGCATTGCTCGCCCTTAAAGATTTTTTTACCTCTTTTTTAACTGTAGGTGCTCTATTGAAAAATCAAACGCTGATAAAAATGCTTTAACTTTGTCCGCACGATTCCAGGACGATACATGAACGTAACGGGCTGAAATATATTTGACAAACTTTTGAAACCATTAGTTTCAAGATAAATGAGGGAAATTTTAATTAAATAAGTCAAAAGTATGTTCAAAAATTTTAGCCTGTTTTGACCATGTATTGTCCTGCAATCGTGTGGACACTGCTAAATAATATTTATCAGTGTTTGACTTTTCAATGAGGGGCATTAGGTCGACAAGGAATTAAAAAAATCTTAAAAGGTAGGTAATATAAGTGTAAACATTTTCATATTAATCAAAGTCATTCTTTGTAAAAATAAAAATCATTCTTGTATTTTGATTGTAGGGATGATTTGTCCCCTTGAAATACATAAATTCGAGTAGATTAAAGATAAATTCAGTAAATTATTTACTTATATGCATAATAAATAATTCTCTTAATGACCATTTTTCTTTGAAGGAAAACTCACGAAACAGATCAGTATGAAAATGAAGGTGAAAATTGTACCGAGGAGATAGAAGAATATAGTGACTATAGTGAAGAAGATAGCATATATTAAAAATAAGCGTAAAAAGTATCATGTAATAAGAAATAGTAAATCAGACAAATTTTATATTGTTCAGAAAAAAGCGTTAATTTACCTTTTAATGTTTTAAAAAATGTTTCTATCACGTACGTTAATTCTCAATCAATGGCATACTGTAAATATTTATGTGTCTTATATAATTATTTAATAACATTTAGCGTTTAATTGTAAAATGTTTAGCAAATGAAATATGTTACAATTTAATTCGATAAATTCTAAAATAAATTCTATCAAGATTTTTTCTCAAAACAATATAATGCAAGATACAATTTAAAAAAAAATTATCCTGCTAGCACTTTTATAGCCTGTATTATGCTATTTTTTAATGAATTTTTTCAGTAAATTACACAGATTTGGCCCTAATGACCATACAGACCACCTTGAACATGGCCAGATGACCTTCCCGATATTTTTTCTCACAACAATCCAATGCAAGATGCAATTTAAAAAAAAATCATCCTGTTAGCACTTTTATAGCCTGTATTATGCTATTTTTAACGAATATTTTCAGTAAATTAAACAGATTTGGCTCATATGTCCATATAGACCACCTTGAACCACCTTAAACATGATCCGACGATCTTTTTAATAACTTTCCTCTAATATGTATGACTCAAACTTGTATTCTGTAAAGTTTCAGTCGCCTACGACAATTCTAGTAAGAGCCGTTGTATTTTGGAACGAATAAGCCATGTATACAAGTACCGCCGCGAAATAGGCTCTTCGATCACTAACGTCCAACTAATGCGCTGCGGTGAGGGATGATGCGCTCGCTCCGTCTAACACCTTTAAAATATCTCACACATGAATTTTGCAACCTCTGTAATCTCGCCTGAAGCTCCTCCGACACATCCAGATAAACCACAGAGCAATAGTCCAGGTGAGAAACGACAAGGGCGCTGGCCAGCTGCTTGCGCAAAACCTTAATGGTACAGGTCCTAAAAGATCTCAGCTCTTAAAGGGCTCTGCTAACCTTGCGGCTAACAGCATCCACCTGTGGTTTCCATATAAGTTTAGAGTCCATGATCATACCAAGGTTCTTTACAACATCGACAAAGGGTACGAAAAACCCATCCTGAACATCAACACCCTGCAGGTTCAGCCTCTGAAGCTGATTTATGTTGTATTCGGAACCAAAAATGATTGCCTGCGTTTTCTTCGTGTTGAGGTGCAGTGCATTCTCAGATGCCCAAGCCGATACGGAGCGCGCCACAGCCGACACGCGACCCACCCCCATCCCAACTAGATCATCCCTCGTATATACCTGCACGTCATCTGCGATAGCAGGTACGTGACACCATCATCCAAACACCCTCATGGACTTTTAAATGTATACAAAACATCTTTTAAATCATTGATGTACAAGCTGAAGAGAAGAGGTCCCAGTATCGAGCCCTGCGGGACACCAAGGTTGGTTGTTAACCAATCAGATTCCCCGTCTCTTCTGGTAACCACTATCTGATTACGTCCGGTTATAAATGATCGAACCCACATGACCGTCAACCTAGAGAAACCCAACCCAATCAGCTTGCGAAGGAGTTTAGATGGTGAAATAATGTCAAAGGCTTAAGTGAAATCAAACAGTAGCAAAATTGTCAGGAAGCGCTTATCACTGTCAATACCTGTCCTAATGTCTTCTGTGAGTTTAAGCAGTGCTGTTTGCGTTAAATTGTTGCATCGAAAACCAGTCTGGTGAGGGTCAAGAACCTACTGCGCTTCCAAGAACTCAATAATCTGGTCATGTACCAACTTTTCCAGGACCTTGGAGAGAAAGCACATCAGGACTATTGGACGAAAGTCCGAGACTGCTGATAGAGTTGGTGTGTTTTTAAGCAGCACAAGATGTGCTCTCTTCGAAGCCGTCGGAAAAGTCCCCGTTGATAGCGGTAGATTAAACGGTGTCACTAGATGTTGGCCTATAATGGGTAATGATTTGGCAATGATGTTCTGCGGAATTCCATCCTCCTGCTTTGCTTTAGACGAAAAATGAGCGACAGTAAGCACGACGTCAACAATGGTGACGTCACGAAAAGTGAATCCTCCCTCGCCAGCCATCGACACAATGTCATCCAAGTGGGCCTCGCCCTCAGAGTTCGATATGGACACTCCAGCGAAATGATTGTTTAATTCGTTCTTAGCTTTAGACACCAAACCCAGATTACGTAGTTCATTCCACACATTTTTATGATTATCATGCGCGCCAAAGATTCTGCTCTGAATAAAAGCTACACTCGCGAGAGCAGTACATTCTTCAGCCTCCTGAGCTAGCGTCTGATATTCCGTCCATAAGCGTGTTCGTTTCGTACGTTTGTACCATCTATGTGTTGCGTCTCGTCGATTGTACAAGTCTCGTAAGTCTGAGTCTACCCAAGGAAGAAGAATTTTTCCTCTAAATCTAAATTGTTTGAGTGGAGCAAGTTGGTCAATCACATTCATGATAATGTGACTAAGTTTGTCTAGTCGTGTGTCAATCACAAGCGGCTAATAGGGACAGAAGTTCCTTTGTTTTAATACCCTTGAAATCCCTATATTGAAACCGGTTGAGAGTTGGAGATTTAACAGTATGATAGTCAATCTCAACATCAATTACATTATGCCTACTTGGAAAGGCCGCCAGCGTGTTGCTCGCATTCAGCACCGTATTGTCTTCGTCGGTTAGGATCACATCAATCCAGGTGTGGGAATCTCCTACATGATGCGTCGCGCCATGATTTAGAAATTTGAGATTTATCTCTCGCGCGATTTCCTGAAAAAACTCTGCATCGTGAGAGCTCGACAGCATGTTTGCGTTGATGTCCCCCATTACAATTCTGCATTCCTAGTCCACTGAGTATCTGCGTAGATCATTAATAAGATCAGAGTCATCCAAGACTGGGATACCCGGTGGACGGTAAAATAGCGCAACAAATACAGGTGGCCCGGTACCTTGTCGCACATTGCAAAATAAGTACTCCGGAGTTCCCGGCTTTCCTTCCGCCTCCGTTGGCGAGGAACACAGTAGAGTGGCTTTGTAATCGTTACGGATGTAAGGGGCGACTCCACCCCCACGTTTATTCCTATCATGTCTCATAATGGAGTACCCATCAACCTGGACAAACACGTCGTCAACCTCAAAAACAAATCGCGTCTCCGCCACGCCAAACAAGTGATATAAGGATCGAGCGCCACCAGAAACTGTCGGAACATGCCCATTTACGCATACAGCGAGGTTGTATTGAGGGATGCAATGTCACACCTGACCAGCTGGGGCCAAGGCCCGACCTTGTACTGTAGGCCGCTTGGGTACATCATTAGTAGCCCTTGTAACCTCTCTGGCTGCAGCCTTGGCAATCTCGTTAGTCTTAATAATCTCCCCATAGGAAGCCGCCAACGCATGCAGGTCTGCCGCCGAAGTAAACTCGTGCGTTTTTCCACCGTCTCGTATCATAGTAAGGAATCGCCCGCCTCTATGCCAAGTGTATTTAAATTCTAAACCGCGCGCAATCTGCTTTAGATTGTTAAAACGACTAAAATTCTCTTTACTTAAATACTCATTAATAAAAATCTTACTCTGAATAAGGCTTTCACGCGTTTCTTCACTAAGGGAGGTCACGTTAATGTGCTTCGTGTTCATTCCTATGAAGCTCCCCTTCGAACACATGATTTTATCCACAAGTTCACGATGAGAGAGACAAACTACCCATGGTGAACGATTAACGTGAGCCACTAAGCAGCTCGCACACACACTCTTCGCGCACTCCCGTACACTCCCGCTACGTTGCGTGCTCACACGCGCCGGCAGCTTTCGTACTAGGCGCTCGCACACTACTATAGGGCGCACGGATTCTCCTACTCTCCCGCGCTGCCTGTCAGCCGACCAACGAACCGATCTGTTGTGCTGCCGTTCCTGCTGTGGCTGCTGTTGCTGATGTTGCTGCTGTCGCTGCTGTTGCTACTTATTCACCTTTGGAAGTGCGTGAAAACCTAGACTATTCACTAGTGCGGACCAAAGTTAACTGACACGAGTTTCCCCCTAATTGCAAGTCCCCTCTATATAGGCCTTCCCGCATTTTGACTATCTGCGCTTATGTGCGCGTCTCTTCGCCCGTTATAATATATATATATATATTCAGGGTGTCATATTTTCACCGCGTATAATATATATGCAAAATATACCAGCGGGTAGAGGAGAAAATTCTAAGAATGACGTAACTTTGTCATTATTCAATTCGTTGGGTACTTACGGAGATAATCAAGCTCAAAGTTAAGTAAACGTGGCCAATGAGAGCGCCCCCCGACCAGGCCGACGTAAAGGAAGTAGGCGCGGTGGGGAGAGTAGTCAATGGGAAGCGGCGGGCACCCGCGCCGCTGCCCCTCCGCCGAGGTCGCTCTCGCGTGTCCGCATGTCACTGCTCTCCACACCACGCCTACTTCCCCTCCCGCGGCCTGGTCGGACGGCGCGCTCATTGTCCACGTTTACCCAACTTTGAGCTTGATTATCTCCGTAACTACCCAACAAATCGAAAAATGACAAAGTTACGTCATTCTTAGAATTTACTCCGTCCGCAATACTGTACTGAGGACTATCCCCGTCATTGTAAGCCTTTTCTATTTTCATAACATAAAATATTGCAATTGTAATATCTTCTAAATAAAAAAATTTTGTTCACATCAGTTTTCTAGTGAGAGTGGCATTGTTTCGCCGAAACGTCGAAAAGATGAAAATGTCATAGTTCTTTTCTTTTCCCTTCTTTCCACCATTCTGCCTCAGGAAGACAGATACAGCCAATGTAACAAATTTACGTTATGGACAGTGTGTCTTTACCGGTCTCATCTACTGACTCCTTCTTCAATAACATCGGGAGAAATTATGGATTTGACGCTCAGTACCTTTTAAAGAAGTGGGCATCTCTACAACGGAACTTGACGAAGGCGAGATCTCAACGACAATTCCTACTCCGTTGCAGAACATACGACCTCCAACCTACACACGTCAATAATCATCGCAAGTAACCTAAACCATTTTAATTTTCACAGTGATTCGGGTAGACGAAAATTTAACAAACTTGTTTCGAATCTTCAAAGTAAAATTTTGTATTTAGAGATTGAAGGTTTCTGCATACATATCAATTATTTAGAAATCGAATCGGATAGACTTAAAGATCAGTGACAAGAATTAATACCACTCCATGTTAGTCGCAATATTTTTGAAAATCAAAATTTGAACAATAATAACCACCGAGAAAAACTCAACAATATTCATGAGAAAAAATTCTATCAAATTGCTAAAACTAAAACCAACCCCAAATTAAATAGTAAAAAAGGGTTTGTAAATCTAACCGTCATAGACATATCAACTAATGTAAAATTAGTAACAGATACAAAACTAAACACACAATAATAGAAGACATCATTTTTGCGAAAAAAAATAACAGATACAAAAGATTTCATCAAATATAACAAAAACATCATGTTCACTTTGGCGGATAAAGGAAACGTTACTGTTGCGATGAAAAGATCCGACTACATCGAAAAAATAGAACTACAATTATCAGACAGAAACACATACTCTATAATAGCGAAGTATCTATTATCAAAAATTCAAAATAAGGTCGAAAAATTTATGGACAGTTGAAATAATAATGGCTTTTTAGGAAGCAAATATAGTACATTCGAATTCACACAAACGAACACGGCTCTACCAAGAAGTTACGGCCTACCGAAAATTCACAAAAAAGATATCTCTCTAAGATCCATTATCTCAACAATAGGCTCACCTACTTATTATCATGAGTCACATGATATCTCAACCATCATTGTTATCATGAGTCACATGATTTCTTAACCAATCACTTGATTCCACGACACGGACGAGGGATTGTCATGGAATAACGCCATTTACTGAGACAACCCAAGCATCGACGACTGCCTCGAAAAAATTTCCAGAACAGTACCTCCTTGCCGCCTGAAGAGTCAGCCCGCCAATTGATTGAAGTCCATATTTTTGAATAATAATCGAGAAAAAAAATACCGTCACTTCCTTCTGTTATATAAAAGTAGAAAGTTGGGAAAAATTACGATTGTAATAGCAGCAGTGGTGAAGAAGCTCGATTTAATTTGCCATTTCAGGAAGTGACAATACCAAGGGCAAATGTGCGTACTTCTCTCTCACAGGCAGCACCGGCAACTAAGGGAAACATCTCTACAAACTCTGAGAAATCTCCGGAGTTAGCTAAACGAAGTTAAAAGCGCACATTACGATGTATTAGCTTAAGTAGCAGCTCGAGCAGTATTTTCAGCCGAAGCTCAAATAGTAGTTCTAGTAGAAATATCAGCTCTAACAGTCAACGTAGCACAAGTGGTACTGACAGGTATCAGAAGAAAGGCAAATAGAAGCTTAGCAAGAAATCCACTCGTCATAGTAGACAGAACAAAAGATTATCACGCCAATTGAACCAAATATAAATTATTCAAGGGTGTAATATCAAGTATGCGGGCGAAGGGAAAGATGACCCTGAAGAATACTTGCTACAGATGATAAACTACCAAGAGAGTCTAGGTCTCAACAATGAAGACATGTTAGTCCAAATTGGAATGCTTCAAGTGCCACCAAGAAGTTTATAAAACCTTCTTTTGGCCAATTATAGTCAGAATAAGTTACAAACAATTGCGAAATCTAATCCAGGCACGGAGTCGATATTCAATTAAAACTCGAACTAATTTTAAATGTGATGGCAACAGCTTATAAAACCTCACATTAGCGCAAGATGCTTACAAATGTTTTAGATCTTTACAAACTATTATTTTAAAATTAGTGGATTAAAAATTGCTTAATACTACATTTCAATGGATCAGCTCTCGCTGGCTGATATACGAGGGTGGATTGATAAGTTTCCGGCCTGACCAAGAAATGGCGCCACTAGGCCTACCTTGAGGTGGCGTTCTATAGTATCATCCTTAGATAGCTTGTAGTTATAGTTTCAGCCTGATCGTCATGTTAGTTTAGGTTTGAGAGTACACTGAACAAGACGCCTCTGTGTTTTTTTTTAAAAATGGAAAAGTTAGAAAATCGTGCTGTCATCAAATACTTCTATTTGAAGGCGTTAAAGCCGAAGGAAATCAAAGAAGAGATGGACTCAACACATTAAGCAGTGGGTTTCCGAGTTTAAAAAGGGTCGCGTGAGCACCTCTGATGAGCCTCGCTCAGGACGCCCTGTTGAGGTCACAACTCCAGATATGATCGAAAAAATCCATCAAATAGTGCTGGAAGACCGCAGATTAAAAGTGCGTGTGATAGCTGAGACCTGTAAGATGTCATATGAACGTGTGCAAAATATTTTGCACTAATATTTGCATATGAAAAAGCTCTGCGCAAGATGGGTGCCCCGTTTGCTAACAATCGACCAAAAATTAATTCGAAAAAACATTTCTACCGCCAATTTGACGTTGTATAAGCGTAATCCAAGCGAATTTTTGCGTCGATTTATAACCGTTGACGAAACTTGGGTCCACCACTACACTCCTGAAACCAAAGAACAGTCTAAACAGTGGATTGTTGGAAGTTGGACCAGTGGAACCAACTCCAAAGAAGGCAAAAACAATTTTTTCGGCGAACAAGGTTATGGCTACTGTTTTTTGGGATGCAAGAGGTATTATATACATTGATTACCTTGAAAAGGGTGAAACTATCACTGGTCAATACTACGCAGACTTATTGCAACGTTTGAGCCACGAGGTGAAAATTAAACGACCTCATCTGGTGAAGAAAAGAATCTTGTTTCATCACGATAACGCACCAGTGCACAAGTCATTCGTTGCAATGGCTAAAATCAACTATCTGAAGTTTGAATTTATGCCCACCCTCCCTACTCTCCAGACCTAGCCCCGAGTGACTATTATCTGTTTCCTAACCTCAAAAAATGGCTTGGCGGTAAGATATTTGCGGACAATGAAGAAGTAATCGAAGCTGTAAATGGGTATTTTGAGGAGCTTGACGAATCAGTCTATAGAGATGGCATTACTAGAACACCGCTATGAGAAATGTATCACCCTTGGAGGAGATTATGTTGAGAAATAAAAAAAAATTCTTAAAAACATTGCTTTTCTTGGTCAGCCCGGAAACTTATCAATCCACCCTCGTATACCGAGTCACAATCGCATTGAAAATCCGTAAAGACCCAGAGAAGATCCGTACCATTACCGACATGCCAGCACCAACGAACCGAAAAACCGTCCGCCGCTTCCTGAGCATGGTAACATGGTACCGTAGATTTATTCCGAACGCAGCAACACTTACCGCCCCACTCAGCGACCTCTGTCAAAATCCCGCCGATGGCATTAGGGCGAGGAACAAACTAAGGCCTTCGAAAAACTAAAAGACGGACTAGTTTTGACACCTATACTCGCATTCCTCGACTTCGAGAAACCGTTCACTCTTCAAACCGACGCCAGCAACACCGGATTAGGTGCAGTACTAACCCAGGAAATCGATGGAGCTAAAAAAATAATAGCCTACGTAAGCCGATCCCTCAACAAAGCCGAAAGAAATTATACGGTCACGGAGCTAGAATGCCTAACAGTTGTATGGGGTGTCCAAAAACTACGACATTACCTAGAGGGATACCACTTCACAATAATTACCCACCACCAAGCACTTCAGTGGCTCTACAAGATTGACAACCCCTCCGGCAAACTGGCCCGATGGGCCTTCGAACTTCAGCAGTACGACTTCGTAATTAAGTACCGGAAGGGCTCAGAAAACGTATTCGCAGATTTACTTTACGAGAGAAAACATTCCCATTAACACAATCGAGACATCATGCCGATGGTATAAAAAACTACTTAACCGACTAAACTAAACCGACAGAGCTACTTGATTACACAGCCATCAACAGGAAAGTCCACAAACATATATTAAACAGGCTGGATTTAAACGACTCTACCGAAAACGAAGACTGGAAACTCTGCGTCCCAATCGACCAAAGGAAACAAGTCCTACAGGAGAACCACGACGAACCGACTGCAGGCCACTTAGGAGTCGAAAATACTCTTAACCGACTCGCCCAAGGCTATTATTCGCCAGGGATGCTACAAAAAGCTGCAGAATACGTAAGAAACTGCCCGACCTGTCAACAATATAAGGCAGAACAACGTCGAAAACCAGGACTAATGCATCCACACATCCCAGACACACCATGGCAAACCATCAGCCTTGACATGATAGGACCACTTCTTCGTTCCTCAAACGGCAACTCGACTCTGCTGGTAATGCAGGACAAATTTTCAAAATGTGTGGAAACAGTACCCATGAGAAGAGCCACCGCGACAACCGTCACAAAACCCGGTCGATAGGACAAACCGACTGCTAAAGACGATTATTGCACAATTCGCAAAAAAAAATACAACCGGTGGGACAAATACGTCAACGAGTTCACCTTCGCGTGCAATTCCGTCATTTTCGAATCAACGGGATTCTCCCCTGCCTACTTGAACTACGTGAGGAAGCTAACGCCTCCGGGAAGCCTCAACGACTCTCGCCCAAATGATCTTCGAACCGACGCACGGATCAAACGGCTACACAAAGCACGCGAATCCGCGAAAACAAAGCTAACACAGGCATTCCAGAAACAAGCGAAATACTACAGTCTCCGACGATAAGCTTGGAAACCTACGGTCGGATCATTCGTAATGAAACGTTCCCACACACTATCAAACAAAGCAGAGCAACGCAACGCAAAACTAAACCCGAAATACGACGGACCGTACACTATTTACAAACAAGCTGAC
This sequence comes from Muscidifurax raptorellus, assembly GCA_020010945.3. Classification (NCBI taxonomy): domain Eukaryota; kingdom Metazoa; phylum Arthropoda; class Insecta; order Hymenoptera; family Pteromalidae; genus Muscidifurax; species Muscidifurax raptorellus. The sequence goes on from JAHUUD020000006.1 coordinate 2,565,960, forward strand.
CAAAATTCCGATTCGATCGAGGCCTGCGTAATTTCTTCAGTCACGACGGGACACTCGTACGCGAAGGTACTCGACCCAATGTAGCGAAAGTCCAGAATAATAACGCCGATACAATGCCCACCGACAGCAGAAGCCCCCGGCATCATCGCGACCGTCACACTGCAGCCCGCACCACCCGCACCAGCACCAGGATCAAGGCCAGCTAAAAGACGCCAGAGCATCGAGCTAGCCCTGATCGAGGCTATCAAACCCTCGGCCAACAAACGCCGCCGATACCCAGCAAACGGCACTACGGTTGGACCTAAGTGCCAATATTTCTCGGCAGATTGGACCCCTCAACCAGATAGACCAGTCTGCATGGTCCTTTTGCCAGATGGAGGGGAACTTCCAATACCAGTTGGAGAAAGGAAGTGGCGCCAACGCCGAGCCGCACTAAGAAGAGTGCTACGTCTGGACAAAGTAGGCAACATCACCTACGCGGGTCCATGGCAGCCAGATTCGTAAGTTCTACCATAATTTCTCATCTCCAATACCTCAACCCCCCCCCCCCTTCCCCGAGAAAGAGGGAAGTGTGACGAGTGCGCCTGATGGCGTATTATACTATACCTATAATCATACGTATAAGACAGTAGTTGCCCATTTGACCGCGCACCGGCTTCCCACAACTCCTTCGCATTCGTAAGAGTACTTATGGGAGCTGGCTGGCCGAAACCAGCGAGCATTGATCGCAGCTATAGCCTTGCCTTACATTAGTAAGACTTAAGCGATCTTTTTCCTCCGACTGGTCGGGAGCAACCTCCAGTCTAGAGTTAAAGGGTACGACCCTTAGCTCCTAGGGACTACCCGAATTGGCCGTCGGATAGGTAATTCTCTGCTTAACCGATAACCGATACCGTCACCGATCTTACCGACCCCAGAAGGGGGTGTAGACCGACAACGGTCAGCTCCGGTAGAGATCCGCGATATCGTTAGCATATTGTACTTAGTTTATCTTAAATATTGTTTATTATTAAAGATAGTTCAAGTAACGTATCTCTTTCAGAAAGCCGACCGATCTCGTTGAGACCGTCGATACCTACTGACTCGTCGTCCATAATTCATTTGTATTATAGATTTAAATAAATATTTTAATCTTAAGCTTTGTACATAACTGTGTTATCAATAATAACCCTACATCATCCTACCGGGAAACGGTATAGCAGTCCGAGCAATCCACAGCTGTGGGGCGCAACTCGCGTGTGGAGTACGCCGCATTACCGGGCACCTTCTAGTGCGATCTACATACAGCGTTACAAACACATAACAATTTTCTGGAGCCTGATATCGTTACCAGAGCGTAGGCCATACGTCATCGGATTGCCCCACATTGGAATGCTTTAAGTGCCACCAAAAAGGTCTACTTCTCCTCTTCACGTCTTCGTTTATTGCAGGACGGACGGGTTGCGTCAGCGGCGGTAAACATGCTCTGAGACTCAATTTCTGGCTAACTCAAGAATCTAAGCGAATAAGTTAGATTAGATTTCGCAATTGTTTGATTCTTCTCTCCTGGCGTCCACTCTGATGATTTCGATGAACCTCGGCGACGATCTGGCTCTCCCAAACGCTCCAAACTTGTAACACCCGCAAGTACCGGTTTGAATGTTTTCCCTGAGTACTAAACGGACCTCTGATGGAACGGAGCGGAGACATGGGGACTCTGAGGTGCCCTCGCATGTCCGTTTCCCAACATAATTCTCATCGAGACACAGTTTTGACCATTCCCAAACACGACACCTCTCTGGCCGCAAAATTGGTATTCTAACTTATTCTGGCTATAATTGGCACAAAAGGAGGCTTTATAAACTTTTTGGAAGCATTCCAATTTGGACTAACATGTCTTCATCGTTGAGACCTAGACTCTCTTGGTAGTTTATCATCTGTCGCAAGTATTCTTCAGGGTCATCTTTCCCTTCGCCCGCATACTTGATATTCCACCCTTGAATAATTTATATTTGGTTCAATTGGCGTGATAATCTTTTGTTCTGGCCAGTATGACGAGTGGATTTCTTGCTAAGCTTCTATTTGCCTTTCTCCTGATAACTGTCAGTACGACTTGTGCTACGTTGACTGTTAGAGCTGGTATTTCTACTAGAACTACTATTTGAGCTTCGGCTGAAAATACTGCTCGAGCTGCAACTTAAGCTAATACATCGTAATGTGCGCTTTTTACTTCGTTTAGCTGACTCCGGAGATTTCTCAGAGTTTGTAGAGATGTTTCCCTTAGTTGCCGGTGCTGCCTGTGAGAGACGCAAGTACGCACCTTTGCCCTTGGCATTGTCACTTTCTGATATGGCAAATTAAATCGAACTTCCTCACCACTGCTGCTATTACAATCGTTCAATTCAATTTTTACTAACTTGGGCTCTTGGTCTGAATCTCTGCTATTGGAGGGTATATTTTTCTCTCTGCACACACACACACACACATACACACACACACATGTATATATATATATATATATATATTCCTATAATATATAGTTGTAAGCGAGATTCTAACTCAAAATCCCCTCCACCCCCCCTTCTTCACCCCCTTCAACTTCCCCTCCACTTCCCCTTCACCACTCCACCTAATAACGTTAAATTGTTTCAAAATCTACGTTTTTTTTCATGATTTGCCCCTTCACCTCCCTCCACCCCCACCAACCCCTCCACTTCCCTCCACTTCCCCTCCACTTAATAACGTAAAATCGTTTCAAAATTCACGTTATTTTTTCATGATTTCCCCCTCCACCCCCTCCATTCCCCTCCACTTTCCTCGACCCCCCTCCATCTACCCCTCCACCTGCCCCGCCACCTCCCCCTCCACTTCCCTCCACCTCCCTCCACCGAAAATAATAAATAATAATACAATTTTTTTATAATTTTAATTAATAAATTGAAATAATATGGTCTGAAAAAAGTCAAAAATTGTGAGGATACTTCAGTAAAAGATTGTAATAATACTTTGATGGAAACTAAAGTGCACTTAATCGAGACAAAAAAGAACTTTATAAGATGCTTGATGATATTTATTAAGTTTAAGGCGAATGAGTGAATTAATGAATTCTGACAATTTTCCACACCACCCAAGGGGTACTGTCAGAAGCACATCATTAGAATTATGTAATAATAATCATGTACTTCATACGCATCTTTTTTTTTTTTTTTCTTTTATCTCTCCTCCTATTCTTCCTTCTTCCTCCTTTCTTCTCTCATCTCTTCTTCACTCCTCTTTTCCTCTCTCAGCCTTCTGATCCTTCCCTCCTCCTCCTTCCACTCGTACATTATTCCGTCCACTCTCACCTTGAAGTCTCCGTTCCTTAGAAGCTCCCCATTCATTTTCGCTTCCTCTCTTCTTCTCTCTCTTATCCCCATGGCTTCTTTCTTTGCCTTTCTCTCCTCCCAACTCATCCACTGCTCTATTCTCACCTTTCCCCCTTCATTTATTTCCTCTCTCTTCTTCCATATCTTCTCCATTTCCTCTTCTGCCGCAAATATGATCTTTTTTGTGTCCTGGTTTGCTGTCTCCTCCAGCTCCCAACTCGTTCCCTCCAGGATCTCGTCCAGCCAGTCCTGCAGCACCTCCTTCTCGTTCCAGTTTGTCCCTTTATGGATGATCACACCTCTCTCTCCTACTTTGCTCCTCCCTCCCTCCGTCCTCTTTCTCTTGTTGTTGTTCACGATCCTAACCTCACTTTTCACATTTATCCTTTCCCTTTCAATCCCTTTTCTCTCCTCTCTCCTTATTTTACCTTCCAATTTTTCTACCATTCCCTTTAATTCTTTGACTGTTCTCTGCATCTTCTCCCTCTCTCTCCTTTCCTCACTCAGTTTTCCTTTCAATATTTCTACGTCACCTTCTATGTCCATCATCTTTCTCTCCGCCGCTTCTCTTCTCCCTCTCTCCAGTTGCAGCTTCACCCTCCACTCTTTCATCTCCTCTCTCATATCCCGCATCTCTCTCTCCACTCTTCTCTCGTGCTTCGACATCTCTCCCTCCTACTTTTTTGTCGCCTTCGGTTCTTTATTTTTTTTTCTCTCTGCTGACTTTACACGCTCTCTCTCTCCCTGCTATAACCTCTCTACTCACCTCACCATGTGCTCTCCTTTCTGTTCCTCTCGTTCCTCTTTCTTCTCCCTGTTTCCTCCGTCTAGTTCCTCCTAGGGACTTTCCCTAGACTTCCCCGCATGCTTTGCGCGCGCTTTTCAAATCTCCTTTCTGCTTCGTCCTTTCTTTTCCTTCCTTCCTTGCCTTCCCCTCCTTTATTCTTGCTGTCTTTCTCTATTTTTCCTCTTCCATATCGTGCTATAGAGTTTCCCCACTTGCGTTCTTCTCCCTCCGACTGTCTCCTGCTACTTTTTCCCCTCTATCTTCGTCTCCACACATTCTTCGAACACATGTTTAAGCGGCTCCTCCTCACTCCCACATAGCCTGCATACCCTTTCTTCTTCCTTCTTCCAGTATTTGTTCCCTCTTGTCTCACACCCTAGTCTGAACCTTGCCGTAACGTTGAGCGCCCCTCTTCTGTGTTCTCCCACTTCCATCAGGTACTCTGGTATTTCTCCCTGCTCCATCATTACCTCCCTTATCTCACCCGCATATCTGGACTCCTTTATTTCCTCTCTCCACTTCTGCCATTGTGTGTCCTTGTTTATCCTTTCTATTTCCTCCTCCACTCCCTCTTCCTCCTCCATTCTTCTCGTATAATCCTCCACCGATATCCCGCACTTCTCCAATTCCATTCTTCTCACGTCCTTCCCTCTTCCCTTCCATTCTCCCCTTTCTCCCTCTCTTTTCAGCAGCCTCCAGCATTCTCCTAGCAAAGTATTTTCTTTTGCTCTCCTCAGTTTCCTTTCAAACCTAACCGCCCTTTTCCTTGTCCTTGTCTCTAATTTAAACCTTTTCGTCTCCCAGTGAATCACATGTGCCGGCGTGGTCCTATCTAGGTGCAGCACCCATTTGATGTACTTTCTCTGTATTTTCTCCAAATCCTCCTGCCCTTTCCAACCCCATATCCCCGCCCCATATTCTATTACGCTCTGCACTAGAGCGTCGAACAGCTTCATCCTCATCTTCCAGCTGTCCTTGAACGTTGCCTCTCCTAGGCCCCACAGGGTACTTATCAGCGCATTTGCCCTTCCTTTCACCTTCTTCACCTGTTCTTCCTCTCTCCCGTTTTCTTTCATCGTGTATCCCAAGTATTCAAATGTTTTCACCACCTCTATCTCCCTTCCATCCCAATGAAATTATATAAAATTTATCTATTTTATTTATTTATTTAATCCAGAGTACAAAACACGCAGGTTTACATCATATTATGCAAATATATAACTAATAAGACCAGCATCCTATAGAGGTAATCACAGTTACCTGTACATAGGTCTGGAATGAAATCTAAAACTAACTTACAAACTAAAAATTACAACTAACCCTATATAGCTAATTTTAATAATTGCACTTAGTAATCTTTTCATAAAACTGAAATAATCTAACATGATTATTTCCGCAATCATTGATTAATTCTCTTTTTAATTGTTTTTTTACTTAATTTTAGAGCTTTTAGCTCATTTGGCAAAGAATTGAATACTTTTATTGCAATCAGTTCAGAATTTTTAAAACTAATGGTTTTATTTACTTTAGGCAAAATAATATTTTTGTTTCTCGTAATACTTTGAGAGTTCTCATACTTCATACTTAGGTCTCTATAAAAATGCATCAAGCATTCCATTTCGAATACATCTTTTATATTAAGTGGTCTAGACAGTTCTTTATCGTTATTTAGGATTATTTTCAATAATCTACTTTGTAGATATTCTACTATCTTTATCACATTATTATAAGCATTACCCCAAGCGATTATTCCATAGCTAGCAATGCTGTGGAAAAAAGCGTAGTAAACAGCTAGTAGCGACTTCTTATTCATAACTTTTGCTAATTTATTAAAAATAAACAGTAAGTATTTCGTTTTTTTAACGATGTATGCTATATGATTTTTCCAATTCATTTGATAATCAAAAATTATACCTAGATATTTGGTATGGTTGACTCTTTCAATTTCAGTATCGTTAATAAAAATTCGCATACTAGCCGGAACGCTGTTGCTATAAATATCATAAGTTATGTATACGGTTATAGCTGCATTTAAAGATAGTTCATTTAGTGCGAGCCAGGTATTCACATCAAGTAGGTACCTGTTCATTGTTTCTTCTGCTTTTTGCCAATTTTCATCAGAACTTAGAATTACTGTATCATCAGCATATGATACAATACATTTTTCAGGCAACATACTTAGTAAATCATTTATGTATACAATGAATAATAATGGTCCTAGTATTGTTCCTTGTGGGACGCCTGTACCAATTAACATATTCTCACTTTTACAATTTGAAATTTTAACTAATTGTTCTCTTTCGTTAAGATAATCATGCAGTAGACTATGCGTTATGCCTCTAATACCATATTTTTCTAATTTGTCAAGAAGAATGTTACGATTAACCGTATCGAAAGCCTTGGCCAAGTCAAGAAAGGTTGCAACAGTAAGTAATCCAATGTTAAGGTTATTATATATAACATTTGAAATAAGTGCTAATGCTGTCACGGAGAAGCGTTAGGTTCTCCGTGGCATCTCGGATGGCCGCTACCGACGACGCCGGATGCGTCGTCAGCAGGGAACGCCGTTGCCTGCAGTTCTCACGCACAGAGGTGCAATGCTTGCACTTCTGCACGTGGAGACGCTCGCCACCTCCTCGTCGCAGCGGCGGCAGAGCGGCAGATCTCCGGCGACCACCAGACTGAGCAGAGCTCTGTCTGACACGAATAAAGGGACTTCTTCGCAATCCACCTTGTGGCTTCTTGCCCTGCTCACAAGGCAGGACCCACCCGCCAACCAATCAACCATCCATCCATCCATCCGTAACATCTGGCATCCCTTGTGGGGACTTGTGTAGCAGAATTTTTGGAGCAACACAAGGAGAGGTCACTGGCCCAAGAATTGCCAAATTTTGTCCTAAGTTTTGGCATCTACGTAGAAGTCAGCTTGTCAGCAATCAGTGCTTCGCAGCCAAGACAAGTACGACGCAACTCTGTGACTTAGCTACGTGGGCCAAGAAGCTTCCTGCAGTAAAAGGACTCGTCAACACGTGTGCCTCAGAATAAGCATACAAGTGGTCGCCGAGGCTCAGGATTAATATCCGAGCTTTCAAAAAAAAAAATCAAGGCCGTCAAGATCTCACTGCAAAGCCCACTCTGTCACTGTGGAGCAAGTGTGACGGCCGGTAATCGAGCAAACGCCGACGTGCTTTGCAATTTTCATCAAGCCCGCCTGGGCCCACAAAGTCGACCTTCGGCCCTCAAAGCCCATCTGGGCCAACGAACAGCCGCTTTACAGCCGTCGACGCGGACCAGCCGCCGACGGGCTCCAGCAAAAAATCATCAGTTGCAGCCTCCACGGGCAGTGCAGTTGTCGACGCGGACCAGCCGCCGACACGCGCGAGCAGCTTCGCTGCCTCCAGCTCAGCAGCGGCATCGCAGAGCAGCCATAATGCGTCAACTTAGTCTACTACTGTAAGTTTTTCTCGCCGTTTTTTTTTTATTATTACGAGCACCTTGGCTTTCGGGAGTGAACGGACCCTCGCGTTACATTCGGTTTTTAAACTAAATTTGTAGCCGTCAATTAATATAATGGTTCCCGGCCTGTTCAGAACAAAAAACCGCGGGTTGAAAACGCGATCGAGGAGCCGCGGTACCTGCAGCGACCCGGAAAAAATCGACGCGAAGGTGGTAGATCGGGTAAATAAAATTGCGGACCTGTATTTGAAAAATCCGCGAATCGTGCGTAAAGCAAGATTCTGCGGACGGAATAAATCATGACAACCGTGCTAAAGAATGTCAAGATTACTTGCCGGCTAACGCGTTGTCCGGTAGTTACAGACAGTCGGGCGCTAACGACTTTCCAAGCCGGACCGAAGACGAAAGTGTAGATCACATCCGCCCACCCGCGCCAAGCCCCGTAAATTCAGTAGACGGAGCATGCGCGCTCAGTTTTTCAAATCCAAAGCCACTCGATCCTTTCGATCTAAAAAGACTCGAAGAAAAGCTAATCGGTTGGAATTTGCGCACCGAATCGCGCGTCAGAGCCGCTGCCGGTCATACCGTCACAGCACCGCGCCCCCCTACGCCAAGGCCAGGGGATATAAATCCCAGGTCGGCCAAAGCATCCGCCGCAGAAGGTCCGATGACGGAAATGGCGAAATATTTTATCAAGACGACCAAAGCGTTTAAAAATGGGGGCAACGAAAATAAAGTTCGCTTAAAGCGCACAGAGCGCGTACGCGTCGCGAGTGCACAGGGCAACGCGCTAGAAACAGCCGTAACACAGCCGCCGAAAATGCGAGGAAAAATCGAGCGCCCGTCGAGAGCTTAGTAAGCAACGCGGCCGACGGCTCAAACAGCAGCTGCGTCGGAAGCAGCCTATGCGACGCAAATTTTGCGGCGCTAGAAGAGCGCATAAATGCGGTGGAAGCTGAAAACGCCAGGCTAAAGGCCGAGGTGATAAAGCTTTCTACAGAAGTAAGCGATGCATCTAGGGTGGAGCACCAGATGTCCACTAGCGTGCAAAATACCCAAAACGAGAAAATGCGCGCTGCTATCGTGCAACTCGTTCACGAGAACGGTGGAAATCCTGCATGGTACAATCTCGCGACTTCAGGACTACCGGACCAGGTACCAGCGCGCCAAAACTCGCGGTGCCAAGAGCCAGCGCGCCGAGAGCCGCTGTGCCGAGAGCCCGCGAGCCAGCGGCCGCAGCATCAAAGTTCGGTAAATACAAAGCCTCCGCGTCAAAAGTCGAAAAGCGCGAGCAATAACGCGCGCAGAAACACTCTCGCCGACAAAGAAATTGGAGACGTGTCCGCAGCTGAATCCTTCGCGGTCCTATACGCTGAGTCAGAAGAGGAAGCCGTGAAAAGCGCTAAAACTCGTCGCGATACTCGCAAAGAAACCGAGACATCGTCAAATACTCATACTCGGTCCACCGCGCCGTTAAATAAATTGGTCGACCGCTCTGTCAGGCAGAACCGTGCTGCATCTCGTGAAAAATTAATACAGCGCCGAATTTCGAACGAAGACGACCTCTCGGACTCGGATCCATCCGACGGCGATAATAATTACAAAAATTTCGATAACTCGGATAGGCGTGTAAAGTCGACCCCGAGTAAAAGGCTGACAAGTCGACAGCAACCAAGAGGCGGCGATCGCTTCCCCTCGGACGATGATCCAGACTCGGATCCGTCCGACGGTGAAAGTAAGCGCAAGCGCACTGATAAATCGGACAATCGCAAACGCCTGGCTCCCGACAAAAAATCCACACGTCGCAGGCCGCCTCATAGAGACTAGCGCTCCGCCGGACGACGATCCGGAGTCTGATCCGTCGGACGATGGCGACGACGACGACTATGACGACGATGACGAGGATTGGCCTCCAAAACATCGTAGTGAGCCAGTAAAACATAGTGATAACAGCTTACGAGCGAGCAGCAAAAAAGAACGCTCGCCGAAATTGCCGTTTCACCAAGCCGTCGCATGTATCCCGGAATTTAACGGAGATCCGGATAACCTCGGGCTTTTTCGGAAAGGAGTACTGGATGTGCTAAAATCACACCCAGCCCACGAACAATTCTTGCTCTTGCACATCGCTAGCAAGTTAAAAACCAAAAAGACCGAAAATTATCGCGCGCGCATTGCCAATTATTCATCCGTAGATAAGCTCCTTCACGACTTGACGCTGCACTACGCGAATGTCGGAATCGCCGATCAAGTTTTTGCCGAACTGCGCGCGATTAAGCAAGGCGCACATGAGTCGGTAGGCGACTACGGCCTGCGCGTTGAAAAGCTATTCAACCGCTTCATGACGATCACCGAATCAGCCCCCGGTTTATCTGACTCCGACAGGCGGGCTCGGAGACGTCAGGCGCGTACCGACGTTTTAGATCAACTTTTGTTCGGATTGAAAGCCCCACTTGATCACCAAGTGCGCTGCAGATTCCCGAGGGATCTGAATGCAGCTATAACCGCAGCCATAGAATTCGAAGGCAAGCAAAGCGGCCGCAATTTTGATAATGCCACGCCGACACTCGGAAAAACCTCGCAAGTGCGCAGAGTAACGGCAGAGGAAGCCCAGCCGGGCAATAGCGAGCAGGACGGCGCGAAAAATTCGCAAAGTCCCAAACCAGCTCTTGAAGATAACCCTATAGCGCATTGCAGCTACTGCAACCAGCACGGTCATGCTGTCGATCGCTGCAAGATTTTAGTTCGGCATGCATCTCAGCATTTACTTAAAAATCCGTTCCCGAATAGCAACGGGAATCGATACAACAAAAACGGTGCGGGCAATAATAATGGTAATAACCGCAATAATGGCAATGGCCAGAATAACGGTAATAGTAACCGTAATGACGGCGACGTCTGTAATTCTGGAAACAATAACGATAATCGCAATAATGGCGATAATCGTAATTACAACAAAAAATATCGATGGAACTCCCGAAAAAATTATAACTATAAAGGCAAACGTGATCGCTCGAACGAAAGTATTAGCCGTAACTCGAGAAGCAGCGAAGCAGCGGCTGCTTTAAACTAGACGCACGTTCGCCACGTTCCTCAAGCGGCGAGCGTCGAAAAAATAAGCAGCCGGAAACAAAGCAACAAATTATTTCAGCAAAAATCAAGTTTATCACTACGGGTAGATAGCCTCCGATTGTGTCCGTAGAATGCCCGCAATTGCGTAAGCGCATAGGCAAATTCTATGCTGACTCGGGAGCAGATATTTCGATTGTAAAAATCGGGGAATTGGCCCCCGGTTATCCTATCGACGCACAAAAAATTATTAAAATTCAGGGAGTGACAGAGGGCACAGCCTATACGCTCGGCCAAGCGGAAGTCCAACTGGGTGGACTACGCTGCTATCTCCAAGCCGTACCAAATGATTTCCCGATAGAAAATTCCGGAATCATTGGCTGGGATATTATCGATTCTCACGGTGGCTGCGTCGATGCTTTGAGCAAGAGTCTCAAGCTCGGTAACACGCACCTTCCGTTCGACGCTGGCGAGCAAGTCACTATTCCCCCACGAGTCAAAATGACTATTAGTGCGCCGTTAATTAACAATGACGTTGAAGTCGGATGGGTCCCACTACATGACCTACATCCCGATTTGCTATTCGGCAATATTATCTCCGATAACGTAAACGGCCGTGTTTACGCGGAGTGCATCAACGTCAGTGACTCAGAAGTCACCATATCTGCCCCGATGGTCGAGCTGCAAGAATGCGAAATTATCGCAAACCCGCTGTTTCAAGCCGACGAGGACGGCTCTGCTGAAAATGTTGCTAAGTTCACTGCTAATTTGCGACGTATGTTCGACGCAGAAAAACAAGAAAAATATCGCGAAGTTTTCAACCTGAATCGCGACTTACAAGAAGATGCTCAAAAAAGACACGATCGAGTCGAAAAAATTATGAAGCTAGCGGATCTTGAAGGGTGCAACGAGGAAGAGAAAAACCTTATTCGCGAAATCGTTGACGAATTCGCTGGTGTGTTCGGGCTCGACGGGGAACCTCTACCCGCGACCCACCTGCTGCAACACAAAATCGTGTTAAAATCAAACAGGCCTATACGGAACCACCGCTTTCGATTCCCACCCGCTATCAAAGAGCACATGCTACGCGAGTTAGCTAAGTTGCGAGAGCAAAGCATCGTCGTGCCCTCCAACTCAAACTACTCGTCTTCCCTCTGGATTGTTCCGAAAAAGCCGGACGCTGACGGTAACAAACGGTTCCGCCTAGTCACCGATTTTCGGGGCCTGAACGAAGAAACAGAGGGAAGCTGCCATCCGCTTCCATTTACTAGCGATATCCTCGAGCATCTCGCGTCGGCTAACTATATAACCGTCATGGACCTCAAGTCGGGGTACCATCAAATTGAAATGCATCCCGACTCGGCACACTTAACGGCATTTTATGCCCCTGACGGCAACCATGGCAATCAGCTTCTGCAATTTAACAGAATGGCTATGGGCCTAAAGGAAGCGACAATCACGTTTACACGTGCAATGTCGCTGGCCATGAAGGGTTTGCAAGGCGATGAGGTCGAAATTTATCTCGACGACCTCATGGTGTTCGGCGAGACTCTCGACGAACACAATAAACGCCTGCGTCGTGTATTAAAAAGACTCTTAGAGGCCAATATGACTATCGAACCAAAAAAGTGCCAATTCTTGAAAAGGGAGGCACAGGTGCTCGGTCATATAGTTGGCGGCGGTCTTTAAGACAGACCCGGCGAAAGTTCGCGCCATGGCCAACTATCCGACGCCAATAGACGCAAAGAAGCTGAAGCAAGCAATTGGACTGTTCAGCTATTATCGGCGATTTATCCCCGATTTTTCAAAAATCGCTTATCCACTATTCAGGCTTCTGCAAAAAGGGGTAAAATTTGAATGGGGCGATGCCGAGAAAAATGCGTTTGAAACTCTTCGAAAGCTTATGTCGGAAGAGCCAGTCCTAAAGGCTCCGGACCTTTCGCAGCCGTTTATCGTAACGACAGACGCAAGCGACTTTGCACTTGGCGCAATTTTAAGCCAAGGCAAGATAGGCTCAGATCAGCCGTGCGCGTACGCGTCGCGGTGTCTGAAGGGCAGCGAATTGCGGTACCCGACATACGACAAAGAGCTTCTCGCGGTCGTGTTTGCAAAAGAACAATTTCAATGTTACTTATTTGGAAGAAAGTTCACAATCGTTACCGACCACGAAGCTCTTAAACATTTTCATACGACAAAAAAGCCGGATTTGCGCTTTAATAGGCTAAAGGCCGCGCTAACGGGCTACAAATTCGACATCGTATATCGCCCGGGAATCAAAAACGCGAACGCTGACGCGCTCTCTCGCAATCCAGTGCTAGCGGAGGGCGAGGTAAATCCGGACCTGCCGCGCCACGAGCTTTACGAGCTCGCCGATCAGCAGGTGCTAGACTCGCCGGACGAAGAAGCAGGCGCTCCACCAGGAAGAATCTTCCGTGCGCGTGCTACGAAAAAGCGAGGTCAGGCCTCCGGAGAGAAGCTTCGAATATCGGCCTCGAGTTCCGAAAACTCATCAAATCGCGCCATAAGTAAAAAGCCCAAGGAAGATAACGCGCTGATTTATAAACGCGACGAGGTTCTCGCGGTGAGAAATGAGTTCGACGGCTACTTTATCTGCCGCGCACTTCACGACGTTTATCACGGAGACGAAAAAGTTAAAATTCAGTGGTTTACGGAAAAGAAAAATCGAAAACACATGTACGCACCGGATTACCGCGACGCGGTCTGGTTCGATTGTATTTTAACAAACACATTCTTGAAGCGCATAGATAAAAACCACTATGCATTAAGCGCCGGGGAACGCACACGTATAGAGGCAATTCTGCGCGAATCAATCGAATTTCGAGCCAATCCTCCCGCTCCAGAACAACCTAAGCTGTCTGCCGAGCTCGCAGAATCCTCAGATTCCGATGAATCCATGCTATCAGTAATTTCGGCAGTTTCTTGCCCATCGGGTGATTCAATAATTCCCTCCGAAATACGTCCGTACATAAAATACGTAGCGCCATCCGATCGCGAAACTCGCGGCTCGCAAAATGCTCGAGTCACGGCCCCGCAGAAAATTCACGAGTCCAGCAACTCGAGTAGCGATCAGGAGAGTATACGGATCCCCCCGTCGGGAAAAATCGCCAACGCAATCGACGCTCCGCAGATATTTAGTTTCCCGCGAAATTTATTGCCGCAAAATTCGAGTCTGCCGCAAATTTCGCAACCACACGACTCCTTGAACCCGTCCTCACCGAGCAAAGTCCTGCGGCCCACGGCCCCCGAATTTCATATGCCGATTATTACGGAAACTGCCTCGCCGCCTGAAAAACAAAATATTCCAGACGTCGAGAGCTCGACAGCCAAGGCGTCAGAGCCCCAATCGGCAATGATCTGGCCGTGGTCTGGCAACCAGGCCAAGAAAAAGCTAAGGGTGAATATTGAAGGAAAAGATTTCGCAGGGAAAGGCGGGGTGCGCATCGATTGTTGGGAGACAAATTCAACCGCCGCGTCGCTAAATAAAAGAGCACCGTTGGCCGTCGAAAATATCCCACGACACACGCGCACACATGAGCCGCCCTTGATAAGAGAAGATGCTCTAGAGGCTCCAGAAGCTGCTCAAAGCATGGTCAGCATAAATGAAATGGCTGATGCATGCAACACGAGTGCTTTCAGCGGAAAAAATGGCTCCAATGCGCAAAATCGCAACTTGAACCTCGGAGAAACGAGTTCCAGGCAAAAACCGACACCCCCAGGTGCGTCGCTGCTGGAACCAATCGTAGAAAGAGCGCTTGAGGCGCGAACGCTTTCCCCCCCCCCCCCCCGCTATCGATGGCCCTTTCGAAAGTTTCTCCGGTATTCCTCTAAATTACGAACGCAAGTCATTGCCATCGGACGAGAATTCGTCTGCAAGCTCTGGCGATGCCTGTGTTCATACATATATTCGCAAAAAATATTGCGCAGAGCCGCGCGAAAAATTACGGCGCTCAGGAAATATTCCCAGTAGCCCACCGGGAAATTGCCTGTTTTATTCCCTCATGAAAATCATGAAGCTCAAAATTTCAGCGACGAAATTGAGACGTCAGCTGTTGGCCTCCCCTTGGCTCAGATCATGCGGTGAACCGGCCGAAACAGAAAAGATTTTAGAATCTTCCTCAGATTATGGCACTATAGACTGCGTGTTTATTTTTGCCCATGAGTTTAAAGTGAACGTTTGCGTACACTATGATCCCCCTGGGGACTCGCGGGTCTATTGCCATGTGTTAGTAGCCAATGCTGCTGACACTATACATTTAAACTTGACGGGACAGCATTTTACGCCGTACTTACGCGTAAGCGCCCCAAAGGACACCGCCAAACCGGTCAAACCCGGGCGTGAGCGATCCCCATCAAGTGAAAGCGAGAATGAGCGAAATAAATCGCCAATATTTGGGCGAAAAAAGCGTCTCAAACATAAAGCTGCTCGTACTGTTACGCATTCGAGCGCCAATAATAAATTCGCAGCTAGCGACGTTGGCGATCAGCTGGCGGCAGGCGCGGAACATATCTCTCCGCCTGAGCTGCAGAAGCCAGCACCGAGCCAGCCGGTAGCGTTTGCAGAGTCGCATGCCCCAGAAAATTGGCCAATGCAACCAAACTTAGAAGTAACTCCACAGGCAAATTTGGAATTTTTGCCAGAAGCTGAGTCGATGGGAAACGACCCTCCGCTGCATGATCGGGCAGAGACGCACGACAGCGCTCGGCAGAGTCTCGGCGCAGACCAAAGCAGTGAAAAGTCTGACAACGCCGCTATGCAGCTCGGCTCGTCACAGTCTCATGCCAGTGCAGCTGCACCGATAAATAAAGGCAGCGCAAGCACTGATAACGAGGCGTCGTCTGACGGCGAAAGAACTACAGCTGGAGTTAAAGCAGCACTCGACAATGACAAGCTAAAACGCTACGTCACAACAAAAGCGAGGCCGCCCCGTGAAAAACCGCCGTGGGCAATTCCGGAAGATCAAGAGCCTCCAGCTTTTAACCACCTGCGGGCATATGACGAGCATCCCTTTCGATTCAAGGAAAATCTGGTGTACTTAATTTCGGCCGATAATTTTATATCGACCGAAGTACAAGAAGCCTTGATTGAACGAGGATATTTGAACCCACATGATTTGACTAATAGTCAATTCAAATTGGGCGAAGTGAATGTCACGGCTTGTGGTAGATTTAAGCTTTTCGGAGTCTACATTAAGGCTCACTTCCAAGATCGCCCGCTTCGTGTCGATCTTCGAAGATGTCTGAAAACTCTAAAGAAAGTAATAGTCAAAGAGAAGGTGCGCAGCATCGCTGTAATAAAAGATCTAGCGATGCTTACGCTTGCTGAATGGGCAAACTTTGTCGACATTTTCGACAATATTTTTGGCGGAATAGCATTGCACGCAATTCTGTACAAGAATAATTTGCCAATCCCTCCAGCCTCTGATCGCTTCAAGTTAATTAAAGAGTATCATGAGGCAGCGATGGGCGGACATCGGGGTATGTCGAAAACATATAGCAAAATTGCTAATGATTTCTACTGGCGGAATATGCGCCCCGATGTAAAACAATTTGTCGCCCGATGCGCGGTGTGCCAAAGCAACAAATTGGTTCGCGTTAAAACCCGGCTTCCAATGCTTATCAGCAATACACCTGCAACACCTTTCGCACATCTCGCTTTGGACTTTTATGGCCCGTTAGAGCAAACCAGACACGGCAATAGGTATATTTTGTCAGCACAAGACATGCTCACAAAATATACAATTTTAACGCCAACAAAGCATGCAAACGCAGATGAAGTAGCGCGTGTGTTGACCGACAGAATAATCTGCATTTTCGGTCCTCCCGCTGCTATTGTCACCGATCAAGGCTCTCATTTCCAGAATAGGGTACTTGAAGAGCTTGCCAAAATTTTTAATATAAATAAATTCTGCACGACCGCTTATCACCCACAAGCGAACGGGTCAATCGAGCGAATGCATCACACATTGACTGAGTATCTCAGAAAATATGTAAAGCATATTGACAGGTGGGACAAATGGACCGCCATTTGTCAACATGCATATAATTGTACCGAACATGAAAGTACCCGATACTCGCCGCACGAGCTGCTCTTCGGCTTTAAGCCAAGAACACCGTCAAGTTTTCCCCGAAGCAGCGACGACTTATCATACAACGATTATTTAACAAATGTGTCAAATAATCTGACGGTCCTACAGACAGTAGCTGCAATGAACCTGGTACAGTCAAAGTATCGGTCCAAGCACTACTATAACCGGAAATTAAATTCAAAACATTTCCGTGAAGGCGAAATCGTCTTTTTAATTAACGAGCCGAAGAAGGGAAAGTTCGCGCGAGAATACCGCGGACCGTATGAAATTATCACGATCAACCGCGAAACAAATAATGTAACGCTGCAAAACGACGAATCAATAAAGGTCGTGCACGTAAACAAAATTGAGCGTCCGAGCGAGCTAGCAAGAGACGCAGAGGCCTCGGAATTGGACCCAGTGGGTTGAGACGTTTTTTTTTACTGTTTTTTTTTGCGCGTCCCCGGACGGGCTACGCCGCAAAAGAAAACAAAAACGTCCCATGGCTAGAACCATCCCAATTACGTCCAAACCTCAGCAAAGCCAAGCTGCTCAATAGCTATTTCTGCCTAGCTAAAATAACCGTGTTGTTCTTCTCTAAAATTCTAGACTCTGTGCGTTATACGGCCTAGGGAGCGGAGAAACGCAGACAGTCAACAATCCGGCCCATTTCATCCAGCAACTACGGGAAAATTTAGGTTTAATAACAGAGAAGATAGCGCCGCTCGCAACCTCCAGTACGAACTGGAAAATCATCGAGAAAATCGATCTGCGCACCTATTTCCAGGCTAGCGATGTCCTGGTAAAGCTCGTAACGACTGCGGTACGCGCGTGTATCCCGCGTTGCGACGCGAAGGGTCTGATAAAGGAGGCTGAATCCGCCACCCGCGACGCCGAGCATACGAAAAATCTGATTTTGACTCACGGCGAAAGAGCCGATCCTCAACGTATGCGGCGCGCGCTTCTGCCGTTCATAGGCTCGATTCATAAATATCTTTATGGCACGCTAACCGAAGCTGACGAGGCCGAAATCCAGGAGGCAGTCAGGACAATTGCCAAGGACGTGCGCGCGACAGCTGCCCTACTTGCCAACCAAACAGAGATAGTCGAGCACGAACTCACGCATCTGAACGAAAGGATGCGCAAGTTAGAAGCACTTTCGACCGCATGGGCGAGCAGAACCGCTGAAAATGCGAAATACATCAATGATCTTGAGGTAGAAATGAGCATTAGAGTCAGCCTAGTGCAATTCCGTTCTGACACGGAAGTGATCACTAATGCAATTCTTTTTGCAATAAAAGGGCTTATCCACCCAAAGGTTATGGCCCCGGAAACTATTGCCCGTGCGGCAAAAACCATCGAGAGTTCGATTAATCACGCGAAATTTCCCCTTAAGCCGAACGAATTTTCGGCAATTTCGATAATGGAAATCTCTAAAATTTCCATATTGGTCTCGAACGGCTACCTGGTATATCACATCGCTATTCCATTGGTCGACGTTGAAAAGTTTTATTTATTTAAGGCCTCACCGGTTCCCGCAATCCAACAAATATCTAATATATCGTACATGGCCGCTTACATTTGGCCAGTTCACACGTACTTCGCAATAAGTTCGACTAATCGCACTTATCTGCCAATCCCAGCCGAGAAAGTACCAAAGCTTCGAAAGCTTCAAAATACATTGATTGCGGTAGACCCAGAACCGGTGCGAGAAATTCGCGTCAGCGCAGTTTGCGAAATAAAGATTGCAGCCGGACGCGAGATTCATAACCCAGAAGAATGCGATATTCGCATTAAGAGGCTGAAAGAGTCATTCTGGTTGCGATTGCACAGAGTGAACACCTGGGTTTATTCCGCAAAGCACCCAGAGGATATCTATATCCAGTGCTTAAGGGCAGAGCAAATAACGGCGCAAATCGCTGGAGCTGGTATCCTCGAACTACGCGAGGGCTGTACTGCTCACACGGCGAGCGCACGTCTAATAGCTTCCTCCACAGTAGCTAAAAAATTGAACGACACGTCATTTGGCGGTCTGCAATTTAATGTATCAAAAATCATGGCACGGCTAAATGAATCAGCCACTTCCGCCATGGATCTGCACCAGGCTATCTCGAATCTGGCCGAACATCGGGCTGACGCCGCTCATGGCTCCGGAACTGAGAACCTAAAGAGCGGGGCCAATCTGCGCGAAATCGCGACTAAAGCTCGCGAGATCGCACAGAGAAGATCGTCGGCCTTCGAATTAAAAGACTTAAGCTACACCACTAGCCTGCTCAGCTGGGTCTCGTGGTCTTCGCTCGGTCTAATCGCAGCAGCGATCCTTGTAATATGGTGCTATATGCGCTACCGCGCCAATAAACCAATGCGCGACAACAGCGCGAAATGCTGCAGCTCGAATCGATTCGGGAAATTAGCCTTTATATAGCTGTTAACTGAGTTGACAAAATTGATCTTTTCTATATCATGACACCGATATAGGGAAGTTATGTTCAAGTTTTTACAATCTTTTCTCTTTAGCTTCGTATTCTAGAAGGTGACTTATGTTTAAAAATATAATTTTTAAACACCATAATATCTGTATTGAACTTTTTAATGTAATAGTGTACAAATAATCATTAATCATTAACTAAGTATTATTACATCAGGGCCTATAAAAATATCAAATTAATTTGTTTTATAACTTCATGATTATTTCTATGCTTGTTCTGTCTGTTTCTGTTTTTTATTGTGTCCAATAAATTTCTTTAAAAAATTCAAAAAGAAAAACTTTTAGTAACTCAAATTTTATTGAATATAAAATAATAAATAATAACACAATATTTATAATTTAATTAATAAGTTGAAATAATATGGTGAAATAATAAATGTCTAAAAAAATATAGTTATAATAAATTTGCACATATTTTAAATTTGATCTTTAAAAATCTCACTCCATACAATACTATCGATTTTTGAAGAATCTTCTAATTCATTTTGAATAAATATTATATTAGGATTTCTGCATCTAGATAAAGCTACATACAACTGACCATTGGAAAATAATGGCCGTCTGAGAAAAATTCCTAAAGAATCAAAACTTTGTCCTTGAGATTTATGTATTGGTATTGCGAAAGCTAAAATTATCGTAAATTGCTTTCTATAAAGAGTAAAAGGGAATAAAGAGTTCTCTCCAGTATTTAAGGTGATTCTCGATATAAAGACTTTATTTCCAATATTCTCTACTGTAATTATTTCTGCTTCAATATTGTATTGATATAATTTACTCATTTTTAAACTAGTTCCATTGCATAGATATTTTTTTACATTAACAATTTTATTTTCGGGCATCGTTTGTTCTGTATCAACTCTTTATCACAGTGTCTACTTCAGGAATCTAGTAATAATATAGACTGTGGAGCTACATTTAAATAAAATACTTTTTCTAACCAAATTTTGTAGAAATCTATAAGTAAAAAAGACACCTATCAACTTTTTCCTTTATAACGAATGTTTGAATTCCTCTCCATGTTTAGAACAAAATATTTAAAATTACTCAAAAGTGGGAGGATAACCCAGGAATAAACAATAACTAAATCTTCATTTTCGTTCAAAATACAGCGACGTTTCGTCCTTTGTGGGGACCTTCTCAAGCCATAATAATAAATAAACTTAAAAAATGTCAATAAAACTTAAACGACTACATTTTCATAGAGTGAGTATACAATAGCCAAATTTTTTAAGTTGATATTAATTGATATTTTTTAAGTTTATTTATTATTATGGCTTGAGAAGATCCCCACAAAGGACGAAACGTCGCCGTATTTTGAACGAAAATGAAGATTTAGTTATTGTTTATTCCTGGGTTATCCTCCCACTTTTGAGTAATTTTAAATATTTTGTTTTTTCCTTTATAATTGTATTATAATAAACGAAAGATGACCCATCTGTAGTTAATTTTCCCGATTTCGATGCTTGTATATGAACGTTCTCTGGTTTAAATAAGTTTGGTTCTACAACAGCGCCGAATTGAACAGATGATACTTTTAAAACAAGAAAACGTAGCGAGAAAAGTTGTCCAGTAGCTGATATGAGTGGTTCCATCGTGTAGCAATGGGTTGTTAATGTAACTGGCTGCACTAGGCATTGCACTTATTTTTATGGCTGCTAACACACATTTGCTGGTGTGCAAGATTTCAGCAACAAGAACTTCAGCTTTCGTTTGAAATTATAAATTGAATCGTACCGTCGGACGCGTGCGGCGGCGGTGGCCGGGTCTATCGGGATGTTTCGACTCCGATGCATCTTGTGCTGCATCCGAGGGAACTTACACGTGCTATAAACTTCATCCACTCGACGGCTGAAGATAACCTTACCTGTGGCTCTCCGGTGAGATCCTGTATTGATACGCGCCGCGCACCTGCTGCCGCCTGCCGCCGTTCGCGCCGCGCTCCTCAGTACCGACGGTCACGATGGACCTGCCGGAGAGATCAATCAGGAGTCGTAGCGACGGCTTTTGGAGGAGACGAGCCGATATGCGAACTGAGAGCCATGAGGCGCGAGTGACGCCTGCGCACACTCGCTGCGCATCGATGCGAGAAACGAGGAAGCGAGTCAGAAGACAACACGCGCGAAGGTGTAGTGGCGCGCTTGTACACCACTAGTGGTGCACAGGCGCGCCTACACTCTCCACCGCGCGCGCATTTGGGTTGTTCCCCACTACTCGAAGGTAAGCTTCGTATACGGACGTATCGACAACGGTTGCCACGTGTTTTTATATTTGTAATTTGCGCCGCGGAATCGGTTGAGACCCCAGGTTTGACTCCGTGGGTGGTCTCGCGAGGGGGGGGGGAGACGCCGAGTATAGGGGGCGCGACGACCATGGTTTTCCGGGACGCTTCGGTCTCCCGCATAGTTACGGCTTCCTTTCTGTTCACTCCATTTGGGACTACCACCACGACCAGTCACCGGTACACCGTCGCCCCTTTTGCATAATTGGATCACGAAGACTAGTAGAGCGGAGAGAGGTCATCTTGGTAAAGTCGACGCAACTCGCCATAAACCCTCGAGTAAGTGTCGTGTTTTCTCGATCGCGTATAGATTGATGTTCGCGTGGTGATGGATATCGCGTATATGTATCTCGTGCCGATTATTACCTCCAAGAAGGAGGATCAGAGAGAAACGTGGTGCCGCTGTTAACATAGGTCCAGCATTCTACCTAAAATGCGTAATAAGTGCCGCGTCGTTTACGTCTGGATCTCATGCGATTTCGTGTTATGTGGTGACGGGTCTCGCGAACGAGTATCTCGCGCAGTGGATTTACTACCGGATGGAGGACCCGAGAGAGGTATTGTGCCGCTGTGGAACGAGCCCAGCAATCTAGTGTCCTTTCTCGCCACTGGCGACTACTGAGAGCTGGGTTCTAGTAGCAACGATAAGTAGTGCCGTCGTAGATCATGTATTGATCCGACAAGAAGATTATAACCCACGTATGCCCTCGCGGGGAACTAAGATTCCCGCAAGCTTATTCGCCATTGTGCCGCCATTGACTGGGTATCAGTCTGGCTATTTATCCCATCTTTCAGGTACTAGATTGGAAGAAGCTGCCGTCTACGTCGAGGTCGGGTCGCACCAAAGTATTTCGTGGTTTTCAGGTTCGCGTCGCGTCAAGCTACCTACGACGTTCAGAGGAGAAGCGGTACCAAGGCCAGGAATAGACGCCGTCGCCATCTTGGGTGACGCTGCCGCCAATGATTCGCGTCGCGTCGCGTGTGATGGCTGGATAAATGCCAACGGTATCTCAAACGAGACACTATTAATAATTATTCCGTTCGATTGCTGGAGTTGAACCTCGAGGGTATCTACCGTCGATGACGCAACTACGATTTGGACGCCCCAGACCACTCAAGCTGAGGTTAAACAGCGAGCGAGTTGAAGTTGAGCAGCGAGCGATGCGGTTATCAAAGGAAGAATAAGGGGAATTATTGTAGCGGATAAGTCGGGGGTATAAGAATATATTATCACGATTATTTATACAGTATAAGTTGTTAAGTATTGTTTTCACCTAGCCACGCCAGGCTTGTTTCGAATCCAACGTTTCTGTACCCCTCTCGAGATCAGGAGGAGTTCGATAATCACTCGTTAAAAGTGCAAAATCACAAAATTATTTTTTAATGTTTTTCGAGTTATGAATTTATTTCTTTTTCTAGGCACTATTGTGTGAATTTTTAGAATCTTTAAACCTGATATCTTCTGATCCAATTTCTTTTTGAGCTTGTAACGCTCATCTACGTACATCACGATCGTGAATTATTAAACCACTTTCAACTGCAACTTTCAAATTATCTAGTGTATATTGATTGATTCTTTAAATTTTCTCTCCATACATACCACCTATATCAATGCACTGTTTCAATTTTTAAATAAGTTTTCAAATAAGTTTTCTTTTTTACCGTTTTTCCAATATTCTACGGCTTTTTGTTTGTAATCAAAATCCATGTCTTCAGAATCTTTCGTACATCAAATTCACTACATTTAAGGGGACACACCACCTTTAAAACTCGAAAAACTAATTATTTTTAATTTCACACGGATAAGTTAGATTGATTTGAAATTTTGTGTACATACGTAACACAATTTTATCTTTATTTCAAACTTTTTGGCTTATTTGGACCTAATGTACCCTAATGAAAAATCAAACACGGAAAAGCACTGTCCACATGATTCCAGGACCTACTCTAGTTTTGGTATGAATGGAGGAAATCTAACTTAAATGAATAACCTAATTTAAAAATCAGCGAACCAGAGCATGCATGTAAACAGCAAGAGCCAGACGGCTTTTCGCGAAGCGACGCCGAGCTGGCTCGATGTTTTTGCCTGCCGCGCGATTTCCAAGAAATCGAGGAGACGAGGAGAGGTTCGAGCGCGGGATAGCACGCGTGGCCAGAGCCAGCGTCTCGCGCGGACCGCGAGCCAATCAGTGCAGCTATTACATGAGCGGGCCCGCGAGATGGATTTGAACATGACGCGCGGCAGATCGCGAGAGCGCGCGATGTTGGAGTTCTCGTGCTGACCTCGTCGAGATAACGTCGACAACACGAAAGTGGCTGCAACGCGTGTTAGTTTGATGAGAAAGAGAGAGAAAAGGTGATAAGTGCATCGGCGGTGACACGCACCGCCACTACCCAGACTACTTCCTTGTCCCGCTGGTGAGCGCGTCGCCAACGGCCTTCAAGGCATCTACGAGGAGAGAGACAGGACGACCAGGGCCAGCTAGGATCTACGGGAAGCGGGAGCTTTCGTGTCCTCGAGAAGAGAGAGAGAGAGAGAGAGAGAGAGAGAGAGAGAGAGAGAGAGAGAGAGAGAGAGAGAGAGAGAGAGCGTAGGCCTGTAAAGCCGCGTAATGCATGGAAGGCTTGTTTAGCCACCACGTTGTAGGGAGCAGCTTGGGCGAAATACAACATTCTTTTTCGCCGAGTTTGTGGTTGTCATTCTCCCTCCTTTTTCCTAGCTTGCTCAAGCGAATGCGATCACGTCGAGGCAGCACGTCGCAAGGTTTAGTTTACGATATTTGGGGTGGTAATATAAAAAATGCTGAAACTCGTGATTTGTAATATTCGATAAAGTTAATGAAAATATTTTATTTTCTTTTTAAGCTCATATATTGATTTTTATAGAAAAAAGCATATTAAATCTAGTTTTTTTTTTAATATAAAGTAAGGATTGCAAACCCTTGCGTCATAAACATGTCGAGATGTGATAAAAAAACGACTTTTTGGATGATAAGTTGGTACGCAAGATATATAGACAATAGCGCCGAATCAAAGTTGCCCTTAGTAAAATTACTATGAAAAGATTGTAACGTGGCGAAATCTGGCTTCACGAAAAATACCGGCGAAACTTCGGAAAAATTTGAAAATCGCTTGCGAAAATTTTATTTCACCCGTATACCGGCACTGCACCACAAGAAAAATTTTTTTGAAAAGATTTGGACCGAAAGGAGAAAGGTGAACCATGGAGTCATATTTGTGAACCCCAGTTTTTGCGCGACTTGCCACGTGGCAGGTTTTGCACCATGCGGCGACCGCAAGCCTAGTATTGCGAGTCACACAGAAATTGTTTGCACCTTTCTAATCGCCGCATTGTAACGTGATTGTACACCATTTACGTTGCACTCGTCGAGGCAAGATATTTTTCGTCGCACAATAAATATCAGCAACCGATGCTAATCTAACAATGGCTGCGCGTCACTTTGCCGATCACACCCTACGTCGATTCTTCTCGCATCATTTATTTTACCTTCGACGACCGAAGGCCCCACGTTGGGCGCCACTGTAACGTGGCGGTTTCCCGGCTAGAATTGATTTGCAGGGGGCAACTTCCGAGCACCAACGTTATCAACGAACTACCAATCCGACCGGGTTTATGTACAATGGGCGCCAGGCCGGAAGGTAGTCTCGGCTCCGAACACTCTTAACGCGCCGCGGCTGAGACAATTTCTCCCAGAGGAGATTCCGTCATCGACACAAACTATGGAGTACTCGGGCGTACTCCAGTCCGTGTACTCAAGTTGAGGATATAGGGTTTGAAAAACAACACACTCAGTTATGAATTGTATAGAGATAAGACAATATTTATTATTGATCTGACGAAATAAGGTATAAGAACCGCTGCGCTACAGCGGATGCTCTCCTACATCCACGCACTTGAAAACAGGCTACCGCACGCCTCGACTACGTCGCACCGCACCACTCGCGCAATCACATCAGCGGAACACAACCAAGAAAACCGACCACAAACTACACCACGAATTCCCTGATACTAATATGTAACGAACCTTATATTGAACTCTTGTCCTCCCGTCTTCTCGTAACTTCGCCTCACAATCGACTTCACCTCCTTTCCTCACTCCACGTGGCAATTTTAATAAGAACTAATGGTTGTGCTGACTCCTTGAGAGGTGTTGCTAGGGAGCTAGTCCAGAACAAACTGAGCGAGTCGCGCGCCGCGAGCCTTCTTTGTCGCGAAGGGCCTGTCCGCGTACCGCTAACTCACGTGTCATAGACAAGCGTCAATTAGTCATACAATGCGCGCGACTTTCGAACCGCGATTCATTCAGTCCTCAATCCTCACTCATACACAATTGCAATTACTTAAAACTAAGTCCGGCCGCAACAAATGCCGGTGTGAAGTAGGCTTCTTTAGCATCTCCTTTCACGCTAACATGCATTCAGGTCGCACGTGGTCCTCCACAGGCACCCAATCACACCTTTCACACACGCATCGCACAGGTGTGGAATACCGTGCGCTAGCCGCTAGACCAGGCCGTGCGTGCGCGCGCATTCGCTGGCTCCAACTGCTGCTCGCAGCGAGGCTTCCCCCTCTCAGCTTTGACGACTCTCTCGCTGCTGCGTGCTCTGGCTACTGCTAGGCGGCTATGGCTCTGGCCGCGACTCTGTCCTCCTCTCGTTACTTCTACAAACAACAAAGATGGAATTATTTTAACGTTGTTGTTGAGACGCAAGTAATGAGAGCGAGGCGAGGAGTCAGTGCTTGGCCTGACGAGCGAACCTCGTCACACCCCCTCCCTAAACCTGAAGTACCCCCAAGTACTTCTTGGTTTAATCAACAAGAAAGAAGAAATGAATGACCGTGCACTGTCCTCGCCGCGCTACTACGTACCAGGGCCGCCAGAAAATAGTAATACATTCAATCTAATAAAAAAAGGAGTAAACTAAATCAAATAATTGTATTATATTCAATGATGAGCAGAAGAGTGTTCTGCAACTTACTTTCCTGGCTTCTAAATGTCGCATCTTCATCGTCTAACCTCTAAATTTTTCTGACCTCTAATCTCTGACCACAATAACCTCCTGACCTCTAATGGCTCCTACGAGTCTTGCTGCGGGACGCACGCTCTGGTGCTCCGCAGAACGTCTGGCGAAGGATGGCGTCCCTGATGTCTGACGGCAATCCCCGCAGCCCCTCCATCAAGCGTAGGGTGTCAGAGATGGTATTGGGCGCCCCCTCTGAAGCATCCTCTTGCTCCGACGTTGGAGATGAGGACGAGTTGTGAGTCTTCTCTCCTCCCCTGCGACCTTTATCCGCGTAGGGCGTTGCTCGGAGTGACCTACGGGCTGTGGCCGAGCTCTGGTGGCGTCTTGGAGGAGATGGCGACTGTAGTCGCCCAGCGAATCGTCTGGGTGCCGGTCCTAGCTCCCCGACCACGAGCCTGCGATGTCGTTGCTGTGGAGGCTACTTCTCCGTGTCTCGGTGGTGATGAGTTTCGGCGGCGTGACGTCGAGCGAGGTCGTCCCTGGTGGCTGGTGCCCAAAAACTCCCGGTGGCGATCCCCGCATCTCGGGCAGTGATTCATGTCGACCTCTCGACGTCCACAGTTGTAACAGAAGGGAACTGTCCTCGGTTCAGGGCAGTCAAACACCGAATGCCCCCATTCCCAGCAGTTGAAGCACGCGTACGGGGAAGGGGTCGACTGTCGGATCCGTAGGTATGGGCTTGAGGCCCCCAAATTTTACCCCGCCCAGCTTGACCTTCAGTTGGGACGAACCACGACATCCCGATGACTGGCCGCGAGCTTTCTTTCTGCTTTGACGGTCAAGCTGCGCCGGCTGCGAAGAGATGTTCGGTGCGGTGGTCACGAGCGCTTCCCTGTCGTCAGTTGTTCGTCGGACTGAGCCAGGATTGTTCCGAGGGGTTGTCCCGACGCTGGTGTTCGTGCCCGAGCCTCCTGGGGCGGTCCTTTGACCTGCGTTAAAAGAAGGCCGTGGAGATGGAGCCCCCGTATCGAGATTAGGCTCTCCGATCTGGTTAGGGGGGCCCATGCTCGCTCTTTCTTCCATCCAGCGGCTCAGCTCCTCTTGGGCCTCACGGCTCTCCCTGGCCTCCAAGCTTTCTAATCCCGCGGGTCTAGCTCCGTCCTCAGCGGTGGTCTGGGTGGCTGATTGTCCGGGTAGTGGGTGTTGTGGCAGCTCAGTGAGAGCTCCGATCTCCGGAACGACCCACTGTGCCACGCGCCGTGGCGACCGACCCTCCATCTGGTCGATCCACGAGGTGGCCATTCCCTCCATCTCGACTACCTTCATCGCCTCCTCTTCCTCCTGCAGACGTCTACGGTCTTCTTCGTCTCGTCGTCGGGCGACGTCGGCAAGAAGCTCTCGGCGCAAGGACTCCGCCTCATCGTCGGGTGAAACGGGTCGGGCCACTTCTTGCGAGCCAGCATCCGGCTGCGCCTTGGCGACCTCTGGCGACACGACGATGAAGTCTGGCGGGCAGAATTCGTGATCTGGCACGTGTCGGCTGATGCTCTCAGCCCTATGAAGACGGAGCGACCTCGACATCCTGACTGACCTCGATCTAAAGTACAATTCAGAATCAATATTACCCGTACACAAAACTTCTCGTTACTACTACCAACTCCTACTCTACTGTTATGGATGATTAGGATTCTTTTCGGGTTCTACGAGGGGGAATATATCTTTTTAGATCTACAACATGCACTTTTGCTACCTTCCGACTTTTACTCTCTCCGGCCTCTAATATGTAAACGGTCGGGGACTTTTGTTCTACTATCCGGAACGGTCACTCGAACTTAGGCGCGAGCTTAGCTGAAAACTTCTCGGCCGCGTTTGACAAATTGTGAGTTCTACGATGACAAAGGCCGCGATCATAGTTTTTAAGGTACGATTGCTGTGCTCAACTGGGTTAGCTTGAGAATGGTATGGTGGTGTGGTAACGTGAGTAACCCCGTACTCCGCTAAAGTTTCTGACATGTGTTTGTTTACGAACTCTGTTCCATTATCGGTCAGGAGATATTCCCGTGTTTCCCAACGAAACAGGATCAGTTTCTCAAAGGCTCTGGCGACTGATTTTCCGTCCGCTTTCCTCAATGGCTTGATCTTTAACCAACGGGTGAAAAGATCTTGAAACACCAGCAGATATTTGTTCTGAGATTTACTGCGTGGGAACTCCATCATGTCTGCGGACACCACCGACCAGGGTCTTTCCACGATTCTCTTTCCCATCAGGCAAGAATTTACGAGTGTACACACGTCGTGGTATATACCTGGCCAAAAGTACTCCCTTGCGACTCTGTCGTAAGTCTTTTCGATTCCCAGGTGTCCTGCCGTAATGGCACTATGGGTTGTCTGCAACACTCTCTCTCTTCAATCTTCTGAAACCACTAGTTTCCAACCCTCTTCGTTATTGGCAATAGGATCCAGTAAGGGATCTCTCTTGTACCTATATAGCTGACCATTCTCTACACGCCAATATTGGAATCTCGCTGGCGATTCCTCCACTTCCTTTCGTCTCCTGAGGTACCATGGATCAGTGACCTCTTGTAATTGCTACTTCTGCCTCGAACATCCTTGACAGAGCATTTGGCACTTGATGATTTGCCCCTTTTCGATGGATTATCTCAAAGTCCCATTGTTGTACCTCGAGTGCCCAACGTGCAAGGCGTCCTGACGGCTCTTTGAGGGATCGGAGCCACCGCAATGCACTGTGATCCGTTATCACGGTGAAGTGATATCCTTCAACGTATGGCTGCAACTTTCTAACTGCCCACACAAGAGCTAAGCACTCCTTCTCCGTTGTGGTATAATTACGCTCCGCTGACGTCAATACCCTACTGACGTAAACGATAGGATGTTCGCCGTCCTCGAATTCCTGCGTGAGCACTGCTCCAATGGCAAAATTACTGACGTCGCACTGTATGCAACAAGGCCTCGTAAAGTCAGGACGTGCTAAAACAGGGGCTTGTGTCAGAGCTTTCTTTAAGCTTTCGAATGCTTCTTGCTGTTCCTGACCCCATTCCCAAGCCTGATTTTTACGCAGCAACTTGACTAGCGGAATTTTCATCTCAGTGTGCTCTGGCATGAACCGCGAATACCAGACTACCATCCCTAGAAACCTACGCAGCCCACGGATGTTTCGTGGTGCTGGGTAGTTAAGCATTGGCGCGATTTTTGCGGGATCTGTCCACAAACCGTCTCTATCAAGTATAAAACCGAGATACTTAATTTCTCTTACACAGAAATCGCATTTCTTGGGGTTAATTGTTAATCCAGCTGCTAACAGTTTCTTGAGCACGTACTCAATCCAGTACTTATGATCCTCAAAAGATTCTGTGGCAATTACTATGTCGTCTAAATAACCAAATACGCTTGGTGCGACCTCTGGACCAAATAAAGAGTCTACCAGCCTTTGGTCATGGGGGCGTTAATCAGTCCAAATGGCATGCGTGTGAACTGCCATAGGCCGTACCCTGGCACCGCAAAAGCTGTATACTTTTTGCTGCTCTCTTCCATCTTGACTTGGTAATAGGCCTGTCTGAGGTCGATTTTACTAGGGTATCTGGCGTTTTTCAAGCGATCTAGTATGGCATCCATCTGCGGCAGCTGATAGCAATCCTTCTTGGTAAGTTTATTTAAATCAGAGTAATCTACGCATAACCTCTCTCCACCATCACTCTTGGCGGCCAACACAGGCTGACTACAATAATCGCTGGCGGATCTTTCAATGATCCCTGGCGTTCGAGTTCTTTTGCTCCTTTTAGTATCGTTTCAATCTTCTTTGGCGACCTTCTGCGAAACTTCTTCCTCACCAGCGTTGGTGACGTCAGTTGTATATGGTGCTCTGACAAGTCTGTGAACTCCAAAACATCTGGCGCGAAAACCGGCAGTATTTGTTCCACGAGTGCATCAATTCGCTTTCTGTCATCGTCATCTAATTCAGAAATGCCAGCGCACTCCGCAAATACTTGGTCGATTGGCGATGGATTCTGACAATTAAACCTTCTCCACTTGCCACCGTTTGCTCTTCAAAGGCCTCGATGATCAGTATCGATCTTAAAGGCTTCGCAAAAGTCCTTGCCTAGCACCAAATCGTGATTAATTTCTCTTACTGCTCGTGCTGAGATAGTGGCATAGATACCATCTAACTCGAAACCAAGTTCCAAGTATCACAGTACTGGCGACAATCCCTTTGTAATCATCTGAATCGACGCACTGGCACCAATGAGTCTGTCTTGAAAGCGTGCTGCAATAGTAGCACCAACTATCGTAACGACGGCTCCAGGGTCGAACAGCGTTCGATACGCTACTCCTCTGAGGATTACCTGCAAGTGATCTCTATTGTCTGCTATAGCACCCGCCACTTCTGTCTCTGAGTCCGACTAATCTATCAACTGAGCTGATAAAGTCACCGGCGGTTCTTTGACCTGACAACAAGCGGGTTTCTCTAACTTGGGAACGTTCCTCTCTTCAATTTTTAAACTGTCCTCCATCAATCTATCTACAGCCATCTCAATCTTCTCTAGCTTCGCTGGGTCTTCTTCTGCCTCCACTAAATCATATATCTTTTGCTTTTTGCCCGTGACCTGCGATTCATCGAGTAACATCGTTGCCTCTATGAGATCTGGCGTCGCTGGTGATGTCTCTCGAATAAACGAATCTGGCTTGGCAGTAAAACTGACCTTCTGCGCTCGACCCCTATCACTGTCATATGATACATCGTCTGGCTTCACTGCATGAACTCGGCTCTCGCCTGAGTCCATAGCTTTAGCCAACTTATTCACAGCTACTTTGAGTCCGGATGGCTTTGAATTGACTGCCGTCGTATTCTTGGCATCCGACTCCTGCTTCGATCTGTCCTGTACCCTCTGCTCAAGCGACTCGAGGGACCCCTCGAGAATTGCGCATCCTGACCAAGGGCTGGCCTTTTGACTTCAAAACTTGTTTCCACACACAAAACCCTCTCCTCTTGAATCTATGGACCTCAGCTTCCTGGTAGCTGTCGGATTCATTGCTTGAGTCCGAATGGCTACCTGTCCACAAAGCAACGGTCATTTTTGACGGTTCCTTTTCTTCCACTCGTATCAACGACTCCTCGTCTTTACTTCTAGACTGCTGGGCTATGACAGCTCCGGTGTATGTCTTGTTATTGTTCGGCTGACGTGTAACGCCGGCTTTTGCAACTATCTTCTTCTCTGCTTCTCCTCCAGCAGCTCTGTTTGCCATGTTCTGCCTGAACGATGGCTTCATCATGGGCTTCAACTTCCTGCACTCACTGGCTTCAAGGTCGCTGAGCCGGTGGTTTCCACCAGCGTTTGCAATCTTCTTGAAACTCGGAGCTTTCTTCTCTACCATGCTTAGCCGACAGTAACTGTCAGCGTTCGCACGCTTCTTCAACTTCCACTCTTCTTTATCAACAACCGTTTTTAGTGGCCCTTGGCCACTACCTCTCCCTCCCAAAGCTGATGTACTTTTCCGAAAAGGTAACGACGTACTGGCAGTTTTATTCACCTCTACGGGGTCCGCGGCTGAAATGACGCGGGAGACATTGACCCCTGACATATTGACCATTTCCCAACATCTGACGCATAGGCGAACCGTTCTGGCAATTTTGGAATGCCACACCTTCGGAACCACAACCCTGGCATTGCAATGGATCTGTAGGTGCCATTGGACATTGCTTCGACCTGTGGCCCTTCTGTCTACATCTAAAACATTCTGTATAAGGGCAATGCACAGCTCGATGTCCTACTTCTTGGCAACTATAACATGCTCCAACAAAGCAACTACGATCCTTGTTTGTACTAGACTGTACTGGTTGTTGAAAGGTTCTATTTATGTTATTGGCGCTACTGCGATCGTTCCTCGAGGACTGAAGGTGCGTGCTAGTTGCACTCCGTTGCCACTCCTTCCGATTACCTGTTGTTGTTGGGTTTTGCTACGTTCCTTGTACTGTCATCTACTCCTGCTAATTCATCAACTTCGTTTACCGCTGCTATTCGAGCTTTGGACATTGGCGTCCATGCTGCTGTGGGGATTCTCGATTTTTCCGCTGGTGCTGGCGGAGCATATCTGGAATCGTTCTCGACATCTTTCTCGAACCTTCTTCCATATCTCTTGATGTCTCCGTAAGATTCTATCTTCTTGTTCCGCAATGCTTTCCGATATTCTGGCCTCAACCTTCCAAGCAGTATTTTTAACTGACGTTTCAAGCTCATTGGTTTACGGAGATGTTCCACAATGTGTCGGAAATTGGCTATATAGGGTGTTATCTTTTCTCCTTTGCCTTGAGTTCTATGGCGCAACTCGTCTAATACATTGTCCTCATTTAAATCAGAGATGTACTGCTGTCAAAACGCCCTTTTAAACTCGCTCCAAGACTCAATGTCGCGTTTCTCCGTATTAAACCAGAGGCTTGCACCTTTTGAAAGAGTTGAAGGAATTATAGAGAGTAAATCTTGACTACTCAAATTCAGACTCTTTTTGCAGCCCGCTATTCGAGTCAAATACTCCTCTGGGTCATCTCGATTTTCACCACTAAATTTAATATTCCAACTCTGCACTATTTGGATCTGACTCACCTTGTGCTCCAGTTTCCGTGCTTCTTCGAGCTTTTCTTGCTCTTCTTCTTGTAACTTCGACTTCTACTTCGACTGTTATCTCTACTGGTTGACGAGTAGCATGAGCTACTCCGGCTGCACGATCCACAACTAGAGCCAGTGCTCGAGCTACGGCTGGAGCTGCGGCTGGAGCTATCGCTGAAACTGTTGTCAGACTCGCTGGTCGAGCTGTGTGTACTTCTGCGTCTTGACTTCACTTTATGTTTCTTCGGCGTCTTGACTGGTGAGGATTTCTTTTCCTGGATGGCTTTTATTTTCTCTGTCTTCTTATCTTTGGTGGCTTTATTGTTTTTGACTGTCTTGCTCGATGTCTTCTTGGGTATTACTTCCTCTACTTCACTGTCTTCACTACTATTATCGTTACTGTCGCTCTCTTCTTTAGTGCTATTGCTACTATCCTGCTCTATTATTTCGACTGACTTTTGGACGGATGTGCTTGGCGACGACCTTTTCAAGTTTCATTTAGATTTATTTTCTGGCGATTCGATTGCTTCTTCTATCCATGAACTACAACTACCAACTTGAAGTCCTAAGCGTGAAGGTTTCATTTGACTTCTCCTTTTGTAACTTGGAGTTTTCTGCAATAGTGAAGCTGATTTCGTTGTTGTCCTGGTAGACGTCTTTTCTGCCGGTATTTTCTTCGACCGGCGCCGGCTTACTGTCTTCAGAGAGCGTTCGAATGCCTAGAAAATTTGGTGTTATCGTCGTCGAGCTGATACCTGGGCTGATCCCCAAATCAAAATGATGTGAAGTCGAGTTCAAAGCCTGTGTTTGTTTTCCATCCGAAAGCGGATGGATTAAACTATGCACGAGTGGTGATGCGATTGGGCGAACCAGTTAATGCATTCAAAACTTGAGACGACAACATATGCTGGAGTTGTTGGTGAGATCAAGCGTTGCTCTTGGTTGTTGACTAACGTTGTCCAGAGTTGAAATTGTCTGAATTCGCTCTATCGAAGAACTCATGGCTTGTTCTAACGTTTCTTACTGTTCTAATTCCGACTCTGAAGCAGTTCTGCTGTCCACAACTATTTTTCTTTCATCTGCCTGCTTTTTAAGACGTGATATTCTAACCGTCTTGTTGCCAATAAGAGCTTCTTGCGATTCTCTAGGCATCTCACCACCTTCGTCCCAATCGTACCAAGGAACTGAAGAGCAAATACCAGTTTGCATGAGGGTGACTCGAAGTAATCTGTCCTTGCGAATTTCTCTATTACCTTCCGTGCTAATTTTCAGCGCCACTAATTTTGCCTCCAGTACTTGGTTGTTTATCTGTCGAATGTCGTTGCTCAAGCTTCGAACCTCCCGATTCTTCTTTAATTCCTCCATCCGTTGTTGATGAGAATCCATTTCTTTGTCAGTTACAACTAATATTAGTTTACGCGTCAGTTCGATCTTTAACTTCTAGATTTACGAGAGAAATTGTTCTCAAATCTGCAATGTGTACTATATTGACGACTGGCAATTGTTTAAAATTTCGGAAAATGCGTATATCAGGACAAGGGCCCCCCTGGGTGGCGTGTAATTAATTTTTAACACGTACTGACCGCAAGGGAATGGACACACAAACAAATTTTAATTTTATAAGCTTCAAATAAGCGTCAAAATCGAAAACTCGAATTTTGAGGATACAATTTAATTCCGCAAAAAAAAAAAAGAATTTACCTTAAGAGCGAATTTACTTGAATATTTGCTAGACATAAAATCAATTAATCGTCTAGAATTCAAAATAAAAATTGTAAACGTCTCTGTCGATCCGAAACGCGTAAAACAAAAATGTTGTCAACAGTTATTACGAATTCAGTACGAAAAACTGCGAGCAATATGGGGTTACTTCAACTAAGGATGATACTTGCATATATATATACTACACAATTCAACACCTCAATATATATATATATAAATTCATATATCAATATGATAATTATAAACAATATAATAATGATAATTGTTCATACAATACCCATCAAGCCACTGCCGACTTCGTCGTAAAATTGTATGGCCACCACGTGTTTCAATTTGTACCACCACGAACAGAGTTATCCGATGACTGACCGCGATATACTTCCGACAACTACGTGCAATCGGCTCCTCAACACGTGAAACTACTATTTTCCATAAACTCTATACAACTCTTCTTGCAACTCGCGACGACAAACAAGAAAATTTAATTTAATCCAATTTATTACAACAAAAAGAATTGTTGGTTCAATTTTAATTAAATAATCTCGGCGCTAACGATTATGGTATCACACAGGTGGCAAATAACGTCGACGACACGAAAGTGCCCGCAACGCGTGTTAGTTTGATGAGAGAGAGAGAGAGAGAAAATGATAAGTGCATCGGCGGTGACACGCACCGCCACCACCCAGACTACTTCCTTATCCCGCTGGCGAGCGCGTCGCCAACGGCCTTCAAGGCATCTACGAGGAGAGAGACAGGACAACCAGGGCCAGCTAGGATCTACGGAAAGCGGGAGCTTTCGTGTCCTCGAGAAGAGAGAGAGAGAGAGAGAGAGAGAGAGAGAGAGAGAGAGAGAGGGAGAGAGAGCGTAGGCCTGCAAAGCATGCAGTCTTTTAAATATTTAGAATTTATATTTAATAAGGATGGAAACTATAAGTTACACATATCAGAATTAGCAAAAAAAGGCATTGTAGCAGCAAAAAAGTCTTGGGGTTTAGGAGAACACAAATGTAAAAACGATATTAAAAGAAGGAAAATGTTATATAACTATCTGGCTAAAAGTGTAATGGCTTATGGATGCGAAATTTGGAGGTGGGGAGAAAGGAAGGAGTTAGAAAAAATTCAGCTGGATTATTTGCGGTGGGTTCTAAAACTG
Organism: Muscidifurax raptorellus; assembly: GCA_020010945.3. Classification (NCBI taxonomy): domain Eukaryota; kingdom Metazoa; phylum Arthropoda; class Insecta; order Hymenoptera; family Pteromalidae; genus Muscidifurax; species Muscidifurax raptorellus. Next base: position 2,601,946 of record JAHUUD020000006.1, read on the forward strand.
GAATTTTGTACACCGAGATACATCATATATAGAGAGGCGTGCATAGGGAAAATGAAAAATGAATGGACGAGTAGAGCCGTTAAGTTCAATGAAAAGATAAGTAAACTAAGAGATGATAGGCTCATAAAAATATTTTGGAAAGAAAATTGGTAGAAAAAATGACTGACAAGTTAAAAAGTACATATAATAAAGAAAGAAAGCAGTATTACAACAACGTAGGGTTAAGTGAGATAGAAGTACAAAATATGATAGAGAGGAATCGAAATGTACATGAAGAAACTGAAAGAGGAGATAAGGACATAGCGAGGCAAACGATAGACATGAAAATAAGAGAGGCAAAATATAATAAGAATTATAAAAAATTTAGCGTCGTAGGGTACCAAAATATTTAAAAAAGAATGGGAAAAAAGATTATATTGAGATAATTGCGAAGATCAGATGCGGAAATTTTGAAAACGGAAACAAATATTGGCTTAGAGAGGAAGAAAAATTATGTAGATTGTGTAAGAAAGATAGGGAAACAATAAACATTTTGTTATTACCTGCGAACATACGAGAGAATTAATGAAAAAGTTTTCAGAAAGCGAAAACTTCGAATTTAGTGATATTTATAACGAGAATAGAGAAAAAACTGTAATTGAAAGTTTTGAGGAACTTTGGAAAGAGATAGGGAGCAGGAAAAATAGATAGGGAGGAGAGAAAAATGAAAAGTCAGGATTTTTGGTAACCATAGGAAAGCGAAGCAAATAACAGTCAAGGTTTTAGAGCGTAAGGCTGAGCTGTCTACGGTATGGAAGGATGAATGCGAGGATAGAATTAAGAATAGGGATTAGACATGTAGGTACATAGGCATTCTTAAGTTAGGCGTAATAACTGTTAAAAATTTGTAAAACCCTCTTGAGTGCATTTACGAGAGTGTAATTATTTTGGTAATCTTCTAGGAGAGTATGTGAAATTGGAAATGTAAGACAAGTAATAGGAAAGAAAAAAAGAGAAAAAAAAACGTGAAGAATGTTTTTAAAATTTGTTCTTAAAAAGTGTAAAAACTGTAAAAAAAAGAAAAATCTGTTGTAAAAACTGTAAAACAATGTAAAAAGGCGAGGATGTAGAAATGTGTTCAAAAATAACAGAAATAAGTGTAATCATGAAGAAGGGCAGAGTTATAAGCTATAAGTCGCAAAATTGATAGAGGAACGAATTGTAAACGTTATAAAAAAATGTGATATTTATCAATCAAGTCTGAGCTGTGACGATTAGTGAGATTAAGTATGCGAAACACAACGAAAAGGTATATTCAGTTTACTCTACAAGATGAATGGCAGAATGAGTGAGGTTAAGAATTTTCAAGTGTAAACCAAGTCCATTTCTGGGCCTTAAAGGCTGAAATAAAGATGATTTATTTTTTAACATCTACAATTTTAAAGCCAAGGTATGAAAACACTCTAAGTACTCTGTGTTCTTGCAGCTGAATTAGTTGTAAAGCATTTGAGTTTCATTTTTATTCTTATTTTTAGTATGATAAGATAATTTATGTCATTCTCAGCTCAGGTAATAATGGTGTTCGATGCAGTGCAAGAGGTTTTTAAGTGTCTATTTGTCTGGAAATCCTTGGCATACGAAGTATGTCAGGTATTGGGTGGGAGGATGTGACGGCATAACCGTTGGCTCCAAGAAGGATCTCTCTCTCTCTCTCTCTCTCTCTCTCTCTCTCTCTCTCTCTCTCTCTCTCTCTCTCTCTCTTTCATTCATCTCCATCCAAGTCGCTATTACTGTTGATTCATCCCAAATACGTTTCTATCAGATGACAAATCAGTGACACTTTTAATCATTTTAATATCGAGATACCAAACCCATCTAACCGCCACTCTGTCCCCTACCATATCCTACTGCAATTAAATAGTTATAAGTAACCTTAAGATTTATTTCAGTATAATGTACAGAAAAAGTAAATAAAATAAATACCAGAAAAAACTGCAGCAGCAAAATGACTACCACCAACCATAACAATGGTCCAAAGTGATTTTCTTCCACTTTCTAAAGCTTGAGCTATTATCTCATCAACTTCTGGTATTTCCTGCAATTTTGATGTAAAAATTAATTTATTTTAATGAAATTATCAAATGAAATAAATAAAAGTTGAGCAACTATATAAAGCCAAAAACTTTGGCTTGGTGAGAAGAATAAGAATTACTTTGAAAAACAGTTTCTTGGTGTTATTTTTGGGCGTAGAGATGTATAGGGGTATTTGTGGCAGGAGTCAGTACAAATTTTTTAACTAGTAATATTGTGCGGTAATCTTGTAGAGAATTAATTTCTGAACAAATCATCTATATTAAGGTAAGAATAAGTAAGTTTATTATTGTTTTTACCCTTGAGAGATTTCTAGAGTATTGAGTTTCATTTGATCACAGTTGAATAGGACATAAAAACTAACCTGGTGATAATTTGATACTTTTGAGTTTGGTCATTTGTATAAGTATGTCTGGTTAATGGGCGCTACGTTGTGACAAAAACGCTGTTAAATTACTGATCAATGATGCGAGTGAGATCATATTAATTTCACTCGTCCATTGATATCCAATATGGCCGTGCCTATTTAAAATGGGTTAATCATGTTGTTGTAGGTATTATTGATCTCTGATGCGGTGGTGATATCCACCGTACCAGTGTCAGTCAATGATTCAGTGTTGAATCTGAGTCTTTCCCATAAGCCTCGAGAATTGTCTAGTAGAGAGAAGTTCCCTAGTGTGGGATATGCAAGAAGTTACTTGCTTGAAGAACATGGAAACCCCTCGAAGCGCCTGGTCACCCTGCAAAGAGTGAGAGAGAGAGAGAGAGAGAGAGAGAGAGAGAGAGAGAGAGAGAGAGAGAGAGAGGGAGAGGGAGAGGGAGAGGGAGAGGGAGAGGGAGAGGGAGAGAGAGAGAGAGAGAGAGAGAGAGAGAGAGAGAGAGAGAGAGAGAGATAGAGAGAGAGAGAGAGATTTAATTGTTATTATTGCTGTACATTGTGTAGTACATATACAATTATATTATAATTATAAAGAAAATATAGATAAATTTTGTGTAAGGGTGCTAGTGCGTGTGAAGAGTATGAAATGGAATGAGGTGAAATGAGACGAGAGTGAATGTGTGTATGTTTGAGTGATTTTTATATATTTTCCAGATTCAAGAAATAATTTTTAGCTGCTATTTTAAAGTGTGATATGGATAGTGTATTACAAAGTTAAAATGGAAGGCTATTCCAGAGGTAGGAGGCGCTGATGAAAAATGAATTCCTCAGCGTCTCCGTCTTGAAGGACGGGATGTACAGTGGAGTCACGTCACCCCTCACAGGCCTGAGCGCGACGTGGAAATCAAAATAGGTTAATAGATAAGTAGGTATTGAGGTGTTGAAAATTTTTCTTAGAAAACAGGCCATGAAGTATTTCCTACGTCCGACGGTGGTAAGCCATTGCAGCTCACGCCTGTAAGGGTAGATGTGCTTTTCACTCCATATACCGTAGATATAACGGTTCCCCCTATTGACAAGCCTCTTTAGTTTTTAGTCAAATGCCTGAGTCATGTCGCAGTAAACAAGTGAGCAATAGTCGACGAGGGGAAACAGGAGTGCCTGCACTAAATGTTGGCGCAATCTGAGGCTAGTGCTTTTCCGAAAAAAATAAAGCCGATATATTAAAGAGTGGGGACGTTTATAAATTTGTGCAACGTACTCTTTCCACGTAAGCTCGGAGTCAAGCATAAGCCCTAGGTCGTGCACCGATGATTCAAAGTTGAGCTGGGCTTCCCCTATATTTATGTAGGTGTTAGCAGTAGAAGGTAGAGCGTTTATATTTGTTTATATTAGTAGGGGGAGCCCAGGACCATAGCCTAGGTTTTAGTTACATTCAGTTTAAGTCAATTCAGTGCAGTCCAGCCCATTATCCTCTCGGCGTTAGCACTCATCCTGATAGAACAGGATTCGAGCTTCTCAAGGTAGCATTGGCTGTAGATTTGCAGGTCATCCGCGTAGATTAGATGGTACACATCTGAATCTAGGCAAAAACTAATATCATTGATGTACAACGAGAACCACAAGGGGCCGGCTGACCCCCGTGGGACGCCGGTGTTAAAAGGTAAAAAGGTAAATATCTTATTGTTGTCACCAATGACGGCCGGTTCTCTTCCCGAGAAGTAAGATGCAAGCCAGCGGATAACCTACTTGGAGAAGCCGAAGGAGCATAGCTTTCCGAGTAGCCTGTGCGAAAACCAGTTTGGAAATTGTCAAGATAAAATCTTGTTTTAAGGTATTCAGAGATTTGATTGTGCACCAGATACTCCAGCGCCTTGGATAGGAAACAAAGTAGAGAGATCAGACGGTAGTCTGTTACAGCTGTTGGAGGGTTGACCTTGTTTAATGCTCTTACGAGCGATGATTTCTAGGCAGAAGGAAAGCATGCCTCGCTCAAAGACAGGTTGAAAACTTGACAAAGTAAAGAAGCGAGTATTGGCAATGCTTTTAAAATTACAACCTGTGGAATGCCATCGCTTCCCCTCGCCTGGGTATTGAAGTGTGATACTGCAGCAAACACGTCCATCTCTGTGATAGCCCTGAAGATGAAGTATTCAAGGAGGTCTGAACTCTCGAGGGTTAGCAGATACTCCTTAACAGATGGAGCTTGAGAATCATTTTAGATGGAACTAAAGTGTTTGTTGAGAGCATCTGGAAAGAACCGAGCAGGTGGGGTAGATTTGGAGGTAGTAATACCAAGATTTTCAAGCTCTCCCCATATCTCTGCAACATCATGTCTATGAGCGTCGCCCCTTGCGATTTTATAAAAGTATAGATCCCAAGGTAGACGACTTCTACGAAAGCGCTTGTAGAGTCTATTCCTTTCAGTTAAAAGGTCACGTAGAGCCGCGGTGAACCACGGGTGACACTTACGTCCATGTCTTACAGTCTTTAATGGGACGAGATGGTAATGCATTCGTCAAGTGTTGGCGTGGTGAAAGATGACCAGTCACATGCGCTAAGGAAGCCTCTTAGCTTCTCAGCACAGATTCCTTTGTAGTTTCTGTAAGTGTATGTAGCAGGTACGTGGCGTGAAATTTGTACGTCGAGTGCGTCTTCAGACGAGGAAAGCTGGTCTGCATTAAAATCACCCATGATGACCTTCGTGGAGTAATTGTGTATATGTGTTATTAGTTGCTCAATGAAATTATATCCCTGGATACAGGGAGAATGAGGAGGGCGATACACAACCTTTACTGATTTCACAGTAAAGATACTCCGGCTTACCTGGTTTGCCCAACCATTCATCATCAGATGACGATATGATACTAGCTGTCAATGAATGATGGATGTAGAGAGTCACACCTCCACCGTTCCTGCTTCTGTTCCGTCTATGCAGAGTGCAATCGTCCAGTGAAGGGATGGAGGATATCTTGTCGCTTAGCCACGTCTGAGTTACGGCTATTACGTGGAAGTGGGAACAAGTGGACAAAAAGAACCTGATCATCTCAATATAACCCGTAAGAGAGTTCGCATTGAAACGGCAGACTTTTAGACCCTCAGACAGAGTTACCTTATGAGTAATTGAAGATCAGGTGAACGATTCAGATGATGGTGATCTACGTGGAATGAGGGGTGTGCACTTCAGTTGGCTGTGATCGAGCCTAAAAAATTGTTCAGATCTTTATCCGACACAATCTTTATACCACGATTCTGCTTCTTTAGCTTGATGTATATTCGACCATCCCTCACAAACGTGGTGCAGCCGTGCTCTCTTGCAGCTTCCCTTACAGTTTTGCGGAGCCGAAGGACATCAGACGTCAACCATTCGTTGACGTTGATGAACGAAAGAGAGAAAGAGAGAGAGAGAGAGAGAGAGAGAGAGAGAGAGAGAGAGAGAGAGAGAGAGAGAATCATGCTTGTATCACAAGCATGATTTTTATATTTTTCGTTTCTGTTTGGCGGGCGTAAAGCAGCAATTTTTTTCTGTTCTGCAAACCAGAGAGCAGCGATAAAAAAAAGTTTCTCTAATCCCCGATCGCAAATAGCGAGCAAAATTGTATATTTTGAACCAAGGGCGTACAGTAAGCTTTATCAGACCGAAAGAGAGAGAGAGAATCATGCTTGTATCACAAATGATTTTTGCATTTTTTACCTATATTTATTAATTCATAGCTCCTTGTGGATGCATTTTTGACTACATACATCTAAATACTATTTTTTGTAACATTTTCTGAAATTTTCATTAAAAATACTCCCAAAGTCATATACATGTGTTATAACTTAATTATCTGCCATATAAATCTTAAACTGTGGAAATTTACGTGTTCGATCCGGACTACGATCACCAAAAAATTCATGGTGATGCCTTTTTATAGTGCAAAAGTATCTGTATAAGTCCCAATGCAGGCCAAAGCCCATATGAAGAGCTACAAATCAAATTAACATAGTATATGTGGTAAAACTCTATATTTGACACCTGTATAAAAGAAGGATTTATCTGTCGGATCATTATAACTACATAAAATTTTGGGGCTAGCTTTTAGCAGTAGAAAAACTAAATTAACTGAGGACCTACATTCCTTATCCTTATCATAAAATCAAATTGTAAACATCATAAAATCAAATAGTATCAATGAAATTATGTACGTAAATGAATAACATATAACTAATTCCACGTATCACTGTTGAAAATGAATACATATTTTTTGTATGTATCTTAATTACGTATTAATTGTATGTACTTTATAAGCATGTATCAATTTGGAACTAGTTATTTTAAATTTATTAAAAAGGTTCATCTGGTCAAAATGTGCAAACGTTTTTAAAATTCCTGTTTCATGTTGGTTATACGAGAGATATAATTCATTTACGACTCATAAAAAGTTAGTTTAAAACCAATAATGATTTTACATAAAGAATTCAAACTATTGGCCTCTATTGGAAGTATCGTGCATAGACTAACACCTAAAATACGTTATATGGCCCTGTTGTCTGTTATTTTACTTTTAAAATAATCTAAACTTTAAAAAGTAAATTTAGAGTTAACAATCTCAAATTGTAACTGAAGTACATATTTTTAATACGTACCAAATATACAAAAATGATGTATTTATAAATCACTAAAAAAAATTAACTGTTTAAAAAGTAAAAAGTTAGGAGAGTTGGATATATTCCGCAAAGAAATAACAGATCAAAAAGAACTGAGATCAATCAACCAAAGTCAAGTTTATTATATTGAATCATAATGAAGCAGCGAAATTTGGTTTGGTCAATAAAGGGCTTACTTAACTTAAGGGGACACAATACCTTTAAATCCTGCAAAAAAGAACACTATGTAAAATCCAGAAATTTTAAGTAAATAATTAAAAAATTTTTATAGATATATTTAGCATAAATACCTTTAATTTTAGGTGCAGAATTGTGAACTTTCTCACTGTCTGTAGGATTCCAAGTGAACGAATGATTCTTTTTGGCTGGAATTCAAGGAGGATAATTTGTACACATGTAGTTTTGGTATGAATGCAGGGATTTTAATTTGAATGTTTAGAAATGATTTGGCGATGACAAACCTGCATTTTTTTTATTTTGTTTGCTTATTCTGGCACTTTTCTGTGTATAGAACATTTTCTATACATTTAAATCAAAATCCCTGCATTCGTACCAGAACTAAAGGTGTACAAAGTATCCCCCTTAAATTACAGCCAAAAAGAACCATGCGTTCACTTGGAATCTTACGGACAGTGAGCTGAAATCAGTAAAAACAACATTTAGAGAAAATCAACTTTAAAGTTTATGAAAATTGTTTAAAAACTAACTTAAATTAGTGCTTATCAAATCCTTTGGGACCAAATTTTCTATCTTCCATACGCATAGACCTTGATTCTCCGCAATTATGAGGTATATTCACTTATATCTCTGGCTTCTGTACGGCTTTTTTTACCTGCAAACAAAAAAGGCATTTTATGAATTTTTGACAATATTTGATAAAAGGGATATTTTATCCTTGATAATGATAATACTTAATACTTATCTATTTTTTGGTTTGTGTGTTTAACCTTTAAGTTGAAACTGGTAGAAAATTACCAGTCTAACCTCCAAATGTGACCAAGTAGTTTAGTGGTGTTAGGTGATTGTGGAGTCACCTAGCAATATTAATTAAATCTTTGCGTGAGTTGATCTCGCGCACGCAACTGTACAGTTACGGGAGAGACTCCACTCCTAGAATCTCTCCTGGCTGTCAGCTGAACCTTTCTCTCAACTAAAACGCGGACTTGTTTATAATAAAGCTTCTTACCTCGTACTCTTCCTTATCTCTTGTTAAACAACCTCAAAGTTTATGGTCCCCTATCTCTTCCTGGTCCAAGGAACCTTTTAGGGTATGTGTGTGGGTTAAATCAATTAAAATTCACTCCAATCACGTTTGAAAGAGCTTCTGTCTTTATTTGGTCCTCCTTTTATTATTAATTGGCTCAATGTTTATAATATGGGTCTATACCCGTTAATTTTGAAAATGATAAATGATGAAAATATAACAATTGATTTTTCTGAACAACTATAAAACAAGTGTAAAACAAAAGAGAAAAAAACTACTGAAAAACAGTCGTCCGTTCGGCAGCTCGGCTCGAATCGGAGTGCCTGAGGTCGCGTGGCTTGGGGACGCTTCGGAAGTATATCCGGACCTCCCACGCGTCTCCAAGCTCCGCTTCCCCATCTTGACGTCAGTGCGTCTGCACTCGTCGCACTCATTAGGCCTTACGGGACCTGTCGATGGTGCAAAGTTCAAGACTGCAGCGTGGCTTCGCACGTGCGGTCTTGAGCAGTGGAGGGGAAACTGTTTAGGTCAGCGAGATTCTTGGCTACCTGATACTTTTGTGGCCTTGAGTCTCGCTGTACTTTTTATGTGCGGAACTTTCTCGATTTCACATTCGAAATAATTGTTCGAATGTGAATATCGTAAAGTTGTCACATAATATCCTCCCCCCCTTGAAAACGTTTGTCGTCCTCGACAAACTTCGCGGGTCCTAAGGGTAGTGTGGTTCAGTTGGTGCTCCATGGCAAGTAAGGTTCAAAGGTGTGAATGTATCAGTTAAAGAGAAAAACTAAAATCTCAAATCAAGGACAAGGGCGAACGTGTTACATGGATGATGTGTTAGTGTGCATTTTGCTTCTACAGATATGGAGCAAGTTTTTATGACACGTAAGCGTGATGGTTCTACCAATCATTTGTTTAGTTTGGGTGCTGCCGTCATACCCTACACAAGATCTATATGTTTTTTATCTTGTTAGTTTATGCGTTTTCCCTTCTACATGTGCTTTACGTTCATTAGTCCTTTGCTCAGTTTGGCACAGTGTGTCCCGCACATGATCTATGTGATGTTTATCATGTGCGCGGCGTGTGACCTTTCGAATGAATCTCATTCTTTTATTTGCACGATGGGATGGGTTTGTTGGATAGGTTATTTCTTTCAAGTCCTTGATTTGGTGTTGAATAAAAAGAAGGTGAAGAAAGATATTGAACTTAATTCTGGCGGTTGCCACTTACTTGTTGCTGGATTATTTGGTCCCAGGGTCCTTTACAATCTATCTTAGTTTTTGTTTCATTAGTATTGTTAGTTTCCTATGCTTAATGTATTGCTTATTTTCTATTGTACAAATTGTATATGTATTAAAATTTTATTTGAATATTGTCATTTGTTAGTACTTATTTCTAAGGGTGTTATATCTTAGCTTAAAGTTTGACAATGTTTTATTTTGTGATATGGTTGGTGGGGTTTAGAGTTGAATGGTCCGGGTTTTGTTATAAAAGTACAAAAATATGATTTCCTTTATTATATCAATGAATCTTATAAGTAAATTGGTTTCTGTGGACGATAAAGTAGGTGAGATATCCATCAGTAGGTCCAGGATGGACTATTGTGTTGGAGTCCCATAACTGATGAGGCTTAACGTCTCAAAACGATCCAGCAGGTCTTCATCTTCGGCGTCTACCCTGTCTTCTTTGATTGGTACCAATGGTTCGTCGAGCATCAGGTCACCGTCAATGCTTTGGTCCAGTAATGATATTGGGTTGATTGAGCATGCCTCCTGTTCCGTTTTCTCGCTCAAGATGGTTTCGGCTCTGCTTGTCCATGGTGTGTGTTTGGCGGGGTCTCTATTAGTTTCTATTTTGTCCATGTTGTTGGTAATGCAGCCATTGCATTCTTTTAGATGTTGGTCCCAATTTTTATACAGTATTATTTGGTCACATGCTCTGTGCAGCAGCTTTGCATTTCCATTTTGGATCTTGCAGACCATTTGATGTTCTCTTTTCATCCTCGTATCAACCAATCGATGACAGACCGGATGTACCCTTCTGTATGGCTGTTGGTCTCTCGCAAGATGTTTTGGGGTGGCCCATATCTGTCTGTAGAGATGGTTATGATGGTCCATAGCTTTCTGAGCATCACTGAGGTTGAAGTACTGTATAAAAGCTAGATATTTCTTATGAGGTTTTTCCTCATCTTGACGTTTTTGTAGTAAAAATTTGATATGGTCCACTGGTCCAAATGTTGCGAATACTTTTACGAACTCTTCGTGGTCCATGGCTAAGGGTACTTGGGCGCAGAATCTTAGTCCTGCAGTGTCGTCTAAACGTCCGGTTATGATGCTGGGTTTGGGCACTGGCATCTGACTGGGTTTCATTGGCACCCCTGTGTCTGATGTGTCTTCTCCTGCTTCCTCTGGTTCCACTGTTGATGAAATTCGTTCTTGATTTTCTGTTATAAAACGTGTGGCACTCTCATTATCTTTGGCGTCTTCGTATGTGGCTAATATTTTTGTTTTTCCGTCTTTGTTCGTGTAAACCAGCTCTATCCACACTGGTCCAAATTCTTTTAGATTTGCCAATAGATCGTGCGTGGCTCCTATTATTGTAATTGTCATTGTTTTGTTGTTTAGTTTTTTAAAGTGTGTGATTTGTGGCGTCATGTGTTTTGTGTCATTCTCTTCTGAGTGGGTACATTGTTGTATGAATTGTAGTTGCGTCTCCTGTGTGAACTGAGTTTCGACAGTTAGGCCTAAACCTTGTCTGTTCATGCATGGTGTCAGGACCGGAGCTTCGACCATGCCTTGGAGATTTCGTCCCAGTCCTTTTCCGCGTTGATATCCCATCTTCATCATCATTCTTTGGGATACCGACAAATTAGATTCCTCTGCAAGTTTTCTTTCTACTGTTGGTGGGATGTCATTTTCTTTGTCATGACCATCCATGCATTTCATCGCATCTTCTCTTACATTCAGGGCTCTATTTTTCTGATGTTCTTTTTCATATACGACCATCAGTAAATATAGGTTTGGTGTTGTCGTAATGGTACATGTGATGTTGCAGGGTCCATAGCTTCTGAAGAGGTGAGTTATGGCCCGTTGGTCGCCTTGAGCTTTTGCCAGTATGCTCACTTTGTCCATCTCAGTGATGTCTAGTATGTTTATGCTGGTGTGGTCCATTTTGCTGGAACAATTCAAGTTGGTTTGAATTAATTTCGGTTCAGGTCCGATTTAAATATGGTACTTAATGTTTATTATTAGTGGTCATGTAACGATCACTAGGGTATGATATATGGTTTTGGGGTCCTTGTGCTTCGCATTAGTTACGGTACGCACTTTGGATCTGATGTTGGCGCCTGTCTTTTTCTTTAATATTTTATTTTATGATGTGGGTACTTTTTTTTTTTTTTTTTTTTTTTTTTTACATAGGTGTGAGGGTCCACATTGGATTTCCATATCTATACTTTAAAATTATTGAAATATTTATGATTGAGTGTGTCCTGTCCTAAAGAAAAAAAAATCGTGATTAGTTTACATTTATAAACGATATTGTCCCTTTTATTATTCTTTTTATTTATGTGATTTAGGCAGAATTCAGGTCAGAATCCATCTCGACGTCTCTTAGTTTGTCAATGTGCTTTCTGACCCTCTTTCCGTTGGGGTATTCTAGAATTACGTTTTTCCGACCTACGAATTCTATAATTTTTAGTGGTTTATTTCTATATGAATCGAACTTATGGACGCGGGGTTCTTTAATTAATCTAGCATATCCGCCGACTTTTCCCTTGAAAGTTCTGACCTTTTTGTCATACCTTTCCTTAGTCCTAATTTTGTTGGTTATTTGAGTTTCTCCTGCTAAAAGTTTCATTTCTTCTAGTCTTAGTACTAGGTCTCGCATATAAACGCTATATGTTTTTAATTTCTCATCGGAGGGTATTCTCAAAGGGAAACGTGCTATCTTCCCATAGACCAATTCAAAGGGTGTAAAGTTCGTGGCTGCGTGTACACTGGTGTTATATGTGAAGGTTGCAAAGGGGGTTAGGTGGTCCCAATCATCGTATCTTTCAGAGTATATTCGGATGAACTCTATGAGTGGAGCGTGACTTCTCTCCAATGACCCATTTGTTTGAGGTCTATAGCCTGAGGTTGTTAGATGATTTATCTTGAATAGCTTTAGTAGTGATTCCACTATACTTGATAAGAAACTGGTCCCTCGGTCTGAGAGTATGGCTTTCGGAGCTCCAAATTGGCAAATGAGATATTTCGCCAGTGCGTCAGCTATTGTCGTTGCATTGAGGTTTTTGATGGGTATTGCTATTAGGTACTTGGTTAAATTACACTGCATCGTTAAGAGATGACAGTTCCCTCTTGGTGTCATCTTCAATTTTCCCACTGTGTCAATTGATACTTTATCAAAAGCTTCTATTGGCGTGTCTGTGATGATCATTGGTTCTCTCGTCTTGAACCGTTCTATTTTCTGTTCTTGACAGTTTGCACATCTTCTGACGTAATTTTGAACGTCGTTTCTCATTCCTGGCCAATAGTATCGTTCCCTTAGTTTCTGGTACGTTTGGTTGATTCCTTTGTGTCCTCCTGTCAGGCTGTCGTGAAGGTGTCCGATTATTTCTTTCCTGTCCTTTTCGGCTGGTACTTCTGCTTTTCCGTAACACATTGTTACTTTTATTTCACTTTTGTGGAAATGTTCATGGAGTATTTCAATGATGGTTGGGGAGCCCATCTGGTCCAAAATGTCTCCTTTTCGTGCTACTCTGAAGCTCTTGATATTTCTATTGAGTAATATTTCTTTTAGGTTCTTGAGTCCTTGGTGTACATTCTCCAATTTTATTGTGTTGAAGTACTTGTGTTTAACTATTACAGTGAATATTTGATGTTTCTTGAAGGGAGTAACTAACACTTGTCCTGGTTTTGGCTTTTTGTTCTTTATTTTCATTAGATCGATGGCTCCTATTTCTTCGAGTAGTCTTGTAACGGACCACGTATTGTCACAATCCGCTGATAGGAAATGCACAATATTGTCCCGCTTATGTGTGAGGCATTCTCTCACGGTAATCATATTGTTGGGGATTCGCATGGTTTTTTCAGTGGTACGAGTTAAACTGCTTTCGGATTTTTGCTCGCTTTCTCGTGTGTCATGACCTTTATTTAGGGGCTCTAAACCTGGTGGGGTGGGTAGGAGAAAAGGCATTGTGGGTTCTGGTGGTTTCGAAAATCTTATATCTATGATGGAACCTTCTTCGGCTTCTATTTCGCTCAATATCCCTAACTTCTTGTGACTCTTTGACTTATTTGTGGGCGTACTGTTGGCGGTAGGGCTGTCACTTTTTATTGTAGGTGTGACTGATAATGTTTTTCTCACTGGTGGCAGCATTATATCAGTTACGCTTTCGACATCTGACTCATTTCCTGTGTCCTCTTGACCAGATGCTTCTTGTAGTTTCTGTCGTGCTCGTTTTATAAGGGTTTGCACACTTTTTCTCCAGACTTTGTCCACGTCGATTTCTTTCTCAAATCTTGGATCAGAGGTGTAGATTGCTTCACGCACATCATCAGGTACATTGTCATCGTCAGAGAAGTGTGAGGGTATATCCAGTTGTGTGTCTGCTTCAGTTGTTGACTCATTGATATCAACTTGTTTATCCATTTCATATTTTCTCATACTTTCTTCAAACTTTCTGCTAGCTTCTTCTACTTCTTGTTTCGTTAGGGTGGTTCTGACTGATAGATTTTCTATAGATTCTTCATCTGCATTATCTTCACTTTGAGAAGCTTCTACTGCAGTCATGTCTATTGCGATGTTGCTTATAGTTTTGTTCTGACTATCTTCTGAAGAAGATGTCTCGTCCTCGGGTACTTCTTGGGTTTCATCTTCTGTGGTTTCTGAGTCTGGTTGTCGTAACCCGCTGTATCTGGGGTCTGGTATGGGTGGTTTATCCAGATCGCTGTCTTCATTAGCCGTTGACGATAGCCATGATCTCCTGGATGGGTTGACTGTCATTGAAACATCCGAATCTGTATCAGACGAACTTCCTGGCACTTCTCGTGGTTTGATAGAAGTGGTCTCTGTTATTGCTATTTCAGTTTTTGTTGGCATTGCTGTATGCGTAGTTTTCTTTGTGCCAATGGGTTTGGACGTTTTGCTTGGTCCTCCTTGTTTGATATATTGTCCTACTGGGCTTTCTACCTGAGCACGTTTTGCTCTTGTCCTCTGCGCTACCACACTATATTCCAGTTTGGGCGCTTCTTTATTTGTTTTCGCTCCTATGGGTCTACCTCTGCCTCTGGGTACTGTAGTCTTCTCCGATGCTGAGTGTGCTCTGTTGCGAAAACTAGTCTTCTGTGATGTTATTTTGCTTTTAGCCTTTTCTTGTTCTTGTTTCGCCTTTTCTTCTATTATCATCACTTTGATCCTAGGTAAATTTTTGTTTATTTCCTCTTCGGTGGTTTCTGGAGGGTTCCTTGAAAGCGCATCAGCATTTTTGTTTAGTTTTCCTGGTTTGTATTTGAAGGTATATTCATAGCCTGTGAACCTAAACATCCATCTCATTAACCTTTGTCCAGGGTCTTTTCTGCTATGCATCCAATTTAATGGTTCGTGATCAGACACCAAAGTGAACTTGCGACACAGTAAGTATGGTCTAAACTGATGTAGAGCATATAGTACCGCTAAACACTCCTTTTCAGTGGTGGAGTAATTCCTTTCAGCTTTATTTAAAGCTCTAGACAAGTATTGGACTGGATGATCAAATCCATCCTTCTCTTGACTCAGGACTGCTCCGATCGCGTAGTCGGATGCATCTGTGGTTAGGGTGAATTCCTTATCAAAATCCGGGAATTGTAAGATGGGTTCTTCCATCAGGCATTGCTTGAGTTTTTGAAAGCTCTCGTCGCATTGAGGGGTCCATTCAAACTTCACGTTTTTCTTTAATAGGTCATTCAATGGTTTCGCTATTTTAGCAAAGTCTTTGATATATTTTCGGTAATATCCAAACATCCCCAGCACTTCTCTTATATTCTTGGCACTCTTGGGTGTGGCTAGTTTGGCTATTGCCGATACCTTTTCCGGGTTGGGTTCAACTCCTTTTGCGCTGATTATGTGTCCTAAAAATCCAACTTCTTTTCTAAAGAATTCAATCTTGTCAGGTTGCAAGACTAACTTTGCTTCTCTTAATCTTTCCATAAGATTTCGTATTCTCCTTTCATGGTCTTTTAAATTTTTACTGTACACTATGATGTCGTCCAAGTACACTAACATTTCAATATTTTGTAGTCCTCTGAGAACCTTTTCCATGAGACGCTGAAAAGTCGCCGTAGCATTCTTCAGTCCTTCAGGCATTCTTGTGTACTCATAGTGTCCATTTATCGTTGTAAATGCTGTTTTATAACAATCTTCAGGAGCCATCGGTATTTGTTGGAAACCACTGGCTAAGTCAAATATCGAAAAATAGGTTGCTCCTCCCAGCTGATCCATTATGTCCGCAATATTGGGTAACGGGTATGCATCTCTGATAGTTTTCTTATTTAGCTCTCTGAAGTCAATTACCATGCGCCACCTTGGGTTCCCGTGACTATCTGGTTTCTTGGGTACTATCCAGATGGGTGAATTGCAAGGAGAATTGGACTCTCTTATAATTCTGTCTTTGAGTTTTTTGGCTACGCTTTCTCTTACAACTTGTTTGTGTTGAGGAGGATGTCTGTATTGCTTGGTGTTTATGGGTACATTATTTTCTAAATGTATATGATGTTTGATCATGTCGGTGCACGGGAGTCTGTCTCCTGGCAATAGAAATCGATCCAGAAAATCTTCTATTATGTGGTTCACAATTTCTAATTCCTCTTTATTCAAATGGTTTCTTCTGATTGATGCCTTCACTCGTTCTAATCTTTTAATTTGGTTGACAATTGCATCTCCGTCAAAATCACTGTCTGTTTCTTGTAGAAAGTCTGGTCCAGTATCGAAAGGTATTAATTCTTTTGGATCTACCTCTATCATTACGTCTTGTTCACTTGTATTTATGGCCATCATTTTGCAGGTATTGTTTGCATTATAGACTACGCCTTCACCTAGAAACACATTGTCATTTCCCACATCTATCCTAGGAATATAGCCTTCCTTCAAGTCATTTTTGATTAGGTTAATTTGAACTACTTGTCTAGTTCTAGCCTTTATTATGTATTTTACTCTTTCCGTGGTGACATTTTCTTGATTCTCCATATTTTGTTCCATGCATTTGCTCTCGTCATCAATTTTGGTTCCCACCTTCAGCACTTCATTTGCTTGTTTGCATATATAACCTCTTCTTAGATTCCTTGGGTTATGTTCTTCTTCATGCCCTATGAATGGTATGGGATGCATCACATCACCACTTACCATGAGAGCATTCTTATGGTAGGAGATTACTGCTTCTTCCTTCTTTAGATAATTCCTTCCTAACATGCCATCTTGTTTAATGGGGAAATCATCCTGGATTATTTGAAATTTCACTGGGGTCCCTCTTATATCCAGGTACACTGATCCTGCCGTCCACACTGTTTGGTCGGTGATGCCTCCTAATTCTCTGGCATCTTCAATGCTTATTGGTAAGTCGTCGTGCAGAGCTCCGATTTTTACTAGATTAACCGTTGCGCCGTTGTCTATCATGAAGTCCAAATACGGTCGCTGTGTCCCTTCGGGTATCCTTATTCTTACAGCTGTTGCCTCTCCATCTTCCCAATTATAGTTTTCAGGTCCTTTACAGTTCGTGGAACACATCCTCGCGATTTCTCGGATTTGGTTAGTATCGCCATTACTGGGGCTTTCGTCTGATTTTCTTGCTGGTTTCTGGGATTCAAATCTCGATTTTGGTTGTATTCCTGCATCTGTCTCCGATAATTTGCTTTGTCCATGTTGCTCGGTGTTTGTTGATCGTCTTGTCTCGGGTACTTCTGACTTTGGCTCGTCATCCTGGGTTCGTGACGAGCCTGTTGGTAGTTTAAATTGTCCCTATCATTTTGGTTGTCATATCTGGGATTTTCATTGCGCCAATTGCTGGTGTTCCGTCTATCGGGTCGATTTTGCATACTTTCATATTTTCCTGTTTGTGGGTTGAATATTCGTTGACTCGCTCTGTAGGATTGATTATTATTTTCTCGCCAACGATTGTTCTCTTGTCGAGTGTCGCTGTAGTTCTGATTCTGGTGAAATCCATTTCCATAATTTGTATTGTTGTAACGATTTGCGTAATTCGGATTTCTGTAATTATTCTCCTGGCAGCGGCTTTGTTGATAACCATTTGTTTGGCGGCGGTTGGTGGAATATTTATCACGTGGTGCATTCCTCGATCGATCTTGCATGTAAGCAATGTATTCAGGTTCTTCATACTCGTATCGTTCCTCTATGTAACCGATATATTGAGGTTCCCTATGCTGAGTATTCCTGTATAGATCTTCGTCATTGTATCTTCTGTTATATCTGTGGTTCGTTCCCGTCCGTGGTTCACTATATAATCTGGGATTGTTGTAGCTATAAGTCCTGCCACGGTATGGTCTGGAGTCTGGTATTATTTTGGCCTCCATCCTCGTCTCTAGGCGTACAGCTTCTTCATAGGCTTCACGTAGTGTTGCCGGTTTGCTGTAGTCAACTCTTTCCGCTAAATTGGCAGGTAGGCCTTTTATGAATATATCCACTGCAAGTGATTTCAACGGGTCCATCATTTCTTTCTTATAACTATCGCCTTTTTCTTCTTGGAGTGCTGTCTTTGCACTGCCAAGCAAAACGTTGATTTCATCATAGAAATCACCAACGGTGTCATGTTCTCTCATCCTAATATTCTGAATTTTGTTATTAAAATAGCTAAAATTCCTTCCTGGTCCGAATCTCTGCTTCAGATGTGCTATGAGTTCTTCTACTGAGGTGATTTGTTTATTGATTAAACTCTTCTTCGCTGGTCCGGTGATTTTGTGTAAGGCATTCTGTAAAAACTGTGGTTGTATATCTTCACTCACTAGAGATGCTGCATTTCTTAAGTCTTGTATGTATTCTCTGAGACTTCTCTTGCCGTCAAAAGTTGGTATACCGCTTATGCAATTCATGAGCGCGAAGGTGTTTGCCATGCTATTCATCAGCATGAAATTGGAATCGGATGTATTCGCATTTGTTGTTCTAGCACCTCTGGCATTTGTTTCGTCGCCTAGATTCATCTTGAATGCTGTTTTGTGTATTTTTTTGTGAAAATTCTTCTTCTTCTTCTTTCAAAGGAAAAATAATTTATAATCGATTTAGATGTTGGAATTGTTCATTCAAGCAGGCTATGGGTCGCTAAGTGTGGGTTTAGGGTCACCAGGAAATACTTCAAACTGATTCAAGGACGAGTAAATGTGGTTTAGTGTCAAAAAAAATTAATTGGCTTTGTGTTTATTCGTTTCTTTCAAAGCAAACTCCAAAAGTTCATTAAACTTTTTGCTTACTTCAGATTGAAAGTTTAAATTGTTCTCAAAAACTTTATTATGATTCGTGTTTATTCTATTATTTTCCCGATAATAATTGTGCAATTGATCATTTATTTCATGGAGCCTTTTCTCTAATGCTTTCTTTTCAAGCAATAATTTTTGTAAGAAATATTTTTTTCCTGATCTTTTCTTGTTAAATAATTTTTCTTTACCTGAAAAATTTTCTTCCTTCATGGGTTGTGTCTTATTGGATACAATGACCGCTGTTAAGCTGGTCCAAGGAGAGCCGCTACTCAGCTGACTCAGGATTCACAAGAGTAGTCGCTACTAAGCAGACCAAAGGATCAGGTTGCTACTGAGCAAACCTTAGGATATAGAGTGACCGCTGTTGAGCAGATCCAAGGAAAAGCCGCTGTCAAGCAGACTTATGAGGTTTATGATGAATAGTCGCTTTTGTAAGCAAACTAAAAGGGAAAGGTAGAAAATTCGTCAGCCAATGAAGAATTCTTTGTAAAGTATATGAGTCTAAAATTATCTTAACAAATGTAAAAAAAAACTTCAATGAAAATCACTGCTACTCTTCTGATTTGAAACAAATGAAAATTTTGCACTTTCAAATCGAAATAATTCAATTAAGCAAGAATAGTCAAAAAAGCGAATTTATTATTTAAAACACCGACTTTTATTTTAACAATATGCAATAAACCCTCTTTGTAATAAGTTAAAACAATTTAAAATTGTAAAATGCCCCAAGTTAATTTTATTGTCAAAAAAAAATTATTTATTTATTTAAATTGACACTTTGATAATTTATTTATAATAATTTGTTAATTCCTATTGTTAAACATCATTAATATGTGAATTTTACATGAACTGTACTTTGAATTTCGCGCGCGTTTTATACTGTTCCAAAATGGCCGCGGTAGAGGTGCCGACTTACCAGGCCTACACCACTATAGTCTCCCTAGTGTCGCGTCTAGTTCCACGCCTGCGCTGGCGTTTGCTCTGAACAAACATGAAGCGTCGGCTGCTACACGCTATGTAATGCGCGTTTAACCTCCGCGCGCGCGTTGCGTATTTTCTCACCGAAGTATTTTGCGTAAAACGCGTTATTCGTTGCCGAAACCCATAATCTGTGGATTCGCGAGGGTGTCCTCTACTCGTGTGTGTGTGTTTTGGTGTGTTGAGTTGATTAGGACCAAAGTTGTGAATGAAAGTATTCAAGGATCCAACACGATGTATCACAAGCAGTGCAACCTGTTGCTGCTTGTCAGATAAGTGTTTTTATTTATAATTTCTTGATTGAATTATCATCAACTGAGCACACCGACAAGTTGCCTTGGGTAAACTGCAGGTTTCTTTTGCAGCTGGTGTGAATTTTCATACACCAGGCAAACGCATCTGAGAATTTTTGTTCATCTACGAGCACTAACTCATAGGTACGTAACCTTTAAGTTATTTCTTCAAATATGAATAAGGACAATTATTTTGAATGGTCTTACCTTTTTGTTGTCGACCATTCGATAGAATTATATCATATATTTTTGAACTATGTTAATAAATATATGTATATGTGGGTTTAGAGGTCAATCACGCTCTGCGGGGTCTATCACCTCTATCGAGCACCTGCGTCAGCTACGCCCTGGTTCGACTGTGGCAGAAATGTGCCAATTCAGCTACCTCTTGCTGGTCGACCAGATTTTGGTGAGTTTTTCTTTTATATATATGAATTTTTGTATATTCACTGCCTACATATATATGTATATATAAGAAAATTTTGATACTTTTATTTTGAATGGGCCCTTCCCTTCTTAATTATGTTGTAATGCTGCTCGCACCTACTTTAAATTTATAGATGAGGTTGAATTTCAGCTTGGTTATCGCGGGCAATCTTTTCGCGATATCTCTAACTTTCTCATTTTGAATTAAACAGCAATTAGAATCATTTACATTCTCTTTTTTTTTTTATTAAGACATCCACATTTCTATTTTAACCAATGATCTTGTTATGATTTTATTGAACCGTACATAAAAAAAACTAACATAATGCTCAATTGGATATTCACAGCAATTCAAACTCTTTTGTATTTTTCTAGCTACTTGATGCTGCGTCTTTGTATGAAAAGCTCGATTGTGACGTCACCGCACGACGCCACGCTACGCTTCTACTCGTCTGCTATTGCCGATAGCACGCGGCCAAGTAATGCGATCCCTTTCTAATTCCTTTGTATTTCTCGTTCGAATATTCACTAATTCTTCTCGCATGAATGTTCATATATTTATTCGCGCACTTTTTATTATATTTTATTTAATTTGTTTAATTTTCTTAGTATGTATAATTTTCTTTTGTTTTTTTCTAGATACTACTACTTTTACTGGCATGCAACGAGAGAGAAAAATGAGCAGACAGTTATGCGCGAGATCTCGGTGGGACCTCCAATTTTTGTTAGGTGATTGTGGAGTCACCTAGCAATATTAATTAAATCTTTGCGTGAGTTGATCTCGCGCACGCAACTGTACAGTTACGGGAGAGACTCCACTCCTAGAATCTCTCCTGGCTGTCAGCTGAACCTTTCTCTCAACTAAAACGCGGACTTGTTTATAATAAAGCTTCTTACCTCGTACTCTTCCTTATCTCTTGTTAAACAACCTCAAAGTTTATGGTCCCCTATCTCTTCCTGGTCCAAGGAACCTTTTAGGGTATGTGTGTGGGTTAAATCAATTAAAATTCACTCCAATCACGTTTGAAAGAGCTTCTGTCTTTATTTGGTCCTCCTTTTATTATTAATTGGCTCAATGTTTATAATATGGGTCTATACCCGTTAATTTTGAAAATGATAAATGATGAAAATATAACAATTGATTTTTCTGAACAACTATAAAACAAGTGTAAAACAAAAGAGAAAAAAACTACTGAAAAACAGTCGTCCGTTCGGCAGCTCGGCTCGAATCGGAGTGCCAGAGGTCGCGTGGCTTGGGGACGCTTCGGAAGTATATCCGGACCTCCCACGCGTCTCCAAGCTCCGCTTCCCCATCTTGACGTCAGTGCGTCTGCACTCGTCGCACTCATTAGGCCTTACGGGACCTGTCGATGGTGCAAAGTTCAAGACTGCAGCGTGGCTTCGCACGTGCGGTCTTGAGCAGTGGAGGGGAAACTGTTTAGGTCAGCGAGATTCTTGGCTACCTGATACTTTTGTGGCCTTGAGTCTCGCTGTACTTTTTATGTGCGGAACTTTCTCGATTTCACATTCGAAATAATTGTTCGAATGTGAATATCGTAAAGTTGTCACATAACAAGTGGTACCAGGTTCAGCTGAAAAAGATAAAATAAATTAATATTTCAATTTCTTAAAAATGAAATGAAAAAATACAGAGAAGTATACTTATCTTTTTTTTGTAGTCATCACAAGGCCATTTACTTAAAAATACTTCAGTGCACACTGCCTAGTGTGCTCCTGCAGCGTAGCAATCCTCCTCTTGTAGCTCCCTAACTGTCCTTCTGAGAGTTATTGTTTCTTTGGTGCTGGCCTGGACTTGTCGCTTAGCATAAAAAATCCTCTGGGCATCCGCAGAGTTTGCCCACTGTGCAGCAGCGTATCCAGGTGCCACGATACTTGCAAATCCTTGCAAAGATAAAAAGCCTATTTTTCTCCATCCATCTCCAGAAACATTCAGTCCGGGTGCTGCAGTCTCTGTAGCTGCTTTTTCTTCTGTCACTACAGACTTCATAGAGTTTTTTGGCAACTTTCTTACAAAATATTGATAGACCAGCGTGCCCAAGTCCAAGAGCACGAAAAGTAGCCACTGTTCTTCTGTTGTTCTCCCAAGCCTGGTTCTTGATACTAAATTTTCTGCATGAGTTGATACTTGTATCTGCCAGCTCACCACACTCAATGCATTTTACTTCAATCTTTGAATCCTAATCCTTGAGCTTCAGATTCGCCAAGTTTAACTTGACCATGGCATTGTTTGCAAATCAAAAGTTCCTCGAGAGCAGGAAATAGAATGTTGATATCAATCAATCTATTCCTGACCTCAGAGGTTCCTTTCGCTGCTGGAGTTGGAATTTTTTTTGCTGAACTTGAAGGTCTTATCTTGTTGGCAGGTTCATCATCGCATGTTGCTCCTAGAAATCTTCTTAGCCTCTTCTTGTCTGGTCCTCGAGAGTTCTTCTTGTCAGGATGGGTACTCGCATACCTTCCCTTGGCATCTCGACTATCACACATTTTTAAAATTACTATCACTTCACACTTTTTTAAAAAAAACTTCACTGCTCTGCTTTTACACTACCACTTCACTTTTTTTCTTTTTAGGGTTATAAGCTATAAGCTACAACCTCAAAAACACTATAAACACTACTTAGATTAACGCTCTACCCTTCTCCCATACATTGATTCTAATCTGCCCACAGGTGGCGCGCGAGCGCGCGATATTTGAATTCAAATAAAGGTCGCTACGTATCCATCGGAGCCTCATATAAGAAGCGAAACTAGAAATTTATTTATAAAATAATGCAAAAAAATCTTATCAATACGCACTAATTTATTTACTAAAATATGTATGCGGAGCATAATATACGTATATACTACGGTAAAAAAATAGTATTTTGAACATATACAATAAAAATTTTATTCAGATTTATAAAACTTAAAAATTTTTTTTGTTAAACGGGTTTTAGGAGTGTATTCTACGTTACATTTCGTATAAAAATAAGCAATAAAAAAATCGATTTTTTTTAAATTTAAAGGTGTTTTATTCCCTTAAAGAATTTGTAAGTGAATGCATTAAAAATGATACACTCGATGTCGAGAGTGCCAAGTCTACTACGATGAAAAGTTATGAGACATTTCTGCAATACTATACTTTGTACAGCAATAATATTACAATTACAGTTTGTGATACATTTAAGGATGATATTGAAGAGTCAATATTAGATATCATTGTTTGTGAAACAGCTGCTTTTAAATTGTTTGATATCTATATAGACATATACGGTACTATCATCAAACCGTAAAAATTGATCGTTATTACGTTCTGTACATATGCCTTTTATATTTGTAAAAAACAGAAAATATAGATGTATTCTTTCTTGATACGCCATTCAAACCTTGCTTTCCCCCTCCATTCCCCTTTCATATTACTATAAATATCAACTCACTGCGTGAACTACTCATTCTTACGAATACAGTCTTTGAAGCATCATTGCAAGATGAATAAAGTAAAAAACATATTTTCGTCAGACAAGAAGGAGGGTGATCGAAACCTTTAATCGAAAAAGATAAATCGCAGGAATCTGCCTTCAAAACATTTTATTCTTAATACTCTACAAACACTTGTTCATCTCCGAAACAACAAGGTTAAAAGAGTTTTAACGAATAAACCTTGAATTTATACATTTTATTGCAATCAGTCCTTTTAAGGACCACCATATTTGTACAAATGCAGTACCAGCTAATAATAAAAAAATACACACATTCTTATTCTTCACATATACCATTAAAATATATAGGAAAGATTACTCATTTTGCAAAAAAAGAAGGCGTCAGTGATGATGTTACATCATAATTATTTGTTTATGTGTAAAGATAAGTGTGTAACATTGATGACGTCATTGCTTATGTAAATAAGATATCAATCAGAAACTTATGTCTCGCCATAACAGTCTGTATACTACTCCAGTGAGATCTGTTTCAACCCGAAGGTGCTTTAATATATTTTCAAATCCGTTTGAATCATTTCAAAACATTTGAATCCATTTTAACCTTATACACTGAGAAATATGTCGTAGTCAAATTTGTTAAATACATAGGAAAACTTATTATATTTTATAGTATCGATGGGATATACTTATAATGTCACAAATAATATATTATATAGTAATTTTTATACAAGAAAACGTTTTTTTTTATAAAATTTCTTTAAGATTTATTATTATTAGTTTATTTTTCAATTTTATAAATTAATAATGCATATTTTATCACTCTGTGACGAAGAAATTAAATTAAATTTTTGTGTCGGCGGCGGCAGTAGAACATGGGTCGCCAGCGTGGTACAGTCGTGCTATCCATTTACTAAAACACAGTAACCCAAACAGAACTGTTACGTTAAAAATTTCAGATCTAATATATTACGTATACTCCAACATGTTAACTAAAGTTAAAAATAAATAATAGCATACATTGTATAGTATATAAAATAACCAAATTCTGATTATCGCATAAATTGACTTTCATGAATATTCACACGACCTGAATATTTTTAAATCTATTTAAGCCATTTGTGTAACATATTCATTTTTATTGCACATATAAGAATTTTTAGTAAGTAATTTTTATTATGTATTAATACTAATTTTCCTATCGCAATAATAAAAATGACTACAGAGTGAAAATGTTCATAAAATGTGTTCATCCTACCGTTGCTATATCATAAAGTAAGTTTTCTAAAAAACATAGTAAATTCTCTCTTAAAAGGGTCATAACCGGATGTTGTGAAGCTTATAAATGAAGTTAGCGTTGAACGATGATTGGTCGACAGATATATCCGGGTTAGATGCCGCTAACATTTAAAATTTGATATTTGAATTTAAATGGTAAAGAGTTTAATAAAAAAAATAAAAAACGATAGTATTTATGTTAGTATTAAATTTTGAGAATAGTTTCGTGACAATTAATTATTATGCCATAAAATAAATAGCGAATATCTAACCTCAAAAGTGGAAGAGCACATAGCCTACATTGCATTGGGCGATATATGATTTTTAGAAAGATACAAAATTAACCAAAAACATACATATGTATTATATTATAGAGTGTAGAAAATGTTAACGTTTGAGTTCTTTTTAGAATTTAAAGAAAGACGTGCGTAACGATATTAAACGATACTAAAATAGAATTGGTCTCAGTGTACGTATACTCGACGGACATTGATTCTTGCTGGACATTTTTTAAAATGCTTCAATCAGATTGGCTGATTCCAGATAGTAACCAATCAAAATTCAATATTTTAAAAACGTTCGGTAAGAATAACCTTTCTTCAAGTGTACATTTTTTAAATTCTTAAGGTTTTAAATCTGTTTTAATCAATATGTTGAAGAATCAAGCAATGCTCTTAAATCTATCTTACTCCGATTACACTGAGCTTTGAATCAATTTCAATCCTAATTCATTTCAACGTTTTGTGCTATATAGGGGATTAGTTAACCTTCACGGATTGATAAGGATTAGTAAAGATTATTTAAAAACTCTTTATTAAATGTTCTACAATGTTTGAATGAAAATAAATCTTTGTTCGTTCATGTAATTTGTTGCATATCAATATGCAACAAAATAATTACTTTGATTTACTGTTATGGTATAAAACGGATTGAAACCAGGAAAATATTGTAATTCATTCCAATCCGCTTTAATCCATTCCAATACTTTAGTACTGAATCTGAAAGCTACGTACTTTCTGTAGCTCTTAGATACAGCAAAAACAAAGATCTAATGAATACAGTTATCTTTTCCGATACTAAAGAAGCAATAGCCTCCATTAAAACTAACAACTTTAACTCTACAACCTCGGCAATAAATTTAGAACCTAAATTGAACATACAGTTCATATAAAACAAGTTTCCCCCGCATTTCACGACACAAAAATAATACAGGCAATGATATTCCAGACAAAGAAGCGAAAAACGCAGCCAACTTACTTGAACCATCACATTCCAAACGGAATTGGTATCAGCTATTCCATGTATAAATTAACATTGGCATTGAGTAATATTCTCACTTGATTTAAAGAACTAAGATTTGTAGTTTATAAAATCCGTATATTTAGGCTTTGTAAGAAATGTGTAATTGCGGCTAGGCAACTTTTTAGTTTTAAAGTAATTGTCACCGATTGTCGGACCGGCGCGATACGGAGCTCGTCACTGACCACGATAAAAACTGACTCGTTTGAGTGTGTATACATAAAAAGTAGCGCTCGCTTACAACGTCACACGTGCTTGCGTTGACGATTTTTGACAAGTCAGCAGGCGCCTGTCGACCTGCATTATGCGTACAGAGCTATTTCGGACTCAGCATTTTCAAATTCAAATAACATACTTTTGACTTAATACATTAGACACAATTTCGCATTACTTAATTAAAGATTTATAAAGTTTACGTTATAGGACATAACACCTAGGGGCCCTAGTAATTGCAATCCCTTACAATTTTTAGGACGAAAATAGAGGCAATTTCTTTAAAATTAGTGCAGACACAATTGTACTCATTATTTTACCTTATTAAGCATATTTTAAACTGACTACGTTCGTGTTTTTCGTATATATATATAGTGCTTACGAATAATTTGCAAAAGTAAAACGTGAGTATACTTCTAACCATAAACATGCACGGATATCCCCGGAAGCATTACCATCCTGTTTGCGTAAGTATTACTAAATAAAAAATATTTTTTTCTTTATTAATAATAATAAAAATTGTGTGTATAATTTTTTCTCACACATTTTTTTCCTCCTCTTTTTTTTAGTTTGAAGACTGGAAGTATATTCGTCAACGTAAGGTGGCCAAGAGGAATCACCTGCCTTTGCCTGCAGCTCCCATCCCTGGTTACCGGAAATATATCCGGATTTGTGTAAGCCTTTTTTTTTACTATTATAATTTTTAACTCCTATAATCTTCAAAATATATATATATATTTTTTCAGTTTGTAGACTGGCAAACTATCCGGGTCATTCGACATGCCGATGGTTACGCTAATGACTCATTTTTGGCTGGTGATTTGATGGACCAGAGGATGACACTTGGGACCTTCGTTCCTTATTTTCTTTAGAAGTTATAACCTATCGCAATAAGTATAATAGTTTACTGATAGAAGTATTTAAAGATAGTTATTCTGTAAGCGTAGGACCTCCCTAAACTTGTACTTTAAAAAAATTAATTAGTTACATTTATCTTTTATTGTTATTATTTTTTTTCCCTCGCCTTTTCGTGTCCTTAAAATCTGGAAGGATAATTATTTCATTTGCGAGTTAATTCGCGATTAATAAATGTGTTTATACAGTCCCACACGGGGTACCATGAAAGGATAATTATTTCGTTGTAAGCGTTGCTAAGTTTTCATACTGACTAATCAAACAAAGTTAGGTTAATGCATGACTTTGTTTAAAACTTAGGCGTCGCTTATTGGGCAACAAATTCGTATCGCAAATGAATAATAATTATTTTTATTTGTAAACTATCGAGACACTGAGATCTCTTATTGATTTTGATTTATATGAAGATATATAGGGTCACAAGGCACTGGATGGAGGAGTGGAATGATGTCAATAAATTATACACAGCATATATATTTGAAAATAGTCATGGCATGAAGCCTTTATTCACTTTACTCATGAATGAGATTTATATTCGATTGAAGACAACAACCAGCTACACTGTCATTCTGAGAATCTATCGCTACTTAGGTCGAACATACACACGCTCTGTTTACATCATTCATAATGCGTATGGATATTTAAGGGTTACGCGCTGCGCAAATGACCATCGTAAATAACTACATAAATCGGTTATGATCTAAGTTATCGCAAGACAATGTGGTAACAATTACGCGAGCTATTCCTTTACCGAACTTTAGTGAAAATAAGAAGGTTACTAGCGATTGCGTGATTTGAATGTTTTACTTTTATTTATATTTGTTTTAGTTATAAAACACTGACTCATTTGACTTATTTGTCCTCACCGTGGCATCAGGTGAGACCCGGCTTTCAAACGGATTTTACAGGACGAATAAGTGCGTCATAAATATCCCATGAATTAAATTGAACGCGGCACACTATCACGAATTGACGACGACTAATTAAGTATTTATTAGCTACGCGGTAATATGTGACATGCTTAGGGTAATCTCGCAATAATTGAGATTGTTAAAATGGTATGTGTTAGATGGATTATTTATTCATTAGTATGAATGAGAAATACACGGATATGCGTCTATAAGGCAACCTGTTGGCAACGTGACGTAGCCACCACCAGCAGGACAGCGTTTAGCTGTATTTTTAGGCCTTGTCCGAGGCAATGTTAATATTTGTTATCTGCTGAGTCTTCTCGATTTCGAGAAGACTCCCCGGATCAGTCATTGATCGATATCCCCGGCTGCAGAGAGTTAGTAATGTATACATAAAACCATACTTAAAACCAATAAGGACCGTACAATGATCCTGCGGCGAGACGAGCGGCTACTCAAGTGACTGGATATCACTTGCTCTGGTCTCGACGACACGTGGCTGCAGCTAAATCATTTTGCTTATAGGAAGAAAGTGTTGCTGCAGGAAGAAGTGATGAGATAGAACTGACTACCGCGGCGTACGAACTGCTTAACTGAGCTGCGGTATTGCTCTGGAATGCGGAGAGTGGGACATGCGCGATGGACACAATTACATGGGCCGCGTACTGTTGTTGCGTCGATAGCTCTCGTACGCGATAATCATATGGGGCCATGCGCGAGCGCGAGAGAGAGCGCTAGATCCAGGGCCGGCACATGTGAACCGCTGCGAGAGCTCCTCGGTCAAGGCCGTAACTAGCGGCTCTGTAAAGCCTTCCCTGTAGGCTATGGAAACTCGCCGTTGCAAATCCTTGGCAACAAACAACATATAAAATACTTATAGACTAAAAATTACATCATATGATGTAAATCGTCGGGGCCCAGATATGGCAATAGAAAAATAATAAAACATGAATGTATTTTAGAACTATCTTAAAAACTAATGAATTCAACGTTTACAATTGTCATAGGTTATTCAAAATTTTAACTAATGTTTATATTTAGAAGCATTTAAGAAATTAATATATTCAATCTAAACTCAAAGAGAAAATTACATTATTTTTTGAGACTGGAATAGAAGGTTTATTTTATGCAGCGCTTGGTGGTCTGTTTGGAATGGGAGGTGGTTGTATAGGTCTAGAAATTGTTGGAATGATTTTGACCTTTTGCAGTTCTGTCTCTTCATATACTGTGTTTCTTTTCTGCTTATTCTCGAATTCTTTATTGCCGGGATTATTTTGTAGTGATGTCAGCAAATGGGTGATAGAGCTGAATAATGCTCCGATCAAATGTATCGACCATCCGTAAATCGTGTGAAAAGTATTCCCTCTGTTGATTGTGTCTATTATTAATTTTCCAATATGTAGGATAATTAATATCATTATAAATGATGAAGAAAACGATTCCCATGTCGTTAGTTTTTCAATTATTAAATGCCAGGTGTTATTGGCAATGTGTTTAAGTGTGTTTTCTGTGAAGATATCTGCTGACGTGTGCTGTCCTACCATTTTTCTTGCTATTACATTAAGAGTGCTCTATACCCAAACCGGAAGTCCGAATTGAGAAAATAAAATTTTGTTGTCCATACGGTATCACCCTCTGGTAGAGTAATATTGAAGTAGATATAATGCTCTGTTTTATTGACACGTCAGGGCTGTAGTCTGCAGTACAGGCAGTGAGGCTATCTCGGACCGGGATCCGTGAGCACCCCTGCCGAACTCTGACGCACCGTTTGAAAAA
Source organism: Muscidifurax raptorellus (assembly GCA_020010945.3). Taxonomy (NCBI): domain Eukaryota; kingdom Metazoa; phylum Arthropoda; class Insecta; order Hymenoptera; family Pteromalidae; genus Muscidifurax; species Muscidifurax raptorellus. The sequence continues at coordinate 2,632,235 of JAHUUD020000006.1, forward strand.
GATGTGGGGCGGGAAACTGAGAGCGCCGTACATTATGGGGTGACGGTGTTTACATCCGTTATGCGGAAATTATTAATATATAAATAATCTTTAAATATTACATATTATTTAAAATTGTTATTTTATTATGTTGATTTTCTAGGGTCTTAATGAATAAATTAATTTATTATTAGTTCAATTAAATTATTACAATAAGTTTTAATTAATTAAAATTATAGGCATTTAGGGATTCTATATTAGTTTTATTGTACGTCTATTTTTCAGGGCGAATTGCTTTTTTTAGAAATACATTTGAAGTCAACAGTATTTATACCATAAAAGAAGCATTTTAATCAAATTGAAAATAAGAACAATAATTGATTATTTATAATCAACTATGATAAATGTATTAAAACCAAATAATCTAAAACCGCAATATTCATTCCAAGTTATCCTACCCCCTCGATAAACATATGCTACTTTCTATCTGATGATTCCAACGACGTTCTCGGTCGAGCGGTCTAGGTCGTTGCTTGCCAATCTTATGCACTCAAGTTCGAGTCCGACCGAGGGTGAAATTTTTTTTCTTTTACTTATCAAATACATAATGGAAAATTTAGAAATTAGATTTTGTTTCTGTAATTTTTATTTTATTAAGGTAAGTAATTAAAAAATGTAATTGTATAAATTGGAATTTCTTATCACGATATTGCAAGACTTAAACGTTATATTAATAAAATTTCAACTATGTTTTTCCTGAAATTGGATAAGTATTAGTAAGACAACATGTTTATTGCTAATTTTGTTACATTTGAAAAATATATTTTGTTTATTTATTTATTTATTTTTTACCAGAGTTACATAAACTTATATATTATAATAATACAAAATTCATGCACATTGACAAACTCCACATGTGTCAATTATGTTAAATAATTCACTATGAATCTGCCAATACTACATAAACAAATAATAAATAATGTGTATAGCCTAGCATTTTACTCAAGCCTATTCTAGTCTTAATCTATTTATATTTAGCTTAAATTAACTTATTCTACCAATATCACTAACATAGATTTCGCTGAGGTTGGTTTGCCAACTTTGGTTTGGTTGGCATGTAAGTCCAATAGCACATGTAACCCTGTAGTGTGGAAACATTTCTCTATGCTGATGCGAAGAGTCACATTTACAGTTTGATGTAAAAACAATATCATCGATCACGACAATATCTTTATGTTTCGGTTGCATTTTTAGAGAATACATTGAATTCGTGAAGATCTGCTTTCCTCTTATTCCTCGATCGAAGTAAAAAATAGCCTTGTTTGCACCAAGATAATTTATGTCTCCGTATGTCATTCTGTATTTGTTTATTTGCTGTAGTTTCTGTCCAGGTGCTGTGGATGCATTATTGCTTTTCGCTCTGGTGCTATTTGCCTCTGCTATTTTTCTGAAAATTGTCTCATTCGGCTTGTATCTTTCTGTATTGACACCAGTTTCGTATGTAGTTGTTGGCTCTTTCACATAGTTTGTATACTTTACTGTCGTATTTTTTATTCCCGTTTCTTGAAGCCATATATAGATTATATCATTGGTTATATTCTCTAGTTTTAGATCTATTTTCATATACATAGAGATCATTTTGTTGTAATTAAATTTAGTTATACGCCTATGTGTCCTATTATTATGCGATTTGCATTTGCCTTTTTCACAGATGTAAGTTCTTATGTCTAGTATTATTCTATCTTTAATCGGTGTGCCAACTGTTAAAGTAGTGTAATCATTTAGTGCTGTTATTCCTGTTTGTAGTAAATTTAAAACTATTTTCATATTTCTTGGAGCTTTTGACATATTTTCTAGATAACTCATTGATAATAACCATGTTTTAAGTTTATCACAATCTATATTAATTGTGTTATTTATTTCAGCCATTTCTTCTTTTAATTTTGAAATATTCGAGACTTTTGTAATGTCCAGTACCTTTAGTTCATTTGGTAAATAATTGAAAGTATTGATTGCCCTTAAATAGCTGCTTTTAGTACTGATAGTTTTGGAGTATTTTGGTATTACTAATGATTTCTTTCTCGTTTTACTCGTAGAGTTGATATAATGAACTTTAAAGTGTTGTAATGGTATGTTATACTATTATATATGAAAGATTTCTGTATGCTAAGTGGAATAATTTCTTGAAACATATTTTTATTTATTATTTTTAAAATTCTAGTCTGTACTCATTGTAGTAATCTTAGCCTATTTTGGTATGCTCCACCCCACGCAATTATTTCATAATTTATTAGACTATGGAAAAGTGCATAGTAAACCATGTTTAGAGTGTTAATATCCATAAATTGAATTATTTTACTGAATACAAATATTAGGTATTTGCTCTTTTTTATTAGATACTCTATATGTTCGCTCCATCTCATGTTCGAATCGAAAATAATACCCAAGTACTTTGTTTCCGTAACTCTTTGAAGGAGCTCGTTATTAATTTTTATAGCTATGACTCCCGGGACACTATTTATATAATTCCCAAAAGTAATATATACTGTTTTTTGTACGTTTAGTTTAAACTTATTTAGTCGAAGTCATACATATACTTCTTCTAAGTGTTTGTTCATGATTTTTTTCTACTTCGCTCCAGTTTCTTCCTTTGGCCATGATAGCTGTGTCATCAGCGTAGAATAATATTGAGTTTTTCGGCATTCTGTTTAGCAACTCATTCACGTATAGTATGAAAAGTAGGGATCCAAGAATTGTCCTTTGAGGGACCCCAGTGCTTATTACTTTATAGTCGCTTTCACTTGTTTCTAATCTTACTTTTTGCTGGTGGTTATTCAGGTAGCTTGAGATTAGTTTATGGCCCTCTCCTCTAACACCATACGAGTAGAGTTTGTTCAACAATATCTTGTGATTAACAGTATCAAATGCTTTAGCTAAGTCAAGGAAGGTAACTGCAATTGGAATGCTTTGGCCTAGATTTTCATATATTATTTTAGAAATAGCACTTAATGCATCTTTTGTACCTATTTTCTTGATAAATCCGTATTGTCTTTTGCTCAGTATTTTGTTCTTATTTAAAATCTAATAGTCTCTTATGTATAATCTTTTCAAATATTTTGGCAATATTAGATATCAATGATATAGGTCTATAGTTGCCCATATCATCCTTCTTTCCAGATTTGAATATTGGAATTACTTCAGCTGTTTTTAATACATCCGACCATATAGATTTTTCTATACACTGGTTAAAAATAAATGCCAGCGGTTTCGAAATTAGTGTATCCATTGTTTTTAGTGTCTTTGCGTGAATCTTGTCTACCCCTCCATTTTTCAATTTCAAATCTTTTATTATTTTGCTTATTTCATTCTCATTTGTAGGTTTTATAAACATAGTTTTTTCATTGCTCTTCGGTAATTCTATATTTCTGTTAGAAGGTGTAGAAATTTTATCACTCAGTTTTTTCCCTAGGTTAGAATAGTATTCATTTAGCTTATTAGCTATTTCATTTTTATTTTCTATTATTACACCATTTTCCATTTTCAGTTGTTTAATGTTATTGCCAGTTTTATTATTATTTCTCCCAATCTTGCTGTTAACGTATGCCCATTGCTTCTTGGGGTCATTTTTGTTCTCTTCGATGCATCTCTTACTAAATTTTATTTTTGCTTCTTTAATAACTTTGTCTAATATTTAAACAAAATTTTTGTATTGGCCCTTGAGAGTTTCATTGTTTGGATCCTTTTTAAGTCTATTATACCTTTCGTATTGCACGATTTAATTATTGCTTTCGTTATCCAAACTTTTCTTGGGGTATTATTATGTATTTGTTTGTTATGTGTACTATATTTTGCTTTTTCCATACAAAGATTTAAATCTTTAATCAAACCATTAATCGCTTCATTTGGTTCCTTATCAGTATAATATTTACCCCAGTCTATCCGTGTGGCCGCACGGTATAGTTTGTTGTAATTATAGTAATATTTCTTTCGGTTTCTTTCCAAATTATTGTTCGGTATTTTTCCGTTTTTGATTTCCAGGAAGAGTGGGTAATGATCCGTTATAGGTACTTTCAGAGTTATTGCACGTGTATTTAGGAAATCTGTTTTTATGAACATGTTATCAATACATGTACCCGAATCCGAGGCCAATTTCATTGGTCTCGTAGTACCTGTAAACCCAGGTATAAAACTATTCTCTAATAGGTTATTTATGAGATCCATACTTATCGCATTACAATCTAGAATATTAATATTAAAGTCCCCTATTATATCATGATTTGCTATGTTTATTTTTCTTATTAGGTAAGTTTTAAGATTGAGATTGAATTCCGAACTACTCAGGTCATGTGATCTATATAAGGAGGAAATTTCTAAATTTCTTTTATTTCTTAAGGTAATAATTGAGTTTAATATTTTAAGTTTACCAATAGTTATTGTTTCACATGAGTGAGATATATCCTCTCTAATATAAACCACAACACCATCACTTTTGTTAATATTTCCATAGTTATAATATATGTTATAGTCCTTAATTTTATAATACTGATAATGAGTCAAATTCCACACTTCAGCACACACAATAACATTCGGTTTGATCTTGAGACTTCTAATTAGAATTTGTAGTTTTTCAAAATTTGCATTCAGGCTTCTAATATTTATATATAATATTAAATCTCTTGTGTTATTTCTATCGCTATCAAAAATCCTCAAAGATCATTGTACACTCTTTCCTTATTCTGTATAGCTTCTTGTATTTCTTCTAGTAGCTCGCTTTGCTGATCCATTATTTCGCTCTTGCTGCATCAGCACTTGTTTCCGCCACTTTCTGTTTAGATGACGTGCTTTGCAGTTTGAGTGTTATATTTTTCACGGTATTCGTTTTATGTTGATAAAGTAGGTTGCTTGTTAAGTAGTTTTCTATTATCTTCATAGTACTCGTGTCATCCCAGGTCGGTAATGAAGGTGCTATCGGATAGTCAGTTGAATTAATTATTTTTTTTATTTTATTCTTTAGTATGCTACAGTTAATTCTGTCTGTAGCCAGATGAGTTGTTGGTAAACTTGTTCTATATTTTGTGTTGTTATATACGCAGTTAATGCATTCAACTTTTATGTTTTTACACTCACCAACTTTATGTTTCTCTGCGCATTTTATGCAGACAGAGTCATTCCTGCATTTACTTGCATTGTGACCATATCTGCCACAATTAAAACAAGGAGTTAGATTTCTCAAATCATAAACTCTACAACACTGATGTCCAACAAAAATTAGATTTTTGTTCTCTCTTAGATGTTTATAAATCTCTGGAGCTACCTCCATAAACACTGTGCACGTTTTATTCCTTTTATTGTTATACATGTGCAACACTTTTCCTCCATTATTAAATTGGCTAAAGTTTCTGCTGTTGAAATCGTCTTCTATGTCTTGTTCACTCATATTTGTATCGTTTGTGATGCCCACTATTTTTAATTTTGGGTTATGTTGTTGTTGAACTTCAACCTCGCAGCTTTGTAGCTTTCCTGGTAGTACTGCTTCCAAGGTTTCAATACCCTCCGCGTTCATACAGCTGATATCTATTTCGTTTTCATTTTTTTTTCCTTATGTATTTTGTTTTAACATTCTTTTCTTCTACTAAATACTTAGTAACTACTTCCAGAATATTTTTTTGATCTTCATCTTTGTTCGTGATTTTAATTTTTGGTACACGTTTTGGTTTAGGTTTTAATTCATATGTCGCTTGAGCATATGTTTTCTTACTAATGGGTTTTTCTACAGCATTGTTTTTGTAAAATTCAATTAATTCTTTTTGTATTTGATTATTGTACTGTAGGTCTTTCACATACTGCTTTAATAGTGTGTTTTCAGTTACTAAAGCATCTATATCAGAATCATCTTCTTTATACGGATCATTTAACTTTTCTTTCGTTTTATTGTGTAGGTCTTGTAATATATCTTCTCTAATTTCCTCAGATGATTTTAGTGTAATTTGTGCTATCACGCCTTTTGCCACATCATTGATCATATGCTCATCACTTGTTTTGAAGGTTATTTCTTGCAGCCTATGTTCGGGACAAATTACTAGGTGTTTTCCAACGTAAACTGTATTGTTTAATTTTTCAAAATCACTCTTATAGTAGGCACTTTCACAAATTACACAAATCACAGTTTTTACCAAGGTTTTTGGGCGGCCTTTATAATAATTTAAATCAGGCTTATCGGGCGGCTCCTCGTGGCCCGACGCCATCTTGATATTATGCAATTAATATTTTATTTAGGCAAAGAGATACAAGGCATGCAATAAATCCGTACAATAATTTATTTTTTAATCGATAATTAAAAAATAAAATTTGATATATTTTTGTTAATTATAATGTAAATAACAAAATATTTATTATAATTCAAATAATAATTTAAAAATAAAGCATTAAATTTATTATTTTAGGTACTGTCCAGTGGAAATATCGATAATAAAAGTGATTCACGTGTTATAGTAAATATGATGAAAATTTATTCTTTTTACTGTGTTGTACTATAACACTTTTGTGAAAACTTTGAAAATAATCTCGTGTATGCAGCTCAATCGATGACCTTATTCTTTTTCTATTTTATTCGGCAAAATGAATATGAATCATTAGCGGGAGTAAAATTAATTTTTCAGACCGGGGGGCTATAAAGATTAAAAACGCCAGCTAACAATATTTGGATAATTTTCTATATATATACCCATACACACACACACACTGTAGCTATTGATGAAATCTTAAAATTGAAATAGAATAACATAATTTTTGTAATAAAATCAATGATAAAAAATACTTACACGCCCTTTTTCCTGTATACAATTAATTAAAAAATAAATAAATTTTAAAATTAATCTACTAAGATTAATTAGTGTGGTCACCGGATCTGAAAAAAAATGTATCTGTTATTACACGCTCGGCCTAGAAAATCCCACTTCATGCCCTTGGCAAACAATATACTATACCGAACTATATTAGTACTACGAACTATATAGTAGTATATTACTATATACTACTATAGAATTAAAATTGTTGAATAATAAACCATACTTCAACTATGATCGTTCTGCATTGTTAAACATTGTTTACGGTTTTTCTTTAGCTAACAGGCTTTCAAAATAATTATGTTACAGGATGAGAATATTAATATTTCTAAGTACGTGGGATGAATTTTTGAATACTTATGATCTCTTCATTCTCTATAGTTTATGTTATTATATGATGGAATTATATGACGTAATGGCTTGCAATATTTCTGTCGACTCGTAGGTGCACAACAGTGGTCATTTGACATTCGCAAAAGCCAGTTTATGAAAAATTATGTGTGATATGTGACTCTTTTGAAGAGAGAATTGAACAAAAATTATAGTTTGAATTTATTTCGGATATGCATTACTGGGAAGAAAATGTTTCAACTTTTGGCATTTCCTGTGTATGATTGATATTATAAAATCACCGTACGTGTATTTTTTGTATTTGACAATTTTGTCCATTTTTATGGCCATTTATTTCTTTCTGAAAAAAATGATTGCATTATTACAAATCAGAGCCTCGTTTGCAGAAACCGTTTTTACCACTTGTCGGAGAGGTTGATTTATGGATTAGAGAGGCTTTTTATCAGAGTAAAATGTGTTTATGTTAATAATGTCAAGATAAATTTAATTATAAATTTAAATAAATTTATATTTATAATACCATTTAACAAAATATACAAATTGATATAAACATTGTACACTGATTATAGCTGTCACTGTCAATATCACGGTACAAGAGGAAACCGTGGTACTGACAATAAAAACTATATGTGATATCATATTATATATATATATATATATATATATATATATATATATATATATATATATATATATATATATTATATATATATATATATATATATATATATATATATATATATATATATATATATATATATATATATATATATATATATATAATATCATATCATATCATATCATATATATATATCATATGCATCATAATCCTTCGAAACCCTTCTTGCGTGATAATTCAACGCAATCATATATTATTTGCCTTATAAAAGGCTACACACATTTTTATAAACATACTCATGCATATCTATATCCATTTATACACATCTACCCACGCACATACATATAAATCCAGACGCACATACACGTAAACCCACATGCGAAATCATACATCTGCTTGCATACGTATTAACATTCGTACTCCAAGTCATACTCAGTTTCCCGTTGAATAAAGTTCACAGAAATTAGTATCTATCATTATTGGAAGCTATTATAAATAAAACAAATTATATGAATATTTAAACTTCTATCAACTTATTTCAACTGGATGCTGAAACGCTTTCATCCAAGTTGGCAACCTCTGGTGCTACCAAAAGAATTCATCAATGCAAAATACAGATTGGTCTAATGCGATTTTTGGCGCAATTTTTCGACGCCATCAGAGGCTCTCTCGCGCGATGATCCAACACTGTCGGAAGCTCTGTAGCGCGATGATTTAACGCCATCAGAATTTCTCTAGCGCGACGATTCAACGCCATCAGAGGCTCTCTGGCGCGATGATTCAATGCCATCAGAGGCTCTCTGGCGCGATATTTCAACGCCATCAGACATTCTCTAGCGCGATATTTCAACGTTATCAGAGATTCTCGTAACGCAACGATTCAACGCAACCAGAGGCTTTCTGGCACGATGATTCAACGCCATCAAAGGCTCTCTGGCGCGATATTTTAATGCTATAAGAGATTCTCTAGCGCGACGATTCAACGCCATCAGAATTTCTCGGGCGCAATATTTCAACGCCATCAGAGATTCTCTAGCGCGACAATTCAACGTCATCAGAATTTCTCTGGCGCTAATATTCAACGACATCGCAAGGTATTTCCAGGGATGTTTCAACGCCTTCACAACCACTCTCCTGCGACTGATCAATATCACAGCTTCCCTCTTGCAATTCATCGACGGTATCATAGTTGTTCTGTATTGATGAGCCAATGGTATTATTTTCTTGCAACAGCGGTACATTGTTTACATTGTTATTTACTAAGACCTTTGTCTTTTCCACTTTTTTACGTTTTGCTTCATTCTGAGCTTCAATGATATATGCAGGTTCACGCAAAGGCATTCGCCTGAACTTACGACTGTCAATTATTTCAGGTAGAAGACAATAACGATAAAATTCCGCAGCTTTGTGAATCATATTTTCTATAAATGGATCATTTCTTTCTATTTTCATTATTGAAATTCCCATGAATATACCATTTGCAAACAAGCAATATTGTCTGCTCGTTACACGTAATTGTAATTGTATTTGATAGCAGTAATCATGATTTTGTTTCAATACTGGAATGTTATTTTTTATTTCAAAAGCTTTTCCAATATACAATTTTTTATTGTGGATTGCATCTTCTGGCTGCATTTCACGGGCAGTGTACGGACATTCAATTTCTACGATGCCATCGTCTCCTAATAAAGCGTTGGGAGTAGCTGCAAATCCAAGTGCTTCACTATCTACAAATAAACCGCAAGGCTGTATATCATAACCATTGTCTTTCAACATTTGTTTTGCAGCTACCTCCATACTAATACCATGATCTAGAGCTGGATCGTTTGTAATTACCCGCGGATACAGTATATCCGAAACTAATCCAGTACTATTTGTTGCAAGACGTCGTTTACATATTCTTCCAATTTTGGATGCTGTAATTAACCACTTTCGTAGATTTCTCCACTTATCATTGCAACTCTGGTCTCTTGTACGTGCCTCGATTTCGAGTCTTTCCAATCTCCAGTTATTGAGAATTCTATAGTGATCATGTACGAAAGCAGAATAAGTTTCTTCATGTATATCTGGTTGTGTTGCATGAGTTCCATAATCCTTATCAGCCGTGAGAAATGGATTTTTTCGTTTTTTGCTACTATTTGTATTTTTTGACCTTTCATGCCTTTGACTATTCAATTGAGCTCTTCGAACCTGTATACTATGTTCTATAGTCGGCACTTCTTTTAATACATCAGAAACTGGCTTTAAAGTTTCGCCAGCATTATTAGCTAATACTGCAACATGACAACGGCCATCGTAACTATCTCTTTTGGAAAAAATTAATACGCTTACCTCCTATTGCTTTCGCAATGAGTGCATGATGACTATCGACATTACTTCTAGCTCTGTACAAGCACTCTTTATCATCTTGCATCAAATTTTGTTGTTCCATTAAAGAAATGAAATTCTTTTCATTTTCAGTAGATCGGCCAATACATTTATAGTTATTGTTATCACAATGACTATGATCACCAAACAGATGATAATGTAATTTGTCAATATCACTGCATAATTGCCGAGATTTCATTTCCCAACTGTTATCTGTTTCAGATATCGCCTTTACCGAAATATCAATGCATTTTGCAAATTTAACTGAACTGTCAAACCTAACTTTCCTTTCTTTCTAGACAAATTTTTTAAATTTATATAAACATTTCTTTTCAAGTGATTACTACAAAGTACATTTTTCACTTCTACTCCATACTCCCCATAAGGATCACTATCTAAAATGGAGGAATAATTGTTACTATCTGCATCCGATATTAATACTTTATAAATGAGATTGTTCTTCTCAATACTTCTTGAAAATGCTTCGACTATTGCTGTACTCTCCATACTTGTAGAACTCAAATGAGGATCATAATTTCTGAAGCATTTGTGAGGTTTTGGATCTACTTCTATTTTAGCAGCATGATCACATATGCTACAATTCTTTTGTTTTACTACTATATCAATTACTTTCCTTGTATACCTTCCTATAACAACAAGACAACAAGCTGGTGAATCGTATCGGCTATTGACATATGATCTTTTTATAAAAGATCCATCGCTCTCAACCCTTGTGAATGGTATACCATGAATTACATCATTTCTTTCAATTGCTAATCGACTTTCTTCTGCTGCAGCTTCTGACATTTCCTTCTTAGCAGCTTTTTTATACACATTACACTTTCCGTTTGCAATTGCTTCCAACATTTGTAATTGTAAGGTTGTATATTGAAGAAACCAAAAAACTCCTGGAATTGAGATAACCCTACACCAATAGTATGGCATCCCAATGGTTCTGCAATATTCACATTTAAATATATCATATATCATATATCAATATGGCGCCGCCTGAAAGTAAGCCACCTGACAAGGTAGATCTAAATTTCTACAAATGTCATAAAAAGAAAAGTGTTTCAATAGTGATGTGTATAATATGTGGTGGTGTGTATGATCAAAGTTGCTTTGAAAGATACAACAATAAAAAGTACATTACTGAACACATGGTAATATGTCCAGAGCACAATATAACCTCAAATTGTGATGAATCGACACTAAACGAAGAAGCCAGGGAACTCTTCGTACAAATGAGACTGTCCTTAAAAACAGCCGTTAGACAAGAAATATTAGAGGAAATTCAAGATGCTGATAACGGTAGTGATGTAAGTATGCAGGGCGATAATGATCTAATTACTGAAAATATAAACTTGAAAAAAGAAAATAGATTGTTAAAAACATTGATTGAGGAGGTACAAGACAAAAATAAAATTGTAAAAGATCATTTAGTAACAATGCCAAAAGTAATAAATAAAACATATGCACAAGCAGTAAATATTGAACCCAATATAGAAAAACGTATACCAAAAATTGCAATAACAAAGAAAAACAGAGCTGATGGAAATGATCTCAAGAAATACGTTACACACTACTTAAACAAGGAAAAAGCAATACAATCAAAAAGGGTAACATTTAAAAATGATAGCGAGATAATTATAAGCTGTATGAATGAAACAAGTGCAATTGAAGCAGAAAAATTATTAAGTAAGAAACTATCAAGTATATACAATATTACAAGAGAAGAAATTAAAAAACCAAGAATAAAAATTGTCGGTATAGATAATTATGAAAACATGGATTTAAAGGCATTAGAAGAAGACATAAATACAAGGAACTTTAAAAAGAAAGAAACGAAAGCAATAGCCTTACATACTTTTGTAAACAAGAAAACTAGATTACATAGTGTAATAATGGAGGTAACATCGGAAATATATAAATATATCCGAGAGAACAAAAATAGAATTTTTGTAGGATACCAAAACTGCAAAGTATACGACGATCTGAATTTACAACCATGTTATAATTGTGGTAGATTTGGACATAATGGAAATAAATGTCGAAATGACACAGTGTGCCTAAAATGTGCAGGAAAACACAGTACTACTAATTGTAGAAATACAGTCGAATTATGTTGTATAAATTGTAATTATAATAATAATCGATATAACACACAATATAATACTAAACACGTGGCTAATGATAGCATGAATTGCACGACACTACAAAAGAAGATTAAGAAATACATAGCTGAGACAGATTATCCTATAAGTCCAATTATCGACAGATACATTGGCAAGGTAGATATTATAAGAGCAGAGGGCAATAAACTGAAAAGTACAAGACTAACATCTACGTCATCATTAGCATCGCTATCACCAAGAAGCAATGTCAGCGGAAATGTAAACAAGGCAGCTAGTACTACAAATTTAAAATCAAAATAAAACTCAACATGGAACAAGAAATCCAGTTAATAGAAGAGATACACAATGAGCTAATTAAACAGGAAAGTACGTTTCATAGTATTAAAGCTCTCAATAAATATATAAAAAATAAAACAAATATTTTATTATATCTAAACATACGAAGTCTAAATGCAAATTTCTTAAAACTAAAATCATTTATTGAGGGCTTGGATACTAAGCCGACTATTATAGTATGTGTGGAGACGTTGGTTTTAGAGCATAGACATTACTTCTTTTTACCGGGATATAAAATGTACTATAATAATAGTAAAATAAACAGGTCAGATGGTGTAGTGATATACTTGGAAGACGGTATTACTGAAAGTACTGAAATAATTGAAATTGGGCAGATGAAAATACTAAATTCAATTATTAAAACTACTAATGGTAATCTAGAAATATCAGCATTGTATAGATCGCAAGATATTACAAAAACTAATTTTTTAACAAACCTAAAAGAGATAATGAATCTAAAGAGAAAGGTTACGAACCATATAATCATAGGAGATTTTAATATAAACTTGTTAGATACAGATGGAGTTAGCCAAGAAATGCTACTGAATTTCCTGGATAAGGGATACAAACCTGGCTTTCAGGGTGTTACTAGACCATCTGTTACAAATAATACGAATGACTCTGCTGGGGGAACATGCATTGATAATATGTTCACGAAAGCACAAAAAATTAAAAATAAGCATTTTAAATTAACAAACTCGATAACAGATCATTATACACTCTTCATGTCACTAGAAAAAATTGATAAAGTAAAATCTGAGTATTTGTATACTATAAAATATCTATAAATTATAATAAACTAAGTAGAATTGCAGATAAAGAAAATTGGAACATAATATTATCAATGAGTGATCCTAACATAGCAGTAAATAATTTAATAGAAAAAATAAATAAGTGTACGAAACAAGCAAGTGTTTATAAAAATATTAATAAAAAACAGGGTAAAAATATTCCTAGAAGTAACTGGATTACTAAGGGAATATTAATTTCCTGTGAAAGAAAAGAATTTTTATATCAAGTGTGGAGAAAAGAACCTAATAATGGTACGCTAAAAACAGAATACAAAAATTATGCCAAAGTCCTGAACAAAGTAATAAAGGAAGCAAAACTATTATATGATCGTAGATTAGTAACTAATAACTGTGATAATCCGAGAAAACTTTGGAATATTATCAATCAAAAATTAGGCAAACATAAAAAGAAGGACAACCACATTGAATATCTATATGATGAAAAAAATAATAAAATAACAGAAAAAAAGGAAATTGCAAACCACATGAACGAATATTTTAGTTCGATTGGCGAAAAATTAAGTAATAAAATTTTGCAACCGTACAATGATAAAGTACAACTACCTCAAATGAATCAAAAATCTATCTTTATCTACCCAACCAATGATAGGGAAATATTTCAAATAATAAAGGAAATGAAACTAACAAATGGAGGCACGGATAATATAAATTCCAATACGCTTAAATTTTTAGCAGTTTACATTACAGAAACATTAGTACATATTATTAATCTTTGCATCACACAATCTATTTGGCCAAATAAACTAAAAGAAGCTAAAATAATACCAATACATAAGGCTGGAAATAAGAAAACCGCGTCAAACTATAGACCAATATCTTTGATCTCAAATATAGCAAAAATTTTTGAAAAAATTATACATAACAGAATTCGTAATTTTTTAAATTTGGACAATATAATATCTAAAAATCAATATGGTTTTGTAAATAGTAAAGGAACATAAGATGCAATTACGTTAATCACAAAGCTTATATATGAAAAGTTAGACAAAAGTACTCCAATTGCAGTTACTTTTCTTGATTTAGCAAAAGCTTTTGATACAGTGAATCATAAAATTCTACTGGATAAATTATATAACTACGGAATCAGAGGCAAAGCAAATAAACTTATAGCTAGTTATTTGGACAGTAGACAACAAAGAGTACAAATCAATGATTGTGAAAGCATTAATAAGAAAGTAGAGACTGGAGTACCGCAAGGTACTGTATTAGGACCTTTGCTTTTTATTGTTTATGTAAATGATCTGTTAACTAGTATGCCAAACCATTCAATTATTTCCTATGCGGACGATACAGCTATAATATCTACGGATAATAGCTGGACAGCAGTAGAAACAAAAATGAATAATTACCTACAAAAAATTGACAATTGGCTTGCACTTAATAGATTATCATTAAATGTTGACAAAACTGTATACATGACATTTGGAAATTATTGTAATATCGTTCCAAACGAAATACGAATAAAAATCAATGGTAGAACATTAAATAGAGTCCAAGATGCAAAGTATTTAGGGATAATCTTTGATTATAATATGAAATGGTTAAATCATATAGAGTATATAATTAATAAGACCAAATACCTAGTGTTTGTCATGAGAAAAACATTTAAATTTATGGATATAAAAACATTAAGAATGATATATTATACGCTATTCCACAGTATTATTAGTTATGGTATAATAGCATGGGGAGGAGCATACTCGAATAATTTAAATCTATTGCAATCATTACAAAACAAAATTTTGAAAATTGTAAACAAAAATCAGTTTGTACTCGCAGATAGTCCTATGAATCTGAGACAAATGTTTGCATATGAATCGCTGATATATTACTATGAAGTCTTAAAGCAGGAATACATCAATTCTAACAGTAAAACTAGGAAAAAAAGCTTACAAATTCCGCAAAGACAAAAAACTATAAGTAATAAAAATAGCTATGTAAAAGCTATCGGTACGTTTAATGAGTTGCCAAATGAATTAAAGAATATTAATACAAAGAATTATAAATCAATACTAAAAAAATGGATTAGAAATAACTCATAGGAAATGGGAATTCAACTCAAAATTATAATGAGTATATGTAAATATATGTTTTGTTGTAATCTTCCTAGAGTGTAAGTAATTATAGAATATTATATTTTGATTATACAAAACGTATGAGGTTGATTAGTTTGTAAGTCACTTTAGTATATAAGGTTATGCTGGTGTCGCGAACAGATAACTACGTTTATCTCTGTGACAGTTTACTGTTATGTAATATAATATGTAAATTTTTACTGGTAATAAATAAATAAATAAATAAATGGTTTTCTCCTTCTTGGACGCAAGGTATTCTACTTTCCATAGAGCACATATCACATTTCAATTTTAAGTATGTTATCAAACCTTTTGCTGTAATGCCAATTATTTTAAGATTACGAAAGTTGCAAGAATATAATTTATCATGGTAATCGTATACTGCATGTAGTTTCGTCCAAAGACAATTTAAATTAACTATGTAAAAAAACCTGTCGGCAGGAATCACATGAACGCCACCTGTATTCAGGGGCGCAGAGCTGATAACTAATTCTTCAAACTGCGCCGTCTCATCTTCCAATTCATTCTTATTCTGCTGACTATTATCACAAACGTTTGATTCAGAAGCTTCCATTTGTAATACGTTCAGTACTTCGCCATTATCAGGAAGTACATTGGTATAAGCATCTACAGAAGGTTCTTTGTGTGCAGAAAGAATAGCTTCCTCATTTTCAGTAGATAAATCATCCTCATTATTGCTCTGTGTTAGGAGCATCTCATTTCCCTTCGTTGGGTTCATCGTATCATCAATAGATAATGAATAGTCTTCATAAAGCTCTTCGTATGCAGACACAACAGCTTTCTCAGTTGTAGTCAGTACATCTTACACATTGTTGCTATGTGTTATCTGCAACTCTTTTCCATTCGCCGTGTTCAGTGTATCGTCAGCAAATAATTCATACTCTTCCGAAGGCTCTTCATATGGAGATGCAACAGATTTCTCGTTTTCAGTTAACACATGCTCTACATTCTTGTTCTGTGTTATGAGCAATGCATTGTCATTTGTCAGGTTCAGCGAGTCGATAGTGAATGCTTTAGGCTTTCGTCTAGACTCTTTGACTTGTACACGTACAACAGTAAATTGATACTGATTGGATGATATAATGTCTGTATTGGAATGGCATTCTATATTTTCCAACAAAATATCATGCAATTGGACCCATTCCGTCTTTCCGATAAAGCAAGCTTTACCATTCTCTGTTCTCAGACCATTATCTGCTCTACTATGTGAATCAAATATCCCAAAACACTCAGAACATTTAATTATAGCAACAGAATCGTCGTTGCAAGTTAAAATACCGCTAACTGGGCTTGACAAATTTCCTAACAATTGTTTCAGATTCGAAAAACCATTTTCACTATGGTCAATCGTCAAGTGTCCATACGTAATGCTTTCAACGTTCAATTCACATGCTTTCTCAGATACAGAAACATGGATGGACAATTCTTCAGCTGTCAAAAAATCATGGTTTTCCTTGTTGTAATTATCATTACTTCTAGCATCAATACTACGATGGTACAGGTCATCCCCAGATTTAAGAATGCCATCTATAGTGGCTGATGTCCACTTGATTGGCCACTCTACAGCACTTGCAGTAATTGATGCTGCTGCCATTGCGGTAAATTGTTTGCCTCTTGATTCCTGAGGAAAATACGTATGCGCTTGGTGCATGGATCCTCTTACAATAAAATCTTGTAAACCCCTAACGTCACTATTAGAGATTTCCTTCAATACTTCGGCGTTGCTTTGAAACGCACGTTTCTCAGTCTGATTTTGCATTCGTGAATTTTCTGCCCCAAAAGTAAGCACAGTCGCAACGTTTAATGTAGCTTTAACAGACTTACTTGACTTTACGCCGGAATTCTTACCACCGGGATTGACTGGAGCTCCTGCCTTCTCAGCTGTGCGCCTTTTGATAAAAAAAATTGAAAACGAAATGCGTATCAAACAATGTTTAACATTGTATATGAAATGACATAATAACATATTTATTTTTTAAAAATCTTAATTTTTTTCGGGAAGATATGTATGCACCTATATATTTAAATAATAAATAAAATAAATTGTAATGAAAATACGTTTTAATGCTATTAAGTAGTATCCTGTTTTAATGACATTATCATATATGGGGAAATCCACAGAACTTTTCAGTTACAGCGGGGCGTCAGAAATCGTCTAATACTACTGAATCCAATATCAACATGCAGCCATAGTATTTGTTTTACATTTCTATATATCAATACCCATCTTTCCATCAAATTAGATACACCTTAATTTGTTTAATAAACTTATGAAAAATTCTGAAAAATCGAAAATTTGTGAAAACGTCTGCGTCTTTTATAAAATTGTACAACTCTTAACAGTTTTATTCTAATGCCCCGACAAGTTTCGTTAAGCCCTTTGGTTTTTCAGATACTTACTCATACAGGGCAAATATATCCATAAGCTCGTGCGTGTGCCTATACTCATAAAAAAGTTATTGGGGTCACGAAAATGCGGTACAATTTTTTGTACTTTTTGTTACCCAAGAATGTTAAGCTTTTTACTTGGCTGCCGCGTTCTCTATCCACAAATTAACAAAATTTACTTATAGTTTATACAAAAAAGAACCTTTTGCATGTTGTCTGGTGGATGTGCTATCAAAAGACTGTACACAGCAAGCATCGAAAGATTATCATTTGAATCGTAAACAGTTTTCATAATTTAATAATTGTAATGGCACACAAACATTATTAGATATTTTCATCTGACGCCAAGCGTAAATTGAAGTATTTATCAAACATAATCAATGAAAAAAAGCAATTCTATGCATATATCAGGAGGAAATTAGTTAAGTATGGCTTGTTTATTTGATAAGTATAAGTTTAAATATATTGAATATGAATTACTAGCATTTTGGCCACTATGATGCACTCGACCTACATTTCCAACACATATGATATAATTATTATGGCAATTTGTCGTGTTGAAATGTGATTTAAACAGCATTGATGTATTTCAAATAAGTTTATGACTTCAAAACAAGTAACTTATATCTATCTACAGATAGCTATATGTTACTACAGACGCGTACGAAATATGTAAACAAAGAGTTTGATTTTTTTTTTATATGACAAATTATTTATCGTGAGTAAATAAAAAATTGATATCAGATTGCTATGTAGGAGTTAATAATAATGTGATAATAGCAATAAAAATTAGCCAATATAGATGACGTCAGAACTTTTATGCCCCTACCTTAAAATCATTAACGTGCATGAAATATTGACCTTTAATACGAACAAAGAACATACACCAAAGCTCATTAATGTGCCATCAATAAATTTTTTTTGTTAATTTTCTCGAAAATTAAAAGTTTTGTGGATTTCCCCATATATTAAAAGCTGAAAGTGAATTTTATTATAACTAAATTCGGAAATTAAGTTGTATGAAGCGTATTTTGAAAGACTGTAAATGAAGCAGCATTTTAGGAAATGTTACTAACTTAAACGAAATTTCCAATAATATTACATTAACAGTTACAAATATTTTAAAATTTGGTATAGAAAACAATTTATTACGAAATACTTTCAAATTTAATAGTGATACTTATACCACAGATATTATTTATATAGCTAAAATCATACACCAAACTATATTCAATTCTATTAAAATCAATTATTTAAATATTATAAATATAAGAAATTTTTGACATATCATTAATTGGTTAATAAAGCAACATTATTTTTAGAGTGGAATCTACCATGTTAATATTTATAGAAAAATACGCTGCCAATTTTTTGGCACGTAGCTTCCTTCAACATTACGTGTATGTATAGCTTTAATATCAAAATTGTTTTTACTCCATACATAATTCTATACAGTTTTTTTACTTTTCTGTTTCATGAATAAAATTGTTTTCTTAACATGTGCTTGAAAATACCCCTTTTCACGCATCTAAAGTGAATGACAAGTTTATCATTTCGAGTGTGAGAGTTATTCCGTCCCACTACTAGGAAATAATCAAATTTTAAGCGACGCAAGAGTAGCACAGAGAGAACATCCAATTCTTATTTTTTTGCGGGCCTCGCTTATTATTTGCCATATCCGGCTGCTGTTAAGAAAAGCGGCCCTGATCGATCCTATCTAATCGTCGTGCATGCGGCCTACGCAAGCATCCCCGAGTCGTTGCACAGAGACGCTCGCGTTCAAAAGTCTGCGCTAGTGGGTTAGACCAGTCAAATTAGCTGTTGAGGTATCATTAATATCAATGTCCTCGGTGAAGGGCTTACATTGTTCGCAAGAATGTCTAGAGTGGTAATCTGAAGACGATAAGAAAGGATCGCGTGAGATTTTTAAACAATTAACAGTTAAAGTCGGATTTCTGCACTTTTTTTCTAATGTCGCTCCGTATCTTAAAAAATATTGATCTTATAGGAAAAATTTTTAACAGAAAGTTGTTCATTATTAAATTTTCTATAAAGTCAGCAACGTCACATTTCATATTATACTTTCTTTGCAAATTACTTTTATTTTCTGAAAAAACTTAATCGTATTTCAAGTAACGATGATGATAATTCAGAGAATAGAAGTAAAAAAAAGAATCTTCAAATGTAAATTAATAATATAATTAAAAGAATGTTTAAATAGTCGCGAAACTTTCTTAATGTAATGTAAAAATAAATTGTAATGCAGGAAAAACTGATTTATTACATTTTAAGGGTTTAAATAAATTAACTCACTAAAAGTAATGTCAGCAATGTTATTTTTTATTCGCGCTACCGGAAATTAAAAAAAAAGATAGCAAGATACGATAAAAATTGACCGATTATTCCGAGACCTAAGATTTGATGTAAGTTTATTAGCTTTGAGGCTCGAGCGCGGCGGTGCCCTCACTCCGTCTCCTGCGCTGCTGATCGACCGCTGTTGAGTGGTCATTGTTTTCCAGCATTGAATTTGCAGTTAAAAGTTGATTTTACAGTTACGAGTGGTCATTATATTGAAGGTATAAGTTTTTAACTGTACCAACGAATTTCAAAATTTGGAATATCTCATTTATGTACAGAAGAATGGCTTATTATAAAAAACTCCACTTTGCAATGCATTTTGTTTAACTGAAATCAGACTAAAATATTGTCTCCTACATACAAAATTAATTAAGCATTTGATAAACATTTACATCCCAGACAGCACCTAATTAAAATTTTGCAGTTCTCGAAAAAGATTATTAACATATAACTTTTCTAGATAGTGTATGAATAAGGGCTACTAAATTGACTGATTTTTTTAGATTTGTCAGTACCGAGAACAGAAAAAATGTTTGAAATATAACTATTTTATTAGAAAAAGCATAATGAATAAAGACTTGAAATTTGGCATGCTACTTCTATTACTTAAGTACTATATTTTTCTGAAATATGATTAAAAAAAATTAATCTTCGTAAAAGCTATAAACAATTTTCAATTTTCAGAAATTCAGCGTTCTTTTGCAATTTGCAAAGAAAGTGTAATAGATAGAAATTATGTCCTTGCCGACTACTTTATAGAAAATTCAATAACGAACAACTTTTTGTTCAAACTTTTTCCTATAAAATCAATATCTTTTAAGATACGGAGCGAAATTAGAAAAATAGTGCAGAAATCCGATTTCAATGTTCATTGTTTAAAAAGCTCACGCGATCCTCTGTTATCGTCTTCAGATTACCACTCTAGACACTCTTGCGAACAATCTAAGCCATTCACCAAGGACATTGGAAAAGTCATCATTTTGAGTCTAATTTAAGTGGACTAGGTAAGTCCATCTCAAACCGGGATCCGGAGCGTGCGAAGTAGCGTGCTTGGCTACCGCGCTGTCGTTGACGCTCCACGTTCGCGCTCTGTTTGAAAATGATAAGGGACTGGGCTCTGCGAGAGCAGTATTTCGAAAAAACAAAGTTCAAGTCACATTCTTGGAAATTTTTTTTCTTTTTTTTTATATAGTTAGTGTTATGCCATGTTTAAACAACTATTTAAAAATTAAAAAAATTTTTTAATGATAATTAACATATAAGTATCTTTAAATATTACATCGGTTGATTAACAATGAATTTTTTTGTTCTTATGTAACATTGTTACATTATTACGTTGATTTTCTAAATTCCCAATAAATAAGTGAATTTATTCTGTACTGAAATAAATTATTGCAATAAATTTTTAGTTCATTACAATTATGGGCATTTAGGGATCCTATATTACCTTTATTATACGTCCTTTTTTCAGGGTAAATATCTCTTTTTTAGTAATATATTTTAAGCAAGCTTTATTTGTTTATACATTAAAAAGAAACATTTTAATCAAATTAAAAATAAAAACAATAGTTGGTTATTTATAATCAACTTATTGATTGCTTTTAATGGATACTCAAATGGAGATACGCATAAATTTATAGACATATATTTAGACCCATAATGACCAAGCATAAATTTATTAACACCAAATAATTATGTTAAAGTTTAAACACAATGTAATTAATTAAGAAATTAGATAAACGACATTTAATTTTAAAGTTTTCATTACTTATTTGATAAATAAATGGTAAAAAAAATTTCGCCCTCGGTTGGGCTCGAACTCGAGTGCATAAGATTATCGAGCAACGACCTAGACCGCTCGGCCGAGAACGTCGTTGGAGTTATTAAATAGAAAGTAGTATATCTTAACCAAGGGGTGGGGTAACTTGGAGTTTCATTAAATTTTGATTAAGCTTACACTTAATTAGTTAACAAACATTTAAGTTTTCAATTATATGGTGTTAATAAATTTATGCTTGGTCATTATGTCTAAATATATGTCTATAAATGTATGCGTATGTCCATTTGAATATCTATTAAAAGCAATCTCATAGTTGATTATAAATAACCAACTTCAGTTCTTATTTTTAATTGGATTAAAATGTTTCTTATCATTGTATAAACAAATAATGTTTACTTCAAATATATTACTAAAAAGAGATTTGCCCAGAAAAAAACGACGTACAATAAAGGTAATATAGGATCCATAAATTCCCTTATTGCAATAATTTATTTAAGTAAAGAATATATTCATTTATTTATTAGGAATTTAGAAAATAAACGTAATAAAGTAACAATGTTACGCAATAACAAAAAAGTTCATTGTTAATCATCTTATGTAATATTAAAAGATAATTTATGTTAATAATCATTAAAAAATTTTATTTTAATTTTTAAATAGTTGTTTAAGCATGGTATAACATTAACTATAAAAAAAAAGAAAAAAAATTCCGAGCACGGGATTTGAATTTTGTTCTTTCGAAATACTGCTCCTGCAGAACCCCGCCCCTCATCATTTTCAAACAGCCATGCTGCACATAACACATTAACTACCTAACAATTTCTTCGTTTTCATTGCTATAATATTTAGTAACAATCCCTTTAAATAAAGTATCATATGAATTTTTTAAACATTCACCTGTAGGTAGAACATCCCAAAAAGTATTACCGCCTTCCATATCTATACAAATTTTATCTGAAAATTTACATACTACTCCCGAGCTTGGCATTAACTTATCGTTATTTAAATTTACTCTAGCTGTGTTTTCTATTACTGTTAAATAAATAATTTTGATTAAGCCATGAATCAAAACTATCTACGTAGGAAGCGCCCGAACAAGATTTGTCTTAGTTGCATTTATTTTTAAGTTAGATATAGTATGACTATTGTCGTATTTAAAAATACCCGTTTCATGAATAGCTTTACATTCTTCATGACTTATCTCTTCGATGTACTGTTGTTCTGCGTTCTCCGTTGCTATGAGGTGTTCAAATATTCCGCAGTCAAAGATTATTCGATGGATCTCGAGTTTACATCGTAGGATAATCGGCACTGTCCTGAAGTTTGCTATTTGTACGAGCTCTATGGCGACGCTTGAAGAATTTACTTGCGTGTTGTGGAAATCGCATTCTCCAGAATCAAGTAGCGAAAATGTCGTGATATTTGGCGTTGCAGATCCACAGTCATATGCAATGACTGCTTCATTTACTTTAATAAATGCAGTGAAAATTATTATGTGGGTGATCATGATTGTTTTACCTAAAACAGAAACTTATGATAAAATTACCCTTTTTATAAATAATTAATTTATTAGCATGAACTGTATTTGGCTTTCCATTTTTATTTATTATGACATTGCTATTCTCAGTGACGTCTAAAACTTCAAAAGGTCCCAGGTTTTGATTTTTTTCTAATTATCCTTGTTTTGGTTCTTTTATAAGCCAAACTTGGTCTCCTTTGTTAAATTTAACTGGATTTGTAAAACGATCATAATATTTTTTAGATTTTTCTTTTGATAATATTAGATTTTCACGTGCGAGGCTAGCAATATCTTTTATATTTGTAATTAAATTCGATAAATAATTCTTGAAAGTTGTAACTTGTTCTGATGATTTTAAAGGTTTACTTAAAGGTAATCTCGGTGGATAAGCGAAAACCAGTTCATACGGTGTGAACCTATGAGCGCTATGTACGCTCGTATTATAATTAAATTGTGCTAATTCTAACAAACTATCCCACTCAATTTTTTTCGTAGAAAAGTTTATCAGATATTCACATAATGGGTGATGAGCTCTTTCTAATGAGCCATTCCATTGCAGCGAGAAAGCTGTTGTCTCTATTTTTGAAAATTTAAATCTTCGTGCTACAGCTTTTAAGATTTTACTTGTGAAATTTGCACCTCTGCCCGTAAGGACAACTTTTGATGAACTGAAAATGCATATAAATTTTTTTATAAATGCATCTGCAATCGATTCTGTAGTTTGGTCCTGTAAAGGTACTTCAATTAAAAATTTTGACAGTTGATCTTGTATAGTAAGAAAATACTTATTTTGATTTGTAGTTATGTTCAATGGACCCATCACATCCATGGCTATTTTTTCAAAGGTTCTAAACGGTGTATCTGTTATTACCATTGGTTGTCTCGTTTTAACTCGTTTTAGTTTGTTTCTTTGACAATCCTCACAATTTTTTATTTTACGTTCAATGTCTGATTTTAAATTTTCCCAGAAATATTTACTTTTTATACGATTAAATGTTCTGTTTACTCCTAATGTCCTCCTATTGCGCTTGAATGATTTAGGCCAAATATTTTGTCTCTATCTTTTAATTCTACGTATTCTATATAATTTAAACAGATTAATACTTTAATATCAGAATTTTGAAAAATTTTAACTAGAATTTCTTCTATTTCAAGCCAGTTAATATTATTTATTTTTAACTCTTTGGAAACACTAAAAGTATATAATTTTTGACGTATCATAATATTTTTAGGAGTTCAAAGCTCTGTACTATCCTTTCTTTAACCCTGATTACTGATTGACCTGTATCAATGCATAGTATAAATAATTTTTTTGAATTAAAATTAATTATTACGATTTCATTTACACTTAAATGTTTGTTAAACGTAATACTTTTTTCTTTTATTAGTGCACCTAGTTTATGATCCAAGGCTTTGCCCTGTTTTATCCGTTTCAGTATTTAATATTTTTTCATCGCATGTTTTTTCTATTCTGGATTCCTCATTCTTAGTTTTATTTTTCTTCGCTTTAGTTTTGCTTTTCTTTTTCTTGCTATTATTTCTTTCCTTTAGTTTAATCCGTTCTTCATTTAGTTTTTGAATTTTCATGTTATTAGTAGATATATTGCCGGTATCCATTATTTTGAACTCTTTTGCTTTTTGAGCTCTTGTAATTACATTTATTTAAATATTTTCTACCGGATTCCTTGACAATGCGTTGGCATTTGTATTAATTTTTTCCGGTTTATAAATGATTTCGTAATCATAATCTAGTAATTGTAATCTCCATTTTTGAACTCTACTATTTTTATCTGCTGATTTAAATGACAATAACGGTTTATGATCAGAAATTATTTTAAACTTATTACCATAAATATAATTTCGGAATGTTTTTACTGCGAACATGATGGCAAGTACCTCACGTTCATAAGTATGATAATTTTTTTTAGCTGCTTGCAATACTCTTGACGCAAATGCAATTGGTCTGTCTTCGCCGATCTCTCCTTGTGATAATACGCAGCCAAGTGCATAATTACATGCATCTGTAGTTATTATAAACGGTTTAGTCATATCGGGAAATTGTAATAATGGGGCTGAACATAAAGCTTCTTTTAGTCTCTCGAACGCTTGTTGTTGCTCTTTATTCCAAACAAATTTTGTTTGCTTTTGTAATAACTATAATTGGTTTAGTTATCTCCGAACAATTATCTATAAATCGCCTATAATAGCCTGGCAGTCCTAGAAATTCTCGAAAATTTTTAACGTTTCGTGGAATTGAAAATTTTGTTATGGATTCAATTTTTTTTTGGATCTGTTTTCACTCCTAGCTCGCTAATAATATGACCCAAAAATTCCACTTCTTTCTGGAAAAATTCTGGAAAAGTCCAGCTTTTCTTAATTTGTCTGCTACTAGGTTAAATCTTTCGTTATGTTCTTCTACTGTATTTAATACTATAATTATGTCGTCTATATAAAAGTAGCAAAATTCTTTTTCTAACAGTTCTCTTAGTACTTTTGTTAATACTCGTTGAAATACTTTAGGTGAGTTAATTAGCCCAAACGGTAGTATTTTGAATTCAAATCTTCCTAGTGGATGTACGCTGAACGCTTTTTTATATATGTTTGACTCTTTCATTCTTATTTGATGAAAGCCTGATACCATATCAATAGTTGTAAAATAAATGTATTTTTCCCATAGAATCGAATATCTAATAAGAATTACTAATCTCCATTTCTCTTTTCCATCCTTTGTACCCTTCTTTGGTACAACCCACGCTGGAGCGTTGAATGAACTCGTTGAAGATCTAATCGATTCATTTATTATTAATTTTTTTGTTTCACTGGTAGCTATTTGTTTCAACGTATATGGTAGCGGGAATTGTTTCATGTAAACTGGAGTTTCGTCTATTAAGTTTATCTCATGCTCTTCGATGTTACATATCCCTAATTTTTCTCGATCTATCCAGCATATACTCCTCTGGAATCAATGTTCAAAAAGTAACTCCCGAGCACCAACGTTAACAAAGAACTACCAAACCGACCGAATTTATTTAATTAAGGCGCCAGGCCGAAGGTAGTCCCGTCTCCCAACACTCTTAACGCGCCGCGGCTGAGACAATTTCTCCCAGAGTAGATGCCGTCGTCGACACTACTCGTGCGTGCTCTACTTCACGTACTCAAGGTGAGGATGCAGGATTTGATAAGCAACACTTTCAATTATGTATCGTACGAAAAAAAGACAATTTATTATCGTTCTGGCCACGAAAGAAAATACAATAAATGCTGTGCTACTACGAATACTTTCATACATCCACGTACTCAAATTACATACGCATGTCTCGACTGGGTGCGTACCGTACCGCTCGCGATAGCATAATAGTGCACCACAAAGAAAGAACCGACCGCGACCTATACCACGAATTCCTCGATACTAATAAATCACGAACCTTTTAATTAATAGTCTTTTGTTCTTCCGTCTTCTCCTGATCACGCCTCGCAATCGTCATCGTCTGCTCGTCACACGTGGTATCTTACCATCACTATACTAGGGCAGGCTTCTTAAGAGGTCTTGCTTGCGAGCTGGTCCGGAACAAAGTGAACGAGTCGCGCGCCGCGAGCCTTCATCTATCGAGGGGCCTGTCCGCGTACCGCTAATTGACGTGTCATAGACAGACGTCAATTAGTCAAATAATGTGCGCGACTTTCGAACCGAGAGTATAATCAGTTCTCGATTCTCACTCACTCTCACACTCTTACATATCTTAAGATTAAGTCCGGCCGCAACAATGATGCCGGTGTGGAGTAGGCTTCTTTCGCCTCTCCTTGCACGCTATATCAGACACTCAGGACGCACGTGGACCTCCACCAGCACCCAATCACACCTTTCACACACGCATCACACAGGTGCGCAATACCATGCGCTGGAACAGGCCGCACGTGCACGCTCATTCGCTGGCTTTGGTTGCTGCTCGCAGCGAGGCTTCCCCCTCTCCGTTCCGACGACTCTCTCGCTGCTGCAGGCTCTGGGTATTGCTGGGCGGCTATGGCTTTGGCTGCGACTCTGTCATCCTCTCGTTACTTCTACAAACAACAAAAAGGATTTATTTTTCCGTTGTTGTTGCGACGCAAGTAACGAGAGCGAGGCGAGGAGTCAGTGCTTGGCCTGACAAGCGAACCTCGTCACACCTCCTCCCTAAACCTGAAGTATCCCCAAGTACTTCTTGGTTTAATCAACAAAAAAAAGCAATAAATGACTGTGCACTGTCCTTGCCGCGTTACTACGTACCAGGGACGCCAGAATATAGTAATAAATTCATTCTATATAAAAAAATAAACAAAATTGAATAATTTTATAATATACAATGGTGAGCAGAAGAGTGTTCTACAACTTACTTTCCTGGCTTCTAATTCGATGTACTTCTAAATTCTCTGACCTCCAATTTACTCCGCTACTCTACTTCTAAGGCTTTCTTTTCTGACCACAACTCTTACTTCTAATCGACTTCTAAGATTTTTCTGACATCCAGACTATCCTATCCACCCTTTTCCTATTTACAATTCACCTTCACTCTGCTAATGATGGTCCCGACGAGTCTTGCTCCTGGAAGCGCGCTCGGGAGTCTCGCAAAATGTCTGGCGAAGGATAGCGTTTCGGATATCTTCCGGCAGTCCCCGAAACTCCTCCATCAGCCGTAGAGTATCCGAGATGGTGTTGGATACTCCAGCCGGCGCGTCTTCTGGCTCCGAAGCCGATGAGGAGGAGGAGTTGAGCACCCCCTCGCCTTTCTTGCGTCCTTTATTTGTGTAAGGTGTCACTCGCACTGCTCGCCCCAATGAAGCGCTTCTCCTTCCACGTCGTGGGGGAGATGACGATTGACCTCCTTTTTTTTTGGCCACTAAGGGATCTCCCAGCGAACCGTCCGACTGTCCGATCTGGAATTCTGACCTCGATCCTGGGGTGCTTCTACTGCCGCTGACGCTTCCTCTGGCTTTAACCCCGATGGAGCTGGACAGTGGGAGGTGGAGCGCGGCCGTAACTTGTAGCCGGCGGCCAGAAACTCCCTGTGCCGATCTCCGCACCTTGTGCAGTGGTTCATCATCACTTCTCTACGCTGACAATTGTAGCAGAAAGTGGCCATCTGTGGCTTCTTACAGTCGAACACCGAGTGTACCCAGTCCCAGCAGTTGAAACATGCGTAGGGCGGGGGATCAACTGTTGGGTCCGTCGGAATGGGCTTGAGGCCTTCAAACTTCAAGCCACCCCGCTTAATATTCAGCGTGGCTGAACTGCGACTTCCTGTTGACTGGCCACTAGTACCGTGCTTTGGTGGGACCGGCTGCAAGGACTGCGAGGAGCTGACTTGCCCTGGGTCTGGGGAAGGCCGTTGAGATGAAGCCCCCGTATCGAAATTGGGCTCTTCGACCTTGGTAGGGGGGTCCATGCTCGTTTCTTCTCCCAGCCAGCGGTTCAAGAGCGAACCTCGTCACAATATCTTCGTTACATAATATTAAATCTTCAATACATTTCCTTTTCTTCCTTGATAAATGATTTAAATTTATCGTGTTTAATAATAAATTGTTCCTCCTTTTTACTTGATTTTTCTACTTCTTCAAAACTTCTTCCCTTTGTGACGTTAAATATGTGCCTTTTGGCAGTGGTAATCCTGAAATTCCTATGAATGTATCTGGCATATCTTCGATATCAAACTTAAAAAAATTTATTTCGTTTGTATGACGTAAATATTTTTCATCTCCTTCGAAATCTACATTATCCTTGAGTGTTTTACGAATGTCGGGAAATTTTGTATACAATATTCTTCGGTTTCTTCTTTTTCTGGACTTTCAAGAGTTTCATTAATCTTTCCTATAAACGGTTGAATCTTTGACCTTGAATCATGAATAAACTCTGTAAGTTTTACGTTACTACAATTACTTGGCTGTGCTCCTTCCGAAATTTCTTTTACGAAATCTGGTAAGTCACCTGCGTTATCTGAGTCGTTGTTTTCTGAAATTCCGTTATTGATATTATCTTGAATTTTTCCTACTATATCTTATATTTTTTCTAAATCCTGTTGAACTGTAATGTTTTCTTATGTGGTTTCTTGAGTACTTGCCTCTTCTACACTCTCTTTAGCTATGATGCTAGTATTTATTTGGTATGTATACGTTGTAGATTTTAACTCAATTTTTTTATTATTTATTTCTAAATATCCTTTATCTTATAGTCTTAATTTTTGTTGCAATAGAACCTTTATTCCCATGATTCCATCGTACGGAATGGCAAATGTATCTGGAGCTACGTGAAAGTCAAAGTATATTCCGTTTATTAGCAATTTTATTGATCCCAAAGTACGTATAGCGCTCTCTGTTATTCCTGATATTAATATTTGTTCATCATTATTTATTTGATTAATTGATATATTTTGTTTCTTAATAATGTTTAATTGTGCACCACTATCTACCAACAATTTATTTATTTTCTTCGAGTGTTGATCTATATATTGTAGTAAATTTTCAAGTTTTAAAACATATGTTTATAATATATTGTCTACTTTGCTATTGACTATTCTATTTAGATTTTCTTCGCCTTGCGCCTGATTAATAACTTCATTGCTAGTTATTTGCAGTGGGAACGCTTTGTTTTCGTTTTCCCTTCCTAGGCGTTCCCTCCAGGAAGAGTATTGTAGTTTTCCTGTCGGTTTTTATTTCTGTAACATTTTTCTGCCGTATGATTAGTATTCGTAAATTCCCTTTAACCTTTCTACTAAATATCTACTAAATTATGACCAACTCTTCTAGGATTTTCCACAACTTTCCCTTTTTCACTGTGTCGAATGCTGCCTTTAAGTCGATGAAGAGTGCATGTAGTTTCCTTCTCCTTCTTTTTGACAACTATCTCTATGTGATCCAGGACATAAATATTGTCTGAAGTTGACCGACCTCTTCTAAAACCCGCCTGGCCTTCTGATTATATTTTTTTTCCTCTACTTCTACTTCCAAGCTTCTTCTTAACATCTCCGCGTATATTTTATATGCAGTAGACAGGTAACGAAATACCCCTATAATTTTTCGAATCCTCTACGTCTCCTTTTTTGTAAAGTGGAACAATAACTGCAGCTTTCCAGTCTTCTGGTATCTTCTCTCCATCCCAAATTGTTCCAATTATACAAAACAACTTTTCATTTAAGCCTATACCCCCGTGCATCCATTCCTCATTTGATATTCCATCAGGTCCTGCCGCCTTTTCCTTTTTTATATTTTTCCATGCAGCAGCTATTTCAATTGCACTTACTATATAACCCAATGACCCAATAACCCAATAACCTCATTATCCTTCTCTGCTGCTATATCTCTTTCTTCACCTAATTGTTTTTTTTCTGTCCCGACCAATAACGACCTAGAATGATTTTTCCGATCCTCACCACTAATGTTGTTTCCTGCTGTTTCTCTCTTTTTCCTTCCTTTGTTTCAGTAATTCTTAATTCTGCCTCCTCTTCTTCTTTTTTCATCTCTTTCTATCCTTCACAAGTTTCTTTCCAATTTCTTCTCGCTACAGTGTAGCTTTCTTTTTGTACATAACCCTCTCTCCATTGCTTATAGATTTTCTTGGCCTTTCTTTTTGTCCTCGAATATTCTTTATCCCACCATTTTCTTATCCCAAGCCTCCATTTGTTAACTTCAACTTCGTTTTTTGGCACATTCTTAAAAATTATTTACTTAATGTTTTTCCATCTTTTCTCAACAGTGTCTGATGCTTTATCTTCTTTGTCTACCACCTTCGTTTCTTTTTTGAACACGGCAATCGCTTCTTCGTTCCATATCTCAATTATCTTCTTCCTATTCATCCCCTCTAAACCTCCCTTATCCATTTTAATTTCCTCTTCAGTTTGTAAAAATATACTAATCGGTAAATGATCAGACTCTACCTTATCCACCACCTTAAAATCTCGTAATCTATTCCAAGCTTTTTCATTTACAATAGCGTAATCAATAACAGAGTTTCCCCTACCCCCTATACACGTATAGTCTCCTTCTTCGTCTCCTACCATATTTCCATTCAAAATTGTCAAACCACTATTTTATTTCTACTAAAATTCACCCCTCTTTACGTATAGTTTTGTCCATGCTTTTCCTAATTTTTATCTCCCCTAGATGATCGTACTTCATGCTTCTTCCTTCATTTGTTGCCATATCTTTTCCAAGTTTCCATTGTTGTAAACTAACCAGATATTCAAATATTTATTCTCCTTGACTACTTTAATTTTAGATCTTACCAAACCTTCAATCACTTCTGTTCCTGCTTCCCCCTTTATTTGACCAACCTTTCCTTATACCTATCAAAAATCCTCCTTTCGCTCTACCTTTCCTATGGCTCCTTCTTACTTTTATAAAACTCGAGACGAAATTTTTCGGTAAGTGTACTTTTACCATTTTTTCTTCTTTTTCTTCTACCCATGTTTCTGCCAGACTCACAAAGTCCGCCTCCCTGATGTAATCCCAGAATTCCTTATCTTTATTTATCAGTCCTGATACATTCCAAAAAAACTAGTTTTCTTCCTGACTTTTCTAAGCTATTTATTCTGGCTATTCCTACTCTTTCATTTTCAGTACTCCACTCCTTGCTTATGCTAAATCCCACCTTTTATTCGCCTCCCTCTCCTCATTCCTACGTTTTTTCTGATCTTTCTCTTTCTTCCTTTCCGCATCCTTTACTATCTCTTCAATTTTCTCTTTGTTCTCACAATATATCCAAACGTTATTTACACAATCACCTTAGACCTTTGTTTTGTCGCGTAGCGACGGGAGAAAGAAGGAATGAGTAATTGGTAATTGAAATAAAAATCATGAATTCGCGGTCAAAATCAATGAACAACTTGATTTGGCATAAAACCCCCTTCGGAGTAAGAGGAAAAGCCAGATCAAACTATGTGTCGCTGTGAAATTTATTAGAATAACAAAATATGCAACTTATGTGCATGCAATTACAAACAAACTTATAACTATTACGCCACTATACTTTACGCTCGAATCCGTGGATACCCTTAAAGCGCGCTTACTCTAGCCTGACGTCCACCGGGGGAGCTGACCCACTGGTAGAGCTTTCGGTTTGGAGCTGGGCCTCAGGACGCCGTTCCTCCAAAGGCGGCTTCGCGTCGTGACGTTTAGCTGTGACGAGGTCGTACCAGCGTGAAGTTCGAAGGCGATGCGTGTACACTGATGTTGAAGCTACAAAATGCGCTCCTAGTAGAGGCGAGAGAGGTGCACGTGCTTGAGATGCTCGAAGCAGACTGATCCAGGACGACAAGCTGCTCCTGACGTCCGGAATTCGTTCCGCTCCGTCAGGGCGGGGCCTAAAGGAGCAGCAGTGTCCTCTGGCGGCAGGCGGCGCTAGTCCCAACACGCCACGCATCGTCCGCTGCAGGAGAAGGGAGCGGCGCGGTTCCATAGCCGCGTTGCCACCCCCGAGCTCCGCCTGCTGGGAATAGCGTTCGAGACGGTAGAAGGGACAGGCTACCTGCGCGCTCGGACCCGAGACGGGTCCTTTATGGGCCTAATCACCCGTAATAGCAGCGAACAGACACCTCTCTGCCTGTATTCTGGGGATTCCCCAATAATCGCATGCAATAGCCGGCACGACGGCCTGGGTTTTTCCCCGGGGAATTCCCGCCTGCAGTCTTAATGACCGATGCCGGTCTATACCGCGCAATGCGCGAACAACCCTGACTTTACGAGTATCCCTTTTTCCCGTGTAGCTTTAACCCACCTGTTTATTTATTCTTAAATCTTCCTATCCTCGTAGCTAAGATCGTATTCAATGTAATAACTCGTACCCGCTAGCTTGCTTTTATTTTTTCATTATAACAGACTTGTCCTCTACATTATTAACCTTTGCCACTATCACTGTTCCACTCATTCTTGCGTTAACTATTTCTACTTCTATTCCTAGCTTATTTTTACCAATATTTTGACTCCACTCCAATACATTCTCTCTGTTTATCGCTCCAAAATTCATACCCTTTACTACAAAATATTTCTGTCAGCTTTTCCTATACTCCTCGTGTAACAACCGTTTCATTTCTACTACTTTTTTTCTGATTAACATACACTACCCGCTGCACTCATCGTTGACCTCCTTGCTTTCTTCAGCAACAATTTATTTTGATCTATTGGAATAATAGCATGAAATTGTAAAGTTCCTGGTATAGATTTTGCCTCATCTAACCTCGGTTTTAACTCTATAGCAGTCTTGCCATAAGACTCTTCGTTGCTATGAAAAACTTTATTTCTTTGCGATAACTTTTAGCCAAGTTGTAAAGGCCTCCTAGCATTAAAATTCGATTATTCAAAGAAAGCTGTAGAAGCTCATTTTGCACCTGTTTTTAAATTCGCGCTATCACATGCATCTTTGCCGTGCGCAGTGGCATAAAAATTCCATTCAAGTAATTTCAAAATCTCTCTCACGGAAAAAAAGATTTTAGAAATTATTTTTATTTTTAAAGTGCTGACCTGCTCCATCTCTTAAATAATAGATTTAAATGATTTTTTTATGTAAAATTGACTCAGCTTTCGATCTAAATTATTAAAAAAAAGTTAAAAATATACTTATCGAGATATCAGATGTTTAATAGTTTTTCAAGGTGAAAATGAAAAATTGTGGGAAAACTGCCTACACCGATGAAAAGTTGAGGAAAAATACATCGAAAACGATTATTAGAAAATTTAGTTTATTACATTATAGTAACGCTAACACGAGTTAAAAATAAGATGATTTGGAACTCGCGCGCCGCGCTGGGAATGTTGACGCGAAACACCTCATATTGACTTCAGTCGAGCCACGAAACAATCCCAAACAACCGTCTCAACTTACAAAGAAAAGTACAGATATATAAATAAACGTTCCAAAAGCTACAGAAAAGTACCGAAAATCCATAAACGTACCGAAAAAAACATGATCATACCGACAACGTGCATACAACGTACATACAAAAATATACATTCACTTAATCTTCACCAATTTTTTTCATGTACATTTTTGTATGTTACTAAAGGATTTGATACACTATGTCAAAAACGTATCGCTGTATAAAATAATTATAGATATAGCTGTAAATCCAGCTTTCAATATAGTTGTATTTTAACTAGATTCCATCTGTATATTTATCTAAATTCTTTAACTACAGATCCAGT
The DNA here is from genome assembly GCA_020010945.3 of Muscidifurax raptorellus. Taxonomy (NCBI): domain Eukaryota; kingdom Metazoa; phylum Arthropoda; class Insecta; order Hymenoptera; family Pteromalidae; genus Muscidifurax; species Muscidifurax raptorellus. Next base: position 2,666,986 of record JAHUUD020000006.1, read on the forward strand.
ATATTTTCAGTTCTTCTACTCTAAAAGAGTAAAAAATTATCGACACAACCTGTGGTCAAACTCATGATTTTTAATTTTCGAAATTTGTGACGAGTGGAAATGGAATTTGTAGTATAGTGTACCACAATGTGCCAAAATGTGCAAGATTGTGCCAAGCTGTGTTGCGTTATACTATACACTCATGCCATTTCGGGCATTTAGCATGATAAAACACAGTTTTGCACAGCCTGCAACAGCATGGCACAGTATGGCACAATGTACCAACTTTTTGAAATAATGAAAATATTTTTCACGGTGTATGTCGAAATACTGTCAAAGCATTATGGCATTGCTTATTGGCACAGTTAGGTACTGAATGACAGTGTTGCTATGCCACATCCTTATTGTTTAAAATGATGATGAATAGCTGATAAGAAGTCTTAAATATTATAATACAAATAATTTTGTATAACATGTGCATAAAAAGGAACCTTATTTGGTGCATGAAAAACGAATGGAAAATTGAGTTTTTCACGCAGCAGGAGGAATATACTAGCAGCGGAAAAAGTACTTTTCCTTGGGCTGTTCTAAAATTTTTAAAATTGTTATAATTGTTATACAATATTAAAAATTGTTGAAAAATGTTTCAAAAAATGTTAAAAAATGGTAAAAAAATTTCATAACATGTTAAAATGTAATTTTATTGAAGTGATATGCACTGTTAAGTCCTCAATTTCGCATTCGTATTCCGTGCACAAAAAAGGGCCTATTGATGCCCTAGTTAAAAAAAGGATGGTGTGTAACGAGGGAGGAAGTGGTTTTTTCAGACGCGGATAATATTTTGAGCACTCCGTATACCGGCCTCGGGCACCTTCGGCGGCCTCGACTCCAACTCGTGCTCCATCATCATTCTCGCTAGAAAAATCCATTTTTCCCCCTAATTGCAAAATGTACTATTAAGTTTATTAGAATAAGAATCGTTTATTCAGTTTAACACTTATATAAACTACTCTTTAAAAATTAAGTCATATTAGCTACTATTTAAAAGGAAGAAATAGTTATACTAAGTCTATGAGAAAATAGCTCAGGCAAATAGGCGCTCGACTGGCCCGCCGGTGACCCGGGTTCGATTCCACTTCGGATCACTTTTTTTTATTAAATAATAAGAGGAAGGTACTGTATATTACGCCAAATTGTGCTATATTATGCCATAACGTGCCAAAATGTACTGGAAATTTGAAAAAAAAATCGAGAAAAACATTTTCAATTCAAAAAATATAATATTGTGCCTTTACTATGCTATACTATGCCGTACTATGATATACTGTGACATAATGTGCCATGCAATTCCAAATCGTGTGAAATGTCCGAAATGGCATGTATATAGCACACTGTGGCACAGTTTGGCATGATTTGGCATAGTTTAGCATAGTTATAGGCATGATTTGGCATGGCAGATTATTTCCACCAGGGGACCTAACTGCTTAGTAATTTTATCATTTATGTACAAATTCCATAAATTTCACTAGGTTTTAGAAGTGGAATTTAAATCTATAGATTCAGCTTTATTTCTAGCTTAATAATCCACGTGATTATATTATTTATTATCATTTGCTGCTTATTAATGTCTTTCATTATTTGTTATTATTTTTTATTTTTTGCATTTTAAAAATACTTGCACCAGGGTTTAGCTTAAAACTAATAGTTCTATAATGTAGAATATTAAAAATGCTTTGAAAATAAGCATAGTAAATTTTTATGTTTGTGAAAAATTTAAAATAGCTTTTCACCAAGTGACCAAGGCCAAAGTGGATGGCCAATATATTTGGGTATTATATTTAGTTCTTGAGTAGTGAGTTTTTTTTTTTGTTTGAAGGTTTTTGCTCAAAATAAGTTCAGATAGGTTGTACAATGATACAGGTACTATAATAAAAAGTGTAAATAGAAACAATCAAATAAATATGTTCCCAGTTTGCAATTAGTCTTGGATGCCCTGTTGAAAAAAACCATATGGTGTTACCATATCGATTTACTACATGATAATTATATATGGTAAACCATATAATTAAATGTTTCTTTTATCCATCTTATGACATAATAAAACCATGTGGTAAAACCATATCATGATTACTACCTGGTAATGTCAAATGATATTTTTATAACTTTTCTATTAGACATACATGCATGCGTGCATGTAAATGTGTCTAATAGAAAAGTTATAAGAAAATCATTTGGCATTACCAGGTAGTAATCACCATATGGTTTTACAACGTAGTTCTACAATATTGTAAGATGGGTAAAAACACCAATTAAATTTATGGTGTACCATATGTAATTATCATATAGTAAATCGATGTGGTAACACCACATGGTTTCTTTCAACAGGGTGTTTGGAATATTTATAAAAATCTTAATTAACTTGCCTCCAGCTATACAGAGATTTGTGCATGTTTGTAGCCAAATTACATGTAAGTTTACAGAAAACATACATGCACACTGCATATTTGCTTTTACGATTTAGAGCAGACGTAACTGTTTCTCACTTGCAGAACTGTTAACTGGTCTACCTATAAACATTCATTTACACTGTATTGCATATCATCCTGTATATTTACATGTTTGCTGGCATACAACAATGTTTGTACAAAATTTTATAAGATTGCGTATAGGTTATTTTCGCAAGGGATCAAGTATATAAATGAATTTAAATCAAGACTGAGACAACTTCCGTAAGAAATGTAAATAATTTATCTATAAAATGGAAACAATTTCATAAATATACCTTTTTATTGTGTAGTAAACAACGATATATACTGAATATATTACCCTCTGCATTTTCAAAGAAAACTTTTGAATGTCGAGTTCCAATCGACAAAAATATATCATTTTTATTCATATCATTATCTCCACTGCAATCTTCATCAGATCTATCTCGTTTATATTCTAACAATTTTTGGTTTGCATTTTTTTTTTTCATTTTCTGACTTTCCCTCCATTGCAGGGAAATACTATCATTATCATCCTGTGCATCTACTTCCGAATTTGATGCACTTAAATCATTTTTGTGCATCATCATTTTAAAAATATCTTCTGAAACTGATTTAAGACCATGTAAATGCTGTTTTAAATTAAACCGGTGCCAATCTAATTTGTAATGAGTTCTTTGTTGATATTTATCAGCAAATACAGCGTTGCAATATGAGCAGCGTAATGAATTTGATATAACAAGATCTTCAAAATTTTTTATAATTTTTATAGTATCTAAAATTTGAACAAAAATTAATAATTTGTAAAATCAAAGCTACATAAAAAAAGTTTAGAAACAATAATATTCAATATTTACTTATACTTGAAGGTTTTAATCCCATAAATTTAGCGACTTTTATGCCTTTTGTAGTATGTTCAAAATCATTTGTATTGTAAATTTTAACAAAATGATGATTCATATTGTCTTTTTGTATTTAATTTTAAACATAAATTGGTTATAATAAAATTTTATTTAAGCATTGACATATAATAAGTAAAAGATTATGATAATTATTGTTATTAAATAAATTATTCAGACATTTTTTATTTAAAAAAATCAATTTAAGTCAACTCTAACAAAAAGCCGGACAGCTGATCTTCTTAACCTAAAGTTTAAAAATGGTTTCTGTTAGATTCGTAGAATTATAAGTTAATAATTTATAAATAATTTACTTTTTGTTAATCATCTGCGCATTAAAAATTATGAAGAAAAGTTTCATAACTAGTGTTTGCACAAGTTCACATTTTTGAGAAATGTAAATATCAATATTGGATGCTACCTAGCCAGCTAAGCCATAATGTAATCGACTTTTTGCTTAAAAAATAGCAGAATTTTATAAGCTTATATATCCATAACGACTGCGCGTGTCACGCGCAGATGGCACCTAAAAGAGCCATTTTCCATGCATGTAAAATTTATAGAAAATCGAGTTTTTCTTAGTAACGGCAGAAAAGTTCTTTCATCCCGGAGAAAACAATTCGCTCCCACTGCAATTTATGATAATAATGAATATAAATATTTATTATCCGTTGAAAAGTCCTCGAATTTCCTATTTCTTTTAAATCCAGAAAAAATGGCCAATTTATGCCCTTATCAAAAACATACGTCGTGGAAGAAGAAATAAGTGTTCTTTTATGCTCGCACGGAGAAAAATTTTGAACAGCCAGCGTTCGATACTTTCGAAACTACGGGAACACGAATAATACTGTACTCTGTCCCATCGAATTTCGAATGTTTATAGGCTTCAAATTCAAAGTGTAGAGACTCAATGATTTTCGTGCAATGTATGGATGCGAGAATGGTAGTATTAGGGGTCGAATTGAGAGAGTGGGCACTTCGAAAAAAACTCTCCGCACCGAGGGACTCGACGCTTCGCAGTCTCAGACCTCGAAACTTGGAATGCTAGCGTGCCGACTGTCGGCTGTTCCACGCGGCTGTGTTTTGTGAAATCGCGCTCGAGCATTGAAGCTATCTAAACCCCTCCCCTCTTTTTAGTCCTTCGCGTCCCCCCCCCCCAGCCCAGCCTACAATTTAAACGATTTTTTATTTACAAAAATACTAGTCAATAGTTTTTAATTTGCGCAACAAGCCTACGTTATTGTTTTATTTTGCCCAGCCTTCGTTTTTTCATAAAAAATCAAAATAAAGTCAAATTCTACTCACTCAACTTTAGATGTTTATAACTTTACAACTAAGAGTGGATTTATATCAAAATGGCTTAAAAAATTGCTCAAAGCCTGATTTAATTTGCCCAGTAATCAAAACGTTGTAAAAATTAATAATAATTGTATAAAAATTAAAAAATGCCTCTTGATCTCAGTCGCGGAAACGTTCTGGACAAACTTGAACAGCTGATGCCATCGAGAAAAGCAGAAAGATGGAGAGGCATAACCTCTAAACTCTGAACATAGTGTGGTTTGTGTATAAGTGAAAGTGAAAAGTAAAAAACTATAAAGTTAAAAGTAATATAAAGTTTAAATGTAATACTATGGTGCAGATAGACAATAAGTGCAGTAAGACTGCTTGCTGCCTTGAGAAAACATCTACTTCTTAGGGCGTTTCTTGAGATTGGGACTCTTCTTCAGATCTCTATTAATGAGGCTGAGTATAAAAATAATATATACTTGCCTTGCTTTTAATTATTTTGTTATACTTACAGGTTCAAACGCAGGAGTCTAAGATCATCCGATACGTCAAATTGGTAGCTGAAGTCTCTTTGGTTTCTCTGTAAGGTTCTTAATGCCCTGGTCTTTCTTTCAAATTATTAATAGGTAAGCGTAGTTCTTTTTCAATTCTTGAATATTCAAATATTATATTATTTGTGGTTTCTAGGGGCTGCACCGAGAAGACCACTATGATTCAACCAAAGCCAGTGCTGGGTAGGCTATGGAGCACGTTTGGCTCCTCCACATTGTCAACAGGTAAGCGTAGTTCTTTTTCAATCCTTGAATTTTCAAATATTATATTATTTGTGGTTTCTAGGGACTGAACCGAGAAGATCACTACGATACAACCAAAGCCAGTGCTGGGTAGGCTATGGAGCACGTTTGTTCTCCTCCACATTGTCAACAGGTAAGCGTAGTTCTTTTTCAATTCTTGAATATTCAAATATTATATTATTTGTGGTTTCTAGGGGCTGCACCGAGAAGACCACTATGATACAACCAAAGCCAGTGCTGGGTAGGCTATGGAGCACGTTTGGCTCCTCCACATTGTCAACAGGTAAGCGTAGTTCTTTTTCAATCCTTGAATTTTCAAATATTATATTATTTGTGGTTTCTAGGGACTGAACCGAGAAGACCACTACGATACAACCAAAGCCAGTGTTGGGTAGGCTATGGAGCACGTTTGTTCTCCTCCACATTGTCAATAGGTAACAGTTTTCTTTAACACTAATCAAAATTAGATCGAATAATAAATTTTAATAATTCAGGTAGTAAAGCTATCAGCAACTGTAGATGTAGTGCAATTAAAAAAAAACCTAACTGAGTGTAGAGATTATTGTATGCCCAATACCATTGTTCTTTCTTGAGCTGAAAAATTAGCTTTACAAATTTCTTAAAAACTTGAAAATTTCAAGACTGTTAATGAAAAAGATTTACGATTATTATACTCCTGTATTACTGTAATATTATATGATGAATAATACTGTTTAATTTTTTTCAGGCAAGCATTCACATGAGATACGGTAGAGAATGAATTTTTATTCTGTGATTGGAGAGAAAAGAAGAGTCAGATATTGGGTTATCTATAGTAGAAGTTTAGACAATAAGCATAATTAAGCAATTTGAATAGGCTAATAAATTTTAATTTTTATTGTATATATCTTTATTAATAATTTGTGAAGTTACCATTGTATGAAAGTACACTATATGTATAAAAAGAACAATTACATTAATTAAGAACTATAATTTTAAATGGTTGATGCTTGTTTTATTATTCTCTAATTTTATTTATGCCACAATTTTATTAAAATACTCTGTATGAATTGGAGATTTATAAAGGTCAGCTGGTTATCACGATGAATGTTCTGTAAATTAGTCGCGATTAGACTTTGAGTAATCCTTCATGGATGCGACGATGTGCTTCTTTACCAACCTGTATGCTCAAATAAACAAATATAAAAAATTATTTTAATTTAAAAAATGCATATAATTTTTATTAATTTCAAGTGATAACAAATTACAAGAATGATTAATAATGAAGGCCTTACATAAATATTAATTAATTTTGTTAAAAATTCGTGCTTTTATTTCATTATTTACTTTTAACATTTTTTTCTAACATGCTCGAATAATAATAATAATAATAAAATTTTAAAAATACATATTTCGCACCAAAATGAGGGAGTCTGATTTGCAGACTACGGTTTGCTAAGAAAAACAAATGAGCATCATTTGAAATTGACTTATGCGCGACTCGCTTCACTTCACAAAAAAAGACAAAAAACAATCTACGTTTGTTGCAAGCTTTTTTTTACTTGTTTGTTTTGGAATTATTGTTATGGAAAAATAAGAAAATGAATCGTTCTGTGATTAAATATTTGTATAACAAGGAAATTGGATACTTGACTGAGAAATTTCGACTAGATGCAAAGGCTGAACTTAAAATAATTAAAGAAAAGAAAGTGTTTCAAGATGAGAGATTAAACCAAAAATTAAAAGTAGCATTTGATTCCATTCTTACAACAGAATCTGATCACATAGACATTTTTTTTCATCTGCATGAATTTAAAGTAACACATATGACTATTAAATTATTACTGTGGACAACTTTTGGCAAGAATGAAGAAGGTGTAATATCCATTGATAGCTTTACTGGCGACGAGATCTCATTTTATTTACAACATTTTGTACTATGTAAAGTAGTAGATAATCGCTTGGAAAATAATCAATCCGTACCACAGTTTTATTGTTTTATACAATGTGAAAATCGTTGGTCTGATAATACACAGTTAAATGAATTTTTTTTACAAAAATCTTATTTTCACGTGGTGCTCCCTCAAAATTCTATAATTTTTAATGCTTTAAAAGTGCCTATTCAAAAATTTATATCTCTCTGTGATGATATTGAATATGAAGATCTCAAACTAGCCTGGAGTATAAGTACTGCGTATGCTGTGAACAACGGATATATTGAATCATTTTATAGAAGTATCAAAGAAGCACAATAAATTTTGGTAAGTTACATGCATACTATAAACAATTAAAAGTTGTAAAATTATAAGGAATAGTATTAATTTTAGATAACATATTTTATATTTTTATATAGGTAAATCTACAATGGTTGGTCGCAAAGCTGCAGTTAGTGCTAACAAAATTATTAAAAAAATAGTACAGTTTGATCTCTACGATGGAAACAATTTGAAAGCTCGCAATGAGAAAGTATGGGCAGACATTTGTGATGCTTTGGATAATTTAATCAAACCAGTAAATTTACATCACTTTGTTCAACAAAACAGGCATAACACATTAACTCTGTATAGAAATTATAAAGGCTTACAAGAATGCATTGAAAGTGAAGATAAAAGTAGAAATATAAGTGATTTTGAGTTAAGCGATTATGATGAGGATGAAGAGAAAGAAAGTGATACAGATGAACCTGTTATAAAAAAAAGAAAAATGCCAATAAGTACGAATAAAAAATACACACTTACCTTTACAATCAATATGTCAGCCGAACAATGGCATGCAATAAGTCCTGTTGAAGTAGAGTTTAAGGATGGTCGTAAAGGTCAATCTTTGAAAGAAATTTGGCCTACAGTTGTACGACAATTGATATATCAAACTGCAAAGTTGCCATGTTCATACAGTTTTCGTCGACACGTTATAGAAAATCATGATTTTTACATAAAGATGGAAGGTATCTGTATCGCTTGCAATGGTAAAGTTAAAATCTTCTGTGAACAAAAGCCTACTACGACAGAATCTATTGAATTTACTGTGACAGCTGCAGACTCAAGATCTATACCACATCCTTTAAATGTTAAACCTCGATTACAAAAATCAGCTAAACGAGAAGTAGAAAAGGAACTTTTAAATATTAATCCCAAACAGTGGAGATGAGATAAGGCGAGAACTGAAATGGTAGCTGGTGATCCCGAGCCACCATACATCTATAAATTATCACAATTGCAAAATGCAAAACAAGATGCACAATATAGAAGACTAGGAATAAAACGAGGATCTAATTTATTTGACTCCTTGACTGACATAAAAAATAATGTGGAATTCAATAGATTTATCAAAGGCATAGGATACGACAAATTCTTTTTGATGTATTGGTCACCAGAGCAAATTAGTATCCACAACGATATTTTATCCAAACTAGGTAACCCTGTCTCATTGGATGCTACAGCATCGGTAACGATGCGAATAAATAGACCAGGGGGGGACTCTTGTGATATTTTCTTGTCAGTTTTATGCACACATATTGGCAACATGATCGTTCCTCTTACACAAGTTTTGTCAGAAAAGAATGATACAACTTTTTATACTTTCTGGCTACAAAATTGGATACAATCAGGTGCAAAAATTCCCAGAGAAATTGTAACTGAAATGGGAAAAGCCATACAAAATGGCATTTCCTTAGCTTTTAATAACATGACTTTCAGTGCTTATAATGACCTGTGCCTACGAATTTTACTAGGACAAAAAACACTTATAAAAATTCATACACAGTTGAGAACTGATATTGCACATGCACAACATGTTTTGACAAAATGGCCATGTTTTAAAAATGTTAAAAAAAAAGTGGTTTTGTTCTACAAGAAATGTTTCGGTTTCATGACAACGATAAAAGAATTTGAACTTTTTGTAGAATTTTTAAAACATGTTTTTGTAGTTGTGTACAGTCAATTTTATCATGAGAATTGTGAAAAATCCATGAAATATATAATAGCCAGGATACAAAGTTTTAGTTTTGATGACAATTATACAAAAGAAGATAAACCAGAAGAAAATCCAACTACCTTGGAATCTTTCGAAAAGGAAAACTGTGATGAACAAACCCTCACTGCCTTTTTTATAAAAAATATAATGAGCACAGTGAAGGCGGCTGAAAATGATTCATACGTTGGAGTGCAAGATAATGATTATTACCTCCCAGACTTCGGTGAAAGATTTGTCAATTTATGCAAGGAATTTGTGTGTTGGTCTAATGTCATGCAAAGTTACTTTAATAATGACCATGATGTTGCTTCTTCTGCTCGATCTAAAGCTTTCTTTGGAGAACTCAAAAGTTCTTATAAAACTATAATGAGAGTCGACAAGTTTTTTGTTGAAACTGCAAGAAATATTGATTCTGATATAAAGTTAGCTCGAGCAGAGTTAAATGATTTAGAAAAAAAAGGAATTCTGAAACATAAATTTAAAAACAATGATAATAATTCTAAACACTTGTTTGAAGTTGAAAGATGGAGAAACAAATACTGCAAAATTGAAAATGACGAAACATTTGAAAAATCCGTTACCAAATGTGAAAAAGAAAATAGTGAAATAAAAGATAATGATAATGAGACTAACATTGATGCTGTTATCGATACAAATGGACTTGATGTTACTCATCCTGATAATGACCTTTACGTAGGCCAGCAAGAAGTTGTAAATACTAGTATTGATTATGAGAAAAACACTTTAAATGACTCGCAAAAAGATCATGATTATATTGCGTTTGGCAATGATGTAATGTTGAATTCTTCATTTAGAAGCGATAATTTGAAGAAACCAGATAATCTTCTAAACAAAGATCAGCTTTCAAACGTGAAGAAGCGGCGAGGCTTTTATGTTAGACCGGACCAAGAGATTCTCCTAAGATTGCAGCAGGCAGATGGTTTAACTGGGGCAAAAGGAAAAGGCAACATCCAGAATGGTAACAAGCAACGAGAAAAATCTGTTAATAAAAGCAAAATACAATTTTTAAATACTTGTGCTTTCGATTCCATCACAGAAATTCTTAGTAGTGCATGTTGTGATATTCAACATTTTCGAACATTTATTATGGAAAATAGAGAAGAAACAAAAGCTAAAAAATATTTGTGCTATGCAAGCACTCTAATAGAATATTCAATCTCAGGCGTGAATAATTTATTATATACGAACCGAGCACATTTATTGTATAAATATTTCAAAACTGAAAATAATAATATTATAAATTGCAACGTCAACATTAGCAGATTATTTTCGTTGTTGATGGATTCATACGAATGCTCTACAGAAAAGAAAAGCTGCACTTGCTGTGGTTCAGAGTATGAAACACAATTGCAAACAATTTCATTGCCTAATTTGGAAATAGTCTGGCTATATAATTACAATAATTTAGAACAAGAATTAAATACGTATTTTCAAGATAAAATTTTTCATTGTCACTCCTGTCAACAACAAAGTTTATTATGCCAGTATAAACTTGGACCTTATTTGTGGATTGACACGGATGATGCTTACACAAAATCTACGTATGCAGCTAAAGAAAACGTTAACGCCGAAGAACTAACAACTAATTTGAAAGAAATTCCAACGAAAATAATAGTGAAAGATGATATCTATATTTTATGTGGAGTAGTTAAATATCAACCACCTTACGACGAAAAGGGGATAGGTCATTATATTGCTTTTTGTCGTACCAGCAACAAATGGATAGAAAGAAACGATTTAGCTAAATATAAGAACTTGGTAAACATATTGCCAAATATTAAAATTAGTGGAATATTTTATGTCAGAACCAACATCGTTTGAAATAGTTTCGACATTTTATAATAAAATAAAAAATCAAAAACATTTTTTTTTGGATATTTTTGTATGGTCCAGTTTCAATCCAATACTCCTTTTCTATCCGGTTCTATCGTAGTGATCTCCTCGATTCAGCCCCTAGAAACCACAAATAATATAATATTTGAAAATTCAAGGATTGAAAAAGAACTACGCTTACCTGTTGACAATGTGGAGGAGCCAAACGTGCTCCATAGCCTACCCAGCACTGGCTTTGGTTGAATCGTAGTGGTCTTCTCAGTGCAGCCCCTAGAAACCACAAATAATATAATATTTGAATATTCAAGAATTGAAAAAGAACTACGCTTACCTATTAATAATTTGAAAGAAAGACCAGGGCATTAAGAATCTTTCAGAGAAACCAAAGAGACTTCAGCTACCAATTTGACGTATCGGATGATCTTAGACTCCTGCGTTTGAACCTGCAAGTATAACAAAATAATTAAAAGCAAGGCAAGTATATATTATTTTTATACTCAGCCTCATTAATAGAGATCTGAAGAAGAGTCCCAATCTCAAGAAACGCTCTAAGAAGTAGGTGTTTTCTCAAGGCAGCAAGCAGTCTTACTGAACTTATTGTCTATCTGCACCATAGTATTACATTTAAACTTTATATTACTTTTAACTTTATAGTTTTTTACTTTTCACTTTCACTTATACACAAACCACACTATGTTCAGAGTTTAGAGGTTATGCCTCTCCATCTTTCTGCTTTTCTCGATGGCATCAGCTGTTCAAGTTTGTCCAGAACGTTTCCGCGACTGAGATCAAGAGGCATTTTTTAATTTTTATACAATTATTATTAATTTTTACAACGTTTTGATTACTGGGCAAATTAAATCAGGCTTTGAGCAATTTTTTAAGCCATTTTGATATAAATGCCCACTCTTAGTTGAAAAGTTATAAACATCTAAAGTTGAGTGAGTAGAATTTGACTTTATTTTGATTTTTTATGAAAAAACGAAGGCTGGGCAAAATAAAACAATAACGTAGGCTTGTTGCGCAAATTAAAAACTATTGACTAGTATTTTTGTAAATAAAAAATCGTTTAAATTGTAGGCTGGGCTGGGGGGGGTCCTTCGCGTTCTGCGAAGTTGGGAGTCTCAGAGCTCGAAAGTCCAGGCGGTAGACGCTTATGTTCGTACTGCTAGAATTCCGAAACTTTGGAATCGGAGAATGACGAAAATAGACGGCAAAACATTCGATCGATAGAGATCTGTACGGCCGGAATAATATAGGAACGCTGAACTTCGAAATTTTTCTCCGTGTACATTACAGGGTTTCAACCATCTTTTTGAAAATCGACAGCTAGTGAACTGCGATGGATATTTGAACAACTTATTACTAAGGTTACACAGATAAACTACTTTAAAGTTGATATATTATATTATTAATGCTTCAAAACATGGAATAATTAACTTATTTATATTAATTAATTAATATAAATATTTATATTACTTAATTAATAAATTACAAATTATAATATTAATTAAATATGTAATATACTTACCGTACTTTTTATTGCAAAGAAGAATTTCAAGATATGCTGACAAAATATTACAAACAATTTTTGTAAAAGATTGAATACAAACTCAAAGTATTATTTACAGAATGAACTAGCATACCTAATTTCATAAATCAAGAATATAAAATACCATGCTAACAGTAATCCACAGAGTGATAAGTATAAGCAAGTAAAATGATATTCTCTCTGAAGACAATAATGTATATTCGGTATATTAAGGAGATATTAAGTGGCGCGGTAGCGCCACGAAGGCGAGTTTGAGAAGCAGACGAAGCCGCGGCGCCCGTGACACTATTTACTTCTATATTGGGGTTCGGATTTTTTCACAATACAGAAAAAAATGCTTATCGTTACTGATCCTGAGTTTTTTGGTTTATTAGTGTCTTTTCTCAGTTAAACTATGATTTCCTACGAAAATATTTGCATATAAGCCGTTTTGTTAAATAATAAACGAGTGTATATATCACGAATGCTCGGAACAGTTTCTTTAACTTTTTTTCCAGTGTGGTAGGACCGTGAAGTTGGCTTTTTATCCGAAAAGTGGTAGGACCGTGAAATTGGCCCCACAAGCTATATTATGTGTAATACAGAGTTGGGTATCGCTTTCCCACAGATTTTATACATCGCATCAGGGTCCGTATCCTCCAGTCTATATGTCGACTATAGCTTTGTGGTTATGGAAGACATACTTGTCGTGTGGATCATATGTTTTATGAAGTTTATCTTGTCGATTAAATGTTGTGGTGGAAAATCGACGGAACGCGAACCGTGACAGTAACGACGGTCACATCGGGCGGTAATTTGAAAAACGACTCAAATATAGGCGGAAAAGAAAGAATTGAAAAAGAGTTGAAAAGAGCTTTAACAAGCTTTAACAACATTGTATTGTCATGAAGAATATAAATTGTTTTCATATAATTTTAAATAAAAAAGGATTCATAATAAATAACACGTGTTCAATAATATTGTATACAAAAATTAAAATTTTTATTTGTAATACAAAATTATAAATAAAGTTTTATAAATTATTGTTGAGCAACACGCTTCAAACTTATTTCCTATACATATCCTTTGAACCTTGTAAATGTATGTAACTTAATTTTTAAAATCTAAAATCTGAATCAGCTTCAGGAGGTGCAACTCTAACCGTGACTGGAATCCTTGCAGCTTTATCATTGTTGATGGGACTGATTTTTTGTCCTTAAGTTGAATAGTTTGTAGACTGAAAATTGTAAGTGATCAGCAGTCGCCTAGATCTTTATTACTGATGTGTACTGAATCTACTTTGAAAGCTAACGACATTTTTCTATTTTTCTTTCAGTTGCTGACTCTCTAATAGTTGCTCTAGGATTTAACCACTCTGTCCAGTTGTTCCAGTCGCTGAAGCAGTGGTACGTATCATCAGAGACAGGCCAGTAGAACCAGCGCTGCTGATGGTGTCACCATCGAGGAAGACATGAACAGAAGGCTCAGGAACGTCTACAGGCTGAGCACAGGGGTTAGTATTGATTTGATATGTATTTTGTACTTGTAAGTACAAAATACACAAACTTCTAAAAAACAAACTTATTGTACTTGAAATTTAACAATTTGGTTCTTCATTTAAAATGCAGGGCTCAGAACAACCAGAGGGAATCAGTCCCGTCAACAATGATCAAGCTGCAAGGATTCCAGTCACGGTTAGAGTTGCACCTCCTGAAGCTGATTCAGATTTTAGATTTTAAAAATTAAGTTACATACATTTACAATGTTCAAAAGATATGTATAGGAAAAAGTTTGAAGCGTGTTGCTCAACAATAATTTATAAAACTTTATTTATAATTTTGTATTGCAAATAAAAATTTTAATTTTTGTATACAATATTATTGACCACGTGTTATTTATTATGAATCCTTTTTTATTTAAAATTATATGAAAACAATTTATATTCTTCATGACAATAAAATGTTAAAGCTTGTTAAAGCTCTTTTCAACTCTTTTTCAATTCTTTCTTTTCCGCCTATATTCGAGTCGTTTTTCAAATTGCCGCGCGATGTGACCGTCGTTACTGGTACGGTTCGCGTTCCGTCGATCTTCCACCACAACATTTAATCGACAAGATAAACTTCATAAAACATATGATCCACACGACAAGTATGTCTTCCATAACCACAAAGCTATAGTCGACATATAGACTGGAGGATACGGACCCAGTGCATGCAGGCCGTCGTGTCAGATCAGAAATCTTTGCACAACTTACATAACATCGTGACGTCCAACAAGAAGATTCCTCTACTATAATAAATAAAGAAAAGTGATGAAATTAAATTAAATCATATTAGTGATAACAATGTTACTAAGTATTAAATGATTATGACCAGGGTATGGAAAATGACCACACCTCTATTCTTAATGTATATATATGTACTTTATTTAAATTAGTCAAAGCAACAATCTAACCGACACACATCAATCTCGGGACAATGTCTAGGGCGGCAGATTCGACTCGACCAGCGTAATATCTCGTGTTGAACACGTGGTAGCGATTTAGTTAGGATGTCAGCAAGCTGCTGCTTACTCGAAACATACTTTACATCAATTTCCCTGCTTTCATACTTTTCCCTCACGAAATGCCATTGGACTTCGATGTGTTTCGTGCATCTGTGGAACACGGGATTCTTTATTAGTTGAAGTCCAAGGTCATTAAGGAGCTGTCGAAGCCATATAGCTTCTTTCGTAGCTGTCGCAGCCGCGAAGTATTCAGCCTCAGTGCTACTAAGCGTAACTATCGATTGTCTCTGAGAGCACCATGATACAGGGCTACTGTTTAGTTTAAAAATATATCCCGTAGTCGATTTTCTCGTTGTTTGGTCGCCCGCGTAGTCCGAATCGCAAAAACCTACAAGATCAAGGTTGTCGGACTCGCTTTTCGCATATAAAATATCATAGTTCTCTGTTTTCTTTACATATTTTAAAACACGCTTCGCAGCTTCATAATGCCGTTTGTCATATTTATCCAGAAATCTACTTAAAAAATTGATCGTGTACGTTAGATCCGGGCGTGTAACCGAACTCAAAAACATAAGCGAGCCGATCAGGGCTTTATCCATGGGGGTACTGATAGGACAGGCATCTACCATATTAAATCGTTCAAGAACTTTATGTACATAATCTGCCTGATGCAAGAAGATGGTGCCGTTCGTTCGGTCCCGCTCTACATTCATACCTACAAAAATATTCGGCTCACACATTGTAATTTCGAATCTTTTCTTTAAGATATTAATAATTTTATTTACAGCTTCTTTATTTTTCGCAACTATACAACCATCATCGACGAATAACATTATATACGCACTCATACCATCAATTACGCCTGTAAAAATTGAATGTTCGGCGCTACCATTTAAAAAACCATACTCATATAAGTGAGATTTGAAACATTCATTCCACTCGCGCGATGCTTGTTTAAGACCATACAAAGCTTTGTTTAACTTGCACACCACACGCTTATCACCACGCTTGAGTTCATCAACGGCGACACCTTCAGGGATCTTCATGTACACTTCTGCTTTCAGCTGGCCATGTAGAAACGCCGTTTTGACGTCAAATTGCTTGATCTCCAGATCCAGCTGAGCAGCTATAGCGAATATGGTGCTAATAGATTCATATCGCACCACTGGAGCAAATGTTTCCAAGTAATCACGTCCGAATCTTTGACGAAAACCTCGAGCACACAGCCGAGCTTTATATTTTTCCTGCTTTCCTGCTTTGGTCTCTTGGACCGAGAAAACCCATGTTGAATCGATCGCAGTTTTGCCTTCGGGCAGAGAGGTGACGGTCCAAGTCTGATTTTTTTCATGTGCCATAAGCTCCTCATTGATGGCTTGTGTCCATAACGCAGCATCTCTCCCTGCAACAGCTTCGCGATAAGATTCCGGTAACTGTACTTCTGCTATGTTGACCTGCAGTCTCTTAGGTTTGGAGATGGTAGTTCTGTCTCGAAGTTGCCGACCGATGCTTTGCTGGCTGCTCTGCTGCTTTGGTTCGACGATACTCCTGCCATCTTTGCACTCGTTGTCGCCCCTGGATTCTGCTTTCTGCGTATCACGTTCTTCGATCCTCTCCTGCGACTGAATCGTCTCTAATGCCCTTCTTTCTTCTAGTTCTTCTCTGGCACTTTCAATGTTTTTTCCGGGCTCCGTGTCAGAGATGAGGGACTGGTTCAGTCCGGATTGGATTGGTAATAATACTTCACTTTTCTTCGAGGAGTGATCATAATTGCATTCCTCAATGAACCTTACGTTTCTTGATTGGATTATTTTTCGAGTCTGAGGATCATACAGTCTATAATTTCTTGAGTCACTCTGGTAGTCAACAAAAATGGTTTTGTTTGCTTTTTTATCTAATTTTTTTTTCGAAATTGTTTAGGTACGTGTGGATAAGCTGCTGCTCCGAAGACTCGCAGATGTTGGAAGTCAGGTTTTGTCCCAAGCCAAGCTTCGTACGATGTAGTGTCCGGGTGTCTACTCGTCGATGTCATATTAAGTATATATATCGCCGTTGCTACGGCTTCTACCCACAGAAACATTGGAGCCTTTGCGTGTATCAGCATTGTGCGTGCACTTTCAATTATTGTTCTATTGTCTCTTTCAGCTCTAGCATTCTGCTGCGGTGTATAGGGTGCGGTAGTTTCCAACTTAATGCCTCTGGCTTCCAAGAATCTTCTCATTGTATCATTGCAGTATTCGCCTCCATTATCAGTGTGCAGCACTTTCATTGGCTTATTGAATTTATTATTGATCAGCCTCTCAAAAACCTTAAATCGATCAAATACATCTGATTTATTCTTTAGAAAATACGCGAATCTGTAATCGGTCGCATCGTCTTTAAAAATTAGCATGTATCTGCCACTTTCTATGCTCCTTTTTCTTGTCAAATGGCAGTTGTTGTGATTTGCCAAGTAGACATGGCTCACAAGGAGACTGAGAGTTTCCTTGGATATCCACTCCATTCACTATGCCTTTGTTAACCATTTGTCGAAGTGTCTGTTTGTTGAAGTGCGCTGCGCGCTCGTGTAAGAGCTGTAAATCGACACTGGCTACGCTCATCTCACATCGAGGAACGACGCGAAAGAGCATTCGAAATAATTCGTTGCCCGTTTTCATCCCCACTCCGACAAGCACGCGGTTCTGATATAGTTTTACGATGTTTTCTTCGAAGACTAGTTTGTAGCCTCTAGTTGTGCACACTCCAACTGACAATAAATTTTTCTTCAGCAGCGGAACATGGAGTACATTTTCTAGTTTGCCAGTTGTCCATTCTCCATTAACATATCTTTCAATTTGAATAGTGCCTTTACCTATGATGCTGCAAACTCCATCATCTCCTAAAACGATGCTTTCTTCTCGCATTGGCGTATATTCGCAGAACCATTCGCGTCGTGGAGTACAGTGCCGGGAAGCTGCACTGTCAGCAAGCCAAATCTCGGATGCCTCAAGCTTCATAATACGCTCCGATGCTTCGCCAATATCGGCGCTCGCACAGCATAAGGCGCTGTCGTTATTATTCAAGGCTGCTACAAAAGCGCTGGTCGGCTTGTTGTCTTGATTTCCGATATCTGTTTGTTGTATCTCCCGTACGGCCTTCGTTTTCGACAATGCTTGGCGATATGGCCAGACCCCTTACATTTGTAGCATATCAGAGGTGGGCGTTGACCTTCGGCTGGCTTCTGTTGATATTTAGTAGATTTATCCACTTGTTGTGGTCGTCGATTCTCACCTGAGGTAACGTATACAGCAACTTGTTCGTCTTGCTCGCACAATCGCCCTTCTTCCTTTATAAGCCTTTCTTGTAATGTGGCAAGTGTTTGTTTTTCGGGCTCAACGCTATCCCAAGCCGTCACGAAGCCGTTATATTTGGAAGGCAAGCTTCCTAGAATTTTTGAAATAACAGCCACATCAGATATCGTTTCGTCTAGATCGGCCAATTGTCGCGAAAGATTCAAAACTCGAGCCACATAGTGCACTACCGATTCACTTGCGTCCATGCGATATGCGTAGAACTTTTGCAGAAGCGAAGATTTGTTAGACGCGGATTTTTGTTCGTGTATCATTGATAATTTTTCCTACATCTCTCTCGCCGTATCACTTGTAATGCAGTTATCGAGCTGTTCGTAGCTCATTGCTGAGGATAGAATGAACATGGCTTTCGCGTTCTCTCTCGTCCACTTCTTACCATCAGCCGTGGTCAAATCACTCGGTTTCTTCTCTTGACCGTTGACATATTCGAGTAGCCCGTTCGATGCTAATGCCGCCTTCATCTGGAACTTCCAGGCCTGGTAATTGGTGCCATCGAATTTCGTGACACGTTCACAAGGTACACCAATATTCTCCGACATCGTATCTTCTATTCGTAACTACTTGCACTTCCACAATTACGTAGGGATACTAGATTCTTACTATCTTTTAACTACTTTTGCAAGCAGGACGATGTCGGAGACAACTTTGCATATAAAGTACAGTGCGTAGATACTGGGCCCATAACCTATTAACTGATTATGACCAGGGTATGGAAAATTACCACACCTCTATTCTTAATGTATATATATGTACTTTATTTAAATTAGTCAAAGCAACAATCTAACCGACACACATCAATCTCGGGACAATGTCTAGGGCGGCAGATTCGACTCGATCAGGAGTATTCTAGGAAGAGTCAGCGAGCGTACTACTCATCTATCGCGCTGAAGCGCTTATTTATACACGGACGCGATCACACATATAAGAAGCGGTGACTGCGTTGTCACTACTACCGTATTTGAATATAATATAAGGAATCTATTTCCAATACTAAGAAACAATGGCCTAAAGGTGCTAAAAATGTTTATATTTTATTTTTAGAACAAATTTAAGGTTCTCAATAAGTTCGCTCAAAAAAAAATGAAATCTCTAAAAAAAACTGTTAACAAAAGTAAAAGGTTAGGCGAGTTTTATCTATTCCGCACATTATTATGCATCGCAATAATATGGTTGGCTGACCCATTTATATATTATAATCATCACAAAATCATTGTTACCAAATAAAAATGTAATAACCGTAGATATAATTTCATTACAAATAATTATGTTAACAATAAATAAAAATTTGACAACGAAATTACGGATAAAAAAGAAATTGACAACGAAATTACGGATAAAAAAGAAATGAGATCAATAAAAAAGTCAAGTTTATTACCAAATTATTATTTCAACAATAATATTGCAAATAAAAAGTGTTGTATTCAATTCTGGGCTGAGCCAAATAGTTGATTACAAAACTAAAGATTGATCTAAGATTAGTAAATAAAAACTCAA
The DNA here is from genome assembly GCA_020010945.3 of Muscidifurax raptorellus. Classification (NCBI taxonomy): domain Eukaryota; kingdom Metazoa; phylum Arthropoda; class Insecta; order Hymenoptera; family Pteromalidae; genus Muscidifurax; species Muscidifurax raptorellus. Next base: position 2,687,113 of record JAHUUD020000006.1, read on the forward strand.
GTAATAAATTGATCAATCACAAACAACTGTTATGATAAACTTACTAGGTATAACTTGCCAGGCCCGTTTCATTTTATTCATGGTGTTATGTAGCAGTAGCTTTCAGCATATATAAAAAGTAGGTGCATATAATCACAACTATACTCTGAAATTTGTTATTTGAATATATTTGAACTGCATTTAAAAATAAATTGTTGTTAAAAATGATATAATACATAATTAAAATTCAACATTTTTCGTATCAAACCTCAAATATAAACAATTACTTATTATGTATATTATATACTGGATACTCAAAAACTTTTTTATGAATACCAGTAATGCAAAAAGTTAAAATGTTGATATCCAATTATAATAAATAATATGAAAAAAATATTTTATTTGTTTACCTGTAAACAAAATGAAACGGGCCTGGCAAGTTACCTAGTAAGTTTATCAAAATAGTTGTTTGTGATTGATCAATTTATTACTTAAATTTTTATTTACTAATCTTAGATCAATCTTTAGTTTTGTAATCAACTATTCGACTCAGCCCAGAATTGAATACAACACTTTTTGTTTGCAATATTATTGTTGAAATTATAATTTGGTAATAAACTTGACTTTTTTATTGATATCATTTCTTTTTATCCGTAATTTCGTTGTCAATTTCTTTTTTATCCGCAATTTTGTTGTCAAATTTTTATTTATTGTTAACATAATTATTTGTAATGAAATTATATCTACGGTTATTACATTTTTATTTGGTAACAATGATTTTGTGATGATTATAACATATAAATGGGTCAGTCAACCACATTATTGCGATGCATAATAATGTGCGGAATAGATGAAACTCGCCTAACCTTTTACTTTTGTTAAAAGTTTTTTTTAGAGATTCAGATTTCTGAGTTTTTAAAACTCAGATTTCTGAAAACACTTTATCGTTGTCACGAGCTGAAACATCAAGTGGGTCATCAGTGGAAGTAGCTGGAAAAGTAATCGCACCAGGAAGCTCGTCAATGAAAGGGTCAGAAAAAATAAACAATAATACCAAAGCCTTCAAAGATATATCCTTTCTGAAAAAAATGATGACCTTTGTTATAAAGTATTTGTTGTGATGATTATTTATATTGATTTGGTGTAATAGTTTTCTATTTATTTCCCTCTAATCTATTTTTTAGTTGTGTTATTTCATGATTACAAGAACATGTGTGGCGCGCGCTTGTACAGAGGGCTACGCCCTCTAGAAGATTTCTCTCGGCTACAGGTGTTGTTTGCAGCAGTCCGCAGTGCCTCTACTACAGTTCCATGGATTAGTTCATAAACAATTGCAATTGCCGAGCGTATAACGTTGCTTCTAGTTTGTGCTTCGACATCGTGATCGCAATCATAACAATTGCAATCGCCGAGCATTCAACGCGGCTTCTGGTTTGGGCTTCGACATCGTGATCGCAAATCGGAATTTATTACTACAATCATTTCGAGGTACGTTAAAAAATCAAAATTAAATTGCGTAAATAATATATTTTTAATGATTTGTATTTATATTTATAGTGTTATTAGTTGTTTATGCGCACAATTAATTTATGCACATATACGTACTTTCATCGCGAATCCCATTTACTTATACAAATTTTTTATGATAAAATATTACATATTCTATTTTTTATTAAATATATTTATTTCTATTTTTTATATTTTGCAGATTCTAAATTCAAAATGGCTGAAAACGGAAATGAACTAGAAATTAGAAATGAGTCAGACAACGGAAATGCATCATTATCATACTCTTTAGATGAAGACTTCAAAAAGTTACAAGACTCAGACAAAACTGTGTAATTTTTTGTATTTATTTGGTATATTTATTGTTATATTTTATTATATTTACATTCTATATTTTATTACTATTAATGCATATATATGTACCTTAATTCCTCAGCGAGTTGGTAGGATTTATATGTGCAGTGGAAGCACCAATTAAAGACAAACAGTATGCTTAAAACAAAATACTAATATATTTTGATTATTTACAGATAATCCATATCGATGGTGCACATTTTAAAGCATCCACATATCCCAGGGCACTATTACAATCTGGCTATTCACCTTTGGAGATAATCGTACATAACTTAACGGTTGTAAATTATTTAGGAATGCACAAATCGATTGATGCTTCATCTCCACCTGTACCGCTAAGGGAAGTTGACTTCGTAAATATGTTCGATATCAATGGAAAGATATGTAAGTGTTATGTGACAATTTCCCCATGATTATATTCAAGTAATTATTTCGAATATAAACTCGGGAAAGTTCCACGCATAAAAGGTGCAGCAAGACTCAAGGCCACAAAAGTATCAGGTAGCCAAGAATCTCGCTGATCCAAACAATTTCCCCTCCGCTGCTCGAGACCGCGCGTGCAAAGCTACGCTGCAGTTTAGGCACTTGTTGCTAGGCCCCGTAAGACCTAACGAGAACAACAAGTGCCGAAACAGTGACGTAGTTAAGGGGAGGAAAAACTCACGAAAGCGTGGGAGGTCCGGAAATACTTCCGAGCGTCCCCAAGCCACGCTACCTCACGGCACTCCGACTCGAGACAAGCTGCCGTGCGGACCCATATTTTTTAATTCAGATTTATAATTTAGATTTATAATTCAGTTTTTCATCTTGGAATTTTTCATTTATTTTTATTTTCTAATTTTTGGTCACTCCGCGGTAATACAAATTAAGTTCTCTGCTGCGAGTCGTATATTTCAACAAATAAAATCATTGTACAAAAGAACATCGTAGTGGTCTTTAAATTGGTTTAAAGAACTCGAATTCCCAAGAGTCTAATCAGATCCCGAACGAGAAGTTCACTTGAGGATCAAAAGGACAGCTACAGAGATAGAAAGATAAAAATGAGCAACATTTCTGTTCATCCACCACTCTTATAATAAGGTAAGGATGATCTTCATTTTTATGTTACAAAAGAAAGAGAGAAATAAAAAGCAGTGACAATCAGGAGCGATTCAGTAAGTTGTGTTTCTCCCACAACTGTATAGTTGTGCGCGTATAAAGAACTTACAAAATTATTTATGTAAGTGACAAAACGTCACTTAACAAAAATTGTAGGTCCTACCAAGATCCACGCGTGTTTGCTAAGTTGTAGTTGTTTTCTCTTTCCTTACTGCAATGCCTGTAGAAATTGTAGTCACCTAAAAATGTATGTTAAAAATTAAATAAAATCGGGAGTGAGATAATAAAGAGTACGCGAATAAATAACGACGCGAAAAAAGTTAATAAATATTCAAGGGAATGACAAACATAAAAGATTTAGAAAAATGATCATATTACCTAGCCGCGTACTATCAGCAACAGCAGACGTGTGTAGAAGCATAGCGTGGCGTCGTGCGGTGATGTCACAACCACGATTTGACATAAAGGCGCAGGACTGAATATCTGAATAAAATACAAAGAAAGTTTAAATAGTTTTAAAAAAAGTTTGACAGTAGATGATTGGTCATCATATTAATTTTATAGTTATAATAATTTATTATAAATCTAAACTAAATTTTTGCTGCACGGTTCAGTACAAGTATAATAAACGTTGTTTTTTTAAAAAAAAGGGAAATGAGAATTTAAACTCTCTTGATGCACAAAAAGGTCCAGATTATTCCAAATATTGTTTGATTCAAAATAACAAGTCGAACAGTAAATTCAACAACAGTTATCCCCGTAACATTTTTATATACGTTCAACAATGATAATATAAGTAGTATTCACCCCGTTCAAAAAAGTTTTAAAAGAAATTCAGAATAATTGTGAAATAACTCAAAAGATTTCATCAAAATCTGGTCGACAAGCAGACGTAAGCTGTGTTGGCACTTTTCTGTCACAGTCGAACCAGGGCGTAACTGACGCACGTGCTCAATAGAGTTGACGGGCCCCGGAGAGCATACTTGATCCTCTGCGCATATACATAAATATACCAATAGGCACTTTTAAAAATATATGATACAATTTTATTGAATGGCCGACAATAAAAGGGTAAGGCAATTCACAATCGTTGCCTTACACCCATACTAGGATAAATAATTTAATGGTTTACATACCAATGAAGCGGTGTTGGCAAACAAAAGAAAGTCCCCGGGTACACTCGCCTGGCGTATGAATATTATTGGCACCTGTAACAAAGACACATAATTTACACAAAGCAACTTGCTCTTGTGCTGAATTTACGAAATTCAAATAGAACATTATAAATAAAATACTTATCTGACAAGCAGCAACAGGTTGCACTGCTTGGAATACATTGGCTTGGGTCTTTAAACGTTTTCATTCACAACTTTGGTTTTAGTTAATTAAACAATCTGAAACACACACACACACACACACACACACACACACACGGATAGAGAAGACACTCGCGAATCTGCAGATTATGGGTTTCGTCAACAAATAACGCGTTTTACACAAAACACTTCAATAGAAAATACGCGACGCGCGAGGACGTGAAACACGCGACATACAGCGTGTAGCAGCCGACGCTTCCGGTTTGTTCAGAGCAAACACCAGGGTCGGTATCCTCCAACTTATACATGTCGTCTATAGCTTTGTGGAAGACAAACTTGTCGTGTGGATCATATGTTTTATGGATTTTATCTTGTGGATTACATGCTGTGGTGGAAGATAGACGGAACGCCTAACGTGACAGTAAGGACGGTCACATTGCGCGGCAATTTGAAAAACGACTCGAATATAGGCGTAAAAGAAAGAATTTAATTATTTTATTTAATTTTAATGAAATTGTATATGAAACTGTTTAAAAATGTAATTCTTAATTATTAAATAAAAATATATATGGGTATCAATGTGTTTGTGATAATTGCAATGAATATTGATTCATCCCATGGATGTTCACATCTCCATATCATAGGTATTCGATCTAATTTGAATTAGTATTAAACTTCTTCTCCACATAATTTATAAGTTGTTCGTTTAAATTGCAGTTAAAAGTCGTTGCGTTAAAAATTTATTTATATTTATTTATATTTAGTTAAAGTTGAAAAGAGTAAAGAGTTGAAAAGAGCTTTAATAAGCTTTAACAACATTTTATTGTCATGAAGGATATAAATTTTTTTCATATAATTTTAAATAAAAAAGGGTTCAGAATAAATAACACGTGTTCAATAATATTGTATACAAAAATTAAAATGTTTATTTTAATACAAAATTATAAATAAAGTTTTATAAATTATTGTTGAGCAACAGGCTTAAAACTTATTTCCTATACATATCTTTTGAACATTGTAAATGTATGTAAATTAATTTTTAAAATCTAAAATCTGAATCAGCTTTAGGAGGTGCAACTCTAACCGTGACTGGAATCCTTGCTCTCGCAACTTCAGGACTGCAGAACAAGGGTACTGGAGTAGCCTTACCAGGAGTACCAGGTAGTATTAGTAGTAAGTACCAGGAGAATTTATATCTGTGTATGTTCTGAAATAAATGTTAAACGCGTGTTGCTCAACAATAATTTATAAAACTTTATTTATAATTTTGTATTACAAATAAACATTTTAATTTTTGTATACTATATTATTGAACACGTGTTATTTATTCTGAACCCTTTTTTATTTAAAATTATATGAAAACAATTTATATCCTTCATGACAATAAAATGTTGTTAAAGCTTGTTAAAGCTCTTTTCAACTTTTTACTCTTTTCAACTTTAACTAAATATAAATAAATATAAATAAATTTTTAACGCAACGACTTTTAACTGCAATTTAAACGAACAACTTATAAATTATGTGGAGAAGAAGTTTAATACTAATTCAAATTAGATCGAATACCTATGATATGGAGATGTGAACATCCATGGGATGAATCAATATTCATTGCAATTATCACAAACACATTGATATCCATATTTATTGTTATTTAATAATTAAGAATTACATTTTTAAACAGTTTCATATACAATTTCATTAAAATTAAATAAAATAATTAAATACTTTCTTTTCCGGCTATATTCGAGTCGTTTTTCAAATTGCCGCGCAATGTGACCGTCCTTACTGTCACGTTAGGCGTTCCGTCTATCTTCCACCACAGCATGTAATCCACAAGATACAATCCATAAAACATATGATCCACACGACAAATTTGTCTTCCACAAAGCTATAGACGACATATAAGCTGGATGATACCGACCCAGCGCAGGCGTGGAACTAGATGCGACACTAGGGACACTATAGTGGTGCAGGCCTAGTTACTAAGCACCACTACAGCGGCTATTTTTGAAGGACAAAGAACGCGCGCGAGATTCAAATCACAATTCATGCAAAGTCGACATGTAGATAATGTTTGACAATAAAAATTAAATAATCATTATAAATAAATTATCAGAGGACCAATATAGATAAATAAACAATTTTTTTTGACAATAAAATTTTTCTTGGGGAACTAAATGTTAAGAATAAAACTCTACTTGTCTCATTTTCTTATAAATATGATTTATTACATATTATTAAAATAAAGATCAGTGTTTTAAATAATTAGAATGGTATTCAGATACCATAAAGTTTTTCTTGTCATTTAATTAAGCGTGTGAGTATCCGAGTCTGCAGTTTAGTAACGGATGATTATTAAATGTAGATTAATAACAAACGAATTTTAATGATAATAATATTTCTTTCTTTTTTTTATATACATTGAGGATTTTTGCGAATATCATTTCCGTTTGAAGCATTACTCTAATACGTCAATAATTGAATATTTATAGATTAATAATTATTAAAAAAAAAAATTTAAACAATAAATTTGCTCTTTTAAACATTTTTACTTAATTGAATTATTTCAAATTGGAAGTACAATTTTTTCATTTATTTCAAAACAAGTGTGTAAAAGTGATTTTCATTGAAATTGTTGTTTTTTTTTAACATTTATCAAAGCAATCTGAGACTCAAAGACTTCATTTTATTTTTGAGAAATTTTTCACTCGCTGAAGAATTATCTACCTTTTCCTTTAGTTTGCTTAATAAAAAGCGAATATTCATAAGTCTGCTTGACAGCGGCTTTCCATGGATCTGCTCAATAGCGGTCATCCTATATCCTGAGGTTTGCTCAATAGCAACCTGATCCTTTGGTCTGCTTAGTTGCGACTACTCTTGGGCATCCCGAGTCAGATGACCAGCGGCTCTCCTCGGACCAGCTCGACAGTGGTCATTGTATCCAATAAAGCCACAACCCATGAAGGAGAAAAATTGCTCAGGCCGAGGAAAATTATTTAAAAAAAAAGAGATCAAGAAAGAAATTTTTTGCAGAAATTATTATTCGAAAAGAAAGCATTGGAAGAAAGACCCAAATTATTACCGGGAGGCCAATAGTATAAACGCGAATAACAGTAAAGTTTCTAAAGATAATTTTATTTTCAATCTGAAGTAAGCAAAAGGTTTAATGAACTTTTGGAGTTTGCTTTAAGGAAAACGAATAAACGCAAAACGGATTAATTTTTTTTTTGATACAAAAACCACACTCATTCATCATTGAACCAGTTTGAAGTATTTCCTGGTAACCTTGCGCCCCACGCTTTAGCGACCTATACCCCGACTGAGTAAACAACCCCAACATTTTCCCTGTAATTCACCCATCTGGACAGTACCCAAGAAATCAGATAGCCATGGGAATCCAAGATGGCACATGGTGATCGATTTCGAAGAATTAAATAAGAAAACCATCAGAGACGCATATCCGTTACCAAACAAAGCGGATATAATGGATCAGTTGGGAGGAGCAACCTACTTTTTGATATTGGACTTGGCCAGTGGTTTCCAGCAAATACCGATGGCTCCTGGAGATTGCTATAAGACAGCATTCACAACAATAAATGGGCACTATAAGTACACAAGAATGCCCGAAGGATTAATGAATTCTTTAGAACGCCACGACCACTTACCAGCGCTTCATGGAAAAGGTCCTCACAGGACTCCAGAATACTGAAATGTTAGTATACCTGGATGATGGCATAGAATACCGTAAAAACTTAAAGGACCATGAAAGAAGAATCCGAAACCTTATGGAGAGGTTGAGAGAAGCAAAGTTAGTCTTGCAACCCGATAAGATTGAATTCTTTAGAAAAGGAGTCGGGATCCTAGGAAATATAATTAGCGCAAAAGGAGTCGAACCTAACCCAGAGAAAGTTTCAGCAATAGTCAAACTAGCCGACGTAGACAAAGTCTGGAGGAAAAGTGTTTAGACTCTCATAAAACGAGCACAACAGAAGCTAGAAGAAGCATCTGGTCAAGAGGACACAGGAAATGAGACAGACATCGAAAGTGTAACTGACATCATATTGCCACCAGTGAGAAAAAAATTATCGGTCACACCCACAATAAAAAGTGACAGCCCTACAGCCAACAGTACGCCGAGAAACCAGTCGAAGAACCACAAGATATTAGGAATATTGAGTGAGATAGAAACCGAAGAAGGATCCATCATAGATTGATTTGACTCGTACCACGGCAGAGACCATGCGAGTTCCCCACAACCTAATCACCGTGAGGGAATGTCTCACACATAAGCCAGGCAGTATTGTACACTTCTTAACAGCAGATTATGACAATACATGATCCGTTACAAGACAACTATATCACAAAATAATAAAAAAAATATATTGTCAAATTTTAGGCTACAATATAACATCCCTAGAAGTAAGTACTAACAAATGAAAATACTTAAAAATTTGAATGTATATGCAATTTACAAAAAAAAAAACAAGTAATATATTAAGTAAAGAAAACTAACAATACTAACAAAATAGGAACTGAGATAGATTGTAAAGGACCCTCGACCACAAGACCAAATAATTCGACGACAAGTAAGTGGCGACTGCCGAAAATCGATTTCAATAATTTTTCTTCATTTTCTTTTTATTCAACACTAAAAAAGAGCTAGAATCAAAGACATGAAAGAGACGACCCAGCCAATAAACCCATCTCATCGTGCAAACAAGAGAATGAAATTCATTCAAAAGGATACATGCCACGCACATGATAAACCTCACATAGATCATGTGCGGGACACACTTGCCAACTCAAGCGAGAGACAAATGAACGTAGCACATATATAAACATAAAAAAGGGGAAAACGCATAAACTGCCAAGATAAAAAACATATTGATCTTGTGTAGGTTATGACGTGTACCCCGCAAACAAGACAAACGATTGGTTGATCACGCTTCCGTGTCATAAAAACAAACCTGCTCATGCTCACAAAACTAAAATGAACTATAACAAATCATCTCTTTAACATGCTCACCCTTGTTCTTCATTTGAGGCTTCAAATTTTTCTTTTCATTAAGTGATATATTCACATCATTAAACCTTGCACTGATAGACGAAGGTACAACTTTCAGCGGACCAATGAAGTAGCTGCTATTTTTCGACAACAGAAAATGGTGATATTCCTGAGTCTTATGTAACTATTCAAAACAAAAATACAAAAACCTTACAATATGTAAGTTCTATGGATCCTAATGTTGAGCCATTGATTTATCCATTATTCTATCCGTACGGTAATCAAGGGTGGCATCAAAATTTACAACGCATAAATACAAACAATGAAGGTAATAATCGACGTTTCACACATTTAGCTTACACAAGATATAAAGTAGAAATTCGGCCAAATGAATTTAATCCTTTTATTTTAGGACGTAGATTATTTTAACAATATATTGTAGATGCTTATGTGAAAATTGAAAAAGACAGAATAATGTATTGTAAAAATCATCAAAAAGAAATTAAGGTAGATACGTACCAAGGCAAAACATGGTTAATGATATTAGTGGACAAGTTGGTAAAACAATACTTCTTCTTGAAACTTTCATTGGTTCGTCTTGCCACATGCAACAATGTTATCAAGATGCAATGGCTTTAATTAATCGTAAAGGGAAACCTGATATTTTTCTTACAATGACATGTAATCCCAAATGGAACAAAATAACAGAAAATCTTTTACCTCATCAACAGGCTTCTGATAGACCCGAAATTGTAGCCTGTGTATTTCATTTAAAAAAAGAAAGCTTATTAGATTTTATAATAAAGAAAAAATTTTTCGGCGAAGTTGCAGCATACGTATACGTAATCGAATTTCAGAAAAGGGATTTACCCCATATGCATTTATTAATAACTTTAGCTCATGATTCTAAGATTACTACTTCAGAAATTATAGATAAATATATTTCGGCTGAAATTCCTGATATACAGAATATTACATAACAAGAAATTGTTTTGAAAAATATAATTCACGGGCCATGTGGAAATTTGCTGAGAGTGAATGGAAAAAATTCTAAAAAATTTCCTAAACAGTTTGTAAATGAAACTAACATGAATGAAAATGGTTATCAAAATTATCGCAGGAAAGACACTGGAATATTGTATACGCAAACTAATGGTAATGAAATCGATAATAGATGGGTCGTACCATACTCTCCAACTTTGTTACAGAAATTCAATTGTCACATAAATGTAGAAGTAGTTACAAGTATTAGGTCTGTTAAATATTTGTACAAATATATTTATAAAGGTCATGATGCCGCAACTGTAACGATCGGTGAATCGAATGAACGATCAATTCATCATGATGAAATTCAAAATTTTATTGAAACATGATATATGGGACCCGTTGAAGCATGTTACCGTATACTTAGTAAAACGTTACAGGATAAAAGTCATGCTATTATAAAAATGCCTGTACATTTATCAGATCAACATTCTATTACAATAAACTAACGGCTAAGGCTTTTATCTACACTACTTTATAAAAATTTATTATCATCAAAAAATATTAAAGTATATACAATGGCATTTACTGGTATCGCTGCCACATTACTTCTGCAAAGAAAAAAAGTTCACAAAACGTTTGGTTTGCCAGTTCCTATGTATCATGATTCATCATCAAGTATTAAAGCGCAATCTAAAGAAGGCCTGTTTTAAAAAAATGCTGTTGTGTTTATTTGGGATGAAGCTCCAATGGCTCCAAGATATGCTTTGGAAATCGCAAACCGAACATTGCAACATATTATGAATAATAATTTACCATTTGGAAGAAAAATTATGATATTAGCAGGAGATTTTCGACAACTTCTCCCAATAAAAATACATGGAACCAGATCTGAAACCCTAAGTCTATGTATTAAAAATAGCGAACTATGGAATCATTTTACAAAATGTACTCTTGCCACAAATATGAGAGTTGGACCAAATGAAGTACATTTTGGAAAATATTTATTAAAGGTAGGTGACGGAACAATTAATGATATATGTGATAATATTGATCTACCTGAGCATTGTATTCTTGATGGAAATAATAAAATTAATAATTAATTCAGGAAAAACGTTTTGAAGATATGAGTAAGTGTGCTATTCTAGCAGCTCGAAATGTTGATGTTGATGAAATCAATAAACAAGTTACAAATTTATTAGATGTATCGACTGAACATCTACATACAGGTATAGATTGTGCTGATAATTGCGATAACGATGAATTAGACGAGGTTCTTTTGTCAGAATATTTAAACTCATTAAATCCATCGAGTCTACCCCCTTATAAATTAAACTTAAGAAAACATTGTATTATAATGCTTATAAGAAATATAAGTATCAGTGAAGGTTTATGCAATGGCACAAGATTGAGAATAATAGATTTTTCTAATCATTTATTAAAATGTATAATTTTAACTAGTGACAAATCAGGAGGTATTGTTTTTATAAACCGCATTACATTGTACTGCGAAAATGAATTTCCTTTTACATTTAAAAGAAGACAATTTCCCATCAAATAAGCATTTGCAATGACTGTCAATAAATCGCAAGGCCAAACATTTAATAATATTATTATAGATCTCCGAAGAGATGTTATTAATCACGGACAGCTTTATGTAGCTATGTCTAGAGTTAGATCTTGGGATTACCTCAAAATATATCTTGGAAATCAAAAACAAGGATCACAAGTGAAAAATTACGTTTAAAAGAATTATATTTTGTAACGTGACGGCTGTGCCGCACGACACGAGCCTCGGGACGGCAACGTCGCGAGAGATGTTCGGCTACCGTCGGAATGGTTCGGCTTTGTTCGGCTGCCGATCGTGTGGCGCTGTCGGCGAGCGCGCGTGCCGATAGTCACGCTTGAGCTGTTGAAGCGAGGAGAGTTTTCGGCAAAAGGGACCAGGAAGGAGGAAGGATTTCGACCACGCTGCCTTTGTGATTCCCAAGCCGGACTTCGCCACCAGGAAGGAGGTCTTCTACGGGTCCAAGCCAAGGAGGTCGACAACCGAGCCCGACGAAACCACGCCAAGAGGTGCTGAAGCGGCGTAATATTAAGGTTGGTCAGTGCGTGCGCCGGAGAGTCGCGAGATTCGTTGTCGCGTTTTCCTTTGTTAGAGCTCGACTCGTATCGCCGCGCTAGGACCGAGGCACGAGGCCGGGCCTCGTGCTCGTGAGAGAGCAGCTACCGCGGGGAAAGCGATGCTCGCTTTTCCCCGACATATTCGCTACCGCCAGTAACTGAGCGAGATGAGGACTCGCGCGCGCCGAGGACTGGGGTTTTCAAGAGTGTATCGGGATTCACTCTCGTTGACGATCGCGCGCTCCCGTTGTTCTCGCTTCAGGGATTCGCTACCGTCTCGGGGGGACAGCGACGTTTACGATGTCTCCGCTGTCTTTCCCTGGAGGGATACCGCTACCGAGGTCGGCTACCGTGCCCCGAAGACAGCTACCGTGTCCTGAAGACCGCTCCGTGTCCGTATGCTACCGTAACGTTTAGGATAAGTACTTAGGTTAATTTTAGGATAGGATCTCTCGTTTTTCTCTCGTCGATTAAATAAGGAATTAGGATTTAGTAAGTTTGGTAGGTCTAGGAAGCGGTGACCCGGCGATCGAATGGGGATCCAAGCACGCGCAGAATCGGGCGATATGGTGACGATCGGGAGGTCGGAACGTCCATGCCTCGTGTAGGCGCGCGGCAGCAGGCGCACCGGAGTGCCAGAGTCGACAGGCATCGGAGAGGCGGGGTCGGCGTCGATCCGCACTGGGTGGACCCCCGGTGGTCCGCTGACGAGCGGATTGCGGCAGGAGGCCACGTCGGTGGGCGCGAGGGGGCGATCCGATGGTTGGCGGAATGGAGGATAACCTCAAGAGTAGGAGCCGACTGCGCTGCTCCCCGTTCTCGTCGCCGAGGTCGCGCGCGAAAAACGGCAGGCGCGCCGTTGCGTAGTTTTAAGTCGCAATGTAATGTCGGGGTAATGACTGTGTTTGCGATGGCAGAGCGCTGCCAGATCAATGTTGTATTTGATGAAGTAAGATTAATAGGAATAAAGAAAAGATAAAATGCACTCATGTGTTTGGCTCAGTGTGGCCCCCTCCCGAACCCACGATCCTGCACTATCCATCCGTAACACACAATAGATATCCGGGAAGGAAGCGGTCGGATCGACGCGCGGCATGGCACTTTTCAAGAAGGAGATCGAGGGGATCTCCGGCACCTCGGTGCCTGGCGCCCCGGGCTTCGGCAGTCCTGAGCCTATGCCGCGTGCACGAAAAAACCACCGTTTCAATTTATAACATACTCATTTTAAATGTACATTAATGCGCGCTGTGCTCTCTCAATATTTTGAGGTTAGAACTTTTAAAGTAATTTTAAGATATTATTATTTACATTATTATTAAATTATAATGCAATATATACTTTTTATCTATAAATAACTTTACACAAAGAAAATGTTTAAATTATGTGATGTTGGGATTATTCAGGAGAATATTTTAAGGCGTAAACCTCCCAAATCAGCAAACTATTCAACTTCTCCCTCAGGACTCTTAAATCCCGGGAGGGACGGTTTGGGAATTGTCTGCGAGGGTCTGTCGGGTTGTAATTAAATAGACAAAAAAATATGTATAGTATAATCAATTTATTCAATTTATTATTACGACGGAGAGCACGGACTTTAGCCGTCTCCCTACTGCTCCGGTCTGCTTCGTGCTGTGACCTGAAAAACGCGAGAGCGACGCGAGACCCGGTCGCTCGACTCGACTCCGCGACCACGATCTGCAATCACCTGCCGCGAACCGCGCCTGAAATCGCGAAAATCCACTCCGGTGTTCGCTGCGCGACGTCGACTCAACGGTTACTCGCGAAACCCGCGCGGCGCGATATCCCACAACTTACACAGGACAGCACACCCGAAATAACTCGGCGCAACGAGGGTAACGGGCTCTAGGCCGCGTCGTCTTCCCGACGTGAGCAGGAAAATCTGCTCGTCGCACGATAAGGTAAGGGAAGGAAGAGCAGCGGCGGACTAACAACGCCACGTCGCTGCTCAGGGCTATCACCAGGAATATTTGGGAGTCGCGGTGAACCTATCGTCAATATACGCGAAAACCCGCGGCGATAATATTCGTGGCTTGCTCACCTCGAAGCTTTTGTTTCGGTGTAGAATTATTCCGGCGTCTCGTTCTCTCTCTCTCTCTCTATCTCTCGCGCTATCTCTCAATGGCTCTCTCTCGTCTCGCAGTCGTCTGGAAAAACTAGAAGATCGTCCTGGGCGGCTGCTGCTGAAGAAGTGAGCTGTGGGGATTTCCGCCCCATCAGATCACCTCGGTAAGGCCACAGGACCTCTCATGCGCGCCCCCTCACTGGGGGTGCTGCGCCGATCGTCCGCGCACCGTCGTCGCGTCGAGCAAACGCGGGAGAATCGATTTCCCCATTAAGATCGATTGCGCCCGCCGGAGCCCGTCACGAGACCAGCAGCTTACCGCTGGTGACGCGCGCCAGTCGCACTCACCCGCTGTAGCGTGCAGCAAGGCGAGCGCGCCTTATCTCTCTCTCGCGCGCGGCTCCCCACCGCGCGCCTAGTCGGCTGCTGCGCGAGAGCGGTGCGCGCGTCATTCTGCGCCACGCGGTCGCTCTCGCCACATCTCCCTCGCGCGTTCCACCTCCCGGCCGTCGCCGTGGCCAGGAGGCGTGTTCGGCCTCGCAGTGTCTCGCGACCGGGCCTTCGCGAGTGTGCGTGTCTGGTCTCCCGCGTATTGGCTGCTACTCAGCCATCGGCCACCGGATTGGCCTCTCTACGCGTGTATGTGTGTGTGAGTGTCCGGCTCTCCCGCTCATGGCGTCGGGGACACAGCTGACGCTGTTGCCCCGTCGCAATTATAAATTAAAAAAAAAATTTAATTTCAAAGGGTATAGCCGGATAAGGTAGTGAAAATGGCCCCCAACGGATATCGATCCGTAAATGAACCTTCATTTTGGACATTAAAAAAAGAAAATTTTTCCCAAAGTTTCATCCCTGGAAGTGGCAAGGGGACGCTGTAGCAGCCATTTCAGTGTTTTAAGTAGTCCGATTTTTCATTCAGCCGCATCTTGGAGAATCATTTTGAAAAATTTCAAGCACATGCGTAACATTCAATTCTACAAAAAAATAATTTTTTTGGCCTATTTAGGGTTTAATTAGACCATTTCAACAATCAAGAACCGAAATTCAGCACAGTTTTTTAATTTTAGTACGTTCCCTGTTAAATCGGCTAACTTTTTGAATAAACCATCGTATTCCTCGTCAAAAAATACGTTTACATGAATTTTTTGAGATTTTTTCAAATGGTAGAACATAGTTGAAATATTGAAAAACTGATTTTTTAATTGTTCTTTAGTTTTGCGCCGTTTTCGTGATTGTAAGTATTTTTTATCGGTTAAGAATTTATCTACGAGGTTATATTCAATGTATTTAACAAAAAATAATTGTAATAGCATATATTGAAATACACTCACAGTATTTTCACGTATAAATCAATATGCATAATAAAGGCAGGTAAGTACAAGAAAATCTGATATAGCTTAACCTGATATTATACAGATACATACATGCAGAAGTACATGTGATGTCACGTGCGTGTGTGTGTGTGTCTACACATTTGGCATGCAACTTGCTATTGATGTGACGGAAATATGTCTCAACATATAGGTAGTTAGTTTCATAATAGGCATAATTTTTCTCTTTCTAATAGTTTTAACAATGAAATGGAATTAAACATTAAAGTATAAAAGTATAAAAAACTTCTTTTATTTCAAAGTGAACAAATTTCATATAAAACTAAGCAACAATTTTTTGTATGATAAAAAATTATCTAATCCTCATCGCTATCTTCATTAATGACTGGATTAACTTCTTCATATGAAAAGAGTTTTGATAAACATTTGCAATCCGGTACAGAGTAGATATTATTTTACACAATAACACACTATAACGTCGCAAATCCTGCAGAGAAATACGAGGATCCCTGTTCGCAGGTCCGGTTTAACAATAAAAAATATAACAAAATGCTGGTTAATATAGCACTTTATGCTGTAACTGCATTTAAATGATCTGTCACTGGTCAGTCCCGGCTAGGAAATTGAATGACTTATACCAAGGATTTTTGTTACTTCATACGCTAAATTATCTATTATATGCTATAGATTCTATATTTTTGTCTAATTACTAGTTTCATGACAATGTCACAAAAGTTAATACTTGCTAATAAGATTACATTGCAAAACATTATGAGATTCAATATTTCTGTATATATTATTTTATTTTGTAGAATATATAACATCATACAATATAATTATATTTCTTAAATATATATTTTAAAATTAACCAAACACATAAAAACTAATTTTCATTTTTGTTTTTGTGTAAATACGATTTTTATTTTATAGCAAAATCTAACGTGCTTTGTGTGTACTATTTTCTATACAAAATTCTATACAAAACTTAAAAATGATGAATACTTTCCATGCCACATCTGTATATATGTTTAATTATTATTTCTTTCTAAAAAATAGAAACATTACACAATAATAAAACTGATTATATATATGATATATATATATATATATATATATATATATATATATATATATATATATATTGTGACGAGAGCAATAGCCCTAGTGTAGCCCAGCATGCTCCTGCAGGCTAAGTTATAGATATGTGTGTACAGGAGAGACAGCGGAGACGAGCCACAGGTGAGTAGAGTAGGGAGAGAGAGAGCAACGCGACGCGATTAGCGAAACAGATACGTTTCGACTACCGTTGAGTGAACTTCTTGGATTGGGTTGAGAGACAACAGTGCGTGCGATTTCGAGATGCTGACGCGTGCCCGTTTGCGCCTTTACTGCAATTACTGTTTGTAAGTACCTGCTTTCTTTCTCTCGCTTGTTCACTCACCACTGCTTTCTCGCTCTCGCTGACCTCGCTCGAGCTCGTCGCGAGCTTACGCTTTTCCGCCCGGCTTACGCGCTTTTCAGGTTGCTTCTACGCTGCGACGCTGCTGTAAATCTCCTGCTTTTATTGAATAAAGTGTGTGTTGTAACGTTAACTATCGCCTTGGCTTATTTTCCGTACTTTGCATGCATTATCGTTTTACTTGCCGCTTCGCGTATTTCAGCGACCCAGCCGCCTCCGCGGGCACGCATTTCGCTTCTCGAAGTGCGTGCGAACTGACTAGCCGTCACCTCTGCAACCAGGTGCAGAGATACCAAACCGCTCGCCTTCGCGAGCAAACAAATACGCCCATCGGCTACTTGATTATAACGAGGATCGTCGGTCGCATTGCACACAGCTAAGGACTGCGCGACCGCCGCATAAATAACAACGTGTTCATCCCGTTATATTGGCGCCCAAACGTTTGGAAAAATTAGAAAGGAAAAGCGGTTGAATTTAAAAATTATACAGCAAATTTAAACGCTTACATATAAAAGATTTTAGTGCGACGAAGAGCGTACATGCGTGTACAAGCATAGCGAGGAGACACTTTGCTCAGCGCATCGTATTGTTGTTTATATTGCCAGTCGCGAGATTAAACGTAATAATTTAAATAATAGCGAGACGATACGCAATAACACGACAGCGGCGGAAAGTCGAGAATAACAACGAGCGCCGACATACACGGTTTGTTTATATCGACAGCACTAACCGCTGCTGAACTTGAGGACTCGTGCCGTATATACGCCGAAGTATACACTGTTGTAGCTCGGTTCGGCGAACTGTGCGTATGCCGCTGAATTTCTCAGTTTGTTTTCCTCTTCGGTATTGTGTAAAATCGAAACGTATCTCAACGTGTGTATAACACAATATACTCGTGTCGATACGCGTATGCTTTTGTCTTGGCACTCGGATATAACGAGTGATTAAGGAGAGTTTTCTCGCTTTCTTTTTGTGCCAACGAGTAGTTAAAATTATTAACAAATAGCGAGCGACACGAGTGTACTGTGCATTAATTATATTATTATAAATTGCGTTACGCTAGGATAAGGAATTTGAATTCTCCCTAGCACGCGGAAACAGTGTAGTCACCAGCAGGAGCCTACACGCGTATATACACATATATATATATAAAGAGCTGCGGCCAAGCTATATGGGCAGTTCCATAAATAGGGTTGTGAAGTGATTGCGGCGAATTCGCGTGATTGATGTCACGAGCCTAAGAATACAGGGCGACGACGAGGAATAATTATCAACGAAGAGACAAAGATTATTAACTTTTAAAAGTTTAAACAAAGAAAAAATTTCTTTTTTTTTCCTTTTTCTTTTTTTTCTCTTTTTCTTCTTTTTCTTAATTTTTTTTTATCCAAAAATATTTTTTTTTCTGCTTTCTTTTCCTCTTAGTCGACAAGACGTCAGGTTTTCTGGTGTAGAATTTTTTTATTATTTTGTCATTGTTTTTTTTCTTCTTTTTTTTCTTCTCAAAAATAATAATAGTAGCAACGAAGGAGAGAATATCACGTCAGTTTAACGAGTCGTGAAATAGACCTCTCAGTTCGGCGTGGAACGCAAAATTAAGTGCGATATTTAAATAATAGCTAATAATTAGCTCTGATAATAGAATAAAGAACTGAGAGCGTAACGCGGAGATAGCCAAGTGGGAAGTCTGCATTACGTATTTTGGTTAAGAAAATCAAACGACGGATATTCCCTCTAAAAACGTGCCAGTCGCCTCATAACCTACGTTTACAGAATTAAGACGAAATAGAGCCAAGATGGCAGAAGGTGGCGGACATTTTGAAGACCAAATTCATGCAGAAATTCAGGAATGGGCGATGTCGCTACCCACAAATGAATTATATACAAGATTAGCAGAATTAGAATTGAGAAAGGGATCTTCACGTCTTGAGAACGTATGTAGGTTAGCTAGGCGATTGCGCAGTGACTACACGGCGGAAGACTTTTTAGAAATGAGCGATCCAGAATTTATAGCATCATCAAGAAGAGACACAGATTTACATAGAATGATACAAAGAGACAGATCATTGTCAGAAACAGTAAAGCTGGCTATAATAGAGCGGAATCGCGCGGGTCGAGTCAAATTGTTCGATTGGAATTCGACCTTCCTGGATAATTTCGACGGGTGTAATGCAAGAACACTACCGACAAGGCCAGAGTCGCATCTACAACAGCGACAACGACAACGAATACGACTGCCAGTTTGGACGACAGATTTAATTCTCCACCTATCAGCAGCATGGTTACAACAAGGGCTGTAACAAGCACGATTACTACATCGGCAACACAGGCAGATACGCAAGTGACATACTCGTCGAACTACCGGCAAAATCCACGAGACAATCAATCAGGGTTGTATGAACTACTACTGCGAGATCACGTGAATGACTTAGCAGAAAAAGAGACACTCAGGAAACAAATTGAATATCTCGAATCGATGATATTGGAATTAACGGACGTAAGTACGAGAGAGGAGCCAACTGCACGACTGCAAGACCCTGCTACAAATAGTAGAGCAGTCCGTTTTCAGGATACTATTGATATAGTACCTCCTGAGCCTGATGCTCATAGTACGCGAAACGCCACTAACAACCCGTGGATAATTGACCCAGCTGTTCAAGCAATGAGACAACAACCAGGAAACCCCTTCAGGGGACAACAGATTTCCCAACCTTACCATCAGTTTAGGGAGAGGGGCGGATTACCTGGCGGTAATAATAATACTAACCCTTTCTTGGGACCAGGAACGGATTATATGAGTGGCGCAAATCCTTATCGGCCGGAAGGACCAAACCCATTCTATGACACACACACTAATCCTTCGAGTGCGACAAACGCCAATCCGTATAGCGTTACGCAAATCCCCTCGTGGAGTTCTTCATCGAGAAGAGATATTGGGAAAATTGCTCGAGAATGGAACATCAAGTTTGATGGAAGTCAAGAACACTGCATTGAAGAATTTTTACAGAGGGTTAATGAATGCAGGAGGTCATCCCACCTAGATGACACAGACTCCCTCAATGCAATGCTGCACGTCCTCACAGGACCAGCCTTGGTTTGGTGTCGACAGCTAAGACATACGTGGGCTAGCTGGACAAATTTCTGTAGAGCTGCAAGGCAAAGCTATGGCACGGATCAAGATTTTCAGATGCAACTGTTGGCAGAGGCACAAGCGAGGACGCAGGGCAAAAAGGAGCCCGTGCGAGAACATATCTTTGTTGTATTAGCAATCCTCAGAAGATTAGATGAACCGCCGCCGCTAGAAGCTCAACTCAGAATGATCCACGATAATATGCTCGCCGATATTAGAATGCTGGTGCGGCGAAGTGAAATCGTAAGCCTCGAGGCCTTAATTACGAAGGCGAGAGCCGCAGAAAGACTTATTCACGATCGAGACAACTATAAACCGCCGCCGCCTCCTGATAGATGTTTATTGCCGCAATTAGCCTATAAAGAGGTGGTCGAAGCCAAGAAGAAAAGCGCTACGCAGACAACACCTGCCTTAGCGGAAGTTAATGAGCCTACCGCCCTTTGCACTTTGTTCGCCGACGCGCTTAAGGAAGCGATCGCACAACTGAGTGTTACACCGCAGGCTAAACCGTCAAGCAATCAGCCGAAGAAGGCGAATGGCTCCAGCGGAAATGGCAAGTCCAAGGCCAAACCGAAACCGAAGGGAACCGCATCGATAAATACGCCAACTCAGGCGGATGATGCAAAACCTCCGACTCGCACCCCGACCAGCGACCATAATAAGCACCAGGAGGCTAGAGGAAAACTGCCTGATCCAGTAAAGTGCTACGGTTGCAGCTGGCCTGGTTATATTACCATAGGCAGGGAGGAAATAAAGCAGGCCGTTATTCCTCCCGATGCTCCGAAGGCCTCGAATCTTCTTGGGAAACCGCCAGCAACGAATAATATTATGCCACTGAACAACGAGGATGATACGTCCACGATTGATTGTAGTCGGTGGTGGCTACAAGTTGGAATTGGGGGTTTTAGCCTTCGAGCTCTCTGTGACTCAGTGCCGATATATGTCTACGTAGATCTTCCGTTCGAAGTGCTCGGTCGTCGCCGACACTTGAAGGTCATGATTATGAGGGATCTAGACTCTGAGTGCATACTTGGCACAGATTTCCTGCGTGTATTTAATGCAGTGCTAATGCCTAGAGAAAACAGCCTTCGCATAGAAGGTGAGTCAGAGCCCATTCCATTAGAAGTGTCAGCTCTGACAGAGGGAGTGGCGAACGCGCTTGCCGCTGTAGGTTTAGCGGATGTTACGCAAGTCCAACGAAATCATTTAGAAGAAGTTTTAGATCCTTGGCTCCCCAGTAACGAGAAACCCCTCGGTTTCACAACGCTTATTAAGCATGCCATCGAGGTAGGGAGTGCGCGGCCCATCAAGCAACGCTATTACCCGGTTTCCCGGAAAATTGAAGAAGAAATGCACGCTCAAGTCTATAAAATGTTAGAGGCAGGAATAATACGCCGTGCTAAGGACAGCGAATGGTCAAGCCCAGTCGTGATGGTGCGTAAGGCAAATGGGACCTACAGATTCTGCGTAGACTACCGCAAGTTCAACGCTGTCTCAAAGGCCAGTGCGTACCCGCTTCCATATATGGATTCGATCCTCAACAAGCTGCAGAACGCTAAATATATATCGACAATCGATCTCAGCAGCGCGTATCACCAGATCCCGATGCGCGAAGCACTTGACTGCTTTCACCGTGCCTGGCCTAGGACTGTTCGAATTTACTCGAATGCCGTATGGCGTAGTCGGATGTCCAAGCACGTTTCAACAACTCAGTGACAAGATTATAGGGCCTGAGTTGGAACCTCATGCCTTCTCATATTTAGACGATATAATTATTACAACCAGCACATTTGAATATCACCTGCACTGGCTAGAAGTGGTCTTGAAGCGGATACGCGAGGCTGGATTGACTATCAATCGCGAGAAGAGCAAGTTCTGCTGTAGCGAAGTCAAATATCTGGGGGTCGTAGTAAATCGCGACGGTTATCGCCCTGACCCGGATAAGAACTTAAAGCAATTACGCCGCTTCTTAGGTATGGCTTCTTGGTACCGGAAGTTCCTAAACAACTTCGCGACTATCGCTGAGCCATTGGTTCACTTAACTAGGAAAGATGTCAAGTATCGCTGGGAGGAGCCGCGGCAAATCGCTTTCGAGCAGGTAAAGGCGTTGCTCGCCTCTGCTCCGGTCCTGCACAGTCCGGCGTTTGACCAACCATTCGCGATACAGACAGATGCGAGTGACACTGGGATTGGAGCAGTGCTTATTCAAACCATTGACGGCGAAGAGCGCGTACTCAACTTTGGGAGCCGCACTCTTACGAAAGCCGAAAGGAATTACTCCGTCACTGAGCGCGAATGCCTCGCTGTGGTGTGGGCCATTCAACGTTTTAGAGCCTACGTAGAAGGATATAGTTTCCAAGTAATTACTGACCACAGCAGTCTTAAGTGGCTTTGTAACCTGTAAACGGCCGGTTAGCTCGGTGGGCTTTAGAGCTGCAAGCTTATGATTTTGAAATCGTGCACAGGAACGGTTCAATGCACTGTGTACCAGATGCCCTATCCCGTATGTACGAGGACGAAAAGAGCGAAACGCAAATAGCTTCGTTAGATGATAAAGAAGACACTTCCCAAAATGCGTGGTATAATCAAATGAAAGCTCAGGTGTTACAGGACCCAACTCACCATCCCTATTGGAAAGTGGTCGGAAATAGGCTGTATCACCTGCGCACTGATCCACTTTTAGAGGACATCTTAGAAGACCGCGAAGAATGGAAATTGGTGCTGCCGTCCGAGAAAATTAAAGAAGTGCTGCGCGAATCGCATGATGAGCCTACGGCTGGTCACCTAGGTCGACGAAAGACTCATGAGCGTATCGCAAGATATTTTTACTGGAAGAACATGCACAAAGATATTAGTAAATATGTACGAGAGTGTACCGTGTGTCAACAGACGAAAGTAGAGCAGATGCTTCATGCTGGTTTGATGGGCAAGCGCAAGGTCGCGGGTCCGTGGGAAGTAGTCGCTGGTGACATTATGGGACCGTTTCCCCGCTCTACACACGGCTATACGCACATCCTCATTTTCATGGATACTTTTACCCGTTGGATCGAGATCATTCCGATTTGGAAGGCAGACGGTGCGACCATTCGCAGGGAGCTGAAGGAACGAATTTTTCTACGTTTCGGGGTGCCAGAGATTTTTCTATCCGATAATGGCACCGAGTTCAGAAATAAATTGCTGGACAAGTTCCTTACTGAGCATGGCGTAGAGCACAATACCATCCCGCCGTATCATGCACAGGACAACCCTGTAGAGCGAGTGAACCGCTCAGTCAAGACGATGATCACGTCGTTTATCGAAGAAGAGCACAAAACATGGGATAAACGACTCACTGAAATCGCATTTGCGTATAATACCGCCACGCAAGAGTCCACGGGGGTCAGCCCAGCATTTTTAAATATGGGAAGATATCTTAGCCCACCACATAATACTAGAAGAGCTGAAGACATCGCCACCAGACAAGATTTAGAAATAGAAGCTCTTAAACAGTGGGAAGAACGCATGCGTAAGCTGCTCGACCTACAACTTAGAACGGCTGAAAGAGTGCAACGCGCCAGTGAGCGACAAGCCAAGTATTATAATGCGAGGCGCCGTCAGGTCGAATTCAAAGTAAATGACCTTGTTTGGAAGCGGAATCGCATTTTGTCATCCGCTATCCAAGGAATAAATGCGAAATTGGCCCCAAAATTTAATGGTCCATATAAGATTATTGAGAAGCTGGGACAGGACGTATATTTGTTAGAAGATGATCAAGGCGAAACGTTTGGGAAAATCCACGTAGTCGACCTCAAACCATATAAGAAGAACGAAGATGAACCCGCCTCAGATCAAGAAGACAAGAACGAGCAAGAAGAACGTGCTGTTAAAGGGGTAGAAAAGGCAAGCGAGCCACAAGAGAATCAAGCTATAACCGCAAACGCGCCGCGTAAACGAGGTAGGCCGCGCAAAACGCGAGTTATTGTAAACCGTGCTGCGATTAAAATCACGCGAGCGAAGAAGTCTGCGGATCTGCCGTCAGACACAGAAAAGGCCGTCGAAAAGGCTGATGGACCCCGACGCGGTCGACCGAAAGGTTCCAAAAATAAAAGCGCACCGCGGATTAGTCTTTCTCCCCGTCGGACGAGGTCAGCGATAACGCGATCGTAAATTCTCTATGTTGAAAATTAAATCTTGTCGAGTTTCTCAAACACTATCCGAATCTATAAGTAATAACTATCTTCCTTTCCAGAATTTTTTTTTATTTTGTTTTTTTTTTTTTTTTTGTTTTTTCTGAACATGCATGCTGGTGAGATGAGTTTGATAGAGAGCTGGTACGCCTTTCGGCTACCCATCGTTTGGGAGGGGGGTGTGACGAGAGCAATAGCCCTCGTCTAGCCCAGCATGCTCCTGCAGGCTAAGTTATAGATATGTGTGTACAGGAGAGACAGCAGAGACGAGCCACAGGTGAGTAGGGTAGGGAGAGAGGGAGCAACGCGACGCGATTAGCGAAACAGATACGTTTCGACTACCGTTGAGTGAACTTCTTGGATTGGGTTGAGAGACAACAGTGCGTGCGATTTCGAGATACTGACGCGAGAACAACGGCCAGTGGTTTTCTGCCTGCGATCGTGCCCGTTTGCGCCTTTACTGCAATTACTGTTTGTAAGTACCTGCTCTCTTTTTCTCGCTTGCTCACTTACCACTACTTTCGCGCTCTCACTGACCTCGCTCGAGCTCGTCGCGAGCTTACGCTTTTCCGCCCGGCTTACGCGCTTTTCAGGTTGCTTCTACGCTGCGACGCTGCTGTAAATCTCCTGCTTTTATTGAATAAAGTGTGTGTTGTAACGTTAACTATCGCCTTGGCTTATTTTCCGTACTTTGCATGCATTATCGTTTTACCTGCCGCTTCGCGTATTTCAGCGACCCAGCCGCCTCCGCGGGCACGCATTTCGCTTCTCGAAGATCAATAATGATAAAAGTACTACATTAAATAATTATTAGATAAAAATATCAATATACCTGAAGCCTGTAAAGTTGGCGAATATTTATTATAACTAATAGAAGTATCCTAATATATTAAAAAAAATTTGTTTAGCTGATAGTAATTTTCCTAAGATAAATTGCATATCTTTATTGTGATTAATTGAATTCTTTCAATTAGGGATCGTAATAAGTATTTTTCCAATTTTTCAATCGCTGAAAATATTTTATAATTGTTTGTACATACATATATTTTTTTTTAATTAATGTACTAAAATCATATAAAAAATGTACCATTACCTAATGTAAAATAAAATCCAATTCTACTTCTTTATATTATTATTACTTATTATTAAAATAGCACAACTTAACAGAACGTGATTATTTGTAATCCTCTCTGAAAAAAGTGATGGCCAGATGTTGTGAAGCCATTTAATGAAGTTAGTATTAAACGTGATTGGTCGACACTATGTCGACTGATGTATATCCGGTTTAGATGGCGTCAACATGTCAAATTTAATATTTGAATTTGAATGGTAGAGATTAATAAAAACAATTGTATTTATTTTTGTATTAAATTTTGGGATTAGGTTTTTAATAATTAATTACATGCCACAAAATAAATAGCGAATATCTACCCTCGTTAAAAAAAAGGATTGTAACGGATTGAAGTGGATTGTAACGGATCAGAACGTTTTCTTAGTTCCAGTCCGTTTCAAACCATTATAGTAAATCAAAATGCAGTATTAAATCCGTTTCAATACCTTGTAATCCGTATCGGTTATATAAAACTTAGATTACAAATCCGTTCGAATCCGCAACATATACGAAGTAATTTATTGCAAATTGATATTTATCGGCATCAAGTAACATAGATGTGTCTTAATTTATGTACACCAAAACAATTAATAAAGAATTTAGAAATAAACGCTACTAATCCGATTCAATCCGATTTATAATTATTCAATTTTCAAAAATAGCTTTTGTATAGCTTTAATAAAAAAAATGAGAGAGGATCTGGTGTATTCAATGCGACAGCTAACATTTATGTTTATAAACAACAGTTTTTTTTACAAATTTATTCTTTTTATTTTGGATTAATCCGATCTCATCCATTACAGACACTAATGGATAATCAGATCCCTTCAAATCTATTTCAAGTTTATGTTTGATTTTAATTTCTATATACAATGTTATACATGGAAATAATTTTATTTAATTATTATAACTATTGTTCTTGACACTCAAACTAAAATAAATGAATATGCATTAATCGTATTGAATATATTTTTATCATGTATATGGATTGTAATGGATTATAACATATTAGTTATAATAATCCGCTTCAAACCATAGCATTACATACAATGTATTCAATGCGTTTCAATCAGTATTCATCTTTTGCGATACTTACACTAAAATAAATTGATATGCATTGTAACGTATTAAATAATTTTTGATTATATGTACATGGATTGTAATGGATTGTAACGTTTTAGTTATTACAATAATCCGTTTCAAACCATAACATTAAGTAACAATTCATTCAAAACGTTTCAATCAGTTCTGGCTTTTTTTTAAATTTTTTGTGTATTTTAAAAGAAAAGAATAATGGGGTTTATAAAAAGTATGTATAAATAAAACAATATTTATTTTGAAAGTACATTTTATTGTACATCAAAAGAGTTTGGCATTACTGATATATATTGTTCATTTCATTAACATGTAAAAAAATGCATTTACGTTCTATTGAAGCAATGCTCTCATCTACAATGTTTTCATTTAATAGATTGCTAACTCTTCAAATATGAGGCATACCTACACTGGTAGAAGTCTTCACGAGTTTCCGAATAGAAACCAGCGATATTTTCTACTTAAAAACAATATTTTGATAATAACATATTAAATTTAAAGTAAATTAAAATCAGATTTATGTAATTCTTTCAAGTCAACCGTTTTCGAGATAATAATCATAGTTTCAAAAATTAAAATATTATAAATTAATAGATATTGATAAATATTACTCCCATTTGATTAACAGGTTAACGATAAATTATCGTGAAATTTCTACCAGGGTAGTAAGGCAAAATTAGTTGAAATTACTTTTGCTCTGATGTAAATATCATCGTTGATTTTTAAAAAATACATAATTTGTACAAAAATATTATTTTTTAATTGTACAACACTATTAATCTTCTTTCCGACACAATAGTTTTAGGATTTATAAATATTTCCAAAATATATGCATCGATTATATTTGTGTATCCCATCATCATATTCTAAATTTGAAAGCGCTACATCTTTAGTTTCATCTGCGTAAAAAGTTTATTATACAAAATGCTTTCCATGAATTTTGTACTAGTTTTGTTGGGTGTTAGTTGGGGCAATTCATTCCATTTTAATAAATTCATTTTCAAGTACCTTCTAGCAATCTGCTTATCGACACCTTTAGATGATGTTTTCGATTGTTGTAATTGGAACATAAAACTTTCTGCTGGAAAAGTAGATGTCGTTAACAATGGGCCTGACTTTTTTACACTGTAAGATAGATGTAAGAGACTGTGAACGTTAAAAGTCATGAAAATTTGCCCATAGTATAATTCACATTCACCAACAAACGTTAACAGTTCTTTATGACAATTTAGGCATTCCTCTTCAGTTATTGTTTTCTTTGATAAAATGTACACACATTAACCAATATACTTAAATGACATGAAGCTTCATCTGGAAGAATATTTTGTAAATAAATGATACTAAAAAAAGAAGCCATGAAAGACACTCTGATCCTTTTTTTTTCAATTCTTGGACCAAAGTAGCGACAACTTCTATGAATTTCTGATGGCAATTGAAAGTTTAATAATTATTCATTGATTATTTTTTGCTTATGATTATTAATGTAAAATGGACTATTAGTTTGAGTCCAATTATTCAAAAATTGCTTTGTTACACCAAGACATACACAATGTAAAATATCAATCGGAAATCTCCAAATTAGATCAACGTTAGGTAGATGCATTAATGCACATGGTCCTTTTACGCCATTAAAACTTTTGAAACTCTATTTCATTATTTTACATAAATCTTCTATATGTGATGCATTTGTCCTTATTTTAGAGTCACTCAATTTGAATGTATACCTCATGGTATTCGTATATTCGCCCCGTGCATAACACCAAGAGCATCCATAATAGGCATTAAACTGCAATCTATGTTGTACAACTGGCCTTGCTTTGGAATCCACAGTTGCTAATAATAAAAACAATCTAAATTTGATTTTTGTACCTTCATCATTATAAATAACGCCATTAGAACTCAATTTTTCGATATTTTCTACAAGCACAGTTTTTAAGTATAAATTCAGTAATTTTGGGCTTGGTTCCTTATCTACAAGAATAAATCCGCATAAAATTACATTGTTGGCACTGTCCATTTAATTGGCCACATAGAAGTAGTAGAATTTTTGAAAATTTGTGCTCCGTTAGTATTAGCATTGACGGATACTGTACAATAATTTTCACCCAGTGGCAGTCTTTTATATAAATCTGAGTCCATAACGCTTGAAATATTTGAATTATTTTCATCTTTACATTTTTGATTTTCATTATTAGATAATAAAGCAGTTCGTATTTTTTTTATTTCAATAGTTGTTTAAATTGATATTTTATGCTGATAGACGTGAAATATGGTAAAATATTATAAGATAATATTTGATTTTTTCCACAACTGGAACATTCTTTATCAAATTTTGATAAAACTTCTTTTTTTATTGTATATAAAATTTGTTCTTCACAAAATTTGAAATAAAAATGGTACTTTGTAAGACCATAAGGCGCAGAGCATGTTGCAGACATGTAGTAATTATTAAACAGTGATTTGTGATTCATATTATGTGGACCCAACACTTTTATAAAAGAACCGAATTGTTCTTGCGCAACATCAGGTAGGTGGTATTTTAAAACTGTGGTATTTGAAACATAATACGATTGTCTTAAGTATCCTTTGTAACCTTAAAAACTTTTTCTGAATTTCTTTCACTTTCACTGAAATCCTCATCAGTATTTCTGTCATCACTACTAACTTTTTCATCAGTTATAGCATTAGTGTCAATCGAATCATTATCTTCTAAACTACTGTAATACTCATCACTTTCATCGCTCCTATTATGATTATCCTCCAAAGATGCTTATTAAAAATAACAGAAATATTACTAAAATTTGTAATATTATGGAATTAAATATATTTAATTTGTTTGTTTGTTAGCTATTATGAATAATCCAGAAGAACTAGCTTTCTGTACTCCTTGCAGTTCGTTCAAAGTGGTTCATTTCCTTAAGAGTAATTATTATAGGATTTAATGTATAATGACAGTCTTCACTTCTGTTGTCTTTATCAATAAGTATACTTTCTTCATTAGCATTCAAAGATAATGGAAAATTACCTGAATATTATAAATATATCTTGTATTATATGCATTGTGACGAGAGCAATAGCCCTCGTCTAGCCCAGCATGCTCCTGTAGGCTAAGTTATAGATATGTGTGTACAGGAGAGACAGCGGAGACGAGCCAGAGGTGAGTAGGGTGGGGAGAGAGAGAGAGAGCAACGCGACACGCGATTAGCGAAACAGATACGTTTCGACTACCGTTGAATCAACTCCTTGGATATTGGGTTTAGAGATAATAGAGTGTACGATTCCGAGAGACCAACGCGAGAACTGCAGCCAGTGTAAGTACCTGCTCTCTTTCTCTCGCTTGCTCACTCACCAAGGCTTTCGCGCTCTCGCTGACCTCGCTCGAGCTCGTCACGAGCATACGCTTTTCCGTACAGCTAACACGCTTTTCACGTTGCTTATACGCTGCGACGCTGCTGTAAATCTCCTTCTTTACTGAATAAATTGTGTGTTGTAACGTTAACTATCGCCTTGGCTTATTTTCCGTATTTTGCATGCATTATCGTTTTACTTGCTGCTTCGCGTATTTCAGCGACCCAGCCGCCTCTGCGGGCACGCATTTCGCTTCTCGAAGTGCGTGCGAACTGACTAGCCGTGGACTCTGCAGAACCAGGTGCAGAGATACCAAACCGCTCGCCTTCGCGAGCAAACGAGTACGCCCGTCGGCTACTTGATTATAACGAGGATCGTCGGTCGCATTGCACGCAGCTAATAACTGCGCGGCCGCCGCATAAATAACAACGCGTTCATCCCATTATAGCATATAAACACAATACAAATAAAAACAATTTTTAAAACATCTATAAGCAGAGCAAACCCAGTCTTACCGTTACAATGATTCGACTCAATTAATTCTGTAACATTATGCGCTGTTGAATTATCATAATCTTTATTATTTAAGTTGCGACGTGCTGCCTCCCAGCAGCGCGCACGCAACTCTTGCGCCTCTTCTGCGCTCGATTTATTTTTCGTCGAGGGACTCGACGCGATCACTGTAGCTTGGGAGAGCTGGGAAGGAGGAAAGAAAACAATATTACAATTTTTATTTAAAACGACTCTATATTTCGCCCCAACCCCTCCCTACAACGTGGTGGCTAGAGAAGCCTCCCACGCTTCGTACGGCCACGCAGGGCCTTCTCTCTGTCCCTACTACACGTAGGCTCGGTGCTCTCCCGGTGCGTAAGCACCTGGTAAGCACCCGGCCAACCTCTCTCGGCACACGCGCTCGCCTGCCTCGCACGACACGCGCCGGCCTAGCGCAGAGCCAGACCGTGCAGCTCGCTGTCGCCGGCAGCACTCACTCGCTCTATCTCTCTCTCTCTCTCGCACACACGACCGCGCGCGCCCGCCTCGCGTTGGCTTCTTCCTCAGCGCAATGATGCGCTGGGTCAAAGCGCGACCGGCTATACCGCGCGCACTCACTCGCCGTCTCTCGCTTTCTCTCTCTCTCTCTCTCTCTCTCTCTCTCTCTCTCTCTCTCTCTCTCTCTCTCTCACTCTCGCGAGCCCCGCACTGCTCGCTCACGTTCTCGTGCGCCCGGCACCGCACGCGAAAACTCACGGTACTCTCTCTCTCTCTCTCTCTCTCTCGCACGCTCTCTCTGTCACATGCACACACGGGTCTCCGACGGCACGCTTGCTCGCGCCGGAGATTTCGCGTAAAAACAACAAGTCTTACCTCTCGAGGGGGGGGACGAGCCCCTGGTTCCCTCCTCTCCCACGAAGCGCAGGAAGCCCCGCTGCCGTCAGGCCCGCTGGCTTCCCGGGTGCCCGGGGTCTCTCTATCTCTCTTCTCTCGGCGCCTGGCTGGCGAGGAGGCTGAAGCTCCCCCGAGCTTGCCGCTCCTGGCTGGCCCCGGACGTCCTCTCGTTCTCTCCGCCGCTGATGCCTGTTAGCCGCTGGCGACACACTCGCCAACGGGAACAGGTGAATAGTCCTGGAGACGGCGTTGACACCAAGTGTCTCCGCCGTGGCACTCACTCTCTTTCTCTCTCTCACTCTCACTGCGCACAAAACACTCGCGTGTAGCGGCACTTAGAAAATCGTCGACTTGCGTCGACGATGTCAGCACGAGAACTGACCCGATTTGCGCGCGCTCTCGCGAACTGCCGCGCCACATGCTTAACGCATATCGCGGGCCTGCTCATGTAAGAGCCGCGCTGATTGGCTCACGGTCCGCGCGAGCCGTTGAGCCTCGCGTTGCAGTCAGCCGATAGGCTGAAAACCGCGAGACGCTGGCTCTGGCTTCGCGCGCTATCCCGCGCTTGTGTCTCTGCTTGCTGCGCCGATTTCTCAGAAATCGCGCGGCAGGCTCGACAACAAGCTGGCCCGGCGCCGCTTCACCGTAAACAGTCTGGCTCTCGCATGTTTACGTGCAGGCTTAGACTCGCCGAATCGGTCGGAAATTTCCCGACTCGACTCGGCTGCGACGTACAACGTCGCAATTCTCCCCCCTTAACCTTGCTAGCCAGGCTGAGGAAATTCCCTGAACCATATTGGTCCCAGGAATTTGGAAAACCGCTCAGCTCTACCCTGTTAGTGTTGGGTTTGAACTGGGCGGGGGCGCCACCCTTCATCCACCCACTCGCCCCGGGGTCACACAATTGACGATGCGACCCCGTATTCTTCACCTATGGCCTGGCTATTCTCTGGCTCTCCTCCGCTGGCTACTCTGGCTCACTGCCGAGGCTCGTCTCGTAGTCGTCCGTAAACTTCCCGGAGGAGTAGCTCTCGAGTCTCGGCCGAAACCCCTTCCAGGCCCCGCAGGATCTGCAGGATCTGCTCTACCGGTTGAAATCGGTAGGCATCTCCCACTGCCTGCTGGCGCTGGTTTGGGCGTTCCTCCAACCGCTCCGGCTCTATCCATCCTCTCCTCCTGGCCCCGTCCTCTGAGCTCACCGCTGATGCGGTGGCTTCTCTCCTCTCTCTCCTAGGACTGGCCACCCTGACTGCGTTGCTCGACCCCCTGTGCTCCCTGTACGCAGCTGCACAACGCGGGCAGCCAGCCATAAGCACCCCGTGCCTTCCGCAATCGTAGCAGAAGTCCCGGGTCACCTCACGAGGACACTCGTGAAGGCCATGGCCAAACTGCCAGCAGTTGAAGCAGCTGTAGGGAGCTGGATCTACCTACGGATCGGTCGGAATCGGTGTCAGTCCGCCGAACCACACGCCCCTGAGCTTTACTGCCAGAGTCCTGCGGACGGCGGATCTGCTCCGAACCCTTACACGACCCGACGGGCGAACCAGGGCCTGCTGCTCCCCGCGACGCGACCTCTCGGGTCCTTCCCTGGGCCGTTGTCGCTGCTGTCTGTCCCTCTCTCTCTCTGGCGCGGCTCCTCCACCTCTGGCTGCGCCTCTCCCTCTCTTCGCACTCTCCTAGCTTCACGCCGGCGGGCAGCCCTGGCCGCATTGCGGCGGGCGTTCCGCGAAGCGGTCTGCGCGGTTTGCGGCATCTCCTCTGGGGCAGGAGTGGCTGGACGATGGTCGTCCCCAGGCCTCTGCTCGATGTTGCGAGCCGCCTGCGCCGCCAGTTCTTCTCGGCGACGGTCCGCTGCCTCCTCCTGCTGCCGCCGTCTCTCTTCTGACGCTCTTGCCGCCCTCTCGGCACGACGGCGTCTCCCCTCCTCCTCTTCCGGCCTCACCTCCTGCTGGCCTTCTCGGGGGGCATCGGCTGGACTCGGGTTTTCCCTCGCCGGCCCAGGCAACTCGTTGGCAACGGCCTCCGAATCGCCTGTTCGGTCGGTAGGGGCCCAGTTGGTCCAGTCGATCTCCGCTGTTCCCGGATACACCCCTCCAAAGAAACCTCGCAGAGGCGCGCCAGCTGCGCCCTCATCGGCGACTGGGCCCCCCCGCACCTGAACTCCCAGGGCGTGGCTGAAACCCAGCGCCTCTTTGACCACGTGCCGAGTTCTGGCTTGGCGAAGCACTCTTACCCTGCGAGTTGCCTCGGCCAGGGTTAGCCTGCATGCTTGCACTCGCAGCCCTCTCTGACTCGGAGGTAGAGGGCGAGACCGTGGCTTTCTTCGCCTTGGCCTTCTTTCCCTTTTTAGAAGCTCTCTCGAGCTCCTCTACCTCCTTCTCGCACGCCGCTGCTGCTACGACTTTCGGTCGAGCAGCAACACCGTTGTATGCCGCGCCGGGAACGTGCATTTTCTCGGCTGGCGGGGGTGGTGTGGTGCGGCTATCAAGGTCTCGCTGTTTCTCCCAGCGACGACCATAACGCTCCAAATCCTCCATACTATCGATGAGCTTATCACCGATAGCCTTGCGGTATTCGGGGAGGATGTTGCGGTATGCTATCCGCAACACCTCTCGATCCGACAGAGGCCGATGGAAACGCGACACAATATACTCGTATTTGCTAATAAACTTCGCAATCTTCTCTCCCTTGTGTTGCGTCCTCCGCCTCAGATCCTCCATCAGATCTTCCCGGTTGTATTCTGGCACATAACATCGACGGAAGGCCAGACAGAATTCACTCCACGTTTGAATCCTGTCTCGCTTCGCTCGGAACCAACGTCCAGCATCTTCCTTGAAAATACAAGGCAGAACACTGAGCCACTCCGGGTCAGTTCCTTTAGCCTCCCGTCGGCAATTGCTCAGCCGATCGATAAACTCCTCGGCATCCTCACTCCGGCCTTCCCCTGTGAACTTGAAGTTCCAGTCCTTAAGCCTCTTCGTGATACGGGCCGTATTATCATGGCCATCACGGCGAGAGTGTGCAGAGCTCGCCTTGCTGGACGCGCGGCTTGAGACACGCTCGAACTCGCTGTCACTGCTCAGGAGGCTCACGCTTTCTCTCGGGCTTCTACCACGCGAGACCTTCACATCCACATCCTTCTTCACTTTCTCTCCTGCCCTCTTTGCGCGACGCTTACTCGCGTGAGGAACTTTCCACTCGCTCTCTGACTCCTCAGAAACCTGCCTCGCACGGCTGGACCTGCGGCCTTTCGCCAGGTCCGCCGGAGCTGGCAGATCTCTCCTCTGTGTAGCGCTACCCCCAGAGGAATATAGTGGCAGTCCCACTCCTCTCGCAGAGGTAAGCCGTTGGCTTTTCAGCCTCAGCTCACCCTCTCCGCGAAGGATGGACTGCCCAACCTCTGTTCGCGCTACGCGCTGAGCTCTCTCTCTAGCAGCCTCTCGCACCTGCTCTAGGCGATGCTGCTGCTCTCTCTCGGCCTCTCGCTCTTCGCGCTCTACGCGAAGTTCTTCGAGCGTCTCATTATATACGCGCTCGCCCTCGGAAGAGAGTTCTTCATTGAAAACTCTCTCCCTGGCTTGCTCGTAGGTCATTCCGCTCGCGCGGAATTCTCCTATACGAGCAGCGCGTGCGGCGAACAACTCGTTCGTCGCACTGTGACGCCCAGCCCCGGTTCGCGTGCTCTCAGCTGAGCTCTCGCCGCTTAGGCGGCTCCTGCGCCGAAGCCGCCGATCTACGCCTGCAATATTCGCTGCAGGCGTATAGTAGCGTTCATTCCTCGCATCGAACGCATCCTCACTACCAGAGCTCGCTACTCTGGCATCGCGTCTGGCAGGACCCGCTGGTGGCTGCCTATATCCCCTCACCACTCTCGCTGAGATATACTCCCAGTTAGCAGTATGATTGCTAACCAGGTAACCCGGCAGCCCCCTCGCCGGTGTCGCCGACAGCTGGTCTAAATCGCCGACTGCAGCTGTTGCAATCGGGCGACCTGACAACGACGCTGTCGTCGTCACCACTGCTCTGATTGCCTGCGATGTTACCACTGACTGCGCTGTCGTGGTCGCAATCGCAGGCCCCACTACCGCCACCTCATTTTCACGAGTGTTGAGGGGTAAGTCGCCGCCATTCTCGCTTTCGCTAGAATGTGGTCTGACTTCCCTCGCTGTACTCTTAGGCTTGGCTACCCGTCGCCTAAGCCCAGGTAGTACTTCGCTTAGTACTACCCTCTCTATCTCATTCTTGGGACGCGTGAGATCCTCGCCCGCATTATCCCACCCGTACCATGGCACGTCATGCCCCTTCTCCACAAAATACGCGCGCAAAACCCGGTCCCGCTTCACCTCGATCGAGCCACGCATACTACACCCCCTAGTGGCGAGCTCTGCATCGAGTTCAGCCTCGACCAGACGACTGACGTCATATTTTAACGTCCGCGCCTCTCGCGATTTGAGCAGCTTCCTCATCGCTGCGGCATGTGCCGTCGCGGCGGAGGTCTGCTGCGCGGCCGTCGCTGGCCTTCTCTCCCCCCCTGACGCGCTATCTCGCTGCATCGCGGCCTCTCACACACACTCACACACTCAACCGCGACAGCTCTTCCCTCCTCCTCCCCGGTGATCACGTAGAATCCCCACAAGGGATGCCAATTGCGACGTGCTGCCTCCCAGCAGCGCGCACGCAACTCTTGCGCCTCTTCTGCGCTCGATTTATTTTTCGTCGAGGGACTCGACGCGATCACTGTAGCTTGGGAGAGCTGGGAAGGAGGAAAGAAAACAATATTACAATTTTTATTTAAAACGACTCTATATTTCGCCCCAACCCCTCCCTACAACGTGGTGGCTAGAGAAGCCTCCCACGCTTCGTACGGCCACGCAGGGCCTTCTCTCTGTCCCTACTACACGTAGGCTCGGTGCTCTCCCGGTGCGTAAGCACCTGGTAAGCACCCGGCCAACCTCTCTCGGCACATGCGCTCGCCTGCCTCGCACGACACGCGCCGGCCTAGCGCAGAGCAACAACGTCGCAAAGTTGAAATCTTCTTTGTTATTACGGTCTATATTATAATCATTCGGTTCAAGGGGTTCGCTTGGAATTAAAAGATTTCCTAAAATATATATATTACTTCCACAATTGTTTAAAGTATTATTATGTAACAACATGTGCAATTAACGTATCGTACCTCTATCATTATTATTTAAATTGCCACTTTATGGTTTATTCAAGTCTACGTTTCGCCCCAATGGTTCCTTTTGAATAACACCATTTCCTAAAATAAAAGTTTGTAAATACAATTAGCTGAAAACATATAATAAATAAGTATGACTAACACTTTTTTATAAACATACCAGATTTACATAATTTTTTCCAATGCTGCAGGGTACTGAAACTAATGTTTTCTATTTTAAAATTAGGTTCAAGAAATTATTTATATCTAGTCGAACTTCGTTTCCGTTTTGTAGAAGTCATTGTTCTATGCACCACAAAATTGTAAACTTATTTCTTGTTACTTATTATCACGGTCGTGCATACGACCGTGCTTATTATAGTACGAAGATTTTAGGTTAATTATCAGCTTGCATTTCACAACCTTATTCTGCTATTATGTTTACGAAATTATTGGATATATATGTATGTACATGTGTATGTATGTATGATTTTATCGTTTATTAAATTGCTTGATAAAGACAAATATACAAAAAGAATCAGGCTTATTTCTTATAATATCTCAATGCAGTATCACACATTTATGTACATGATGCATACATGTGTGATACTGCATTGCAAGCGTGCAGCGACGCGCGGTACGCAGAGTCATGCGCCTAGTTTGTTTACTTTTCGATCTCTCGGCTTTTCTCTCGGAAACATGAAGCGAACGTTTGTTTTCAGAATATTTTTTTCAGATGTTTATGGAATAATACCGCATGCTTAAATATTTGCAATTAATTTTTTCTTAGACGTAAAATCAAAAATTAATCAGACGAGAACTTTAAAGTAAAAGGAAACACAAATTAAATATAATCTTCGATAATACGGCAGTGCAGTAAAGTCAAGTTTTTCTATGAAGAATAAAAATACAAATTCAGCAAACCACTGTTTGCAGTTTCACCGTAACGACATGCGCGTGTGCGGTCGCCCCTCACACAAAATTGAGAAAATTGCGTTCGTTTGCTCACGTTGGGAGGGAGCACGTCTATGTTGTTCGGCGAAACAAAACTTTTTTACAAGCTAGTCTGACTTGCAGTGTGGCCAGACTAAGCAAGAGATAAAACTAAAAGAAACATTCAACATTCAGACGAGGAAAGTGTTCCAGTCTCACAAGGTAAAAGTGTTTCTATTAGAATATAAACAAATAAATCAGAGACAGACGATAGGCCTATAAAATCACTTATTTTGATATATAAATTAATAAGTAATCTCAGAAGTAAGAAATCAGAGATTGAATGTTTAATCAGAATATTTTTGTTAGGTGATTGTGAGTCACCTAGCAATATTAATTTAATTATTATATGAGTTGATCTCGCGCACGCAACTATACAGCTACGGGAGATACTCCACTCCTCGAATCTCTCCTGGCTATCAGCTTGATCTTTCTCTCTATTGAAACGCGGACTGGTGTATGATAAAGTCTCTTACCTTTTACTATTTTGTTGTTGCTTGATAATTTGTCCCTCTCTCTATTGGCCCTGGACCAAGGAAAAATCCAATCTATTTATGTATGGTTTGAACACAGGAATGAACACAAATATGAGTTCAAAAATAATTCTAGTTTTATTCGGTCCTTTTCGTAGACATTATAATTTCTATTTGTGTACATATATCCGGAATAAAAATGGATCGCCGCCGCAGATTAGTTTTAAATAAAATGAGTGCTTTTAATAAACAATTGAAAAATTAGAAATAGAAGATATACCAAACAATTTGAATGAAAATAAAATGAAGAAAAACTATTGAAAAACAGTCGTCCGCTCGGCAGCTTGGCTCGATTCGGAGTGCTTGAGGTAGCGTGGCTTGGGGATGCTCGGAAGTGTTTCCGAACCTCCCACGCGTCTCCAAGCTCCACTTCCCCATGCTGACGTCAGTGCGTCTGCACTCGTCGCACTCATTAGGCCTTACGGGGCCTGTTAATGGTGCAAGAGTTCAAAACTGCAGCGTGGCTTCGCACGTGCGGTCTTGCGCAGTGGAGGGGAAGTTGTTTAGATCAGCGAGATTCTTGGCTACCTGATACTTTTGTGGCCTTGAGTCTCGCTGTACCTTTTATGTGTAGAACTTTCTCGATTTCATATTCGAAATAATTGTTCGAATATAATTATCGTAAAGTTGCCACATAACAATTTGTTTATAAATTCAGTGGGAGAGGGAGTAGAGTATATTACTTTAAGACACCCTGCTCCGTACGGCAGAAGATTGGAGATGGTAGAAAGTAGTATCAAGGCCATGAAGGAAGCTATGAACAATCAGGCAGAAGTACTTGAAAAGCAAGCCAACGCCATTATAAACCTTCGGAAGTCCATGATGGAATGCAACAAAGTAGCCACGGAGATGACGAATCTCGTCAAAGAATTACAAAATCAGAAGGTAACAAATCCCCTCGCAAACTCTACCATCAGAGATACAAATCAAAGTACTAACAACACTTCCTTAAGAAACACAAACACATCTCACTCAGTTAATATCAAACGTAACTACATGCTTACACGAAAAATGCCTCTGAACGAGTGGTTGGATTATCTAAAAGCAGATTTAAAAACAAATGACTTATTATTTATTTTGGAAGATAACGAAACCTTAATCAGTCCACACGACAAATCAGAGTTAGAAAAGCAATCCTCCACAGTCAGAGACATAATAATAAATCATGTAGACAGATACTATCACAAAAGAATACTAAATATTGATGACCCGAAACAGATTCTAAATAAAATCAGAGAATTCAGAAGGGCAGAAACAAACGTAACGGATTCTGCCATGAGAAGTAAATTATATAATTTGAAAATGTCAAAGAAAGAATCCGTTAATGATTTTTGTGAACGCTTCGAAACCGTTGTTAGTGAATTTGAATTTTATAATACTGATTTCCCTTTATTAGAAGCAGAGAAAAGATCTGCCTTTTTTTCAAGCAGCTTGTAACGCATACCCTGAACTTGGCTCAGCTAACATAACGAGGCTTCAGTCCACTGTAACCGAAATGAGTTTAGATAATATGATGACATATTTGTTGCAGATAGAAGCACAAAATAAGACAAATTTAGTGACTCACTTTCAATCAGACGACTAAATGCTTCAGATGCAATAAAGTAGGACACAAGGCCGCAGATTGTCCCCTAGCTGAGTACAGACTATGGTACTGCTTTTATGGTCAGGCCATAGCAAACCACAAGGGAGACACTTGTCCAAACAAGAATAATCCAAATGACGGGTGTGCAAAATCATCAGATTACTCAATACACAAAACACATATACACACAATAACTTCAGAGGTAATAGAGGAAGAGGTAGAGGTGGATATAATAAATTCAGTGGTAATAACAAACGGGGAATTTTCAAAAAGCAAGTAACGATCCAAACTCCAGGCCGAACACAGAAACAAACAGAAATCAACAAAGCAAGGCTAGCAGGTAAACACAATAATTCTAATATCAAAGATGATTCAACAAAATTAGTTTTTATTGAGGATTCTGGGGCGACGGAACACATTATAAACAAAAGCCTATTTCTAATAAATTTCAAAAAGAGTTCAGGACAGATAATCCGAAGTGCGAACAAGAATAAATCAGCCAATATTATCATAGATGGAAAAGGCGACCTATATTTAAAATCTAC
The DNA here is from genome assembly GCA_020010945.3 of Muscidifurax raptorellus. Lineage (NCBI taxonomy): Eukaryota > Metazoa > Arthropoda > Insecta > Hymenoptera > Pteromalidae > Muscidifurax > Muscidifurax raptorellus. The sequence continues at coordinate 2,727,402 of JAHUUD020000006.1, forward strand.
ATCAGACGAAAATAACAAAATGTTATTAACAAACGTAATAGCGGCACAAGATATTTCAGATAATTTAATATCTCTCAGGCGCTTTGCAGACACAGGCGTAAGTATATATTTAGATGACAAAATACTTAAAATCTTTGATAAAAAGTCAGGATCAGAGTACCTGACAGGAATATACGAAAAACCAAATTGGATTATTTCATTTGAAGTTGAAAATCAGAGAGTTTCAGACGATCACTACATTAAATACGATACATACTCCTGTATGGCAAATATAGTATCCGTTGATGAATTCTTACAACAATCTCAGGCAGACATCATGAATCTTGAAAATGAAGTTAATTCAGAAGAAAATGTCGAATCAGAAAATATTCACACGAGTCCTGCTGGGATTGGGAGGGAGAAAGAGCACGAAACAACTAATGCACAAAAATTGAATTCAAATGAAATACAAGACACGAACATGGATGAAAGTGTTCTAAACAGGAAGATTCTGAACTTAGAAAATATATCAGATGAAATCTCAGATGAAACTATAGAATCCCTAAAGAACAACACAACAAATAAATGAGAGAGACTTGAAAAGAAATTGAGTGAAGGGATGCTCTGGCATATTAAACTTGGCCATGCTTCATTACAGTACCTAATAGTACTACAAAAATCAGAAGAGAAACTTAGAAAGATAAAATTCGATAAAACAATTCTTGACTGCCAAGTGTGCATACTAGCAAAAATGGAAAATCTTCCATTCTCGGAAGTAAGGACCAAAGGTTCCAGATCACTACAGAGAATTCACACTGATACGATGGGACCAATAAAACCAGTTTCACATCCAGGTGATAATAAATTCATTGTAGTATTCATAGACGAATATACTAGGTTCGCAAAGGCGTACTCAATCAAACATAAGAATGAAGCTGGAGACTGTCTAGAAAATTTTTTAGTCACTACCAGAAACATTCTAGGCAAAGACGAAAAAGTATGCTATATCAGAACGGACAATGGAACCGAATTTACAGGCGGCAAATTTTCAGAAGTCATGAAACGAGAAAAAATTGAAGCTGAATTTGCACCTCCGTATACTCCACAACATAATGGTACTTCAGAGAGATACAATAAGACATTACAATGGAAAATCAGAGCCCTCATGTTAGACTCTGGTTTACCGAAAAGTATGTGGATTCTTGCACTTGAGGTTACAATATATGTCTACAACAGAACTCCACACAAAGGGATTAATTCAGAAATACCCCTAAAAAGAATTTCACCTAAAGGAAATACTCATTTTGATAAAATCAGACGCTTTGGTTGCTTTGCTTATGTCAAGATACCTATTTCAGAGAGTAAATTTTCAGAGAATGCAATTACAGCAATTATGGTAGGATATTCACAAACAGGGTATGTTTTATGGCACCCGAAGTCAAAACGATTTCTGACGTCTAGAAATGTCAGATTTAACGAAAAACTGGTATACAAAGATGTACATAAGCTTGACTTACAAGAAAACTTAGAGATCAGTGAAATCTTAGAAATAAATGACAAATCAGATGAACCAGGGACTAACAAAGACAATATCTTGGAAGAAGACAAACCTCAGAGCCCAAGAAAAGTTGACAAAAGAAAATCAAATGATAATGAATCAAAGAATAAAACTTTAGATAAAATAACCATGAACAAACCAGAACCTGAAAAACGACCACGTCTGGAAAGAAAAGCAAAAACCAACAGAAGAACCTGGACACACCTCAGGGAAGCTACAGTAGACACTGTATCGGAAAACACCAATCAGAAGATAAATACACAAATGAAACCCAAAGAAATCAGAAAAAATTACACAGATAATGATGAACTAATATATATGTCTATCGCAAGAATATTCAGAGATCCTACAAGCTTTAAAGAAGCCATAGAATCAGCAGATAAGCTCAGATGGACTGAAGCTATAAAACAAGAACTAAAGTCAATAGAAGATAACAATGTCTGGACTATCGTTGACAGACTCTTACTAAACAGAAATGGTCAGAAGATTCATACTATCGATTCAAAATGGGTATTTAATAAGAAAACTTCAAATGATGGTCAGACTATATACAAAAGTAGACTAGTCATCAGAGGATTCAAGGACAGAAACGAGTACAAACTGAAAGAAACGTACGCACCCGTTTCAAGACTATCAGTGGTCAGAGCAACTTTAACTATAATAAACAAAAACAATTTGATAGCATACCAGATGGATGTTAAGACAGGTTTTCTTAACGGAATTTAAGAAGAAGATATCTATATGGAAATTCTTGAAGGGATAGAGTTTGATTCAGAATTCAGAAGAAACAAAGTATGTAAATTACAGAAATCCCTGTACGGACTGAGAATCAGTCCCAAGAAATGGAACGAACGTTTTTCAGAAGTTGCATTAGAATTTGGTCTAGAGAAGGACATAAATGAACCATGTTTATTCACGTGGAGAAAACAAAATCAGATGGTAGTGTTGGTATTGTACGTAGACGATATTTTACTAGCTGGTAATGATCAGAGTAAATTAAACAAAATAAAGAATAAACTTAATGCCAAATTTCAGATGAAAGATTTGGGAGAACCAAAAGTTTTTCTAGGTATGAAAATCACTCGAAATATGGAAGAAAAGATACTAAAATTGTCTCAGCCAGAGTACATTGAAAAATGCTTAGAACGCTTCAACATGAAAGAGTGCAAACCTCAGTAGACACCCATGGTAACAAGACAAGTACGAAACAGGGAAATCAGAGATTCAGGAGAAAAACAAATCAATGAGGACAGCTAAATAAGAACACAAGCTCTCTATAGAGAAGCAATAGACAGTTTACTCTATCTAGCTGGAGCAACCAGACCTGACATCTCATTTTCGATATCTCAGAGATACCTCAGATGTTGGACTGACGTTCAAAGCAGAAAAGGAAGAATTGTAAGCTATGTCAGACGCTAGCTTCAGAGATTGGTACGATTCATCTTCCACTGGAGGATATGTAATACTACTATTTGGTGATCCAATTATGTGGCGAAGTTACAAGCAAATACATATATCATTGTCAACTTGCCAATCAGAGTATTTAGCGATGAGTAATTGTTGTCAAGATTTAATCTCACTAGACAAATGAATCAGAAGTATCATTGGGAAAACAATGTACCCTATAACTATTTGGTGTGACAAGTCAGCAGGAGATTGCACTCAAATGGAAGGCAATCACAAATTGAAAAATTTTGATGACGACCTTGAAACTATTCAGAGGAATTTAGAGGAAAGAGAAAAATCAGGCAGCAAAGCTCAAATGGCAGACATACATGGAGATTATATTAAAAAATATGTATCAGAAGGAAAATTCAGAGTAAAATGGATTTCTACATCAGAAAATATAGCAGACATTATGACAAAACCTCTACCTATAGAAAAACATAAATATTTCAGAGACAGAATTCTAAATTTTAAATAAACTCATTATTCATAATATAATTTTGAATCAGATGTGAAAAGTTTCTTTTCTCTTTCAGATATGTCAAACTAAGGCGACAATAATTCAGAGTAAACAAAATCAGAGTCGCTCGCAGGGAGAGAGTGTCAGAAGTATAATGCTGCTCGCGACTAGTTCTCTAGACGCCCACCTGATGCTCTCGAGACGTGATGGCGTTGTCGCACTTCTCTCTATTCATTCCGACATCGCCTGAGCTAGTGACAACACCTCCGTTTTATATATACAACTAAGAGTATATTTTTATATTATTTCGTGTGTGACAACATAAAGAAACATAAAATAAAGAAGGACTAATCTCCTTTTTATTCATTCCGTCGAATTCCACCAACTACTCCAACACATAGCAATCGAAAGTACAAATTTATGAAAGTTATTAATATTGAGTCGAAAGCAAGTTAAGTTGTATCTATTGAGTATTTGAAAAATTTTGGAACGAAATACAAGGAAGATGACATTGTATTAAATGTTAAACCATATCATGTCATGATTAGAGGAAAAAAAGAAAAATGCGTTATTCATTCCCTTGGAGGTACTAGAACTAACTTCTCTACCATTCGTTAATTTTTTAATCATCAGTTATTATAAATACATAAATTGTATACTCGATAGCATCTGAAATGGAACTTCAGAGCGGAGGGAGAGCACGTCTTTCACCTTCAAAAATAATGCAATCATGTTCGGAGTCTGATGCGAATGACAAGATACAAAATAAAAAGGTATCTTAACTTACAAACTTAATATTATAAATTGCTATATATTTACTATTTTTATTAATCATTATTTATAAAAATTAAGTTAAATTTAATGCTCTTTGGCACAGATTTTGTATACTTATTTGTAAATATTTATTTACAGATTAAAGTTGAAGAAATTGTTCCTGTCACAGAACATATAATAATTGCTGATATCCACCAGAAACGTGAAGCATTGACTGTGCGTATACTATACGATGCAACAATTTCATAGTGTCTGTGTGTGAAATACATTTTATATTTTAAATAATCAGTTTTATTATGCAGGGCAAGGGTTTCAAGGAGATTTTTTCGGAAGATACCCACCAGAAACAACAAGCATTGGCTGTGTGTGTATATAATTCAGAATGTCCATGTGAAATATATTTTATATCTAAATAATTATTTTTATTGTGCAGGACAAGAGTTTCAATGAGATTGTTCCGGAAGATGAATATCTACAATCAAAGAATAAAACCAAAGAATTGGCCACCACGACACATTCCTCACAAGTTTCAATGTAGATTTTGACAAATGAAAACGCATTTGACCATGTAAGTAAAGTAGTCGAAAAACACATTGATATCTCTCCTTTAATAATAAAATACATGTAAAATAAGCTATATTTATAATAATAATTATATTATGTAATTGTTATTTTTATTATTTTATAGAGAAATGTGTCACAAAGGAAGGAAACAAAAACATTGTCTGATCTCTACGCCCAACAATCAAAAATATTGGAAAACCAAAAGGATATTAAAACTGAGTTGTCCAAGATTGTGAAGACCGAAGAAGGATTGTTGAAATTTTGTCAAGATCTATGAGACAGTATAATCATTACTAAATAGTTTAACCCTTTTTCAATATTTATAATGTATATTTTGAATTAATTAACAATATTTTATTATAGATAAAGTCAACTTATCACATATGGATGCACTTGGAATCAAACCAGGTATCGGTACTTACAGAACAAATGAAAACAATGAAGAAAAGGTAGTTATTGCCTATAGTTAAGATGCTCTATATAATACAATCTAACAATTTTACATTTGATCACACTTAACAAATTATATTTGCTTTATTGAATGTATATTATATAAAAATTTGTTTTATTTCTAGATTCATTTGGGAAGAGGTATTTGGCTTTCTAAAGAAAAATATGATGCAGTTGAAAGGAGGCAACAGCTGAAAGCTGTTGGCACATTCGCTGAATACGTCAGAAATTTGGCTGCTGCTATATTTAGGAAAGAAACATTGATTCAAAGTTCGGTGTCAGGAAATGCAGGTCCTCGATCCAAAGGCAGTAGTGACGGTAGACAAGCACTGTCTTCGACAAAACTTCTTGCACTAAACGGTATGTGAAAATTGTTTATGCGCATGTAAAATAATATGAAATTGCTGCTTTTATATATACACTATAGTGATTGGGAGATAAAATTACTATGTTAATATTTGCAGATATTTGTAGTTGGTGGCTAAAGAATGTTTTATTGCTAAGCAATGAAGACATCACAGCAAAAATGCATGCTATTGGTACCATAATTACCAAACAAATTGACGAAGTACGTACACCAGCTGCTGTAAAAGCAGCGAGAGTCGCAAGATCTAGGGCTGCTAGGAAAAAACGAGCTGGTAAGTTGACACCATTTATATAATTCTTATTACTTATGGATACCACTATACTTATCCAAAAATATAGAAAAAAGGCTTATAAGGTGACAAAATCTCGGAAAGAGAAAGGAATAAATTCAAGTTTGTCTACTGAATCGTCAGATGGCTCTATTTCAGAAGCTGGGACTTCAAATGACAAATGTAAAAGTAATAACAAGTCAAATGTAAAGAATGTACCTGGAAAATCTAAGGATAATCAAAAACCAAAACCAAAACTGAAAAAAAATAATGTACAAAGTTCTGCATCAGAAGAACCATCCGACATTGCCGATTAAAATGCTGATTACAGATCAGAAGTTCGCAAGAACAATACTGATAACGACAAGACTGAAAAGTCAAAAAGTTTGATCTATCCTCGTAGGATATTCAAAGCTTTACTAAGGAAATCTAAAAGGACTCTTTCGGACCTTTCAAATTCTGAAAACAGCGACAATTTATCACAAAGCCTGATTAATCAAAAAAAAAAAAGTTGTCGCATTCAAAGTCTGACAAACCAAATCAAAGTAGCGTAAAGAATACCTATAAGATTGATAATCGCAAGATTGATAAGAAGTATAAAACGATACTTGATCAAGACTTTGACAGTACCGTTGAGGATACTGCCAAGAAATCAGATTCTGATAGAAGCTCTGAATTATCCGAGATAGATCCTGAAGTATTAAAAGGTAAAAAAATTGTTATTATATACTTTATTTATTGAAAATTAATTAGTATTGAAAATAACTTCTAACAATTTTTTTTAGAGTTATATGTTAATGTTGACGAAGAGACATTCAACATTTTATTTAATTCAGTATACAATTAAGAATAAGTTTCTTGTTTCGTACTTGACGTTCAGCAGCAGGCTAATTCCTCTACTGATTCAGATATTTACTATTATATGTACTAAAACTTAGGATCTGCCACGTAAGAAGAAATACTATAGCTATAGCTATGAGAAACATCGAGTTTGTTTCTATTTATTCCCCGTATGTATATATATATATTAATTAATTAATATCAGATTTTCTTGTACATACCTGCCTTTATTCACATGTATATTGATTTATACGTGAAAATACTTGGTCAGTGTATTTGAATATATGCTATTACAATTATTTTTTGTTAAATACATTGAATATTACCTCGTGGATAAATTCTTGACCAATAAAAAATACTTACAATCACGAAAACGGTGCAAAACTAGTGAACAATTAAAAAAAAATCAGTTTTTTAATATTTCAACTATGTTCTACCATCTGAAAAAATCTGATAAAATTCATGTAAACGTACTTTTTGACGAGGAATACGATGGTTTATTCAAAAAGTTACCCGATTTAACAGGGAACGTACTAAAATTTAAAAACTGCTGAATTTTGGTTTTTGATTTTTAAAATGGTCTAATTAGGCCCTAAGTAGGCCAAAAAAATTTCTTTTTGTAAAATTTAATGTTACGCATGTGCTTGAATTTTTTCAAAATGATTCCTCAAGATGCGGGTGAATGAAAAATCGGACTATTTAAAACACTGAAATGGTAGCTGCAGCGTCCCCTTGCCACTTCCAGGGCTGAAACTTTGGGAAAAATTTTCTTTTTTTATGTCCAAAATAAAGGTTTATTTACGGATTTTATATGGAGAGACGGAAGAAAGACCTTGTATGGCTCTACTAATGGCTTGTTAATGATGTTATCCTTACGGGGTTCGAACGCTGATCTAGCAGGCCATTCTATTTTTACATAATGATTCTTACGATCTCTGCTATCCCTCATGCATAACAAACATGGGAACTTTGTGAAACCTGATTGCTGACCTAGCATAATGGTAAGAATCTTGAGATCACCACAGATTAGCCAGTGTTGTTCCTTGTACTGTATTTTATTGAATACCAACTCAACATTTTTGTAATCTTCTTTCGGGGTAACCGAATGAGCCACAGGTATTGAAGAATATTTATTAGTGTTATGAAGAAGTTTAGAAAAATCCAGAAATAATCTCCATTCTTCAGATTTATAAACATTCTTCTTAAATTCGTCCATCATGCCCTTAACATTGTTGCAATATACGAGATCATTATCCGCAGAGAAATATTTTCTGAAGTCTTTTTTTCTATTCAACCTCGAAGCAAGCAACTCTGCTCCCTCCTTTAATAAGCCTTACTCATCATTACTTTCGTCCGTTTCTTCTCTTTCACTCTCAGCATCATTAAACTAGAAATCTCTAATTTAGTAAGTGCAGAAGAAAGGCCACTTTTTACATCTGTATCTCTTTCTTCTGTTGGAGCTATAAACGGCTTCACCGCACTAGACACACTCGCGTACACAATTTTGTTGACATTATATGTCCTGTTTCTTGAAAAAATCTATTTTTTATGTGATATTTTATAGCGAATTGCATGTAGAATAAGTTCCTAAAACCCGTTTTTGAATTAAATTAAATTGAAAATTATAAGCTAAATACTAAACCTATCTTTTTAGCATTTTTTTGGAAAATCACGTATTTTTAATTTTCCTTAACAAAGGAATAAATAAACAAAACAAAATTATGACTTACAATATATTATTATTAATACGTGTAATATATAAGTCATAAATATTTTTTACGTGTATTTTAATAAAAAATTACACGTGTATACGTATAAATAAATTAATTTAAGCATATATTAAAATCTTGAACTGATCGCGCCTTTTCTATACGAGAGCCACCTAACAGTTTGAAAATTGAAATTTGAATATCTGTGCGCTGCGCATCTCCTCTTGATAAATGTTAGAGCGCAGGGGCGACAGTATTGTTGGAAACTCAGTTATTCTCTGCCCATGTATCCTAACCCTAACCCATCCGGCACAGGCGCTATATCTATAAGTATTTTGAAATATACTTGCAATCATTTGTCTCAATGATTGTAGCGTTTTATTTATATATATAAAAATATATAATTAAAGAGTAGTGACAAAAGTACAGTAAAAGAAGTGTAGTGAAAAATGTGTAGTGAAAAAAGGGTGGTCAAAAAGTGTAGTAAAAAAAGCAGAGCAGTGAAATTTTTGTAAAATTATAAGATAATCCCTGCTTTATAATTATACTTCTCTGTATTTTTATATCGGTATTACAAGTCAGAAATATTCATGAATTTTGTTTTTCAGTGGAAGAGTTAGCTACCTGGCTCTCTCTATATATCTGACTGTTGAGGTTACACATGGATAGTACGGTTCCAACTTTTCTCCCCCGGTCTCTAGCTCTCCACCCTCCAAGTCTTCCTCCCACCAGTCCATGGGCTCGTCGAGCCTCAGAGGCGGGTCTTGCCGTTCTTGCCCAGTGGAATCGGCGATGTATCGCTCCAATTCCCGTTGGGCCTTCCGGCTTTCCTCAGCCTCGTCGCTCTTATCACCCTGGCTTGTTTCGGATAGCATTAGCCCCTCCGTTCCAGCCGAGCCCAACGGAACCTCACTCGCATCAAGATCCTGATGAATCGCGCCCAGTCGCCGGAGTATCGCGCCCTGCGACACCGCTCGGCTCAGGCTCTCGACCATCTTGCTCCTGATTTCCATAGCTTCCTCTTCCTCTCTCTCCTCCTCCCCCTCTGAATCATGCCCCGATTGACTGAACACCAGTTAGAGGAAGGCGAAGCCTTGCAGGGGCGATGCCGTGGGGAAGGGCAGAGTTGGCAGTACCTTCTCTACTGCTGCTCGCTACTTCGTAGGGGACTCTCGCCGAGGCCGGTGTCGAATCGGCGTAAAATTTACCAATTCGATATGGTGCTCAGTTAAATGAGTTGCACCTAACAGAGAGCCTTGGTTTTTCAAAATCCTCTCTACCAACTGCTCCACACGCTGTCGTTCCTCGCCGGTGATGGTCGACAGTGCAGCATACTCCGCGTATATATTAGCTGCCCCTCCGCTAGCTTCGCTAGCGAATGGTTGTCATTCGCCTTCCCTTACGCGCCATAAGCCTCTTCCCAGGCGCACGTCGTAGTCAAACTTCTGGCAAAAATCCATACCGAGGATCATTTGCTGTTCTAGCGACAACACGGCCTTAAAGTTCACAGCTTTCACCTCTCCTCCAATATCCTCCATCCCCACGTTGGTGGAGCTGAAAAACGGCGAAACCGCCCCCGCACCTCCCGTCTAGGTAGCTGCTCACCGCTGCTCTTCCTATTTTCCACCTTAGCAGCGGATGGCACCGCGCCTCCCTTTTTCTTCTTCGGGGCTGACGAACTTACGCTAGCTACTTCCTCAGGCCCCGAATTCGACGTTTTCTTGGCCTTCTTATCCTTCTGCGTGGTCTCCTCCTTTTTCTCGACAGTCGTCTTGACAGTTGCCTCGACTGCTGCCATCCTTGACTTCACTCTCGCACTACTGAATGCCGCGCCGGGAAGTAGCGGCTGTCAAGGTCTCTCTGCTTCTCCCACCGACGACCATACTTCTCTAAATCTTCCAAGCTATCAATCAGTTTATCACCAATAGCCTCCTATACTCCGGGAGTATATTGCGATACGCTGAGTCAGCCTTAGCCGTCGATTGGCAAAGCCGCTGGGTTATTGGGTTATTGTCCTCGCAGCCTCGCAAATTAACTGCATTCAGTATTGCTGTTCTTTCTCAGCCGTCTCCTCCTCCCTTTCTACTCTGATTTCCTCGACTGTCTGATTAAACACTCGCTCTACCTCTTGCGTGAGCTCGTCCTCATATACGTTTCGCGAGCACGCTCGTAGGTATTACCTCGCGCTCGGTATTGCCCAATGCGAGCAGCTCGCTGATACATAAGGCTGCTCATCTGGCTTCTCAGGTCCTGAGAGCCTGACGAGCCTCTAGCCTTCCCCGATCCATACTCGAAGGCATTAACATTGGCATATAAAATCTTTCTTGCTGAGCTTCGCTCGCGCGCTATTGTATATACGCAGCGTTTTCTACCTTCCACTTGACCCCCTCCTTTTCCTGACAGCGGCGCTCCTCCCATTCCGTGCACCAGTCGAGCAGAATAGTATTCCCATGCCACTGTCGGATTAGGCCTAGCGACATCCTGCACTCCTCCCGTTGGTGTCCGCAACGGCTGGCCTGGGCCTCCTATTACCACAGTGGCGATTGGATGGCACGGAAACGAAGCCGTGGTTGTGACCGCTGTCCCATCAGCCCTCGAAGTCGTTATCAATCTCTCCTTGACACCACTACCCGGCTGCCTTCCCTCTCGCTTTCACTCGAAGGTGGCCTAGGCTTCGTCGTCGCTTTTACACCTCTTTGCCTTTTGCGCCGGATTCGCATTGATAAAAATCCTCTCGATCTCACTCTCTGTTTACGCTGGCCTTGAATTAACCTCGTCCCACGGGTACCATGGGACGCCGGTGACTTTGTTTTGCAAACCCACGTACAGCAGTCTAGCTCTCTCTTCACTTCTACGGAACTGTTCACACTGAGATTGTTCGTAGCAAGCTACGCGTCGAGCTCAATCTCCGATAATCTTTCGATCTCATGTTTCAACGATCGCGCCTCGCGCCCGCCATACAGCACTGTCATGGCGGCAGCATGCGCTGTCGCACTAAAAGTCTGCTCGACATCTCCCTCTCTCTCTCTCTCTCTCTTGTCATCTCGAGGCTTAAACTCCTACATGCTCATAAATGTCCGACGCATCGCGATCTTACTCACTCACTCTCACACACTGCGATTGACCCTTCTCTCTCTCTCCCTTCACGACTACAGCTATCCCCATAAGGGATGCCAATTGTGATGCGGTGCCTCACAGCACATTGTGCAAAACGTCCTTACGGCTCTATGCGCCCGAATTTATTTATTTTTGTATGCGGATTTACCGCAGTCGTAAACCGTTTTGGAGAACGTGGAAAAAAGGATAAGAACAATAAAACTCTTTATTTCAACAACAACAATACTCTTATATATCACCCAATCCCTCCCTACAACGTGGTGGCTTTCTCGCCTCCCACGCAGTATAGCCACGCAGGGGCGATGATTCTTCTCAGCTCTCTCTCTTTCTCTCTCTCTCTCTCTCTCTCTCTCTCTCTCTCTCTCTCTCTCTCTCTCTCTCTCTCTCTCTCTCTCTCTCTCTCTCTCTCTTTGTCTTCGATTAGCGATCGGGAAGATTCCTCAGCGCTGCGAAGCACCATTGCGCACTGCGTATCTTTGCTTTCTCTCTCTCTATTTTCTAAAACATATCTTCTACGCGGACGACCTGCAGATCTATCTGTATTCTACGATCGACAGAATACAGAAGGCTGCTGCTCGGCTGACTAAAGCGACGCGATTTGTTGCTGATTGGGCGGAGCGCTCCAGCTTGCGTCTTAATGCGGGCAAGACTAAGGCGATATATTTTGGTTCTAAAAAGAGGGTCAGTGACTTAGATAGCATGAGCTTGCTTGATATTGAGATGCGGAGCGGTGTGCTTGTCCCGTTCAGTGGCGAGGTTGTGAGTCTCGGTGCTACATTGGACAGTAAATTGACCTGGAAATTGCACATTGATCGTGTATTCAAAAATGTAACAAGGCCCTTTATAGTCTACGGTTTATAAAGGCATGTACCACCGAGACTCTCTGCAGAAGGTTGGTCGAGACACTGGTCCAGCCTCACCTTGGTGAGGTACATCTTTAGGGTTGGGAGAGGAGAGCACATCACACCCTACCGGAAACGACTGGGTTGGCTTCGGACTGATTCGCGACGGCTATATTTTACGGCAATATTATTGTATAGAATCACGCGGCTAAGAGAGCCCAGTCATCTGGCTGAGGCGTTGACTAAATATAAGCCCAGACCGATCGAGAGGGGTGAGCCTCCCTAACTCAACACCCCATTCGGGGTGAGGACAGAGACTGGCACCAGAGCTATTCAGGTTCAGGGTGCCCGTTTCTGAAATTCGCTCCCATCTACGTTGCACAACATGCCGTCGCTTGCGGCGTTTAAGAGCGCTGTACGTGAGCACCTCTTCGATTTGGATGTTTAAGTATCCTTAGAATAAACTACTATATATTTTATTTATTTGTTAATATTGTATTCGAGCGTCATGGCGAACCGAAGTCATTCTTTCTGTGATATCTTAAGTATTCGTGCTGATTCAACTCCACATACTACGGCATTCATGTAACTTTTGTAAAAAGCATTTCGTGTATATATTTATAATGTATTAATCTTACTTTTGTCTTATTGGCAAATAAATAACATCTATCTATCTATCTCCTTCACATGTGCCCGCACCACACGCGTACACACACGTCTCTTCCTCACTCTCTGTCTCTCTCTCTCTCACACACTCTCACGAAATACTACCTCTCATTCTCTCTCCTCTCGATGATGACGCTTTGAATGTGAAAGCTCGTGGCCATGGCGGCCGCCCGTCAAATCGTTCTCGTCGTTGCTTCCGTCCTCGTAGTCGGAGATGCGACTGGGCTTTTGTGGTCTCTCCACCCTTGGCCTTGTCGTCCTCCTGGTAGTCCTGATGATGATCTCGATCCTCGCTCTCACTCTCTCTCTCTCTCTCTTTCGTTCTCTCTCTCTTGATCTTTTCTTCCTCTGCGCTGCTCTTTCGTAAACGTCCGACTGCCTCGGGAGCTGGCGAGCGACTCTGGCGCGGTGCGCCGCAATCGCGCGCCCGACCTCCCCTACTTTTCGGGCCGTTACAAGCTGTGTACTGATTGGTGGCCCACGATATAAGATCGCACTCGGTTGGTTCTCTCCTCCGTTCGCAACGTTGCGTTTTCTTGATTTCACGGAACGTCGGCCTCTCCTCGCTCAGCCCGGGAATTCGTCGAACTCGTGCTTCTCTGACAAAAGTGCGGCTTCTCGCAAGCCGATTGGCGCTTGTTGTCACAGGTCAGGGAATCTGCCGCATCGAAGCTGATTTTCGGCGCGGCTGCGACGTCACACATCGCATCATAAAGGGTACAAGGAATCCCTTAAAAGTAGAATTACTTACGAACTTCCAAGTCACTATAGAAGAAGTCCAATTTCAAAGGATAAAAATTAAATACGTTATAAGATTTTTAGAAGAACGAAGGTTGAACTCATAAAATAATAAGCAATAAAAATTCTATCCATTCCATCAATTTCAATCATATTTCATCTTTCAAAATATACTATTATAATAAAGATTAACAAGGAATTGTTGTAATCAAACTTCTCACTGATCTCGAGCAGTATTATCTGCAGCCAAGAAGCTCTGCCTTCAACCGTGTCGGAAGTCATAGAATGTAACGCAGGTTATATTTCGAACAATTGAAAGAATTGAACATTATTCGAGACGAATGAACATATATCATCTATCTTGATTTATATGAAGGTCAATTTAACGAGTCGCTGTTATCCGTATGACTTAGAAACCTTGAAAATTCTTGCAAATCAAAGAAGACATGTAGAGAACAAAAAGATGAATCTAAGGGACTAAGTAGACAATTAGAGACAAGACCATAAGGGCAGATTATGACAAAAATATACTAGAAACCAAAGCCAATAAAACGCACTTTTCGCCATTCCCAGACAATAAAGTACATATGATCCGTAGCAGTCTCAACGGTATCGAAAAAGATGCAGGGAATTGAGAGACGAAAATTTAATGGAAATTATAGAGCAAGAAATCATATTACTTAAAAAGAGCAAAGATTCCAGAACCAGAATAACTATAATAGTAAGAGCAATAGAAATAATGACTATTTACTTTAATTTATATATAGAAGTATTAAATGGAGCACTAGAAACGTTACGAGGGCTTGCCAATAATCAAGTGTACCCCGAACTTCTCAATTACAAGAATCTAACCCACGTTGTGAAAGATACCGAACACTTGAATCATCCATATAGATTTTCGTTAGATGAAACTCTGGTACATATAGATTTATTAGGGGGCATTTCGCAAATAAAATAGGGGAGGGTCAATAATTAATTGATGATCAGTTAAGTTTTCCTTTAATCTCGGACATCCCATACATTGTATATAGAGCAAAGTCGTTACCAAACAAATTAAATAATGGAAAGATAGCCACTGTCTACGTAATAAACTACCCCATTCCTCATTATTAGGGATATTATAAAAATCGACATATGCTCTAACTCAAGAACAGTACGAGAAATGCACAAACGCGTGTGATAAGAAACAATGTCGACCGGATCAATCCATTCGCTCAGAGATCGAAAAAATAGTTAAGAATATACTTTATTATATCACCCAGAAGAAACGAACTATAGCAAGTGCGACATCAGGTATTTAGACGTGAGCCTACCTTTCTGGGAAAATACAGAAAAGAATTTTAATGATAAAACAAAGCTGCGAAGTCATAGCAGGTGAATATCAATTGTCATCAAACACTCATATACGGTACAATCTTCAAACATTAATATTCCCGCAAAAAAATCTAAAAATTGAAGGAAACGCTTCAATTGCGGATGTAATAACCGAATAAAAAGCTCACAGAGAAAATAGAACTGCTAAAATCGATTGGACCATAGCTCATTCTGTTTGGGAATTACGACGAAAGATAGTAGGGGTTGATGTCTCAAACAAATTCAAGAAAGAATTTAGCACCAAATTATTTATCAAAGTTTTGACCATAGTAGTAGTTATAGGACTACTATCTGAAATAATAATAGCCATTCGGTGTTAAGTCAACCAGTCGACGATAAGTCATTTACCATTATCCAAGCCCTTCATACATTAGTCAAGCACACAGCATTTAATCCGGATCTTACGGATATGAAAATGGTCCTTCCAATGAAATGGAATAGTGTATGAAACCCCTCGGATCAATATTGCCAATTAATACGTATGCTTGAGATAGTTGACAAAATGTCAATAGACAATCTCGTACAGGGTTTCGCTCGTAATAATACATGCATAAGCAGTCGACGAGATGTCATTTACAATTATCAAAGCCCCTCATACATTATTCAGGAACATAGCATTTAATCAGAACTTTACTGAAGGGAAAAAGGGCCTTAGAATGGAACGGAAAAGTGTCTGAAACCTCTTAAGTCAATATTGCTAAAAAATGCGAAAGCTTGAGATAATTGCCAAATTGCTGATAAAAACAATGTCGAAGAGTATTTCGCTAGCAATTATAATAGCCGGACCCGCAAAAAATCGTATAATTTTCCCCAAGTCCCTCATACATT
Organism: Muscidifurax raptorellus; assembly: GCA_020010945.3. Taxonomy (NCBI): domain Eukaryota; kingdom Metazoa; phylum Arthropoda; class Insecta; order Hymenoptera; family Pteromalidae; genus Muscidifurax; species Muscidifurax raptorellus. Next base: position 2,743,382 of record JAHUUD020000006.1, read on the forward strand.
ATTCGACCTCACCGCATTTAGTCAGAACTTTACAAAAACGACAATGGTTCTTGAAATGAAATGGAATAGTGTATGAAACCCTTCGGATCAATATTGCCAATTAATACGTATGCTTGAGATAGTTGACAAAATGTCAATAGACAATCTCGTACAGGGTTTCGCTGGTAATAATACATGCATAAGCAGTCGACGATATGTCATTTATAATTATCCAAGCCCCTCATACATTATTCAGGCACATAGCATTTAATCAGAACTTTACTGAAGGGAAAAAGGGCTTTGGAATGGAACGGAAAAGTGTCTGAAACCTCTTAAGTCAATATTGCTAAAAAATGCGAAAGCTTGAGATAATTGCCAAATTGCTAATAAAAACAATCTCGAAGAGTATTTCGCTGGCAATTATAATAGCCGGACCCGTAAAAAATCGTATAATTTTCCCCAAGTACCTCATACATTATTCGACCTCACCGCATTTAGTCAGAACTTTACTAAAAGGAAAATGGTTCTTGAAATGAAAAGGAATAGTGTAAGAAACCCCTCGGATCAATATTGCAAATTAATACGTATGCTTGAGATAGTTGACAAATTGTCAATAGACAATCGCGTACAGTGTTTCGCTGGTAATAATACAAGCACAACCAGTCGACGATAAGTCAATTACCATTATCCAAGCCCTTCATACATTATTCAAGCACAGAGCATTTAATCAGAACGTTACTGAAAGGAAAATGGGCCTTGGAATGGAACGGAATAGTGTATGAAACCTCTTAAGTCAATATTGCTAAAAAATGCGAAAGCTTCAGATAATTGCTCATACATTATTCGACCTCACAGCATTTAGTCAGAACTTTACTAAAAGGAATATGGTTCTTGAAATTAAATGGAATAGTGTATGAAACCCCTCGGATCAATATTGCAAATTAATACGTATGCTTGAGATAGTTGACAAATTGTCAATAGACAATCTCGTACAGTGATTCGCTGGAAATAATACAAGCACAACCAGTCGGCGATAAGTCATATACCATTATCCAAGCCCTTCATACATTATTCAGGCACATAGCATTTAATCAGAACTTTACTGAAGGGAAAAAGGGCCTTGGAATGGAACGGAATAGTGTATGAAACCTCTTAAGTCAATATTGCTAAAATATGCGAAAGCTTCAGATAATTGCCAAATTGCTAATAAAAACAATCTCGAAAAGTATTTCGCTGGTAATTATAATAGCCGGACAAGTAAAAAATAGGATAATTTTCCCCAAGTCCCTCATACATTATTCGACCTCACAGCATTTAGTCAGAACTTTACTAAAAGGAAAATGGTTCTTGAAATGAAAAGGAATAGTGTATGAAACCCCTCGGATCAATATTGCAAATTAATACGTATGCTTGAGATAGTTGATAAAATGTTAATAGACAATCGCGTACAGTGTTTCGCTGGTAATAATACAAGCACAACCAGTCGACGATAAGTCAATTACCATTATCCAAGCCCTTCATACATTATTCAAGCACAGAGCATTTAATCAGAACGTTACTGAAAGGAAAATGGGCCTTGGAATGGAACGGAATAGTGTATGAAACCTCTTAAGTCAATATTGCTAAAAAATGCGAAAGCTTCAGATAATTGCTCATACATTATTCGACCTCACAGCATTTAGTCAGAACTTTACTAAAAGGAAAATGGTTCTTGAAATGAAATGGAATAGTGTATGAAACCCCTCGGATCAATATTGCAAATTAATACGTATGCTTGAGATAGTTGACAAAATGTCAATAGACAATCTCGTACAGGGTTTCGACGGTAATAATACAAGTGTAACGTCCCATGTTCATAAAAGATAATTATATGTATGGATATACTGGATACAGAATGATGTATGACGGCGTGTATGTGTACAGGCGCAGGTATACGACGATAATCACAATGTAAGCATTTCCGCAACCGCGTTTACGACATCAAACGCGTCCCACTAATTAAACCAACTGACCCCTGAGTCAGCAATCCCAAAATCTACTTATTCTGCACCATCACCAACCTATATTGTAAGACACTTTCGGTGGCGATCGGTGATTGGTTATTACCCTAACGTTGAGATCATCCGCCAAGCCTTATAAGCCCCGCACTCAGTCCTCATATTGCCTTTAGTGAAGTCTCTTTTTACAAGGACAACGAGTGTTGTACCTGCTGGACCTGGTGTGTGAATACGAGTGCCGTTTAGTCCTTCGCGTCGTCTATTGGGTGCTTAGAAACCACTCAAACTCCGTGGAAACTAACCGGTGGAATTCTTCATACTCTGGACGTGAGTGGGTACAGTACGAGGCTTAAGGACCGTCATCATATCTGGCGTTAGCTTCGGCAGCTTAGTTAAGGAACTTATTCTCAACACGCCACGCAACCATCCGTGTAGGATAATACTAAACACCGCCCAGTCATCGACCGTGCAATCTACTAGTAGTGTCCGAACGGGATTGTAAGTCGAACCAATATAGAAATAAGTAAATACGTAACATTAAGAACAAACATAAAGATTAGATTAAAACATCTGTGTAACATCTGTATCAAAGCATTGGGCCTTCGTCTAAATAAAGTCATAACAAAGAAGTACCATAAAGAGACAGTTTATTAGAATCATAACCTACTTAATAGTAACAGAAGACTCTCGAGTCAAGGCTAGTTCACCTATACTCAAATAAATAATTATTTGTATATAGAATTACTGCGCGGTTCAGCATAGTAAATCAGAACCTTACACAAGCACAACCAGTCGACGATAAGTCAATTACCATTATCAAAGCCCTTCATACATTATTCCAGCACAGAGCATTTAATCAGAACGTTACTGAAAGGAAAATGGGCCTTGGAATGGAACGGAACAGTGTATGAAACCTCTTAAGTCAATATTGCTAAAAAATGCGAAAGCTTCAGATAATTGCTCATACATTATTCGACCTCACAGCATTTAGTCAGAACTTTACTAAAAGGAAAATGGTTCCTGAAATGAAAAGGAATAGTGTATGAAACCCCTCGGATCAATATTGCAAATTAATACGTATGCTTGAGATAGTTGACAAATTGTCAATAGACAATCTCGTACAGTGATTCGCTGGTAATAATACAAGCACAATCAGTCGACGATAAGTCATTTACCATTATCCAAGCCCTTCATACATTAGTCAAGCACACAGCATTTAATCCGGATGTTACTGAAAGGAAAATGGGCCTTGGAATGGAACGGAATAGTGTATGAAACATCTTAAGTCAATATTGCTAAAAAATGTGAAAGCTTCAGATAATTGCTCATACATTATTCGACCTCACAGCATTTAGTCAGAACTTTACTAAAAGGAAAATGGTTCCTGAAATGAAAAGGAATAGTGTATGAAACCCCTCGGATCAATATTGCAAATTAATACGTATGCTTGAGATAGTTGACAAATTGTCAATAGACAATCTCGTACAGTGATTCGCTGGTAATAATACAAGCACAACCAGTCGACGATAAGTCATTTACCATTATCCAAGCCCTTCATACATTAGTCAAGCACACAGCATTTAATCAGAACGTTACTGAAAGGAAAATGGGCCTTGGAATGGAACGGAATAGTGTATGAAACATCTTAAGTCAATATTGCTAAAAAATGTGAAAGCTTCAGATGATTGCTCATACATTATTCGACCACACAGCATTTAGTCAGAACTTTCTTTTTAATCACTTATTAATCTTCCGAGATAATGCATATGTCAGCATTATATTATTAACTTTATGAAAAGTTCTTAAACAACATACTTATGTAACAACATATTGTGAATGAACATCGCACGTTTTACTTTTTGCACCAGCATCCATTGCTGGGGACAGCAATACTCTAGGGGGGGAGGTGTAACGTCCCATGTTCATAAAAGATAATTATATGTATGGATATACTGTATACAGAATGATGTATGACGGCGTGTATGTGTACAGGCGCAGGTATACGACGATAATCACAATGTAAGCATTTCCGCAACCGCGTTTACGACATCAAACGCGTCCCACTAATTAAACCAACTACCCCCGAGTCAGCAATCCCAAAACCTACTTATTCTGCACCATCACCAACCTATATTGTAAGACACTTTCGGTGGCGATCGGTGATTGGTTATTACCCTAACGTTAAGATCATCCGCCAAGCCTTATAAGCCCCGCACTCAGTCCTCATATTGCCTTTAGTGAAGTCTCTTTTTACAAGGACAACGAGTGTTGTACCAGCTGGACCTGGTGTGTGAATTCGAGTGCCGTTTAGTCCTTCGCGTCGTCTATTGGGTGCTTAGAAACCACTCAAACTCCGTGGAAACTAACCGGTGGAATTCTTCATACTCTGGACGTGAGTGGGTACAGTACGAGGCTTAAGGACCGTCATCATATCTGGCGTTAGCTTCGGCAGCTTAGTTACGGAACTTATTCTCAACACGCCACGCAACCATCCGTGTAGGATAATACTAAACACCGCCCAGTCATCGACCGTGCAATCTACTAGTAGTGTCCGAACGGGATTGTAAGTCGAACCAATATAGAAATAAGTAAATACGTAACATTAAGAACAAACATAAAGATTAGATTAAAACATCTGTGTAACATCTGTATCAAAGCATTGGGCCTTCGTCTAAATAAAGTCATAACAAAGAAGTACCATAAAGAGACAGTTTATTAGAATCATAACCTACTTAATAGTAACAGAAGACTCTCGAGTCAAGGCTAGTTCACCTATACTCAAATAAATAATTATTTGTATATAGAATTACTGCGCGGTTCAGCATAGTAAATCAGAACCTTACACAAGCACAACCAGTCGACGATAAGTCAATTACCATTATCAAAGCCCTTCATACATTATTCCAGCACAGAGCATTTAATCAGAACGTTACTGAAAGGAAAATGGGCCTTAGAATGGAACGGAACAGTGTATGAAACCTCTTAAGTCAATATTGCTAAAAAATGCGAAAGCTTCAGATAATTGCTCATACATTATTCGACCTCACAGCATTTAGTCAGAACTTTACTAAAAGGAAAATGGTTCCTGAAATGAAAAGGAATAGTGTATGAAACCCCTCGGATCAATATTGCAAATTAATACGTATGCTTGAGATAGTTGACAAATTGTCAATAGACAATCTCGTACAGTGATTCGCTGGTAATAATACAAGCACAATCAGTCGACGATAAGTCATTTACCATTATCCAAGCCCTTCATACATTAGTCAAGCACACAGCATTTAATCCGGATGTTACTGAAAGGAAAATGGGCCTTGGAATGGAACGGAATAGTGTATGAAACATCTTAAGTCAATATTGCTAAAAAATGTGAAAGCTTCAGATAATTGCTCATACATTATTCGACCTCACAGCATTTAGTCAGAACTTTACTAAAAGGAAAATGGTTCCTGAAATGAAAAGGAATAGTGTATGAAACCCCTCGGATCAATATTGCAAATTAATACGTATGCTTGAGATAGTTGACAAATTGTCAATAGACAATCTCGTACAGTGATTCGCTGGTAATAATACAAGCACAACCAGTCGACGATAAGTCATTTACCATTATCCAAGCCCTTCATACATTAGTCAAGCACACAGCATTTAATCAGAACGTTACTGAAAGGAAAATGGGCCTTGGAATGGAACGGAATAGTGTATGAAACATCTTAAGTCAATATTGCTAAAAAATGTGAAAGCTTCAGATGATTGCTCATACATTATTCGACCACACAGCATTTAGTCAGAACTTTCTTTTTAATCACTTATTAATCTTCCGAGATAATGCATATGTCAGCATTATATTATTAACTTTATGAAAAGTTCTTAAACAACATACTTATGTAACAACATATTGTGAATGAACATCGCACGTTTTACTTTTTGCACCAGCATCCATTGCTGGGGACAGCAATACTCTAGGGGGGGAGGTGTAACGTCCCATGTTCATAAAAGATAATTATATGTATGGATATACTGTATACAGAATGATGTATGACGGCGTGTATGTGTACAGGCGCAGGTATACGACGATAATCACAATGTAAGCATTTCCGCAACCGCGTTTACGACATCAAACGCGTCCCACTAATTAAACCAACTACCCCCGAGTCAGCAATCCCAAAACCTACTTATTCTGCACCATCACCAACCTATATTGTAAGACACTTTCGGTGGCGATCGGTGATTGGTTATTACCCTAACGTTAAGATCATCCGCCAAGCCTTATAAGCCCCGCACTCAGTCCTCATATTGCCTTTAGTGAAGTCTCTTTTTACAAGGACAACGAGTGTTGTACCAGCTGGACCTGGTGTGTGAATTCGAGTGCCGTTTAGTCCTTCGCGTCGTCTATTGGGTGCTTAGAAACCACTCAAACTCCGTGGAAACTAACCGGTGGAATTCTTCATACTCTGGACGTGAGTGGGTACAGTACGAGGCTTAAGGACCGTCATCATATCTGGCGTTAGCTTCGGCAGCTTAGTTACGGAACTTATTCTCAACACGCCACGCAACCGTCCGTGTAGGATAATACTAAACATCGCCCAGTCATCGACCGTGCAATCTACTAGTAGTGTCCGAACGGGATTGTAAGTCGAACCAATATAGAAATAAGTAAATACGTAACATTAAGAACAAACATAAAGATTAGATTAAAACATCTGTGTAACATCTGTATCAAAGCATTGGGCCTTCGTCTAAATAAAGTCATAACAAAGAAGTACCATAAAGAGACAGTTTATTAGAATCATAACCTACTTAATAGTAACAGAAGACTCTCGAGTCAAGGCTAGTTCACCTATACTCAAATAAATAATTATTTGTATATAGAATTACTGCGCGGTTCAGCATAGTAAATCAGAACCTTACACAAGCACAACCAGTCGACGATAAGTCAATTACCATTATCAAAGCCCTTCATACATTATTCCAGCACAGAGCATTTAATCAGAACGTTACTGAAAGGAAAATGGGCCTTGGAATGGAACGGAACAGTGTATGAAACCTCTTAAGTCAATATTGCTAAAAAATGCGAAAGCTTCAGATAATTGCTCATACATTATTCGACCTCACAGCATTTAGTCAGAACTTTACTAAAAGGAAAATGGTTCCTGAAATGAAAAGGAATAGTGTATGAAACCCCTCGGATCAATATTGCAAATTAATACGTATGCTTGAGATAGTTGACAAATTGTCAATAGACAATCTCGTACAGTGATTCGCTGGTAATAATACAAGCACAATCAGTCGACGATAAGTCATTTACCATTATCCAAGCCCTTCATACATTAGTCAAGCACACAGCATTTAATCCGGATGTTACTGAAAGGAAAATGGGCCTTGGAATGGAACGGAATAGTGTATGAAACATCTTAAGTCAATATTGCTAAAAAATGTGAAAGCTTCAGATAATTGCTCATACATTATTCGACCTCACAGCATTTAGTCAGAACTTTACTAAAAGGAAAATGGTTCCTGAAATGAAAAGGAATAGTGTATGAAACCCCTCGGATCAATATTGCAAATTAATACGTATGCTTGAGATAGTTGACAAATTGTCAATAGACAATCTCGTACAGTGATTCGCTGGTAATAATACAAGCACAACCAGTCGACGATAAGTCATTTACCATTATCCAAGCCCTTCATACATTAGTCAAGCACACAGCATTTAATCAGAACGTTACTGAAAGGAAAATGGGCCTTGGAATGGAACGGAATAGTGTATGAAACATCTTAAGTCAATATTGCTAAAAAATGCGAAAGCTTCAGATAATTGCTCATACATTATTCGACCTCACAGCATTTAGTCAGAACTTTACTAAAAGGAAAATGGTTCTTGAAATGAAATGGAATAGTGTATGAAACCCCTCGGATCAATATTGCAAATTAATACGTATGCTTGAGATAGTTGACAAAATGTCAATAGACAATCTCGTACAGGGTTTCGACGGTAATAATACAAGTGTAACGTCCCATGTTCATAAAAGATAATTATATGTATGGATATACTGGATACAGAATGATGTATGACGGCGTGTATGTGTACAGGCGCAGGTATACGACGATAATCACAATGTAAGCATTTCCGCAACCGCGTTTACGACATCAAACGCGTCCCACTAATTAAACCAACTGACCCCTGAGTCAGCAATCCCAAAATCTACTTATTCTGCACCATCACCAACCTATATTGTAAGACACTTTCGGTGGCGATCGGTGATTGGTTATTACCCTAACGTTGAGATCATCCGCCAAGCCTTATAAGCCCCGCACTCAGTCCTCATATTGCCTTTAGTGAAGTCTCTTTTTACAAGGACAACGAGTGTTGTACCTGCTGGACCTGGTGTGTGAATACGAGTGCCGTTTAGTCCTTCGCGTCGTCTATTGGGTGCTTAGAAACCACTCAAACTCCGTGGAAACTAACCGGTGGAATTCTTCATACTCTGGACGTGAGTGGGTACAGTACGAGGCTTAAGGACCGTCATCATATCTGGCGTTAGCTTCGGCAGCTTAGTTAAGGAACTTATTCTCAACACGCCACGCAACCATCCGTGTAGGATAATACTAAACACCGCCCAGTCATCGACCGTGCAATCTACTAGTAGTGTCCGAACGGGATTGTAAGTCGAACCAATATAGAAATAAGTAAATACGTAACATTAAGAACAAACATAAAGATTAGATTAAAACATCTGTGTAACATCTGTATCAAAGCATTGGGCCTTCGTCTAAATAAAGTCATAACAAAGAAGTACCATAAAGAGATAGTTTATTAGAATCATAACCTACTTAATAGTAACAGAAGACTCTCGAGTCAAGGCTAGTTCACCTATACTCAAATAAATAATTATTTGTATATAGAATTACTGCGCGGTTCAGCATAGTAAATCAGAACCTTACACAAGCACAACCAGTCGACGATAAGTCAATTACCATTATCAAAGCCCTTCATACATTATTCCAGCACAGAGCATTTAATCAGAACGTTACTGAAAGGAAAATGGGCCTTGGAATGGAACGGAACAGTGTATGAAACCTCTTAAGTCAATATTGCTAAAAAATGCGAAAGCTTCAGATAATTGCTCATACATTATTCGACCTCACAGCATTTAGTCAGAACTTTACTAAAAGGAAAATGGTTCCTGAAATGAAAAGGAATAGTGTATGAAACCCCTCGGATCAATATTGCAAATTAATACGTATGCTTGAGATAGTTGACAAATTGTCAATAGACAATCTCGTACAGTGATTCGCTGGTAATAATACAAGCACAATCAGTCGACGATAAGTCATTTACCATTATCCAAGCCCTTCATACATTAGTCAAGCACACAGCATTTAATCCGGATGTTACTGAAAGGAAAATGGGCCTTGGAATGGAACGGAATAGTGTATGAAACATCTTAAGTCAATATTGCTAAAAAATGTGAAAGCTTCAGATAATTGCTCATACATTATTCGACCTCACAGCATTTAGTCAGAACTTTACTAAAAGGAAAATGGTTCCTGAAATGAAAAGGAATAGTGTATGAAACCCCTCGGATCAATATTGCAAATTAATACGTATGCTTGAGATAGTTGACAAATTGTCAATAGACAATCTCGTACAGTGATTCGCTGGTAATAATACAAGCACAACCAGTCGACGATAAGTCATTTACCATTATCCAAGCCCTTCATACATTAGTCAAGCACACAGCATTTAATCAGAACGTTACTGAAAGGAAAATGGGCCTTGGAATGGAACGGAATAGTGTATGAAACATCTTAAGTCAATATTGCTAAAAAATGTGAAAGCTTCAGATGATTGCTCATACATTATTCGACCACACAGCATTTAGTCAGAACTTTCTTTTTAATCACTTATTAATCTTCCGAGATAATGCATATGTCAGCATTATATTATTAACTTTATGAAAAGTTCTTAAACAACATACTTATGTAACAACATATTGTGAATGAACATCGCACGTTTTACTTTTTGCACCAGCATCCATTGCTGGGGACAGCAATACTCTAGGGGGGGAGGTGTAACGTCCCATGTTCATAAAAGATAATTATATGTATGGATATACTGTATACAGAATGATGTATGACGGCGTGTATGTGTACAGGCGCAGGTATACGACGATAATCACAATGTAAGCATTTCCGCAACCGCGTTTACGACATCAAACGCGTCCCACTAATTAAACCAACTACCCCCGAGTCAGCAATCCCAAAACCTACTTATTCTGCACCATCACCAACCTATATTGTAAGACACTTTCGGTGGCGATCGGTGATTGGTTATTACCCTAACGTTAAGATCATCCGCCAAGCCTTATAAGCCCCGCACTCAGTCCTCATATTGCCTTTAGTGAAGTCTCTTTTTACAAGGACAACGAGTGTTGTACCAGCTGGACCTGGTGTGTGAATTCGAGTGCCGTTTAGTCCTTCGCGTCGTCTATTGGGTGCTTAGAAACCACTCAAACTCCGTGGAAACTAACCGGTGGAATTCTTCATACTCTGGACGTGAGTGGGTACAGTACGAGGCTTAAGGACCGTCATCATATCTGGCGTTAGCTTCGGCAGCTTAGTTACGGAACTTATTCTCAACACGCCACGCAACCATCCGTGTAGGATAATACTAAACACCGCCCAGTCATCGACCGTGCAATCTACTAGTAGTGTCCGAACGGGATTGTAAGTCGAACCAATATAGAAATAAGTAAATACGTAACATTAAGAACAAACATAAACATTAGATTAAAACATCTGTGTAACATCTGTATCAAAGCATTGGGCCTTCGTCTAAATAAAGTCATAACAAAGAAGTACCATAAAGAGACAGTTTATTAGAATCATAACCTACTTAATAGTAACAGAAGACTCTCGAGTCAAGGCTAGTTCACCTATACTCAAATAAATAATTATTTGTATATAGAATTACTGCGCGGTTCAGCATAGTAAATCAGAACCTTACACAAGCACAACCAGTCGACGATAAGTCAATTACCATTATCAAAGCCCTTCATACATTATTCCAGCACAGAGCATTTAATCAGAACGTTACTGAAAGGAAAATGGGCCTTAGAATGGAACGGAACAGTGTATGAAACCTCTTAAGTCAATATTGCTAAAAAATGCGAAAGCTTCAGATAATTGCTCATACATTATTCGACCTCACAGCATTTAGTCAGAACTTTACTAAAAGGAAAATGGTTCCTGAAATGAAAAGGAATAGTGTATGAAACCCCTCGGATCAATATTGCAAATTAATACGTATGCTTGAGATAGTTGACAAATTGTCAATAGACAATCTCGTACAGTGATTCGCTGGTAATAATACAAGCACAATCAGTCGACGATAAGTCATTTACCATTATCCAAGCCCTTCATACATTAGTCAAGCACACAGCATTTAATCCGGATGTTACTGAAAGGAAAATGGGCCTTGGAATGGAACGGAATAGTGTATGAAACATCTTAAGTCAATATTGCTAAAAAATGTGAAAGCTTCAGATAATTGCTCATACATTATTCGACCTCACAGCATTTAGTCAGAACTTTACTAAAAGGAAAATGGTTCCTGAAATGAAAAGGAATAGTGTATGAAACCCCTCGGATCAATATTGCAAATTAATACGTATGCTTGAGATAGTTGACAAATTGTCAATAGACAATCTCGTACAGTGATTCGCTGGTAATAATACAAGCACAACCAGTCGACGATAAGTCATTTACCATTATCCAAGCCCTTCATACATTAGTCAAGCACACAGCATTTAATCAGAACGTTACTGAAAGGAAAATGGGCCTTGGAATGGAACGGAATAGTGTATGAAACATCTTAAGTCAATATTGCTAAAAAATGTGAAAGCTTCAGATGATTGCTCATACATTATTCGACCACACAGCATTTAGTCAGAACTTTCTTTTTAATCACTTATTAATCTTCCGAGATAATGCATATGTCAGCATTATATTATTAACTTTATGAAAAGTTCTTAAACAACATACTTATGTAACAACATATTGTGAATGAACATCGCACGTTTTACTTTTTGCACCAGCATCCATTGCTGGGGACAGCAATACTCTAGGGGGGGAGGTGTAACGTCCCATGTTCATAAAAGATAATTATATGTATGGATATACTGTATACAGAATGATGTATGACGGCGTGTATGTGTACAGGCGCAGGTATACGACGATAATCACAATGTAAGCATTTCCGCAACCGCGTTTACGACATCAAACGCGTCCCACTAATTAAACCAACTACCCCCGAGTCAGCAATCCCAAAACCTACTTATTCTGCACCATCACCAACCTATATTGTAAGACACTTTCGGTGGCGATCGGTGATTGGTTATTACCCTAACGTTAAGATCATCCGCCAAGCCTTATAAGCCCCGCACTCAGTCCTCATATTGCCTTTAGTGAAGTCTCTTTTTACAAGGACAACGAGTGTTGTACCAGCTGGACCTGGTGTGTGAATTCGAGTGCCGTTTAGTCCTTCGCGTCGTCTATTGGGTGCTTAGAAACCACTCAAACTCCGTGGAAACTAACCGGTGGAATTCTTCATACTCTGGACGTGAGTGGGTACAGTACGAGGCTTAAGGACCGTCATCATATCTGGCGTTAGCTTCGGCAGCTTAGTTACGGAACTTATTCTCAACACGCCACGCAACCATCCGTGTAGGATAATACTAAACACCGCCCAGTCATCGACCGTGCAATCTACTAGTAGTGTCCGAACGGGATTGTAAGTCGAACCAATATAGAAATAAGTAAATACGTAACATTAAGAACAAACATAAAGATTAGATTAAAACATCTGTGTAACATCTGTATCAAAGCATTGGGCCTTCGTCTAAATAAAGTCATAACAAAGAAGTACCATAAAGAGACAGTTTATTAGAATCATAACCTACTTAATAGTAACAGAAGACTCTCGAGTCAAGGCTAGTTCACCTATACTCAAATAAATAATTATTTGTATATAGAATTACTGCGCGGTTCAGCATAGTAAATCAGAACCTTACACAAGCACAACCAGTCGACGATAAGTCAATTACCATTATCAAAGCCCTTCATACATTATTCCAGCACAGAGCATTTAATCAGAACGTTACTGAAAGGAAAATGGGCCTTAGAATGGAACGGAACAGTGTATGAAACCTCTTAAGTCAATATTGCTAAAAAATGCGAAAGCTTCAGATAATTGCTCATACATTATTCGACCTCACAGCATTTAGTCAGAACTTTACTAAAAGGAAAATGGTTCCTGAAATGAAAAGGAATAGTGTATGAAACCCCTCGGATCAATATTGCAAATTAATACGTATGCTTGAGATAGTTGACAAATTGTCAATAGACAATCTCGTACAGTGATTCGCTGGTAATAATACAAGCACAATCAGTCGACGATAAGTCATTTACCATTATCCAAGCCCTTCATACATTAGTCAAGCACACAGCATTTAATCCGGATGTTACTGAAAGGAAAATGGGCCTTGGAATGGAACGGAATAGTGTATGAAACATCTTAAGTCAATATTGCTAAAAAATGTGAAAGCTTCAGATAATTGCTCATACATTATTCGACCTCACAGCATTTAGTCAGAACTTTACTAAAAGGAAAATGGTTCCTGAAATGAAAAGGAATAGTGTATGAAACCCCTCGGATCAATATTGCAAATTAATACGTATGCTTGAGATAGTTGACAAATTGTCAATAGACAATCTCGTACAGTGATTCGCTGGTAATAATACAAGCACAACCAGTCGACGATAAGTCATTTACCATTATCCAAGCCCTTCATACATTAGTCAAGCACACAGCATTTAATCAGAACGTTACTGAAAGGAAAATGGGCCTTGGAATGGAACGGAATAGTGTATGAAACATCTTAAGTCAATATTGCTAAAAAATGTGAAAGCTTCAGATGATTGCTCATACATTATTCGACCACACAGCATTTAGTCAGAACTTTCTTTTTAATCACTTATTAATCTTCCGAGATAATGCATATGTCAGCATTATATTATTAACTTTATGAAAAGTTCTTAAACAACATACTTATGTAACAACATATTGTGAATGAACATCGCACGTTTTACTTTTTGCACCAGCATCCATTGCTGGGGACAGCAATACTCTAGGGGGGGAGGTGTAACGTCCCATGTTCATAAAAGATAATTATATGTATGGATATACTGTATACAGAATGATGTATGACGGCGTGTATGTGTACAGGCGCAGGTATACGACGATAATCATAATGTAAGCATTTCCGCAACCGCGTTTACGACATCAAACGCGTCCCACTAATTAAACCAACTACCCCCGAGTCAGCAATCCCAAAACCTACTTATTCTGCACCATCACCAACCTATATTGTAAGACACTTTCGGTGGCGATCGGTGATTGGTTATTACCCTAACGTTAAGATCATCCGCCAAGCCTTATAAGCCCCGCACTCAGTCCTCATATTGCCTTTAGTGAAGTCTCTTTTTACAAGGACAACGAGTGTTGTACCAGCTGGACCTGGTGTGTGAATTCGAGTGCCGTTTAGTCCTTCGCGTCGTCTATTGGGTGCTTAGAAACCACTCAAACTCCGTGGAAACTAACCGGTGGAATTCTTCATACTCTGGACGTGAGTGGGTACAGTACGAGGCTTAAGGACCGTCATCATATCTGGCGTTAGCTTCGGCAGCTTAGTTAAGGAACTTATTCTCAACACGCCACGCAACCATCCGTGTAGGATAATACTAAACACCGCCCAGTCATCGACCGTGCAATCTACTAGTAGTGTCCGAACGGGATTGTAAGTCGAACCAATATAGAAATAAGTAAATACGTAACATTAAGAACAAACATAAAGATTAGATTAAAACATCTGTGTAACATCTGTATCAAAGCATTGGGCCTTCGTCTAAATAAAGTCATAACAAAGAAGTACCATAAAGAGACAGTTTATTAGAATCATAACCTACTTAATAGTAACAGAAGACTCTCGAGTCAAGGCTAGTTCACCTATACTCAAATAAATAATTATTTGTATATAGAATTACTGCGCGGTTCAGCATAGTAAATCAGAACCTTACACAAGCACAACCAGTCGACGATAAGTCAATTACCATTATCCATGCCCTTCATACATTATTCCAGCACAGAGCATTTAATCAGAACGTTACTGAAAGGAAAATGGGCCTTGGAATGGAACGGAACAGTGTATGAAACCTCTTAAGTCAATATTGCTAAAAAATGCGAAAGCTTCAGATAATTGCTCATACATTATTCGACCTCACAGCATTTAGTCAGAACTTTACTAAAAGGAAAATGGTTCTTGAAATGAAATGGAATAGTGTATGAAACCCCTCGGATCAATATAGCAAATTAATACGTATGCTTGAGATAGTTGACAAATTGTCAATAGACAATCTCGTACAGTGATTCGCTGGAAATAATACAAGCACAACCAGTCGACGATAAGTCATTTACCATTATCCAAGCCCTTCATACATTAGTCAAGCACACAGCATTTAATCCGGATGTTACTGATATGAAAATGGTCCTTCCAATGAAATGGAATAGTGTATGAAAACCCTCAGATCACTATTGCCAATTAATACGTATACTTGACATAGTGGAGAAAATGTCAATAGACAATCTCGTACAGGGTTTCGCTGGTAATAATACATGCATAAGCAGTCGACGATAAGTCAATTAACATTATCCACGCCCTTCATACATTATTCAAGCACACAGCATTTAATCAGAACGTTACTGAAGGGAAAATGGGCCTTGGAATGGAACGGAATAGTGTATGAAACCTCTTAAGTCAATATTGCTAAAAAATGCGAAAGCTTCAGATAATTGCTAAATTGCTAATAAAAACAATCTCGAAAAGTATTTCGCTGGTAATTATAATAGCAGAACCCGAAAAAATCGGATACTTTTCCGCAAGCCCCTAATACATTATTCGACCTCACAGCATTTAGTCAGAACTTTACTAAAAGGAAAATGGTTCTTGAAATGAAATGGAATAGTGTATGAAACCCCTCGGATGAATATTGCAAATTAATGCGTATGATTGAGATAGTTGACAAAATGTCAATAGACAATCTCGTACAGGGTTTCGCTGGTAATAATACATGCATAAGCAGTCGACGATATGTCATTTATAATTATCGAAGCCCCTCATACATTATTCAGGCACATAGCATTTAATCAGAACGTTACTGAAGGGAAAAAGGGCCTTGGAATGGAACGGAATAGTGTATGAAACCTCTTAAGTCAATATTGCTAAAAAATGCGAAAGCTTCAGATAATTACTCATACATTATTCGACCTCACAGCATTTAGTCAGAACTTTACTAAAAGGAAAATGGTTCTTGAAATGAAATGGAATAGTGTATGAAACCCCTCGGATCAATATTGCCAATTAATAGGTATGCTTGTGTAAGGTTCTGATTTACTATGCTGAACCGCGCAGTAATTCTATATACAAATAATTATTTATTTGAGTATAGGTGAACTAGCCTTGACTCGAGAGTCTTCTGTTACTATTAAGTAGGTTATGATTCTAATAAACTGTCTCTTTATGGTACTTCTTTGTTATGACTTTATTTAGACGAAGGTCCAATGCTTTCATACAGATGTTACACAGATGTTTTAATCTAATCTTTATGTTTGTTCTTAATGTTACGTATTTACTTATTTCTATATTGGTTCGACTTACAATCCCGTTCGGACACTACTAGTAGATTGCACGGTCGATGACTGGGCGGTGTTTAGTATTATCCTACACGGATGGTTCGGTGGCGTGTTGAGAGTAAGTTCCTTAACTAAGCTGCCGAAGCTAACGCCAGATATGTTGACGGTCCTTAAGCCTCGTACTGTACCAACTCACGTCCAGAGTATGAAGAATTCCACCGGTTAGCTTCCACGGAGTTTGAGTGGTTTCTAAGCACCCAATAGACGACGCGAAGGACTAAACGGCACTCGTATTCACACACCAGGTCCAGCAGGTACAACACTCGTTGTCCTTGTAAAAAAAAGACTTCACTAAAGGCAATATGAGGACTGAGTGCGGGGCTTATAAGGCTTGGCGGAT
Source organism: Muscidifurax raptorellus (assembly GCA_020010945.3). Taxonomy (NCBI): domain Eukaryota; kingdom Metazoa; phylum Arthropoda; class Insecta; order Hymenoptera; family Pteromalidae; genus Muscidifurax; species Muscidifurax raptorellus. The sequence continues at coordinate 2,760,507 of JAHUUD020000006.1, forward strand.
GATCTCAACGTTAGGGTAATAACCAATCACCGATCGCCACCGAAAGTGTCTTACAATATAGGTTGGTGATGGTGCAGAATAAGTAGGTTTTGGGATTGCTGACTCGGGGGTCAGTTGGTTTAATTAGTGGGACGCGTTTGATGTCGTAAACGCGGTTGCGGAAATGCTTACATTGTGATTATCGTCGTATACCTGCGCCTGTACACATACACGCCGTCATACATCATTCTGTATACAGTATATTCATACATATAATTATCTTTTATGAACATGGGACGTTACACCTCCCCCCCCAGAGTATTGCTGTCCCCAGCAATGGGTGCTGGTGCAAAAGGAAAAAACGTGCGATGTTCATTCACAATATGTTGTTACATAAGTATGTTGTTTAAGAACTTTTCATAAAGTTAATAATATAATGCTGACATATGCATTATCTCGGAAGATTAATAAGTGATTAAAAAGAAATTTTCGGTATTTTGATCTCTAATCCTAGTTGTAAAATTTTTGTTTTGATCCGATCATAATTGCGATTTTTCGTACTTTATTTACAGGATAACAATGTAAATATAAACAATTTGTCTAAATTTTCTTACATTATTAGTTCGGAGACTCTTAATTGCAAAATTACAAAAAGGTTTGGTTCGAATCCGACCATAATTTTTTTTTTTTTTTTTATTGTTATTACTGTTTTTTTTTTTTTTTCTCATAGGTCGATAGAGTATCCTTAACTAACAATTTAGGTACAAAAATAACAATTTTCGTACTGTAATTTTTCGAGTTACAGGCCTATAAACATTTGATTGTTGCTACTCATTTTTGGGTGTATTTTGACTTCCTAAGGTGCGGTCGAGTGCTAAAAGTTTGAAATTATTATTATTTTGTTAGGTAATGCCAATTGTTGCTAAATTGTTTATTCCGCATGTTTAGTATTTGTATAATATGAACCCTTATGTGGTCTTATTGTAAGTCCGCTAGATTGGAAAGTGCATGTGTGTAGGTATAAGCCTGTATGCAAGTATAACTGGTCTTATGTATACTTATATATATACTCTTACCCGTCTTTATGTACACTGATATATATACTCGCATGTCCATACGTTATGTTCATTTATATATATACTTGCTGTATATATATAAGTATAGTATTGACTGCGAGTGTGACGTACTGCATTCCTGGGTGGGTCGCATTCCTGGATGGGTCTTTTTGATTCTTCAAGTATCCGTCCGGTGGCAGGAGTTACCGCGCTTTGGCGCGAACTCGTGCTTTCGTTACGCCTACATATACGCGCGTGCTGTGTAAGTTTCGGCGCGAGCTGACAACACGTGAGCGCGAGTGCATTGGCTTCGGATGGTAGTAGCCGCAATGCTAAGTTCGCTGACAATAGATAGAGATAGACAATAGGCCGAAAATGAACTGCTTATTTTCTTGTTTTGTTTGCATAATCTTAAGTATTTGTTGTTACGTTTTCTAAGATAATAAATTTTATTTAAAATTAATCTTTAAGTGAAAAAAAAATTTCTTTCAAAAATAGAGTTTTATTCCAGTAATTACATTGAACCCACGATCCTATGCTGCTTCCTTTTGCGTAAAAATTAATTACTACCAAAATCATTTAGTCGAAAGAAGGAGAATAATTTGGACACCGGTAAGTTTAAAATACCGTGTCTTGAATTTGTAGTGGTCTTGTCTGGTCTACTCAGCGATAAAATTTCTCTAACTTATCTTTATGCTTTACTATAAGTTTTCCATTAGATGATTCTACTATGACATTACTATTGTCTTTAATTTCTTTTACAAAAAATTTTCCATTATAAAATTTATCTAATTTCCCATATCTGGGTTCCTTTAATACTCTCACTTCGTCTCCGACAGAAATCTGTAAAGGTCTTGCCTTTTTATCATAGTACTCCTTGTTCTTATGTTTTGATTGTATGAGATTATTCCTGGCTACTGTTTGTGCATCTCTCAAACATTCAGTTAGTTCTTGTATGTAATCGTTGTAAGTTTCTAATTCGAATTCGTTCGGCAAACGATTGGGTGTAGGGGTTGGTTTGCCGTATACTAATTCATGAGGAGTGTAACCCGTTGATGTATGTATGGATGTATTATACTCATGAATAGCAAAGGGAATTACTTTATCCCAATCTAGTTTGCTTGATGATTTATTTCTTAGAAAGTCTGCTAAGACAGCGTGACTTCTTTCTAAGGATCCATTAGACTGTGGATGGTATGCAGTCGTAGTATTTAATTTAAAATTATAAATTTCGGATAACTGTGACAATAGATTGTTTTGAAAACTGCGTCCTCGGTCGCTTAGAATTATTCTAGGTACTCCAAAATGTACAAAAAGGTGTCGGGTCAAAGCGTCTGCGATTGTAACTGCTTTGATGTTGGGCACTGGTACTGCTATACAAAATTTTGAAAACTGACACTGCATAGTTAGTATATGCACGTTACCTTGCGTAGATTTGCATAAAGGTCCAACTGTATCTATGGCTACTTTATAGAAAACTTCACTTGGTGTATCCGTTATTACCATTGGTTCTCTTGTCTTTACTCTAACCAGCTTTTGTTCTTGGCAGATTTCACATTTGCGTACGAAATCATGTATATCTTCTTTCATTCCTTTCCAATAGTATCGTTCTCTTATTCTTCTATAGGTTTTCCCCATACCACGATGTCCTCCAAACAAACTATTATGGTAATCGTTCAGAACTATTAACTTGTATTCAGGGGCTAGTATCTTACACTCACCGTAACATATCGTTACTGCTATTTGTAAATTTTTCAGTTTTTCCTTAATTTTATTTAATAATGCCCCTCGTGGAAGAGTGTCAGTTAGCTCTCCGCTTCTAGCTAATCTAAAAGACTTTAACTTTTTATTCCTAATTTCGTTTGCTAATGTATTTAAACATTTCGATAAATTATCTGGTATAATTTCGTCTTTTTCTTTATCTGAAATAACTAAACTGAAAATGAATCTTTTTCTATTTTGGGTAACTATTACATCACCGATGGTTATCTTGGCCTTCGATAATTCATCGCGATAAATAGCTTCTACGTCAATAAGTAATTTGTTCGTTCCATATGATAAACTTAAATCTTTTGAAATAAAATGTACTATATTATCTTTTAGATATGTTATACATTCTCTAGTTTTTAAAAATTTTAATGATTCACTCGAGTTCACATCTGAATCTACATAGTCGAAAAATACAGATGTTGGTGTGTTTCCAAATCTTGGAGCTGTACTGTCTTCCTTCGGTTTACTATTTATATAAGAAGTATTATGGTTGTTGGTAAGTGTTCCGCTTGTGGGTGTTATTATTGTTTTTGTCGTTTTAGGTGGATTATTTTGTTTTTTGGGTTTAGATAATTTTTTTCTTAATTCTTCGTTAATCTCACCCTCCGATTCTTCTTCACTATCCTCTTGTTCTATTGTGGAGAGGTGATGCCAATTGGTGTTTTCGGCCATCTCTTCAGTCCAAGCAGTAGAAGATGCTCTAGGTTGTTTTATGGGTGACTTGAAACGAATCGGATTAGACTGACTATCTGCGTATTCTAGCATCCATTCTCTCACAGTGCTGCTGGGGACTACTGCCTGTGAAGCTTCTCCTAGTAACGTAGGTGGTTCTGAACTCGCTTTCTCTCCTTGTTGTAAGGGTGATGAGCTTTCAATATCTTTCATGAGGTCCCAGTTCTCAGTTGGAGTTTCATGATAGAGCTCTAAGAAATTATCCCAGCACATCGAGAGTGGTTGGTTATTTGTAGTCTCGCTTGGGTTTCTATTAGGATTAATCTCTTTTTCCCTTGCACTTTTGTTTAATTCAATGCTAGATAATTCTTGTAGTTCTGAATTATCCATGAGTTGACCTGGCATTGATCGTCTCATAGTAGATTGTAATTTTGGGTTTATTAACTCTTTGTCATCACTTGATGATGAAGAATCTCTAAATTTTGTTTCAATTTCCGGACTAGTTTGTCTAGAATTAGTATTCTTTTTGTTGTTGGGATTTTTACTCTTGTTCTTGTTGGGTTTATTCAATATTATTTCATCAAATTCACTTTCACCTGGATCTTCGTTTGACTTGGCCATAGTAGAATCAGTTTCCTCTTCTGACTCTGTATCTTGATTCAACAGGCTAGGAAGCAAAGATTTGTTGCTTAGTGGTATTGGTGGAGCATCGGAAGATTCCGCAATACTACTCTCAATTGAGTTGGTTATTTCTGAATTATCTGTTTCACTCATTGATGGTGGTTCGGAAACTATGGGTTCTGCAAAAACTACTGTTTTCTTTTCTGTAGTGGCTGGTTCGTTTTTCCTCATTCTAAGTCTCTTCGCGATTGTACTTGCTTCTAGTTCGGCTTGCCCTCCCTCCATACCTAAAGGGATAGTGGGGTTATCAAGCTTGATTCCTTCCTTACGACCCGGTTTCTTTCGATGTTTAACTCCTTCTTTAGAAGTTTCGTTTTCGCTTTGTAATTGAGTACGA